>CM064868.1:14178462-14778462 GCA_032719365.1 Prinsepia uniflora | reverse complement strand
TCCGCATGACATGCACAAGGACACACTCAAGCTCATGAAGAATGGGTCATGACACCTTGCCACCAGAGTTTGAGGGGTAAGTCCCAACACTGTACATGCATGCACAAGGACGCACTCAACCCCATGAAGAATGTGACGTAACATTTGTCACCAGAGCACGAGACATAAATCCCAACACCTCACACGACATGTGCAAGTGCTACAACATTCACACCCTCAAGTTGACTTGTCACAACAAGTTGAACAGCTAAACAACTAAGACAAAGTCCAATCAAAGTTCCTACAACCATTTCAAGAAGACCTCGGAACATTCAAAACTACTAGGAGATGTAGCACACCATGAAGGATAGAGGAACATCCCAAAGAGCACTAACAATGAACACATCCATTGCCAAACAATGTCCCCAGACACATCACTAAGTGATTTTGAAGAAGAAAACTGCACTCATGGAATGAGAAGCCAACACCAACCAAGGCTATCAGCCTATAAATGACTTGGGAGGTGCATCAAAGTACTATCACAAGTTGAGTACCAAGTAAGAGCCAATGGCATCATACAACCTCCTAGATTACACATGTCCATTTAGGTAGACAAGTTAAAGAAGGCTTAAGACGTTCTAGCTACCACAACAAGAAAGATGAGATATACTTACCAACACGCTCACACGCTTCGGCAAAGGTGATCCGAGGAAGTTGTTGCCACTTGACTCAATGTTACTCTCCCCCTCGTCGAGGCACACTACATGCTGAAGATGTATAAAGGATGTTGGATCAATGCCTTTAAAGAGACTAATGTGACGGCGATCTAGAAGATGGCCTTCGAAGCTAGATTCAACCAAGCTTTCTCACAATAAGCATTTAAGCCTTCGCTCTAGAGAGCAAGCTAAACGTTCTTACGAGAAGCATCCAAGTGTTTGCTATGCAAAACACTTTAAGACTTTTCACGAGAAGTACCCCAAGACTTCGCGATTTGAAGCACTCTAAGCCTTCTCACAATAAACATCTAAGCCTTCGCCTTTGAAACACTCTAATCCTTCTCATGAGAAACATCCAAGCCTTCACTCTGTGAAGCACTTTAAACCTTCAACCTTATCATGAGACACATCTAAAACTTCACCCTACGAAGCACTCTAAGCCTTCTCACAAGAAGCATCCAAGCCTTCGCCTCCTAAGCACTCTAAGCCTTCTCACGAGAAGCATCCAAGCCTTCGATCTGCGAAGCACTTTAAACCTTCTCTGAGAAGCATCCAAGACTTCACCATGTGAAGCACTCTAAGCTTTCTCACGAGAAGCATCCAAGCCTTCACTCTGTGAAGCACATTAAGCCTTCTCACGAGAAGCATTCAAGCCTTCACTATGCGAAGCACATTAAGCCTTCTTATGAGAAGCATCCAAACCTTCCCTTTGCGAAGCACTTTAAGTCTTCACAATGCGAAGCACATTAAGCCTTCTAACTAGAAGCATCTAAGCATTCACCTTTGAATCATTTTAAGCCTTCTTATGAGAAGCAGCCAAGCATTTGCACTGCGAATCCCATTAAGCCTTCTAACAAGAAGCATCCAGGCCTTCACCTCCAAAGAACTCCCAAGCCTTCACTTCCAAAGCACTCTAAGAATTCTCATGAGAAAAATCCAAATTTTCACCTTACGAAGAACCCTAAGCCTTCTCCTGAGCTGAGCAAGGTGACATACTCACCTTGCAAGCGGCACTTAGATGGCCATGGATATTCCTAGGCCAATTGGCCACATCATCGAGAGAGGTTTCGCTTATGTGGACTGAGTAATATGGCATACATTCACCTTGTAAGTGGCTCTCGATTAGCCATAGACAGTCATGGGCCGATCGACCACATGATTGCCGAGGTTTGCCTCAGATAGGTCAAGCAGGATGTGACAGGACCCGCCCCCGAAGGACATAGATAACCGTGCCCGGTCCTGCTCCCTTCTGACAAGTCAACTGAAAGTCCGAAACAACCCTTCAGCACCTGCCAGACAAGGGAATTTTTGCGTCTGTGCCCACACATACCTCCACCTCTGGAATAGCCTCGATCAACGCGCCACGACCTGAAGGGTTAATAAAACAGAAAAGGTGTGAGTGGACAAAATAACTTCTTATAAAAACCTTTACCAAAATATATTCTTACCCTCCAGTTTTCACAAACATGCATGCATATGGTAATACATGAGTAATAGTATGAAATCATTCAAGTATGAACAGTGGACCGATAAAATCAAAATACGTTTTCCCATGGTCCATAAAAACTCATGTTCACCAATTCAGTTCAAGTTATAAAATAGCAAATCCCGGCTCTCAGGCCAAAACATGTGAACGCCATCACCTGGCCACAAAGACCAAAAACCCGTACTCAAAACTGGTACGTAATCACAAATATCATGTTTCTAAATTCCATGTCCACATATTTTCCTTAAAACTCATTTTCATTAAATCAATTTATATTTAAAACCATGGTTTCCTCGAAATCATTTTCCACAAAACCACGGGACTTATTTCCATATCCTGTTGCTTAGAGTCACGTTTATCCCTGCAACGCGTGCATATCAATAGGCTCAAGGACCGCTCAAAATCCTAGCATCCGCCGCTGTGAACACATCACCAACCGGCAATCTGGATCTCGTGAACACATCACTTACCGATCCATATATAATCCAGCACATCTGATCTGAGTCAAGCCTCCCTCGGCTGCTCGACAAAGATCGTGCTACGTGACCTCTTCAGGGTAAACACTTCCATCCCGAAGGCGAGCGTTATCTCCAGGGTGCACTCCGGGGAAAAACATATTTCCACCCGAAAGCCCTAATTATCCGCAACATATCATCATCACGAAAACCAGTGAAAACAGTTGCATTGAAAACCAAATCATTTACAATACAGGGTCTCAGCCCCAAGTCCCGATTTACTTTATAAATCCGAAAATCATCAATATCATCATGTAATCACATGGAAATACAAATACAAATCCAATCAAAATCACAATTCCATTGGGTCTCAAGCCCAAAATATCATTTTCACGTAAATCCGTGCAACCGTAAACCCGAGTTGCCACGATCACGAAAATCCATGAAATCAATCACTGACTCATAATCCGAGTCCAAATATCATTTTCAACTTCCTGACTCATAACCCGAGTCAAAACATCATTTTCAATCCGGGCCTAGCCCAAAAACATCAATTTCATCATTTCTCGAAAATTGTGCCAAAATATAATATAATAATCATAAAACCGAGAAATCACCGGATTGAAACATCAATCATGCCAAAGCATATAAAATCATATAATAAAGTATTTAAAACATATATGCAAGCATCATGGTTAGAAAACAAAGTCCACTCACAGACACCGTCCAAAACGGTACGTTTCCGAGCTGTACATTTTTCCGTAAATTCTGGAAATCACAAATCCTGCCCAAAATCATTATAGAGGGTTACTAACATCTCAAAATACTTCATATAATTTTCCCCAATTTTTTCGGAATTTATATACGTATTTTTAACGTAAAACAAAACTTCGGATACGCGGAACATTAACGAAACGATATCCGATTTCATCGAAACCAGTGTCAAAATGTTTGTTACAATGAGAGGATCAAAAGTCATGTTGATCATACCTCGGGATTCCCACTCACGCGCCCCCACGCGCCGCCGCAAGCGGCTGCGCGTGGAAGCCACACCCTAGCTACAGTAACCAGCACAGTCGTCCCCTTCGCCCGTTTGTCTGGTAAACGGGTCCAATTAGCCCGCGAGATGACCCGGTTCCAATCCTATCAATTCAGCCTTAAACCTTCCAATTGATCATTCAGTTAGCTTCGTTTTAACTTAAATTAAAGTTCTGTAACGTTAATTACACAAAACATTACCTACAATCCCACGATTCCATGATGAACAATGAAGAACACCTGTCACTGTGCAATCATGGAGTTCCGTCAATCCCAACCGGTGTCTTCCAATTGATGCACCCAGAAGCATCACTGGATCATGAGAAGTAGTTTCCCCACATCAATTACACCGTTTGATTGCTCCAAGATCACGACTCGACTTCGAATTTTCCTTACTGTCACCCGGTCTGTTCAGAGCCAATTGATGGCCAATTTCCTTCGTTCTTTCGACGATTCTGATCGTAGTGATCTCAAAAGGCTCGAATTGAGCTCCATTTCGATCCTCACGGCCCAATTCCCAGTATTTGAATTTTCCCCCCAATATCCAAATTTTCGAATTCCCAGTTCCCAGCCATCAATCAATCCCAGTGTTTCCCCAGGTATCTTAATCCATTAATCTCTCATTTTTCTCTCAAGAACGGCAGAGGAAGGGAGCCAATTCTCCCAGTTCTCCCACACTGATTTTTGAAGGTCCACTGGTAAGAAACAAAGAAGAAGAAAATGGGGGAAAAAGATGGAGAAGGAATGATGATGTTGTAATGATGGTGTTTAGAGGGAAACAAGGAGCTGGAAACAAGGGATGGGTGACATTTGTTACTCATCCGGATGTGCACAGTCATCGGTTACTATTCATTATTATATTATTATTTTAATTGAAGCCTCGGTTCGTTAATTCGTTACCTTGACCATAACTTCGACGTCGAATCTCCGATTTCGGCATGCCGCCTGTCGTTGGATTCGTATCGACGATACCTACGTAACGGTCTTTGGCCCTCGTCCATCGGACCTCCCGTTAAAAAGTCAACATTCGGCCCCTATTAGCCAAATTACCAAAATACCCCTCAACTTCTGAATGTCATAACTTTCACCTCGAATGTCGGAATCGAACGTGCCACATGTCTATGAACTCGTGACGTCCCGAACTACGTCACAGTCATCGGTCAAAGTCCGTTTGACCGCCTGAACTAAAAGTCAACATTTTTCCCACGCTAGGGGCAAAACGGTCATTTTGCACAATTCGTCCGATTTCACTCAACTAATCCCAGATTAGTCACTCAAAATCATAATTAATTAATATTCAATCCCGACACTCGGGACGGGTCATTACAGGATGACATACATTCACCTTGCGAGTGGCTCTCTGTTGGCCATAAACATTTCTAAGTCGATTGACCACATCATCATGTAAGCGTTTGCTTAGGTGGGCTTAGCAAGGTGATATGCACTCATCTTGCAAGTGGCACTCTGTAACGACCCATCCCGGAAGTTAGGATTAGTGAGGTGATTAGTTGAGTTAATCGGTGGTTAGTTGGTTACGTTCGGGATGTTAGCATAGAAATGACGATTTTGCCCCTGAAACGGGCAAACAGTTGACTTTAAGTTCAAGCGGTCAATTGGACATTGACCGATCACCGTGACGTAGTTCGGGACGTCACGAATCCGTAGACAGGTGGCACGCCCGATTCCGACATCCGAGGAGGAAGTTATGATGTTCGGAAGGTTAAGGGCATTACCGTAATTTGGCTAAAATAGGGGGAAGAGTTGACTTTTCGTACGATCGGGTTTTGACACGTTGACCTAGGACCGTTAGGTAGATCTCGTCGTCCTGAGTTCGATGATAGGTGGCACGTATTCATCGGAGTTAGGATGTGTGCATTACGGGTCTAGAAAGGTAGTGGTAAAATGGTAATTTTGACTTAAAAGGAAAGGCAGTTTGGTCTTTTGTACTTTGGGCTTGGTGCAGCCGGATTTGGACAAGTGTCCAGGGTAGAAAGGAGATTTTTGTGTGAGGCTTGAGAGGATTGTGACACGTGCTAGGGGTCTGGTTGGTTCTAGGAAGCACGACTCCAATTATATGGGTATGTGTTCGTGTTTGTTCGAACTAGAAAAACAGAGAAGCAGTGAGAGATCGTGGTGGTGGTGTGGTCGTGTGTTGGTTCTATTGAACTCGAAAGGAAGCTGGGGAGGACTCTGTGACCTCCAGGGAGTGCGGCGGTGAGCACGGCGGCGGTCAATGACAGGTAATTTCTTCTCCCTGTGATTTTGCTCTGTTTTGCCGCCTTGATTCAAACGGTAAGTCGTGGGTTTTGAGTGAGAGTCGAGAGATTTGGTGAGTTGGGTGAGCTTTAGAAGGGTCCTAGGAGTGGTCTAGTGTTGCCACCGTGATGGGGAGGACTTGGGTGGCCGGAATAGGAAATAGGGGACAGACGGGTTTTTGTGTCGAGTTTGGGACGATGATCTAGGGACTGTGTAGAGGTGTTAGAGTAAGGGGAATGGGTTGTTTAGGACTAGACGGTAAGGTTGGTGTAGAAAGGGAGGAAAACGGAGACGGGATGGCGGAGAACCGGGAACGCCGGTTCAGTACAGTCGAACCGGCCGACCCAATGTAGACGATGATACTGTAGCAAGCGCGTGAGGCCACGCGCAGCCACTTTGGGCGGCGCGTGCGGCGGTGTTTGGGAAAACGGTCAATTGAGTTTTTGTTCTAAATGTTATAAGGAATCCATTGGAATAGGTTTTGGGTTAATCGGATGTCGTTTGAGGTTAGTTTCGCGAGGTTGAAGGTTTAGGGTTCCGGTTTGTTACGTTTAGGAACCGGGGATTTTCGGAAAAAATTAGGTGGACCTTCGTCGATGTGTTAGTAACGTTCTTGGGTGATTGTTGACAGGATCGGGATTTCCCGAGGAAGCTGAGGAACGTACGGGACGTTCGGGACGCGACTGAGGGCTTGGTACTGTGAGTGGACCCTTTCTCTAAACTCGAGCATGCATAACTGGTTTTAATTACTTGTTTTATGATTTTACATGAGATTCCATGATTTTTGAATATGTGATGTTGGTTTTACATTATTGCACGTTTTTCGAGGAAATACGGTTTTCAGCAGTTTTACGAGAAATGCGTGATTTCTGATTTGGATGCTATGATTTCGGAATTTTAAACTATAATTCGTTTGAATGATTATAAATGGATTTTGAGACATGATTTGATGATCAAAGTTTTCGGTTTTAGAATCGGATTTCGGAAAGCGGAATTTGGTTTTAAAGTTGAAAAGTGGAATTCCGGATTTGGGTTCGGAATGACGGTTTTGGATGCCGGAAGGGCATCAGACCAGTGATTTCGAATTCGGGTTTGGATGTGGATTGAGAAATGGTTTTCAAATGGTTTTGGATTGGATTTGCTGGATCTGGATATTGGGTTTAAAGACCCGGATATTGATTTGACGGGGGACGGGCCCGGATTGGGTTTAAAGACCCAGATCGAGTTTAAAGACTCGGGAGTTTAAAGACTCGGATATATTGATATTTCCCCCGTAGACCTGTTGAGTTTAAAGACTCGGGAGTTTAAAGACTCGGATATTATTGAGGCCTGGATTAAGTTTAAAGACTCGGATAGATCCAGCAGGTTTGATCGAATAATGATGGCTTGATATTGATGTTTTGTGATACGGTATATGGTGCTTATGATATGATTTCTATAACTGTTTTTATAATGATTCTGCAAATGTTTTTATGATGATCTTTACGTGATTTATAATTGTTTTTAGTAACTGGGTTATGCATGTGATTTCAAAATGGAGGGCTAAAACCCTGGTTTTATTATGAAATGATCTTCGGAAATTCTTTTCTTATTTATGGTCCACTCACACCTTCTGTTTTAAATTTCCCTCCAGGTCGTGGAGCTAATGCGGGGTTATGACGTCGAGGCAGCGTCGGAGGCATAGAATTTTCGAGAGTGACCCCGGAGTGCTTAAACTTTTCCGTTGTGCGTGTATCTTGTTTATCGGTTTTCTTTTCTTTGTATTTGGTACTATGCTCTGTAAAATTTGCCTTCAGGATGTTTAAAGTTTCTCCTGCGTCTGACTGTGTATTTTGGTGGTTTTTCGTGAGTTTACTTCGGTTTAGTGTCGGGGTGTCAGACGGGAGCAGGATTTACCTCGGTTTTCGGGGTGGAACCGGGGTGGGTCCTAACACACTGAGTCAGCCATAGATATTCCTAGGTTAATCTGCCACATAATCATGCGAGGTTCCGCTCAAGTAGGCCGAGTAAGGTGACATATACTGACCTTGCAAGTGGTTCTTAGTTAGTCATAGGCATTCCTAGGCCGATCGACCACATTATCTTGCGAGGTGCTGTTCAGGTGGGTTGAGCAAGATGACATACACTCACCTTGCAAGTGGCTCTCGATCGGCATAGACATTGCTAAGCTGATTGGCCACATCATCGTATGATTTTCCGTTCAGGTGGGCCAAGAAAAGTGACATACACTCACCTTACAAGTGGTACTCGGTAGATCATAGATATTCCTAGGCTGATCGGCCACATCATTGTCTGAGATTCCGCTCAAATAGGCTGAGAGATTTCCTTCACCATCTCTCATCAGCTAAGGCCTTGGAAGACCGAGGACTAGCATAAGGAAAACACCCACATGCCAATGGTAACAATAAGCCCTTGATCAAGAAAATCCACTTCAGTTAATGACTTAGGGAATTTTTGTTCGTACCTAATTTGGTCAGTTTGATTAAAAGCCGAGCAGTCCCACCAAAGACAAGCCCAAGTCGTCGGCTATAATAAACATATAAGACAAAGCCTAAAAACACACTATAGATGGCATGATCGAATGTGACGACTCGAAAATTCGAAAAAGGAAAATTTGGAAAATTTGAAGGAAATGACAATTTTACCCCTTGCATTGGGCGAATGGTTGACTTTTGGTTCGAGCGGTCAAACGGACTTGGACCGATGACTGTGACGTAGTTTGGGATGTCACGAGTTCATAGACAGGTGGCACGTCCGATTCCGACATTCGAGGAGGAAGTTATGATGTTCGAAAGTTCAAGAGTAATTTGGTAATTTGATTAAAAAGAGGCAATTTGTTGACTTTTCAAAAGACATGGAATTTTCACGTAATTCGAAGACCGTTAGGTAGGTCTCGAGACGCTGAGTCCGTAGACAGACGGCATGCGTCAATCAGAGTTTGGATGGAAAAGTTACGAACTTTGGAATGCTAAGGGCATTTTGGTAATTAGCCATGAAAGGGCATTTTGCTCAATTGTGTCCTAAGGGGAAAATTTGTCCTTTTGCTAGTATTGATGAGTCAATTACTTAGTGATTCATTTAGTGCATTTAGGGACATCTGTTACTCTAAGGATTTTATTAATGTTAGCGGTGAACTGTTTGAATGAATGAATTATGTAACATTGAGACAAAAACAGAGGAAGGTATCCAAGACAACCATGAATCCCCTAAACTGAAACCGTGAGACTTAGAGTAAAAGTGAGGGTGAAATTGTGAGGAAATAGAACAGAGAAAGAGAGAAGATGGCGGGAACCATGGAAGCAAACCCGAAAACCCAAACCCGTGGAGTTCAAATATTTCAAAAATTTGAATTTTAACTTAGAGGCCGTGATGACTACAACTGAGGCTTGTGTGAGATTTCTCGAACTCTTATGATTAAGACCATATCAAATTCGAAGAGAATTAATCAAGAACTGGAACCGCGACGGTTTGGAACTTCCATGATTGAGTTTGATCATACACAGTTATTCTCAAGTCAAATTGAACCTGAATTCATGATTAGAATGAGTCTATGATGCTTCATAACTGATCAATTTAAAGAAATCGATTGAAGGGATTGAATGATGAACAGTCTTCGAAAATTTGAATTGAGTTGGATTGTTGGAAGTAATTATAATTGGAATTGAGATGACAGACCTTTAATTCTTGTGTTGACGATGATATTGGACATTTGAATTATAGAAAACAAGCTGGAATTGGACGGGATTGAGACGGGTCAACACGCGGGTTGAACGACCCGTTTAACAGACAGTCGGGTGAGAACGATGAACATTTCTGGAATTTACGGAAAAACGTGCAGCTCGGTAGTGAGCCGTTTGGACGGTGTGTGAGTGGACTTTGCTTTCTAAATTCAATGCATGCATAATTGTTTTATATGCTTTCTATTGATGATTTCTATGATTATGATTATGGTTTATGGTAATTACGATTTCTGTATTTATAAGTATTTCGATATGCAATACGTAATTGCACGTATTTCGAAACTATGGTTTCTCCTATGCTTTGATGATGGTTTAATGAATGATTTTATATGATTTGTGCGTATCATGTTTTGATGATGTTTAGATTATGATTGTGAGTATGATTTACGGTTTTGGCACGTATTTCGATATTATTACGAATTTGCACGTTTTACGAGATTTCGAGTATGTTGTGATTTGACCATGATTTTGATGATTTGAATTTGGGATTTGAAATATGATTTGATTTCAAAGATTTAAAACGGATTTTGGAAAAGGTGATTTCGGGCTTGATGCCCAGTTCATAACAGTGGTTTTGATTAACGAGATTTCGGGTTTAGGAAACTTGAAAGTGGATTTCCGGATTTGAGTTCGGAATGGTTATTCCGGATGCCGGCTTACAGAATGATGGTTCCAAATTCGGATTTGGAACTGAATGATGGATATGATTTGAGATTTGAATGTGAAATTCAGACATGTGTTCCATTTCGATAAAATGTGATGTCGGATTTGGTTTTGGAATTTGGATTACGATGGATTCTGAAGACCCGGTACTATTGCTAGATTATGTTTTGGATTTAAAGACCCGGTTGATTGATGACGGGGGAGGGCCCTTGATTGATATGTTTTGAGTTTAAAGACTCAGTTATTGTGATATCCCCCGAGGCCTATTGATTGTGTTTTGAGTTTAAAGACTCGGTGATATCCTGGGAAGGCCTGATTATGCGCATGGTTTTGAGTTTAAAGACTCGGGCGCACTTGAGATCTAGCAACTCAATTGAGTGGTGTTTTCGGATGTGTTGGGAAATGGCCCGGTTTAGATGGCTTGATGGATTTTTGGGTTATGTTCTGCACTTGGATTTTGATTCATGATTTTGGGCTGAGGCCCCGTGTTTATGGTTTCAGGCTAAGGCCGAAGTTGAGAAAAAGAAATGATTTTGGTTTTCATACACTGTTTTCTTATATTGGAAATGAAATGGGTTATGAAATGATTTTCGAATGCATGCATTGGTTTTAGGTGGACGGTAGAAATGTATTTTTTGAAACATGTTTTATAACTGATTTATTTTTGTCCACTCACACCTTTTGTGTTTTATTCACCCTCCAGGTCGTGACGCGATGATCGAGGCTATTCGGGAGGTGGAGTCATGCGTGGGCACCTGTGCGGGTATCCCTTGTTTGGAAAGTGCTGAGGGTAATTTGGGAACTTCAGTTGACTTGTTAGACGGGAGCAGGACCGGGCATGGTTATCAATGTTCCTCAGGGGACGGTCCTGTCATCGAACACATATGATCGGCTTATAAGTAACGATCTGTCCCAAATTTCAGGATTAATTAATAAATAATTGAGGTTTATTGTGACTAATATCCCTACTTAGTCGTGGAATTTCGAACGGAAGGCGTAAAATGACCGTTTTACCCTTGGGATTGGGCAAAAAATTGACTTTTGACTCAGAGAGTCAAATGCACGAGGGTCGATGACCGTTACGTAGATCGGGTCAATAAAAATTCGTAATCAGGCGGTACGTCGAAATTGAACGTTCAATAGGGAAGTTACGAGTCTAGAACGAAGGTCGAAACTATTGCACGTGAACCGAGAATTGAGACACATGGACTGTTTTGATTGGAGAAAAATCTGGGAAGGACCCACCAGATGAGTGATAAGTGTCACCTATCTGATTGGCCCATAACCTAATATTATGGGCTTATCTTCATCTTCATCAGTCATCATCTTCATTTGTTCATCCTACCTCGTGAAACCCATAACCTGTGCAACCCAATCCCATACAAACACCCTTAATTCACATCTGATGTACTTGGGTTGTGAATGAAAGAGAGAGAGTGAGGGGAGACGATCGTGACGGTGCTAACGGAACAGACGGCGGTGCACGGTGGCTGGTAACCCGATACGGTGAGGTTTAAGTTCAAAAATGGAAAATCCTATTTTAGTGGTTGTTGAAGGATTCTAACCATTCAATGGTATTTTTGGTGGTTGTACGAGTCGATTAGGCTTGGAATCGAGGCCTGAGGTGGTCTGTGACAGCCAGAAAACCACTTCGAAGGTCCCAGTTATTGTTCATGGGTCGAATAAGTATGAACCCGACCTGATTTCTTGGTTTTGATCACGTAGGTGGATTAGGAAGGATTAGACGAATGCATAGGAAGAATGGAGGAAATCGGTTCCGAAATGAGGCTTTTAGAGCCGGGTCTGGTCGCGGGCCTGCGCAATGTGGTTTGCAGGACTCGTCGCAAGGTTGAAGACAATGATGACGTCAGTGGGTGACATCATCATCTGGCAGCTGTCAGAGGAGGACGAGTAGTAGGGTGACACGTGTCACATATCAGTGCCTAGTTAGCACTGACATGTTAGTGACGTGGCCCAATCATGGGCTGCCACGTGTCACTAACATGTTAGTAATGTGGACCAATGGCTGAAAATGTCAAAACTACGCATTAAATTAAATACGTAATTCGAGTATTATGTAATTTAAACCCTTTTTGTGTAGATGTAGTATTGGTAAATAGGGATCGTTCTTAATCGGGAATATTAATAATATGTTAGTGAGAAAGAATAATGAATTAAATAATTAAATAATAAATAATTAAAGAATAAATTAATTAAAGAATAAAATAATAAAATAATAAAGAATTATAGAATATATGAATTAAAGAATAAAAGAATAAAGAATTAAATGGGGGGTTTGAAAAGATTGTAATCATAGAATTAAGAAAACAAGTAAAAATAATTAAGAACTTAATTCTACATCTACTTTAACTTTTGTACAAATGAACTTTCTTCAAACATATATTTTTACCAACACTCTAACATCATGCTCATATTGAACCAATCACGAAATCCTACCTTAATCATCTCAAATATATGCATACATTTTTCATATTATAAATGCACCGAACATCGGATTATTATTTACAATATGATTCACCTTAAGTTTGTGATTTAATGCGCCGAACAGCGGTCAAACATTAAATCTTTTCAACTCTATTCTAAATGCCCCGAACAACGGATCAACATTTAGTTTCGAATCGAAGTTTAAGCACTAAAACATATGAAGTAAAAGAAATTCAAAAAGTAAAATACATGGAGATTGCATTCTTACTTACAAATGTTAGAAAGAAATACCAACAGATATATTGAATTATAAGTAAAACCAATAACAATAACAAGAATTTAAGTAAAGGGAATAAAGTTACACTTTCGGAACCCAAGAACAGCTTGTGATTTCGAAAGTGGATGGAAACAATGGAATGTTATTCATAAAATTCTCTGAACAGTAGAAGGAACCTTATGAAGATGGAGGATAAAACATAAGGATTCAGACTTAAATTTTAGAATTATTTCGGAAATACTCGGCCTAGATATTTCTTAAGGAAAACATAAAAATGTGTTTAAGAGATCACAAAGAAAAATTACAAGAACAAAGTAAAGAAGAAATGAAATTAAGAACTAATATAAAAATAACATAAATTAAAAACAAGAATTAAAAGAAAGCTAATTATTAAGAAAATCTACATGAAGTTAAAATGGTCCCCAAAAATAAAGTACAAAATAGAAAGAAGATGAAATTAAATGAAGAGTGAAAAGAGAGAAAAATTAGAACCTAAACTACTAAAAACAAAACCAAAATGGGGACCTCCTTTACAAATGAGATGACCTCCCTATTTATAGAGGGAGTGCCAAAAATTCAAATGAAAAAATAAAAAAATAAAATATAAAAAATATAATGATGAACATTGATGATTAATGATGATTTTAGGGATGGTGTAGAGCTGAAAAATCAGAAAAATGGCTGAAAAATCTACTGCAAAAGGGAGCAGTTGGAACAGTTTTGATGCAGGAAATGGGTTGGCAGGAAGCAGCTGAAAAGAAATCATTGATTTCGGTGGGGTTGGGCTAATAAGTTTGGTGGAAATCAGCAGGCACGCTGGTAGAGCAGTTGACCAATTCGGGAGGAGCGAGCTGCACTGTGTGTCCGTTTTCGGGACATGCGCGCCTAGGGAATGGCGGGGGCTACGGAAGGCGCGCTCTAAGGGAATGGTGGGCTGAGACTGCGCTGTGACACGAGCTGGGCCGCGCTTGTGGGCTGCAGCGAAGGATTGGGCCTGTGAGTTGCTTGGGCTTTTGGGTTACTGCGATTTGGGTTTGCGGGCTGCAGCTGGAAATGGAGTTGGGCTTGGATCAAATGTATTTTTTTAATTTTAAAATTGATTAATGTAAATCCACTGAATTTCGTCCATAATTTCTTCGTTATAATTCCGATCGGGAGGATTCTTTCGCCAAAGCGCTCCAAATTCCAAGCTTTATTTAATTCTACAAAAATCCCACAAAATATATTATTTTCTCAAATTATTTATTATTTTAATATTAAAATTCAAATATAAAGGGTATAAAATAATATAAAATAATGCTTAATTAACGACCTATCAATGGCAGGCTAACATGTG
Source organism: Prinsepia uniflora (assembly GCA_032719365.1). Taxonomy (NCBI): domain Eukaryota; kingdom Viridiplantae; phylum Streptophyta; class Magnoliopsida; order Rosales; family Rosaceae; genus Prinsepia; species Prinsepia uniflora. Next base: position 14,764,071 of record CM064868.1, on the reverse strand, counting down.
GCACTGTCAGAGTTGTCAATGATGACGTCAACGTTAACTTTAACTACTGACATCAGTGTTGACTTTTGTTGACATCAGCATTGACTTTTTCCAGCATTGACCACATGCGTGGGGGTGCGTGAGCACGAATTTCAAGGTGGGACTAGTTTCATTCGAAGGGTTCTGACCATTTGGATCCAATGGTGGTGTTTTCGGGTCGATCAAAGATCGTTAGATTGGTCCAATCAAGATTTATCACCTCAGGACACGTTGACTTTTTCGCGAGTTTTGAGATTTTATCCTATTGACTTTTATAGATAGTTAGTGACCTTCGAGTATGATTTGGACAGGTCCGGAAGTTCCGGAGATGGTGGATTAGCCTCGGGGTGGCTTATGGCATGTGTATCGAGGCGACAACTAGGACGGTCTGTGAGTGGACATTTGTTTTCTAAATAGGATGCATGCATAACTATTTTATAGGTTTTATATATGGGATTTCTATGATTATGATTGTGGTATTTATGATTTGCATATTTGCACGTATTTCGAGATTTATGGTTTCTATTGTATTTATACGTGCTTGTGTTTGAATGGTGGTTTGATAAACTGGTTTTGGATTTGGAAATGTGGAATCGGGCGTGAGACCCATTTGATTTGGAAACTATCAGACTTGAAGTCCATTTGGTTTAATGAGGTATCAGGCTGAGACCCATTTATGGATTTATGATGGTTTTATGGAAATTCCGGGCATGGCCCATTTGAAAGGTTTTGAAATGGTTTTATAAAAATGTTTTCCATATACCATCCTTATATATGGATATGTGGATGATCTCCTCTAGCTGTTTGGGACACTGGGGTATTCACAGCGCATTGCCTGCGAGGGGTCATTGCACGGAGCGTCCGGACCGTATAGTGACTCACGAGCATGATTGCTACGATTAGACGTCAGGGGCGTCAGACATTTGGGATGTCAAAAATTGACCTAGAAAGACCTTGGGCGGTATGCGTAGCCTTAGATCGTCACAAACACTGCATTACCAGTAGGCATACCACTCACTCACTCAGGATACAGAGCCTAGCTCGAAATCCAAGTGTAAACCGACTAATGATACAGAGCCCAACTCGACATCTGAGTCGCTATCATACACTAGTCCCAAAATACAGAGCCCTGCTCGATGTCAGAGACTACTCAACACAATATCAGAACATATCCACATATAACCACATCGCAATCCACTCACAAACACACATAATACTTGTCTCAGGGTTCGGAGCCCAGAGCTCGACGTTTGAGACTCATATCCAATCCACATAATCATCACACATCATCATAACTGTAACGACCCATCCCGAATATCGGGATTAAATATAAATTAATTATGGTTTAGAATGACTAATCTGGGATTAGTTGAGGGAAATTGGACGAAATGTGCAAAATGACCGTTTTGCCCCTAAGCGTGGGCAAAATATTGACTTTTAGTTCGGGTGGTCAAATGGACGTTGACCGATGACTGTGACGTATTTCGAGACGTCACGAGTTTATAGACAGGTGACACGTCCGATTTCGACATTCGAGGAAGAAGTGATGACGTTTGAAAGTTGAGGGGTATTTTGGTAATTTGGTTGAAAATGTGCAAAATGTTGACTTTTGATCCAGGAGGTCCAATGGCCGAGGGCCAAGGACCGTTACATAGATCAAGTCGATACGAATCCATAGACAGGTGGCACGCCAAAATCGGAGGTTCGACGATGAAGTTTTGGTCACGGGAATAAAATTGATTAATCGAACGAACCGGGATTTCGATTAAAATATTAATAAAATATTAAACAGTGACCGAAGATTATGGACCCTTGGATGAGTGACAAGTGTCACTTATCCCATATTTTGAGGACCCTAAATCATGGATCATGTCTCGATTAATGAATTAAAATATGATTTTTGTCCCCCCATTAATCTCAGCCGTCCATTTGATTCTCAAGATTGAATCTGCACCATTCATTCCACTTCCTCTTTCCCATTAATCTGATCAGTCTTCGCTCTCTCATTCTCATTTCACCCATGAAGAACCATCACCCCAAACTCACTACCCGTCCAACCCACACAAACGCAACCTAAACCATTACTAGACTGGATCCAGTAGAAGACTAGAACACCAAAGGAGTGACAGGAGGAACTCACGACGGTGGCACGACGGCGGTGAGCCGGAAACCTGAGAAACCCCACGTTTTCTCACTTTCAAACCTACAAATCTTGACGTGTTTGGGAGGTTTCTGAGTGTTAGGATTTATTCTAGGGACAAACTGAGGAGTTTTGACGCTAGTTTCATGGACCCAGATGGCCGGAGAAGCTTGGAACAGAGAGGAGGAACCTGGGCTACGAGTTTTGAGCTACAGGTAATGATCTCGTGTGTATTTTCTATTTTTGAAATCATAAAACTCTTAGTTGGACTTAGACGATCATGTAGGTGGAAACCCCGTTGAGAATGGTGGCTGGAATTGGGAGAACCGGTCGGGTCGGTTTAGCGGTTCGGCTGAACCAATTCAAACCAGTGAACTGGGTCCAACGCGAGGTTGACGATGAATAGTGTTTGGCGCGTGGGCTTCACGAGGAGCCCATTTGGGCGACGCGTGAAGGATATTTTGGGGAAACTTCCAACATGAATTTTAACCTATTCGATGTAATGAACATTTTTTTACTGATTTCGTATCGATCAGACACCGTTTCCATATTGTTCGGGACGTCCGAAGGTTTTGAATCGAGTTTAAAAATAGTTAAAAATTCGGAAAAATTACGGGGCTTTGATAGTAGGTTAATGAAGAGGTTAGTGACCCTCTAATGTGATTTGGACAGGTTTGGAAGTCCCGGTGATAGTGGCGTGGCCTGGGAAGGCCTATGGCACGCGTATCGAAGCGCAGCGTTGGACGATCTGTGAGTGGACTTTGGTTTTATAAATACTATGCATGCCTAACTGTGTTATATGTTTTATATACGTGATTTCTATGAGGATGATTGTGATTATTGATTTCGCATGTTGCATGTATTTCGAGATGTTTTTCGTATTGCACGTATATCGAGACTGACGATTTTATTGTGGTTTTACGTGCTTGTGGTTTTATGAATAATGTGATGAAATGGTTTTGAAATTGGAAAGATGAACTCGGGCATGAGGCCCAATTTTTTTGGAAACCTCGGACTTGGAGTCCATTTGAGTTACGAAATCGGGTCGGGGGCCCAGTTGCTTTATGAAATCGGGCTAGGGGTCCAGTTGTTTTCGGAATCGGGCTGAGACCCATTTGAGTCATATTATCGGGCCAAGGGCCCAGTTGATTTACGAAATTGGGCCAGGGGCCCAGTTGATTTACGAAATTGGGCCAAGGGCCCAGTTTATTTACGAATTCGGGTCGTGGGCCCAGTGGTTTACAGAATCGGGCATGAGGCCCAATTGTGTTATAAATGTGATTTCGGGTCTGGGACCCTATGTTTTATAAATGTGATTTCAGGTCTGGGACCTTATGTTTCATAAACGTGATTTCGGGTCGGGGACCCTAAATGGAATTGTCATGTTTTATGGAGATTTCGGGCAGGGCTCATTGAAATGTTGTGAAATGATTTGATAAAACTGTTTTCCATATACCATCTTGATACGAGGATATGTGATGGTCTCCTCCAGGTGTCTGGGACACTGGGGAAGTCACGGTGCATTGCCTGCGAGGGGTCACTACACGGAGTGACCGGACCGTATAGTGACTCAGGAGCAGGATTGCTATGATTAGACGTCTGGGACGTCAGACATCTGGGATGTCAGAGATATGGACCCGGAGAGACCCCGGCCAGCACGCGTTGCTTATACCGTGAGATATGACGTCTTGGACGTCAAGCGTCTGGGACGCTAGGCATCTCGGATGCCGAAGATGGTTATGTGGTAAATATGGACTATTGGATCTATGAAATGGTTTTTAGGTTGGTTTGTGTTTGTGGATTTGGGCAGTGACCCACTTGGTGTTGTATTTATGGATTTGGTATTCTACAGTTTTGGGCTGAGTTCCCACACTTGGTTTTGAGTTACGATTTTTGGGCTAAGGCCCTAATGGCTTGTTTGGTAAATGTTTTGATTACTGGTTTTTGATGCATGCATACGTTTTAATAAAGGGCATAAATGTCTTGTGAAATGTGTTTATGAACTTATTTATTTTCGTCCACTCACAGTCTTTGTTGTTTTAATGCCCTTCCGGTTGATCACGGATGCGACTGCAGCAGAGACTAGGACATCGCATGCCTCCTCCATCGATCCTTGCGCACTCTGGAAGCCCCGAGTGGGCAGTGGCATTAGGTTATCCCTTGTCTGACACTTCGTGTCAAACGGGAGCATGGTACATTCCACGGTAATCCCAAGGGGATTGGGATGGGTCGTGTCAATAACACATATAATCGATCCAAATCCAAATCACATATCATATGAAACCATCATCATCATACCTCATGTTCACCATTACTGTCACGACCCGGCCCATCTAACACAATATTGTCTGCTTTGGGTCCAGCCCTCATGGTTTTGATTTCGGGAGCTCACGTGCAACTTCCTAATAGGTCACCCATCATGGGATTTCACCAGCCTCAACTCACTTAACTTTGGAGTTCCCAAGGAATCCAAAGCTAGTGAGCTCCCAAAAGACCTTGTGTTAGATAGATACGTACCCACACATATAAGGCACTTCACCTTTCCCTCATCAAGCGATGTGGGATTGTTCACTGATCTTGCCTTCCCAAGCTCACGAGTCTTGCTCACCGTTCTTACTTCTCAAGCTCATGGGTCTTGCTCACCGTTCTTGCTTCCAAGACCGGGTATTACAATTTGCCCCCCTTAGGGCCCAACATCCCCGCTAGCACACATCCGGTTGGGGTCCGGCTATAATACCATTCTATCACGACATGGCTCATATAACACAATATTGTCCGCTTTGGGCCCAACCCTCACGGTTTTATTTTCGAGCGCTCACGTGCAACTTGCCAATAGGTAACCCATCATGGGATTGCACTAGTCTCAACTCGCTTAACTTTGGAGTTCCCAAGGAACCCAAAGCCAGTGAGCTCCCAAAAGGCCTTGTGTTAGATAGATACGTGCCCATACATATAAGGCACTTCACCTTTCTCTCCCCGAGCAATGTGGGATCGTTCACCGATCTTACTTTTCCAAGCTCACGGGTCTTGTTCGCCGTTCTTGCTTCTCAAGCTCACTGGTCTTACTCACCATTCTTGCTTCCAAGATCATGTCTTACAATCCAGCGGAAAATATTGTGTTAAATAGGCCGGGTCGTGATAAAATGGTATCAGAGCCGGACCCCGACCGGAAGTGTGCCAGTGATGACGCTAGGCCCCAAGGGGAGGTGGATTATAAGACCCGGTCTTGGAAGCAAGAACGGTGAGCAAGACACATGAGCTTGAGAAGTAAGAACGATGAACAAGACCCGTGAGCTTGGAAAGGTATGATCGGTGAACGATCCCACATCACTTGGGAAGGGAAAGGTGAAGTGTCTTATATGTGTGGGCACGTATCTATCTAACACAAGGCCTTTTGGGAGCTCAATAACTTTGGATTCCTTGGGAACTCCAAAGTTAAGCGAGTTGAGGCTGGTGCAATCCCATGATTTGTGACCTATTGGGAAGTTGCACATGAGCTCCCGAAAAGAAAACTGTGAGGGCTGGGCCCAAAGCGAACAATATTGTGTTAGATGAGTCAGGTCGTGACAATTGCCAAGGAATCACACATTTATCGCACATATCACTTTTATATTCAAAACCTAGTTTCAAAAACCCAAGATTAAGCCCAAAACCACAACTCGGTCATAACACCGTAAAACGAGTCATTAGAGCAATTTCTGTAAAACCGTCCAGAAATCATATGAAATACACAACTATCAAAAATCACATTATCTCATGTCATTAGTCTCATTCAATTCAAAATCACATTCGAATCAGAAATAAAATGGAATTTACGAAAAATCTCAAAAAACACGTAATAAAATATTAATTAAGTATTCATAAAATCACCAAAAATCCAAGTAAATGTCCAATCACTCAATTATCATCAAAGAGCATAACAAAATATTTTAAAACTCATAAATATGAATGCATAGTAATTTAATAAAATAAAACGTCTACTCATAGTGCAAATTCGTCGTTTATTCGTCTTCTGAGCGTCCCTCGTTAACTCTGGGAGTTCTGTTTCCTGTCGAAATACATAATACGAGGTTATTAAGGTTTCCCAAACTTTTCTGGTACAAACCCAAACTCTCGGGAATTATATAATAATTTTAAACATTGAATAAGCACTTCGAACACCCAAAACTACCCCAAGACGGTGTATGATTACCTCAAAACCTGTGCCAAAACGGTTGTATCATCGAAAGGATGAAAACACGTGTTGGTCGTTCCTTGAAACTCCTCCACATGTGCCCCCACGCGTCACCCAAAGTTGTGCTCGTGGGAGCCACGTGCTGCTACAGTAAACATCCACAGATCACTGTTCACCTTCTCTTCTACCCGTTTCCTTTATAATTTGGTTCACCCGACCCAGCCAAAACTCGCTCATTTCTAACCCTTTTTCAATTCTAATTCGACCAATAACTTCTACACTAGATTAGGGAGGGATCTACATGAACAAAAATCGAATAAACGTGTCTAAATCCACAACCCAAATACTCACCTCGAGGCCAAAAATGGCGTTCTTCGTTTCTAGACAACTCTAACGTCCACAGCTTCAACCCAAGGCCGGGTTAGAACCACATGGACTCCAGAAGGTTAGGTTTAGCTTTGTTTTCACAAAATCTAATCAGCCCAGCAAACCCTAACCCGAAAATATTCACGGTTTTCCTCCTCCACTAGATCAGTTCCTCTCTTCCTATGTTTTGAATTCTTCCTTCTTCTCTCTTCTCCGGTCTCATTCTTTTCCCCTTCCTCTTATCTTCTCTTATGTTTCACTTCATTGTTTTCTCACGTTTTCCTCTCAGTCGTCTCCTCACAACACACGCACACACAACCCACCACTAATTAAACACACAATGACACGACCCATCCCAATCCCTCCAGGATTAATGCGGGATGTATCATGCTCCCGTCTAACCCACGTGTAACACGCACGTGTGACACGAAGGCCAGACCAGGGATAACCCAACCTCAGCCCAGGGTCTCTCCGGGTCAATCTCTAACATCTAAGATGTCTGACGTCCCAGACGTTTAGTAATAGAAATCCTGCTCCTGAGTAACTATTCGGTCAGGTCGCTCCGTGCAAAGACCCCTCGCAGGTAATGCGCCTTGACTTCCCCAGTCTCCCAGACATCTGGAGGAGACCATCCACACATCCTCATCCAAGGATGGTATATGGAAACCAGTTTATAAAATCCTTTCAAAACCTTTCAAAGGGGCCACGCCCGGAATTTCCATAAAACCATCATAAATCCATAAATCCAATTTCTCAAATCCTAATCCATTTAGGGTCTTCGATGTGACCACCCGGAAATTCGGAAAAAGGGAAAAATTCAAAAATTTTGAAGGAAATGACGATTTTGCCCCTGGAATTGGGTGAACAGTTGACTTTTGGTTCGAGCGGTCAAACAGACTTTGATCGATGACTGTGACGTAGTTCGGGACGTCACGAGTTCATAGACAGGTGGCACGTCCGATTCCGACATTCGAGGAGAAAGTTATGATGTTCGGAAGTTCAAGGGTAATTCGGTAATTTGGTTAAAGGGGCAATTTGTTGACTTTTCAAACGACATAGAATTTTCACGTAATTCAAAGACTATTGAGTAGGTCTTGAGATGCTGAGTTCATAGACAGGCGGCACGTGTCAATCAAAGTTTGGACGATAAACTTACGGGTCTAGGAACATGAAGGGCATTTTGGTAATTTGTAAGGAAAAGGGGCAAAATGGGAATTGGACAATTGATTAAGAAATGGGATGGGAATTGGGCTGATTCATGGCATGTTATGCCACCCAATGACATATGTCACTTTGATGAAGCAATTAGTGGCACTAATTAGTGAGAGGTGGCAAGTGCACAGTGTGTGTGTTAGTGTGTTTGGAACAAGTGCACAGTAAAAGAATTGAAACTGTGTTGGTGTTTTTGAAATGAAAAACAGAGACCAGTAAACCTTGCTTGATCGACCTCCCCAATAACGAATTGAGAGAAAATGAGGGTTGGAGAGGAATTGAGAGGATGAAATTGTGTGGAAAAAGAAAGAAAAAGGAAGCAAAAACCCCAGAAAAATTGAGACCCACCCGAAAACCTTGAATTGATAACTTAAGATCAAATTTTGAACTGGACGACCAATTGATGGAAACAGAGAGGAGGATGAGCTTCTAGAGGTTCAAACGAGTCAAATGGAGTTGAAAGTGAAGAAAATGGTGAAGAAATGAGCCCAGACGATACTTGAGTTCAGTTTTGGAAATCCCAGTTGAGTTGGAATGGTTATAGGGATTGGAGCTTGAAATTGAGATTGGAAACTTAGTTGAAGGAACTCTGTGAAGCTTCTGAGTGAATCAATTGAAGAAAACGATGAGGATCGATGAACCTTGATGAAGGAACAGTGTTCGGATGTTCATCGAAAACTCGAGCACGAATTGACGAATTGAGGAAAGTTCTACTGAAATTGTAGTTACAGAACCATAATTAGATTCATAAGGATGCTTTTGACTGAATCAATTGAAGAAATCGACTGGAAATTGACAGGATTGAATCGGGTCGAACACACGGGTTGCAGACTCGTTTAACAGAGAAACGGGTGAAGAGGGTATCTGTAGCAGTTACTGTAGCTAGCGCGTGGGCCTCACGCGCAGCCACTCACGGTGGTGCGTGGGACCGAATCTCGAGGTGAGTTCAATATGAAACTTGCTCCTTTTAAAATAACGAACATTTTGGCACTAGTTTCGAGAAAATCGGATATCGTTTCGATAATGTTCAGTGTGTCCGAAGTTTTCATATACGTTTAAAATACGTATTTAAATCCCGGAAAAATTGGGGAAAATTATGTGAGGTAGATTGATGTGTTAGTGACCCTCGATATTGATTTTGGACAGGAATTATGATTTCCGAAATTTACGGGAAAACGTGCAGCTCGGAAGCGAGCCGTTTGGACGGTGTGTGAGCGGACTTTGCTTTCTAAATTTCAATGCATGCATAATTGTTTTCTATGATTTCTATTGATGATTTCTATGATTGTGATTATGGTTTATGGTAATTACAATTTCCTTATTTTTACGTATTTCGATATGCAATACGTAATTGCACGTATTTCGAGACTATGATTTCTCCTATGCGTTGATGACGGTTTAATGGATGATTTTATATGATTTGTGCATATCATGTTTTGATGATATTTTGATTATGATTATGAGTATGATTTATGGTTTTGGGCTCGTATTTCGAGATTATTACGAATTTGCACCTTTTACAAGATTTCGAGTATGTTGTGATTTGACCACAGTTTTGGTGATTTGAAATACGATTTGATTTCAATGATTTAAAATGGATTTGGGAAAAGTGATTTCGGGCTTGATGCCCAGTTCATAAAAGTGGTTTCGATGAAAGAGATTAGTTTCAGAAACTTGAAAGTGGATTTCCGGAATTGGGTTCAGAATGATTATTCCGGATGCCGGCTTACGGAATGATGGTTTCGGATTCGGATTTGGAAATGAATGATGAATATGATATGGAATTTGGATTAGGATGGATTCTGGATTTGTTGTGAATTACAAATGGTTTTGGGTTTAAAGACCCGATACTATTGCTGGATCATGTTTTGGGTTTAAAGACCCGGTTGATCGATGAAGGGGGAGGGCCCTTGATTGATATGTTTTGAGTTTAAAGACTCCGTTATTGTGACATCCCCTGAGGCCTGTTAATTGTGTTTTGAGTTTAAAGACTCGTTGATATCCCGAGAAGGCCTGATATATGTGAGTTTAAAGACTCGGTGATTGAGATCCAGCAGATTGATTGACTTGTGATTTACTGTTGATTTTCGATAGTTTCGGATGTGTTGGGCAGTGGCCCAGTTTATATGGCTTTATGGATTTTGGGCTATGTTATTGTACTTGGATTTTGATTCATGGTTTTGGACGGAGACCCCGTGTTTATGGTTTTCGGGCTAAGGCCCGAGGTTTGACAAAAGGAAAATGATTTTGATTTTCATACACGGTTTTCTTATATTGGAAATGAAATGAATTGTGAAATGATTTTTGAATGCATGCATTGGTTTTACATGGAGGGTAGAAATGTCTTTCTATAACATGTTTTATAAACTGATTTATTTTCATCCACTCACACCCTTTGTGTTTTTATTGACCATCCAGGTCATGGTGCGTTAATCGAGGCTGATTGGGATGTGGAGGCATGAGTAGGCACATGTATGATTATCCCTTGTTTGGCAAGTACTGAGGGTAATTTGGGAACTTCAGTCAACTTGCCAGACGGGAGCAGGACCAGGCACGCTTACCAATGTTCCTTCGGGGACGGTCCTGTCATCCGAACCCGAAATCACATTTATAACCATAATTGGGACTCATGCTCGATATTATAATCAACTGGGCCTCTACCCTATCATGTAAACCAAATAGGGCTCCAGCCCGATATCTCATTAAATCAAACAGACTCCAAGTCCGATAGTTTCTAAATCAAATGGGTCTCATGCTCGATTTCATATTTCAAATCCAAAATCATTTCATCAAATCACCATTGAAAACACAAGCACATATACACACAGGATAAAACCCAATATAAAACATAACCTCGAAATACGTGCAAATATGTAAATACCAAATACCACAAATATACGTATTTAAGGCATTCAAAACATAGATATAAAACAGTTATGCATGCATCATATTTAGAAAACAAAAGTCCACTCACAGACCGTCCTAGCTGCTGCCTCGATACGCGTGCCATAAGCTTCACCGAGGCTATATCACAATTTCCGGAACATCCAGACCTGTCCAAAACATACTCGAAGGTCACTAAGGAACTCTATAAGGTCATATCTAAAGCCTATGAATAATGCTAGCTTGGGAACGCGTCCCAAACACGCTTTTCCGAGGCTTAAACCCTCAATTTGACCAACCCAACGATCTCCGATCGACCCGCAGCCACCACGATTGGATCTGAATCGTCTAAACCTTTAAAATGACACTGGTCCCACCTCGAAATTTGAGCCAAGGTGCCCCACACGCGTGGTTAACGTGCAAGTCAACTCTAGAAAAAGTCAACGAGTAAACTCACCAGTCAACGGTCAATTCGTCGGTTAACGAGTCAACTCGCCGAAAAACTCCATTGTTGCCCCAAACTTCAAACTTCAATATCTCACTCGTTTCTCAATCAAATTCGACGTTCTACCTATGTAAATTAATCTACCCGAGATAAGGATTTCAAATCTACACCCATAAATTGAAGAAAGTACCTGGTTTGAAAGTTATGGTAGTTCAAACTTTCGGCCAAACTTCCGGTCGTCATTTCGGCCACCTCCGACGTCCAAAACATCCCAAACTTGGCTCAACAAACTCCTTTCACTTCAAGGAACATGAATATGAGCTTAGATTCATTCCAAAACATCAAAAATCAAAAACCCACATTTGAATCCCATGGTTTACCTTTTTCCCCGTGGCCTCCTCTACCGTCCACGGCGATCCTGCCGCCTCCCACATCGTCTGCAGTCTCTCCCTCACATCCACTGTCCCTCAATGATCTCAAGAAGGTGAAGTGATGAAGATGGAAATAGTGGGGAGAATGGGTACGGGTTTGAGAAGGAGAAATTGAGAATGAAGATGAAAATGATGAATGACGGTGATGATGCATGTGGATGGGAATCAATGGACTTGTCGCTTATCTATTGGTCCCCATTAGATATTTTGGGTCCCATTAAAAACAAACATGTTTGAAAATTGAACGATCCATGAATAGTTCCTGAAACCTTCCTTGAACCATAACTTTCCCGTCGAACGTCTGATTTCGAAGTGCCGCTTATCTACAGGCTCGTAACGTCACGATCTAAAACACCGTCATCGAGTATAACGACCTGTCTCGAATTTCGAGATTAGATTAGTCACTAATCAAGGATTAGTGAGATTAATCGGTGATTATTGGGGTACTTTCAGACGGACGGTGCAAAATGATGATTTTACCCCTAGAATTGGCAAAATGTTGACTTTTCATTCTGGCTGTCAAATGGACTTCTGCCGATGACTGTGACGTAGTTCGAGACGTCACGAGTTCATAGACAGGTGGCACGTTCGATTCCAACATTCCAGGAAGAAAGTTATGACGTTCGGAAGTTATGACTTTTGACCCAGGAGGTCCGATGGCCGAGGACCGAGGACCGTTACGTCGATCGAGTTGATACGAATCCATAGGTAGTCGGCACGCCGAAATCGGACTTCGAACAGGAAATGTATTGGTCACGGAAGTTTCGGGTCACTATTGCACGATTTACGAAACGACTTAGCAATTGTCTCAAGTGCGCCCCAGATATTTTCTCAGGCCTAATGGATGAGTGACAAGTGTCACTTATCCATTGTTCACTGCCTCCCATACATGCATCTCCCTTCTTGTTCGATCTGCCCACCAAACTCGAAACCATTCCCCATTTTGAACAACCCACACATACCACCTTCCCCCAAACTTCACCCTCTGTACTTGGACCCTGAATGAAAGAAAGAGAATGGAAAGAGGCAATGTTGATGGTGGCCGGTTCGGACTGGCTATCGCGAGGTCAGGGATGACCCTGTACAAGGCGCGTGGCTCCCACGTGCAGGGTTTTTGGCTGGCGCGTGTGGGAGCGTGTCCCACTTTCTGGGGATGGTTCCAACATGTGAAATCATCTATTTGATGTAACAAACATTTTGGGACTGGTTTTGTGTCGATCAGACATCGTTTCGATAGGTTTCGGGGTGTCCGAAGGTTTAGGATCGGTATTAAAAATAGTTAAAAATTCCGAAAAATTACGGGGATTTAGTGAGAGGTTAATAAGGTAGTTAGTAACCGTATAAAGTGATTTGGACAAGTTTGGGAGTCCTGGTGACGACGATTGGTCCAAGAGAGCCGTATGACACGTGTATAGAGGCGTCAACTCGGACGGTCTGTGAGTGGACCTTGATTTCTAAATTGTAATGCATGCATAAATATTTTATATGTTTTATGGATATGATTCTTTGAGGTTGAATTGGATATTGGTGAATTACATGGTTTCACGCATTTCGAGGCAATTTATGTGCTTGCACGTAAACCGAGGTTTACGATTTTGCACTGATTTTTTGAGCTTATAGTTTTGGAAATGATTTCATGAAATGGTTTTGGATTTGAAAAGGTAAACTCGGGTTCGAGACCCATTTTTTTTGGAAACCCTCGGACTCGAAGTCCATTTAGTTACGTTTTTGGGTTAGAGGTCGATTGGTTCTTAAATCGATTTCAGTTTTGGAAATATGGAATCGGGCACGAGACCCATTTGATTACAAACTCTCAAACTTGAAGTCCATTTCATTTAACAAGGCATTCGGGCCGGAGGCCCAATTGGTTTACGAATCGGGCTTGGAGCCCAGTTGGTTTACGTATCGGGCTCGAGGCCCAATTGATTTGCGTATCGAGTTCGAGGCCCAGTTGACTTACATATCGGGTATGAGGCCCATTTAGTTTACGAAATCGGGCACGAGGCCCAGTTGGTTTACGATTCGGGCTGGAGACCCAGTTTGTATGTGGATTCGGGCTTAGGGCCCAGTTATGTTTTAAGATCGTGATTTCGGGTCAGGGACCCATAAATGGTTTTTATGGTTCATGACGGTGTATGGGGACCGGCATGAACCCTTGAAAGGTTAAACCGTCATGAACCCTTGAAAGGTTTTTATGGTTCATGACAGTTTATGGGAACCGACATGAACCCTTAAAAGGTTATAAGAATGATTTCAAATGGTTTTTCGTATACCATCCTATATATATATATATATATATATGAATTGTCTCCTCCGGGGAGGGTCTTTGGCCTGGGTAGACCCCAGAGTAGTCATGGAGCACTGATTGAGTGGATTCGCCCCCGTTGGGTTCCTTACTCTCAGAAAGGCTATGGATTATAACCCCGATGGAGGGTTATTGATCTACGGACATTGACCTGGGTGGACCCTGGGGAGACTTGGGCTTTGAGACCTCGGGTAGCACAGGCGTAGCTCTAGATACCGTGATAGGATTGGTTATATGAAATATATGATAAACATGATTTCAATTGGTTTGCGAAATTGCGTTTTACGATTGATAAATAGATTTGGGCTGAGATCCCACGTATGTTTATTATGTTATGGTTTTCTGTAAATGGTTTTGGGCAGGGCCCCGTATGATTATGGTTGTTTAAACATATGTGGTTTGATAAATGGTTTTACTATGCATGCATGCTTTTTAGTGAAGGGCATAAAGGTATTTTATAAATGTGTTTTACCAAACTTATTACTTTTCGTCCACTCACAATCTTTCTGTTTTCAATGCCCTTCAGGTTAAACACGGTGCGGACTGTAGCAGAGACCAAGACATCACATACCTCCTCAAGATCCTGGCGTACTCTGGAAACCTGCGGGCTAAAGGTTCAAATTTTCCCTGGTCTGATTCTCCATGTCAGACTGGATCAGGAGCATCCCTCGTTAATCCCGGGGGGATTGGGATGGGTCCTGACAAGTGGTATCAGAGCAGGGTTGCTCTAGGAGTGACGCGCAGGTCGAGGATGTGATGTCTCAGTGAACTGCGGTTCGTTATCAACCTGATAGTTAGGATGCCGGTACGATAGTTAGGATGCCGGTACGATAGTTAGTAGGATTGAATCGCAGATTGTTTTGGTTCGGCACTCGATGCTGGGGTTGCCATAGTTCTGTCGTGGTTGGCAGTGTGGGACCCTACAGAAGGATAAACGTATTGGTATTTTAGAGTTTTGATCGTGAGATGGTTAGTTGGGATCGTCTTTCACGATGTTGTAGGATCGGTTGTGATGACTGGTTAGCAGTTATGACCATTAGATGGTCAGATTTTGTTGAGTTAGGTGGCTATGCTGCCGGGAGAAGCCAAGTTCGAGGAACCCTAGTTGAACTAACGGTAGGATTGGATTGACGTCCATACGATGTCAGGATCGCGGGGTCGGTCAGACCGTGGATTATACTGCCTTCTGTAGTTGGGTTCCGGGGAACCCTAGGTGTGAAAGTGGAACCCTAAGGTAGGATGTATGGTTCGGAAAGGTGAGTTGGCGAGTGGTTTGACTTTGACGACTTGTCGGAGTCGAGACCATCACTCGGTCTGGTCTGGTCATGTCAACTTTAGTGATGGGACTGCACTCTGCAGTCGGGGTTGTACTTATCGGTTAGACCTAGTTGGTTGTCATGATACTTAGTTGTGATGGATTGTTGGTGCAACTAAGGTCATGGACGACCTGGTAGACGACATTGGTTGAGTCGAGTTACGAATGGTTAGAGGTTGGTTGGACAAGTTACCAGGGTGGCTACTTGCCGATGGAATCCCGGAGTGGGGATACAGAGTAGTTAGTACGGTCGATTGATTCCGTTGGATTCGGAGTATCGATAGCGATGTCTGGTGGTTGGGTCTGCACAAGTTGTGGTAGGCACTATGACCGAGAGTTGTTGTAGCTACGGTTGTTGGAAATCGGGGACGTTCGACGAATGTTTCCTTTTCTCGCATGAGATGTCAGGGTGACTGTACCCAGAGTTGTTGGGTACGAGGGAGGCAAAGTTTTTCCCATTCGAGCAGAGGTACAGGGTTGTCGCTCGGTATGAGAGAAGATCCAGGGTTTTCTGATTCGCACACTGTGTGTGCTGACGCTGATGCTAGTGTGCTGGTACTGGTGCTGGTGCCGGTGTTTGTGATGATGATGAGTCACGAGCCGGGATGTGACTCCATCGAGATGGGCATGTGTTCGGTATTTGTGGTCTGAAAGTGGATCACGGATAGAGTTAGACTGATTACGGACACGTGGTTGACATCCAAGTATGTTGTTTCCAATCTGGTTGGAACTTCGGAATCGAGAGAGGTTTTGATTGAGGTGACGAGAGGAATGCGGGTTTTCCGCGTTGGTAATGGGTATTTCGAATTTATTAGGGTGACTTCTCAGGTTATGCCATGGGAGATGATGTCTGTTGTCACTAATACATTGATCGTGTATTGGTTGGTGGACCCGTGTTTTGTTTGGGTCATCAAAAAAGTTGAGTATTTTGAAGTTGGGAGAATGAGATCCCTCATTTTCTGTTTGGTGACTGACGATGTTAGGTTACATGGTGTAGTGAGTGCAGCGAGTTTTGGTCGCATTCACATAGGATGGATTTGATGTCATCGCCTTGGATCATCCTTGATTTTCCCAGGTGGAATGACAAGGATCGATACGAGGTAATTGGAGAGGATCCATAGTCTCGACGTGTCTCGTCATTGACTGTTCTGTTTATATATGGGAATTGGTTGAGGAGTGATGTGACTGACGAAGGATTCAAGAGGCTGTAAGACCCTATGATCGGATCTCAGGTAGATGGTTAGCTGAGTGAGCTTGCGTGGATCCTAGTTGGATCAGGATTTTGATGCTGAGGACTTTGGGCCATGTGGCGATCGAGGATCGTGACGTTTATGGTTGGGTGACGTAGTGATGGATCTGGATCATGATCTTGATGGTCCAGATAGGTGGAGAGTTTATTGCTCTTACTTGGATAGTTGAGTTGAGGATGATGGGACGGAACTTCTTTCCTAGGTAAATCCCGCAGGGTATATTACTCGAGCGAGTAGGTGTCCGACGGGGTCGGATTTGGTCAGCCTTTGATGTGTATGATGGTATTGGCTTCCCTATGAAGTCAGCCGAACATATTGAGGTAATCGATGGAACAGGTAACCGATAGGTTCAGAAATAGTGCGTCTCGGTAGACATGGGTAAGATTGGATGCCTAGTTGGCATGAATGGGTATGCCTTGGTGGGCATGAGTCGGATTGGTAGGTATTGGATTATGTGATTGGGAGTAGACGTTTTGATGTTGTTCGGGTGACCGTGGGAATCGAAATGGATGTACGTACTTGGTACGTTATTCGGGGTACGATACTGGACAGGCTTGTGGTGTCTGGTGATGGTATATAGGATATACCAGTGGTACGTTGGTGAGCGTGTTGGTAATCAGATTGGTTCCGATACCATTGGATTCGTCGAGGACGTGGACTGGACATTAGATATTGTGTACTGGGTCATAGTGATTCTGATGGGTCCAGTTACACATAGGTCAAGTGAGGTGTTGGTAGGTGTTTACTCAGGTTGAGTGAGTTGGTGGTTAGTGTAACCACAAAGCATAATGTCAGTTTTCGACTGGTGACTGTCAAGTGGCGACAGTTTTTCGGGATGCTTCAACGTGGATCGATGAGTGAGGTCTGGTGACTCCCAATGGGAGCAAATGTCAGGATAGATTTAGGAATGAGAAAGGAATCGTCTAGTTGTTAGTATCAACGAATTGGTAAAATTGTCAAGTGGTATCAGCGAAAAGGTTGTGTTAGTGGAATAGTACATTTGACAAGTGGTATCAACTCGGAATGTGCGATTACTGTCACTCGACGTGGTCGAGTGTGGTTGATACGACATGAGTATTAGTGGAACGGCTGGGTACGAACAAGTATTATTTTAGTTAGTTGGTGCACAAGTGTACATTTAAGGTGAGATCGAAATTGTTTTCTACGAGGTGGTTGTGGAATCGGATAATTGGAATTTCGAGGACGAAATTATTTAAGGAGGGAAGGTTGAAACGACCCGTCCCGAATTTTGGGATTAGATTAGTGACTAATCAAGGATTAGTGAGATTAATCGGTGATTAGTGGGGTACTTTCGGACGGACGGTGCAAAATGACGATTTTGCCCCTATAATGGGCAAAATGTTAACTTTTAGTTCTGGCGGTCAAATGGACTTTGGCGGATAACTGTGGTGTAGTTCGAGATGTCACGAGTTCATAGACAGGTTGACAAGACCCACCCCGATTAAAGACTGGGATAGATCCAACGGCTTGATTGTGATTGTTGATTCAGTTTTACATGATTTTGGTTTGATTGATGTTTCGAAATGACGGTTTCTGGTTTTTGGTAATATTATATTATACGAGTTTATGACGGTTTGCTGTAATGTTTTTCCATATGATACAAAAAGGGATTTCGAATGTTTAGTATGCGGTTTTCGAATATCTGGTTATGCATGCGTATTATAAAACTGGAGGGCGAACCCCGATTTCATTAAACTGTTTTTCTGTAAACTTTTGTTTTAGTCCACTCACACTTTGGTGTTTTAAATACCAATCGGGAAGCATCCTGCTCCCGTCTGACAGTCGAACACAAAAGACTAGAAAACCAAATAAAATTACATCACACCCACTGTCAGACCAGGGAAATTAAATAATACAACCGACTGGACTTCAAGTCCATAGTTTCACAGAGCCATAATATTACAAAACAAGATAAGTTCAAATCCTACTCTGTGAACTAACTACCCCGCAACGGAAAACTTTATGCCTCTGGCTCTGCCTCGGCGCTGGCCCTCGAACTTATACCACGACCTGGAGGGTCACCCGATGTCTGTTTGACAAGTGCCGCTTGTCGTTGTACTCAGGGCCTCGAGACCTACCTAACAGTCTTCGAGTCGTATGAAAATCAGTTGTCAACCAAAAAGTCAACATTTTCCCCATAATCGTCTAAATTACGGAAATGCCCTTGAACTTCCGAACGTCATAACTTTTTCCCTGAACGTCGGAATCGGACGTGCCACCCATCTATGGACTCGTGACGTCCCGAACTACGTCACGGTCATCGGTCAATGCCCGTTCGACCCTCCAATCAAAAAGTCAACAAATTGACCATACTAATCACAAGGGTAAAAACGTCATTTCATTCCTTATTTTTCAAAATTACATTTTCCGAATTTCCGGGGCGTTACAATACCCCCCCCTTAAGAAATTTCGTCCCAAAATTTCAAGAAAACAAATAGGGAAACTGCTCTAGCATCTGCGCCTCGGGGTCCCATGTGGCTTCCTCCACATTCTGGTTCCTCCAGAGAACCTTAACCAGGGGTACGGTCTTCCGACGTAGCACCTTATCCTTTCGGTCCAAAATCTGCACCGGCTGTTCTTCGAAACTCAAGTCCTCTCGGAGTTCAATGGGTTGCTCATCCAGTACATGTGATGCATCAAATACATATTTTCGCAGCATCGACACATGGAAAACATTGTGGACTTTCGAAAGTTCTGGAGGTAGTGCTAACCGGTAGGCAACCTGGCTAATCCTCTCAATAATCTCATATGGTCCGATAAAACGAGGGCTCAACTTTCCCCGCCTGCCAAATCTCACCACACCTTTCCAAGGGGACAGTTTTAGAAATATCCGATCTCCGACCGCAAACTCAAGATCTCTAATCCGATGGTCCACATAGCCCTTTTGTCTGTCTTGGGCTGCCTTAAGCCTATCTCTGATGAGTTTGACCTTCTCTATTATCAATTCCACCAATTGGGATTTAGTCAGCTTCCTTTCACCCACGTTCATCCAACACAACGGGGATCTACACTGCCGTCCGTACAAGGCTTCGTAAGGAGCCATCCCAATGCTCGCCTGATAGCTGTTGTTATAGGAAAATTCCATCAAGGCTAGATGTGATTCCCAAGTGCCTTGAAATTGCAAGACGCAGGCTCACATCATGTCCTCCAATATCTGGATGGTCCACTCAGACTAACCGTCAGTCTGAGGATGAAATGCAGTGTTGAAACGAAGTTTCGTCCCAAAAGCTTCTTGTAGACTTTGCCAAAACCGAGAAGTAAACCTCGGGCCTCTGTCAGAAACTATTGATTCTGGGGTACCGTGCAAATGGATGATCTCATCGATAAGCAGCTGAGCAAACTGTGTCATCCTGAAGTTTTCTCGCACCGGCAAGAAATGAGCTGATTTCGTAAGCCTGTCCACAATCACCCAAACTCCATCGTGGCCTCTGGGTGTCCTAGGAAGTCCAAACACAAAATCCATCGTTATGTGATCCCATTTCCATTCCGGGATAGGTAGTGGTTGCAAGGCTCCATAAGGTCTTTGTCTCTCAGCCTTCACTTGCTGACAAATCAGACACCTGCTGATAAACTCAGCAATCTCTCGTTTCATACCCGGCCACCAATAATGTTCTCGCAATGTACGATACATCTTGGTCCCACCAGGATGCATCGCGTAGGACGAACTGTGAGCCTCATCCAGAATCTCCTTCTTCAATGCCTCATCGTCAGGCACACACAACCGTCCTTCATTTAGTAAGGCTTCATCCTCTCTAACTGTAAAATCTTGTCGTTCACCGGCTTCCACTTCGATCCGAAGTACACATGAGACAGGATCTTGAGATTGAGCATCAACGACCCGATCGATTAGGAGTGGTCTCACCTGAAAACTAGCCAGCAAGACACCTTGGCCATCTAGTCCCAAATCAATGCTAGTCTTGCGGAGTTCAACCAATAGCGGCAAATGAACCATCCGTAGGTGCGCCACAGAATGCGTTGACTTCCGTCTTAGAGCATCAGCTGCCACATTGGCTTTTCCAGGGTGGTACTCAATTGTGCAATCATAATCCTTAATTAGCTCCAGCCACCGTCGTTGCCTAACATTTAAGTCATTCTGGATGAACAAGTACTTCAGGCTCTTATGATCGGTGAACAGCCTGCAAGTCGCACCATACAAGTGATGTCTCCAAATTTTCAGCGCATGCACGACAGCAGCTAGCTCCAAGTCGTACGTGGGATAGTTGCGCTCATGAGGCTTCAACTGGCGCGAAGCATAGGCAATCACTTTCCCATGCTACATTAGCACACATCCCAATCCCTGTAAGGATGCATCACTGTACACCTCGAATTCCCCACTATCGTCTGGAAGGGTCAGCATAAGAGCAGATGTCAACCTTTCCTTCAACTCCCGAAAACTATGCTCACAATCGTCATCCCAAACAAATTTGACTCCCTTCCTCGTCAGTCGTGTCAACGGGGCAGCAATGGTAGAGAAACCCTCTACAAACCTCATGTAATAGCCAGCCAAACCCAAGAAACTTCTGACTTTAGTGACGGTCTTCGGTTGTTCCCACTTTGTCATTGCTTCAATTTTCTGAGAATCCACACTAATTCCGTCAGTTGAGATCACATGCCTCAAGAAACTCACGCTCGTCAACCAAAATTGAGACTTGCTTAGCTTTGCATACAACTGGTTTTCTCTCAGGGTACCTAGCACCATCCTTAAGTGCTCTTCATGTGCTTCCGCACTTTTCGAGTAGACTAGAATATCGTCAATGAACACGATGACGAAGTGATCCAAGTATGGTTGTAACACTCGGTTCATCAAGTCCATAAATGTTGCGGGTGTGTTGGCCAAACCGAATGGCATTACTAAGAACTCATAGTGACCATAACGGGTCCTAAAGGCTGTCTTGAGTACATCCTCATCCTTAACCCATAACTGATGATACCCAGAACGAAGATCGATTTTGGAGAAGTATTGTGCTCCCCTCAGCTGATCGAACAAGTCATCGATCTGAGGCAAGGGGTATTTGTTCCTGACTGTTACTTTGTTCAGTTGCCTGTAATCAATGCAGAGTCTCAAACTCCCATCCTTTTTCCGCACAAACAACACTGGGGCTCCCAAGGGGGACACACTCGGTCTAATAAATCCCATCTTAAGTAACTCTTGCAACTGCGTCTTCAGTTCTTTCAACTCAGTTGGGGCCATACGGTACGGAGTCTGAGATATAGGTTGCTTACCTGGAACCAGATCGATGGTGAACTCGACATCTCGGTGAGTTGGCAATCCCGGCAGATCCTCCGGAAAAACATCCGAGAACTCCTATAATATCGGTATATCCTCCACCCTCAACGGTGCAGCACGTGCGTACATCACTTGAGCTAAGTATCCTTGGCACCCTTTCCTCAGTAACTTACTCGCCTTCAGAGCTGAAATCACTTCAACAGAAGTTGCTCGTTGTACTCCCAGAAAGGTGGTTTCAGGTAATGTCAGGACCCGACCCTCTTTTGTCAGGTCCCGATTCATCTAGCACGATATTGTCCGCTTTGGGCCTCCTTGCCCTTGCCCTCACGGTTTTGTTTTCAGGAGCTCACGGTGCAACTTCCCAGGGGGTCACCCATCTGGAATTGCACCAGCCTCAACTCGCTTAACTTTGGGTTTCCAATCCCCCCCAAAGCCACTGAGCTCCCAAAAGGCTTCATGCTAGATAGGTGTGTGCTTACACCTTTAAGGCACACCACCATCCTCTCCCAGACCATTCCCCTCGCAGGAATGTGGGATTGTTCACCGTTCCCTCCAGGACACGGGTCTTACAGGTAACCCCGGACTCCGAAAAGTAACCTTCTTATCAACACACTCGATAGAAGCATGATGGAGTGTCAACCAATCCATTCCCAAAATGACATCAAAATCATGTAAGTCTAGGAGTATCAGGTCTGCTACCAATCCAATGTCACCTACCATTACGGGACACTCCCTCAACACTTGATTTACCACAAATACATCTCATGTGGGCGTACTCACACCCATGTCACAGTCCAGTGCGGACACCTCTCTATCCACCAACAAATCACAATCCAGTGATATAAACGAGTGAGTAGCCCCGGGATCAATTAAAGCACAAACAACATGTCCAAAGATAGTGAGTGTACCTGTCACAACACCAGGTGCTGCCCGGGCCTCCTACTGCGTAACCGCAAAAACTCGAGCATGTGGTCCAGCTGCTCGTCCACGGCCCCTGCCCCTCAGTCCACTAGTCGCTCCAGCACCTCCTCCTCCTCTAGTACTCCCAGTCCCAGAAACTGCAGCTGTGTTCCGTCCTTGCTCTACTGCACCCCGATCTGCGCCACCACCCTGTGGCAAAGATGGACACTCTCTCCAGTAGTGGCCCTGCTCGCCACAGAAGAAACTGATAACACTGGAAGCATCTCGAGCAAAACTACCACCCTGTAGTCCCATGGAAGCAACAGAGGTCGCACTCGCCTGCGGAGCCGACTGTGCCCTAGGCACTCTGAATCCAGGACTCTGAAAGTTACCAGGCCGACCATAATGATCATTTTCTGCGGACAAAGCTCCACCATAACGTCCCTTTTTCGGGGCTCTCTGACCATACGATCCAGGGAATGAACGCTCTCGACGTTGTCCACCACCTGAGTACTGTGGACGTATCGAGAGACTAGCCTCAACCCGCACTGCGGCATCAGACAACTCTCTGAGAGTAGTAAAAGCTCCGGCCGTCACAATGGCCCGTATCACACCTCGTAGGCCAAGCTCAAACCTACGACATTTCTCAGCCTCAGTAGACACAAAGGTAGGAGCAAAACGGGCTAGCATATGAAATTTCTGCTCATACTCTGCTACAGACATGCTCCCGTGTTGGAGCTGCAGAAACTCTGTCTCCCTACCATCACGGAATGAATGGGGATAATACTGGTCCAGAAACCGTTCACGAAAGGTCTCCCAGGTCACTGTACGGGCATCCCAACCCAATAACTCCAGAGTATACCACTACTCATAAGCAGATCCATCTAGTAGAAAACTGGCCAACACAACTCGCTCCTCAGGAGGACAGTGCATCACAGCAAAAATCTGCTCAAACCGAGAAATCCAACGGTGGGCATCCTCGGGATCTGCCCCACCACTAAACACCGTAGCCCCAAGACGTTGGGCTCGCTCGATCGAAGAACTCTCGGAATCACTAACGACGCCATCTGTAGGTCGTGGAGGGGGTTCACGTCGCGGAGGCATGGCTGATCATCCTTTCTGAAAGAGGCATAAGTTAGTACAATAATCGAGGCACACCCAAGTGCTAGACACGAACCGTAAACCTAGGCTCTGATACCAATTGACAGGACCCACCAAGATTATCGCCTCGATAACCAGGAAGCATCCTGCTTCCGTCTGACAGTCGAACACAAAAGACTAGAAAACCAAATAAAATTACATCACACCCACTGTCAGACCAGGGAGATTAAATAATACAACCGACTGGACTTCAAGTCCATAGTTTCACAGAGCCATAATATTACAAAACAAGATAAGTTCAAATCCTACTCTGTGAACTAACTACCCCGCAACTGAAAACTTTATGCCTCTGCCTCTGCCTCAGCGCTGGCCCCCGAACTTATACCACGACCTAGAGGGTATTTAAAACAGCAAAGTGTGAGTGGACTAAAACAAAAGTTTACAGAAAAACAGTTTAATGAAATCGGGGTTCGCCCTCCAGTTTTATAATACGCATGCATAACCAGATATTCGAAAACCGCATACTAAACATTCGAAATCCCTTTTTCGTATCATATGGAAAAACATTACAGCAAACCATCATAAACTCGTATAATATAATTGTTAGGACCCACCCCGGTTTCACCCCGAAACCCGAGGTAAATCCCGCTCCCGTCTGACTCCCCGACACAACACTCAAGTAAAACGCACTCAAACCCAGTCAGACGCAGGAGTAATAAACACAATGTCCCGAAGGTAGCATTTACAGAGCATAGTACGGAAATACAAGGGAAATAAAAAGAACGATAAATTACACGCACACGGAAGACTTTAAACTATTCCGGGATCCCTCACGTCACTTCTATGCCTCGGACTCTGCCTCGACGTCAAGACCCCGCGCTAGCTCCACAACCTGGAGGGCAAGTTAAAAACAGAAAATGTGAGTGGACCATAATGAAAGAAATGTTCTAAAACCATTTATCAGAAAACCGACTTTAACCCTCCGTTTTGAAAACCCCATGCATAACCAACAGTTAATAAACAAAACCTCATAAGAAACAGAAACACTATAAACAGTTAGAAAAACCAGAGCATGTGAATCATAAAACCGTATCAGAAACCATAAACATCAGATCATCATTTTCCGATCAAACCTGCTGGACCTATCCGAGTCTTTAAACTCAATCCAGGCCTTAATCATATCCGAGTCTTTAAACTCCCAAGTCTTTAAACTCAAGGCCTACGGGGGAAATCAATATATCCGAGTCTTTAAACTCCGGAGTCTTTAAACTCAATCCGGGCCTTTAAACCCAATCCGGCCGGTCCCCCGTCACATATATCTGGGTCTTTAAACCCAATATCCAGATCCAGCAAATCCAATCCCAAAACCATTTGAAAACCATTTACCAATCCACATCCAAACCCGAATCCGAAATCACTGGTCTGATACCCTTCCGGCATCCAGAACCGTCATTCCGAGCCCAAATCCGGAATCCACTTTCCACTTTTACAATGAAATTCTGCTTTCCGAAAATCATTTAATCACCAAATCATGTTTCAAAATCCCTTTGTAAACAATCAAATTAGTTTTCCTTTAAAAATCCCAAACCCTGGCATTTTACTCAGAAATCGACATTTCTCGTAAAACGTGCCAAATACGTAATTTCCTCGGAAAACGTGCAATTAAGTAAAACAGTTATATCATATTCAAATAACCATGAAATCACAAGGAAAACCATAAAACAAGTAATTAAAAGCAGTTATGCATGCTCGAGTTCAGAGAAGGGGTCCACTCACAGTATTGAGCCCTACTCGCGTCTCGAACGTCCTGTACGTTCCTCGGCTTCCTCGGGAAATCCCGATCCTGTTAACAATCACCAAATTACGTTACTAACACGTCTACGAAGGTTCACCTAAATTTCCTCAAAATTCCCCGAATCCTAAACGTAATAACCCGGGAGCCTAAACCTTCACCCTTGCCGAACTAAACTCTAACGACTTCCGCACAACCCGAAACCACTTCCATTGAACTCACCAAAACTCCTAGACCAAAAACTATGTTGACCGTTTTCCCCATCGCCGCCGCACGCGCCCCCACGCGCCGCCCAAAGTGGCTGCGCGTGGCCCTCACGCGCCTGCTACAGTGCATCGGCTACCTCGAGCCAACCCGGTTCGCCACAGTCACCTGCAACTCAGACCGGCGTCAGCGGTTCACCGCCGTGCCTGCACGGTTTCTCTCCATTTCTTCACCAACAGCATCGTCCAGACCAACCCTATAGATTTCCCAACTCCGTTTACCTCGACACTGTCCCTAGCCCGTCGACTGAACTCGAAACCAGACAGCCCCAACTCCCCTGCTTCACGATCCAGCCACCCAGCTCACCTCCCTTCACGGTGGCTTCACCAAACTCTTCCCTGGACCTTACTGAACCTAAACCAACCCTCCTAGACCTTCGACTCAGCCCCAATCGTCACGACTTGCCGTTCGAACATCACGGCAAAACAGAGCACCAGAGTGCCTGCTGTCGTCTGAGCTCCGCCGTGTACACCCCCGTCACGGTGACCATCCTAGTCGACGCCTAGGACTCTCCTGAACCTCGCCCTGACCTCCAATTCCCTCGACTCTCAGCCCAACCTCACGACTTTCACGTTGAACCTCAACGGAAAAACAGAGTACCGAAATGGGGACGAGGAAATTACCTGCCTCCTGTCGTCGTCGTGGGCTCAGCCGCGAGGTAGTGGCTCCTCCTGTCTTCCTCCGTCCTCTGAGCACTTCCCTTGACCTCGATTGATCGAGTACGGCTGCACCACTACCCACTTCTCTGTTTTTCTCCCTGAGTTCCTCCCTGGTTCCCGTGGCTCACACCTGACACACACACACACCCGCTGCACCTCTCAACCACCTCACCAGCTTCCTCTCACTCTCCCGTCCCTCACTCACTCACCAGGACTCCTCAATAGCCACGATCACCCTTCCAATTCTCTCAATTTCCTCCCTCTGTTTCTCTCTGTGTGTCGAAGAACAAGAAGGCATAGCACGGGTGCACCCCAAATAATTGGGTCGTGAATGCACAGGATTCCACCAGAATCCTCTACACACATGCCACATGTCACAATCCACTCCACACACTCCCACATGGCCCAATCCCAGCCGTCCATTCCTTTCCTATGTGCACAAATCCCAATGTGCCACAAAGACCAAAATACCCTTCTTTTTAACTCATTTTTACGGTTTTGCCACTACCCTTCTAGACCGGTAACTAACACCTCGTAAGTCCGATGAATACGTGCCGTCTGTCATCGAACTCAGGACAACGAGATCTATCTAACCATCCTAGGTCAACGTACCAAAACCCGTTTCTACGAAAAGTCAACTATTCCCCTTAATTTACTCAAATTACGGTTATGCCCTCAACCTTCCGAACATCACAACTTCCTCCTCGGATGTCGAAATCGGGCGTGCCACTTGCCTATGGATTCGTGACGTCCTAAACTACG
Source organism: Prinsepia uniflora (assembly GCA_032719365.1). Classification (NCBI taxonomy): domain Eukaryota; kingdom Viridiplantae; phylum Streptophyta; class Magnoliopsida; order Rosales; family Rosaceae; genus Prinsepia; species Prinsepia uniflora. The sequence goes on along the minus strand of CM064868.1, from coordinate 14,736,806 downwards.
TCCTGGTCACTGGTCAAAGTTCATCCGTCCACCCGAACTAAAAGTCAACATTTTTACCTGAATCAGGGGCAAAATCGTCATTCTAGGCTCAAGGACCTATCGGGACTAACTAACCACCGATTAACCTTAATCACTATCTGAATCCCGTCTCTCGGGATGGGTTGTTACAATAATATTACCAAAAACCAGAAACCGTCATTTCGAAACATCAATCAAACCAAAATCATGTAAAACTGAATCAACAATCACAATCAAGCCGTTGGATCTATCCGAGTCTTTAAACTCAATATCAGGCCTTCCCGAGATATCAACGAGTCTTTAAAGTCAAAACATAATTAATAGGCCTCGGGGGTATCTCATTAACCGAGTCTTTAAACTCACGAGTCTTTAAACTCAATCCACGTCTTTAAACCCAATTCCGGGCCCGCCCCCGTCATCAATTAACCGGGTCTTTAAACCCAAAACTAGATCCAACAATCATACTGGGTCTTTAAACCCAAAACCATTTTATCAAGCACAATAAACCTGGATCCCTCGTGATCCGTTTTCCAAAAATCATTCTGAAATCACATATCGTCATAATAGGACTTATGTCCGGATTTCACATGCAATTTCCGAAAATTACTTCACAAATATAATCAAAACATCATAAATACGTAACATGCATAATCATCTCAAATTACTTCATCAAACCATCATTCATGCATAGGAGAAAACCGTAACCTCGAAATGCGTAAAATACGATAATTACCTTGAAAAGCGTAAAGTTTACGTAAAACCAAAATATCATAATTATTAACATAAAATCATATATGAAAACACAAGATAAATGAGTAAAATAGTCATGCATGCACGGTTGAAAATCAAAAGTCCACTCACGGTTTTCGGACGCATCAATCGCGCCCCGTGTGCTCCTCGGTAGCCTCGGGAATGTTCGGGCCTGTAAAAAGGTACAAGAAGGGTTACAAACATCCCCAAAAAGCTCGTATTAATTTCCCTAATTTTTCGGGATTTTTCGATGTAATTAAACTTAAAGCCCTAATCTTCCGAACCCTCGAAACTATCCCGAACGACATCCGATCAACTCGAACTCTAAATCAAAAATGTTCAAAACATTAAAAGGATGAAAACTCCAGTAGACCGTGACCGGAGATAAGGTTACACGCACCGTCACGCGCCGCCCAAAGTGGCTGTACGTGAAGGCTACGCGTCTGCTACAGTGTCGTCTCCTTCACCCGACAGGCCTACTAAACGGGTCTGCTACCTGCAGCTTGACCCGGCAAATTAACCCTCAATTCTAACTCGATTCCCTTCGTTTTTGATCCTAACATCTTCTCTAACCATTTAATTTCAGTTCTGTGTCCTTGATTAACCTTAACCAGCCCTCAAACGACCCTTCAGCCCGTGATCAACCAAAAGGGTCGATCGCCATATCTCCATGGTTTCTAACCCATTTCAAAATTAACTTCACAGGGAGTATACTAGGACCAAAACGAACCCAAATGTACAACCAATTGAACAAGAACTCACCTGGAAGTCGTCATCCTCAACTCTGCGATTTTCCAGAAACTGGAACTTGAGTTCCTGGCCAAACCGTGATCAACCTCCTTCAATTCTGGTGTAGTTGAGTTCGTAATGAACCCAGAAGACTAATCCCACTCTCTGTTTAGCTTAACTCTCCTCACAAATCAATCTTCGAATTTCCCTCCATTTTTCTAGTTTTTCTTTCCCGACTCTATAACGACCCATCCCGGAATTCGGGATCAGATTAGTAACTAATCATGATTAGCGGGGTTAATCGGTGATTAGTTGAGCGAAATCGGGTGAACGATGCCAAATGACCGTTTTACCCCTGAATCGTGGGTAAAACGTTGACTTTTAATTCGGGCGGACAATTGGACTTTGACCGAAGACCTTGACATAGTTTGAGACGTCACGAGTTCATAGACAGGTGGCACATTCGATTCCGACGTTCGTAGTGAAAGTTATGACGTTCGGAAGTCCAAGGGCATTTTCGGAATTTGGATGAAAAGGGGAAAATATTGACTTTTTGACCGGGAGGTCCGATGGCCGAGGACCGTTTGGATGGTCTCAATGCCCTGGTTCCGTAGACAGGCGGCACGCGTCGATCGGAGTTTGAATGACCAAGTTACGGGTCTAGGACGCTTGAGGGGCATTTTGGTAATTTTCCAAGTGAGGGCAAAATGGTAATTTCCTACAGGGGACTGTTTGACCCGTGAAACAGAGGGCTGAGCACCCGTGCCGTGTGTGTTCTGAAATCCAACAATTGTTTAACCAGGTCAGTGACATTGGGGAGATTTCTTTATCCTGTTAGTGGCATTGAGGACTGAGAACGTGCCTGGAGTGCACGGGTGGTGTGTGTGTGGGAAACAAGTGCTGGTGCTTGGAATTGAAAAACAGAGTCTAGACATGAGCGTGCACGGTTTGGGGTTTGTTTATACAAGTGAGTGAGGGACATTGATAGGCGCAATGGCACGGGTGTGTTCAGTTGTGAGTGGGGTGGAATTGGAGTTTGAAACTGGGTGGTGACATTGAACTGAACAGACAGTGCACGGGCTGGTTGTTTATTCCCTTGAGACGGGGGAACAGAGCATTGGTCGGTTGGGTGGAGTTTTGGAAGGTTTAATCGACTCTGGGATGTGTTGAGAGGGACAGAGAGAGCTAATGAGAACCAGAGAGACGAGTTGGGAGGGAAATGTCTGGACTGGGTGAGAGATTGCACTGGAAACCCGAAACCACGTCTGAGAAAATTCAAAAATCCAATTTCAAATTGTAAGTCAGCCCAAGCCAATTGGAGGCTCGAAACACTCTTCTGGGACTACACTTAGTCGATCCAGATCGTGACTTCGAAGCTGGAAGGCCCTGGAGGCCATGGTCAAGGACGACAACGCTTCAGAAAGTTCGAGCTTGGAGTCGTGGATTGGGAGGAGGGTTCTGATGGAATTAGTCACACAATCCTCTCTATGGTAAGCCTACGATGCTCCCTAACTGTTCAATTGAGGAAAACAGTGGCGGTTTAGTGGAATTGGGATGTTGAACATCGTCTCGAACTTGAGTTCAATCGACGGGTTTTAGGCCGTGTCGATTAGAATGACTACTACAGACTTTTAATTGAGGTTATTACGAACCTACTTGATGGATCAATTGAAGGAATTAACTTGATTTTGACAGGAATCGAATCGGGTCCTGACGCGGGTTAAACGGCCCGTATATCAGCGAGTCAGGTGAAGACGATGACTGTAGCTTCTACTGTAGCAGGTGCGTGGACTCACGCGCAGCCACTCACGGCGGCGCGTGAGGGCACGTGGATCCGATTTTCGAGGTAAGTCCAACATGACTTTTGTCCTACACATTGTAACGAACATTTTAACATTGATTTCGAATTTATCGGACACCGTTTCGATGTTGTTTCGAAGGTCCGAAGCTTTAGGTTACGTTTTTAATTAACGATTAATTCTCGGAAAATTATGGAAAATTAGTATGTGGTTATTTGAGACCTTAATGACCCTGGAATGTGATTTCGGGCAGGATTCGGGTTTTCTGGAAAATGCCGGAAATTACGGGAACGCGTGCGGCGCGAAACCGAGCACTAAGGACGGTGTGTGAGTGGACGTTGCTTTCAAAATTTAATGTATGCATAAATATTTCTATGATTTCTATGATTATGATTATGAACTGTGATGATTTCGATTCCCGTATTTATACGTATTTTTGATACCCACACGAAATTGCACGTATTTCGAGATTATGGTTTCCCGTATGTTTTTTATGATGGTTTAACGAATGATTTTATATGATTTGTGCGTATCTTGTTATTAAGATGTTGAATTGCGATTGTGAGTATGGTTTACTGTTTTGACATGGATTTCGAGGTTTTTCACGGTTATACACATTTTACGAGATTTTGAGTATGTTGGGATTTGACCATGATTTTGGTGACTTGATTGTGGTTTTGATGTCTTGACCTTGAGATTTGAAATATGAGGTGTTTCAAGGATTTAAAACGGATCTTGAAAAAGGTGATTTTGGGCTTGATGCTCGGGCCATAAAAGTAATTTTGAATAACGAGACTTCGATTTTCGGAAGTTTGAAAACGGATTCTTGGTTTGGGTTCGGGATGATGTTTCTGGATGCCGGCTTACGGAATCATTATTGCGAATTGGAATTCAGGAATGGGTAATGGTTGATAAAAGTGATTTGATCTGATGATACATGCCCCTTGTTTGATGATGAATGATTTTGTTTTGAGAAGTAAGATTTTGGGGATTTGAAAGTGGAAATTCAGATGTGAGTCCTGTTATGACAAAAATATGTTTTCGAATTGAATTTGGAATTTGGATCACGATGGATCCCGAGTTGTTATGATTGAGAAATGTTTTGGGTTTAAATACCCGTTGAAAACTGTTTTGGGTTTAAAGACCCGGGTGCTATTGCTGGAACACGTTTTGAGTTTAAAGACTCGGTTAATTGATGACGGGGGCGGGCCCGAAATTGGGTTTAAATACCCGGATTGAGTTTAAAGACTCGTGAGTTTAAAGATTCGGTTTTTGTGATACCCCCGAGGCCTATTGATTATGTTTTGATTTTAAAGACTCGTTGATATCCCGGGAAGGCCTGATTATGAGCATGGTTTTGAGTTTAAAGACTCGGGCGCACTTGATACCCAGCAAAATGATTGACTTGTGATTTATTGTTAATTTCTGATGTTTCGGTTGAGTTGGGCAGTGGCCCGGTTTATATGGTTGATGGATTTGGATTATGTTGTATACTTGGATTTTGATTCATGGTTTTGGGCTGAGGCTTTGTGTTTATGATTGCGGGCTAAGACCCGAAGGTTAAGAAAAGGAAAGTGAATTGATTTCATGCACTATTTTCTTACGTTGAAAATGTAACGGATTGCGAAATGATTTTTGAATCCATGCATTGGTTTTACGTGGAGGGTAAAAACGTCTTTCTGTAACAGTTTTGTAAACTGATTTATTTTTGTCCACTTGCACCTTTTGGTTTTATTGACCCTCCAGGTTGTGGCGCGTTGATCGATGCCAATCGTGAGGCAGAGGCATGAGTAAGCACGTGTGGCTATCCCTAGTCTGGCACATACTGAGGGTAACTTGGGGATTTCAGTCGTCTTGCCAGACGGGAGCAGGACCGGGCACGGTTAATAATGCCCTTTCGGGGGCGGTCCTGTCAATTTTGGTATCAGAGCACTAGGTTGCTGATTCTGTTGCCACATCATGCCTCCGAAGCGTAAGCCTCGTGCTCGACCTGGTAGTGAGGCGAGTAGACGAGGGTGTTTGGGACCTCGTGTTAGATCTCGGGGTGAGATTGACCCTAGTTTAAGGGTTAGATGTCGGGTAGTGTACACCGTGTACTACTATTTGTTAGACATAGAATTGTGTGGGTCGCAGGGACGAACGAGATCGGTGGCTGGAAGGCTGCATAATTGGGCAACTTGTACTATCTCTTAGGCCCTTTTGGTCGCATAGAATGTGTTTGAGCATTGGAAATTGCTCGGGGACTGGGTATGTCAGTGATGACATGATCGGTTTGGTATGAGATTGGACTCAGGAGGAGTCGAGATGTGGATGTGGGACTCACGAGGAGTCAGGATTTTGGGTTAGGAACGTGAGATGAGTCATGGTAAGGTACCAAGGCTCGAGAGGAGCCAGAAAGGCTGAGTGAGGAACGTTTGGCACTTAGGATGCCAAGGACCGGAATATGGACAGGTAGTGAGGAGTTAGGAAACTATGGCTTGGTTTCATGGGACGATAGTCTTGTGGAGATAACTGATTATCAAGGGAACTTGGTGTAGTGGTAGTAGTTGAGGATCAGGGGGCATTCAGGGAACGTTCATCTATCCTGATGTGGATTGTGATAATGGTTGTACCCCCAGTTGTGGAGTACGAGTAGTGATGCGGGATCGTCGCTCGGTATGAGCGGAGATCCAGGGCTACCCACTTTGCACACGGTGTGCTAGTATGGATGATTGTACGTTGGTGCTGGTACTAGCGCTGGTGCTAGTGTCAGTGAGTGAGATTGTGTTGAGCCACGATTTGGGATGTGACTCTGTCTTGATGAGCGTACGTTGGTATTTGAGATTCCGTAGTGGTTGAGTCATGGACTGGATGGGATCTAGCGGAGATTGTGAGGTATTGGGATAAGTCCCAACAGTAATGAGGTGACAAGTGTTGAGTAATCCCCAATCGGAATCGGTATATATGCAGAAATAGTTATTAACGGACATGAGGTCTGAGTATTGGATTGATTGCGGACATGTGGTTGTCCAAGTGAGTTGCGGATGTAGGAAGTCCAGTGGTTGGACTTGACATCTCATGGGGGGGTGTGTCTGTTCCCAACATGGGTGGAATCTTAGTTCAAGGAGAGTTGTGACTGTGGGACGAGAGGAGAGCTCGCCTCCGCATTGGTATTAGGTATTCCGAAGTCATTAGGATTGACTTCTTATTCTCTGCCCTGGCAGATGTTAATTGTGGTTACCAGTACGTTGAGCGTGTAGTGGTTGGTGGGCCCATGTGTGTTTTGGGGTCACCAGGAGGAGTTGCGTACCTCGAGGTTAGGTAAATGAGATTTCTCATTTTCTGCTTGGTGGCAGACGATGTTGGACTACTTGGTATGGTGGGTGCAGGGAGTTGTGGTTGCACTCACATCAGACGGATGTTGATGACGTCGTAGTGGGTCATCCTTGATTTCTCCTAGGTGGAATGACAAGGATCGATATGAGGTAAATGGAGGAAACCCACAGTTTTGATGTGTTCCATTGATGAATGACTGATTGGATGTAGAAATAGCTGAGTGTCGTGTGGATCCTAGGTGGATCTGGCTTGTGATGTTGGGGATGTTGGACATGGTGACGATCTAGGATCGTGGTGATACCAGTCGGGTGACGTGGTAGCGGATTGAATCGTGATCATTTGGATCAGGTTAACGGATTGACTCGAGGATTTGACTCGTGAATGATGGGATCAGCTTCCTTTCGAAGTCAATCGAATGTGACGTGGTAATCGTTGAGCGAGTATCTGATAGGTTCGGAGTTGGTACGCCGGTAGTTGTGAATGAGGTTAGATGCCCTTTTTGGCATGACTGTACACGCCGTGGTGAGCGTGCTTGGACTGGAACATTTTGGATGACGTGACACGACCCATCCCAATCCCCCCGGGATTACCATGGAATGTGACGTGCTCCCGTCTGACAAGAGGCGTCAGACAAGGGATAACCGATTGTCATTGCCCAAACGGGCTTCCAGAGTGCGTAAGGATCGATGGAGGAGGTGTGCGATGCTCAAGTCTCTGCTGCAGTCGTATCCGGAATCAACCTGAAGGGCATTAAAAACAAAAGCTGTGAGTGGACGAAAATAAACAAGTCTGTTAAAAACATTTATAAGACATTTATGCCCCTCAGTAAAATCATATGCATGCACCAAAAACCAATAATCCCATATTTATTTAGAAATAACCATTAGGGCCTTAGCCCGGAAACCAAAGCATAGTTTCAAATTCCAAAAGTCAATCCAAGAGTTATTTCATCAATCCACTAATATTCATTTATTATTTTTCCATCTCCGGCATCCCCGATGCCTAGCGTCCTAGACGCTTGACGTTCCAGACGTCATATCTCACGGTATTAAGCAACGCGTGCTGCCCGGGGTCTCACCGGGTTCATATCTCTGACATCCCCGATGTCTGACGTCCATGACGTCCAGCAATCCTGCTCCTGGATCACTATACGGTCCGGTATCTCCGTACAATGAGCCCTCGCAGGCAATGCACCGTGACTTCTCCAGTGTCTCCGACACTTGGAGGAGACCTGGATATATATATATCCTCATATCGAGATGGTTTTATGGAACACATTTTATTATTTATTTCCAAAATATCACAAGGGCCCTGCCCCGAATTTCCATAAAACCGTCATAAGTCCAAGTAGTTGATTTAAATCAAAAATCATTTATTCAATTCCATTTTAGGGTCCCCGACCCGAAATCGCATATATAAATCAACTGGGCCCCTGACCCGATTTCATAAGTTAACTGGGCCCCTGGCCCGATTCATAAGTTAACTGGGCCCCTGGCCCGATTCATAAGTTAACTGGGCCCCTGGCCCGATTTTACTTTATTCAAGTTCGTAACCGTTTCATGAAATCATATCCAACCACATTTATGGAAATCAGTGCAAATCCAGAAAACCTCGGTTTACGTGCAACTACGTAAATCGCCTCGAAATGCGTGAAAACATATAAATTCACAGATATCCAAAATAAATTATTTAATCACAATTATAACAATCATGAAACAGTTATGCATGCATCGAATTTATAAAACCAATGTCCACTCACAGACCGTTTAACAGAGCGCCTCGATACGCGTGCCATAGGCCTTCCCGGGCCACACCACTATCACCGGGACTCCCAATCCTGTCCAAATCACATTAAAGGATTACTAACCTCATCATTAACATCCTATTCAAGTCCCGAAATTTTCCCGAATTTATAAGTATTTTTAAACTGGATTTAAAACCTTCGGACATCCCGAACAATATCGAAACGGCGTCCGATCGACACGAAACCAATTCCAAAATGTTCGTTACATTAAATAGGACAGAAGTCATGTTGATCATACCTCGGGATTTGCACTCACGCGCCCCCACGCGCCACCGCAAGCGGCTGCGCGTGGAAGCCACGCGCCAGCTACAGTGACTGCTACAGTCACCATCCTCGCCCGTTTCTCTGGTAAACTGGTTGAAAAACCCGCGATAGGACCCGGTTCAATCACACCCAATTCAACATCAAATCAATCCGTTCTTTCAACTGATCCCTTGTAATCAATCACCATTTAAGTTCTGTAAATCGAATTACACAAATCATGGTCTAAATCCTCACGACTCTCGATCGATCCTCGACGGGTTTTCAATTCGGGTTTCACGATATCGTCCCTGGTTTCCAAATTAATTCATTCAGTTAGCATCGTGAGAGTGTAAGGGACATTTCTACAAGGTCAGTTTGAGAAATACTTACCTCAAACCCACTGAACACAAGCTCGACTTTGAGCTGCCATGGAAGCTCAGTTCTTCCTCAATCCGCCATGGTTTCTCTTCGTTCTTGCAGCAAAGCTGATCGTTTTGATCCCAGAAGACTCAAAGTAAACTCCATTTTGATCGTCACGGCCCAAATATTCCAATTCGAAATTCCCTCCAATTCCCCGAAATTTGATTCCCGAATTACACCTCCCCACTCAGTCCCCCGAGCTCTCCCTCAGCCAAAACCTTCCCTAAATCACCAAATATCCATTTGTGAAATCAATTATGGAAGGGAGATTGCCAATGGCCAGAATCAAATCCTTATACCTCTGTCTTTTGCTTGTTCACGGTGAGGGAGTGAGGATTATCAGAAATAGAAGGGAGGGATGAGATGGACGGCTGTGATGCAATCTGGGGGTGGAATGGATGGCTCAGATCAAAAGCAGGGATTTAATCCTAAATTATTATATAGTGGAAACTTTAGTATATAGTTTATGATTAGTGGATCAAGATCCAATCTAGCCGTCGGATGAGTGACACTTGTCACTCATCCAAGTGTCCTCCAACCACCATTTCAGAATAAAATAATCCACACAGTTACCGAGACGTAACTTCCCCGATTTCACATTTCAGACCATAACTTCCTCGTACGAAGTCCGATTTCGGCGTGCCGCCTGTCGTTGGATTCGCATCGATGAAACCTCCGTAACGGTCCTTGGCCCTCGGCCATCGGACATCCCGGCCAAAAAGTCAACATTTCCCCTTCTTTCGTCCAATTTACGAAAATTTCCTTGAACTTCCGTTCATCATAACTTTCACCACGAACCTCAGAATCGAACGTGCCACCTGTCTATGAACTCGTGACGTCCCGAACTACGTCACGGTCATCGATCAAAGTCCATTTGACTATCCGAATTAAAAGTCAACGTTTTGCCCACGCCTAGGGGCAAAACGGTCATTTTGCACAATTCGTCCGAAATCACACAACTAATCCCAGATTAGTAATTCACAATTAAATATTATTAAATCCCAATATTCGGGACGGGTCGTTACAACCTTCCCTCCTTAAAGAATTTCGTCCTCGAAATTACCAATCTCCTTATTCCACAACCACCTCGTGGGAAACAATTCGATCACACATCTGTGTACACTTGTACACCCACATACTGGGACAACACCAGCCTCGTCTGTACCCAGTCATCCCATCATTGTCATACGTCATAATCAACAACACTCGACCACTTCGAGTGGAAATGATCACCTGATCCGCGAATAAATCGCCTAACCATTAAGCTGACTCCTTCAGCTAGACGGTTCCCTTCCATTACCAATAACTCCTTACCTTTGCTCCCATTGGGAGTCACCAAATCTCATTTGTCAGTCTATGCTGACACCAACAGTCAAACTGTCACCACTAAGCTTTACCACCCTGATAAAGCCCCAACCATCAGCCAGTCAGTGACAACACCACGTATTACATCACTCTCGATGTAGCGCAAGATCAACCACATGATCTCAATTCGCAGGGCAAGCCCATTCCTGCGACACAAAATACTCTCAATGTCCATAATCGCCGACTCCCTCAGCGAACCAAAACGCTGGGAAATCACGGTGTGATCAAGTCACACAAGGCTACTCGTGGTCACTTAGACCACCAATTCACTCATCCTGAGTGTACGTATACCGTCAATTCCCTCAGTCAAGTGGTGTAACTGGAACGCATTGAATACCAGCCCAGCAGTGATCACACATCACAATACTAGGGTTCCACTAGCCAACCATGGCTAAGAGCACCTGCTCATACAACCACTGAACCCGACAAGATCAAACTGCACAGCGCACAGTATCCAATGTCCAGTCCACGATCACAACCAAACAAATGATATCGGAACCAAGCCGATCACCATCACGTTTGATCACACACCACAGGTACATCCCATGTACCGCCATTAGGCACCACTCAGCCTAACCAGTACCAATCCTTGTACAACGTACCCTGTACGTACATCAATCCATCAATCACCTACAACCACCCAGGTCATAGTCAAACACGTTCTAGTAACGGAGTACATTTGCCCAACCAACATGAGACAAAACGAAGTCCACCCATCATCTAGTTCCAATCCCGAATCCGAATCCGCAATTTCGTAAGAAATCCCGAATCCGAACCCAGACATCATGTTTTTAATCCATGTCCAAATCCGAATCCGAAATCATTATTCTGTAAGCTAGCATTGGAATAATCATTCCGCACCCAAATCCAGTTAATCCACTTTCGAGCTTCGCAATCGAATCCTGAATCGTCACCCAGAAATTCGATTCCAAAACCCAAAATCTCGTTTACGTCCATCAAGGCGTAACATAACCGATCCTATCGGTTACCTGCTCAAAACACTCGATTGACTTCATAGGGAAGCCAATCCCAATATCCACACGTCAAAGGTTGACAAAATCCGGCCACTTCGGAAACCTACTCAACCGAGTAGCAACCATATGGACTCCACTCCGAAAAGAAGTTCAGTCCCGTCATTTACGACTCACATATCAAGGTAAGAGTGATAAACTCTCCACCCATCTGGATCATCAAGATCACGATCCAGATCCATCGTTACGTCATCCGACAAGTAACATCACGATCCTAGATCGCCACATCGACCAAAGTCAACAACATCACGAATCAGATCCGCCTAGGATCCACATATGCCCATATAGCTAACAATCCATCTGAAAGCTGATCGTAGGGTCTTACACCCTCATTTGAATCCTTCGTCAAATTTCCCTTGGCGGAAAGATGACCTCGCATTTCACCACCAAATCCAAAATCATGCACAACCTCTTGTGTCCAATGACCCAAGGCCAAACATGGGTCCACCTACCAGTACACGCTCAACGTACTGGTAGCAACAATCATCATCTGCCACGGCAGAAAATAAGAAGTCAACCCCAAAGACTTCAGGATACCAATCACCGATGCGGAAACGAGCACTCCTCTCGTTCCCCCAATCACAACTCTCCCCGGATCGGGAGTTCCAACCATGTTGGAAACAGACATACTCCCAATGAGATGTCAAGTCCAACCACTGGACTGCCCACGTCCATACCTCACTTGGACCACCACGTGTCCAAAATCAATTCATTACTCGGACCTCACGTCCGCCAATAATCATGTACGCACACACCCCGATTTCGAACGGGATATCCACAATTTTGCCTGAATGTGCATACCATACAGCCATGTTTCACATCTCAACCCTTACAGGTTCAATCCTCAGGTTCCAAGTGATTCACAATCACAAAATCCAGCAACAATACCACGAATGGTTTCCTCGACTTTTCCAATTTTTCCATAATTTCCTTGTACTTCCAGGGAATATAAGCAGTACACAATCTTACCAATCTCGGAGTTGACAACAACTCCCCAAATCCACCAATTCTTATGACATAGGGAACATCGTCCCTAGATTCCTCAAGTCTCAAACATACCTTTTTATCCATTCATCATTTGTCATCGTAAATCTGTTGGGACTTATCCCAACACGACACCACCTTCACTGGATCCCATCCAGTCCAAGACTCAACCACCACTGAGTCGCAGATACCAATCATCTGTCCATCATGACGGAGTCACACCCCAACTGGGGGCTCATCGTCATCACAATCACTGACACCAGTACTAGCACCACGCACTATCAACAACACTAGTATCAGCACACAGGCATCCATACTAGTATTGGCATAAAAGTACCACATACCAACATCCATACATAGCACACGAACATCCACACTAGCACACGAACATCCATGCTAGCACACTGTGTGCAAAGTTGTTACCCTGGATCTCCGTTCATTACGAACGACGATCCCGTAACAGCACTCATACCCCACGACTATGGGTACCTCCAATTTTTTGCCATCGACACATCAGGATAATGAACGTTCCTTGAACATCCCCTGATCCCCAAGTGTCAAAACCACACTAAATACCCTCGATAGCCAGTTATCTCGACACAACTGTCGACCAACAGTCATCGTTGTCAAGATCCGTATCCACACATCACACTAATATTCGATCCAACACGGGATTCCATATTTTCTCATAACCGTATCCGTAGATCGAAACCCATAAGACTCACTAGAGTCATCCACATGGTCATCCATGACCTCAGCCGCTCGTCGCAGCACAAGTTCTTATTTAAAGTTCACCTTCCGATCCATCGATTATAAATTAGGGTTCCAAAATCACACCCCAGGGTTCCACTGAACCCAACTGCCTTTTGCAGTAAAATCCACAACCTGACCGACTCCGCGGTCCTGACATCGCATAGACGTCAAATCCCATCCAATCGTCAACTCAACGTGGGTTCCACCATGAAGGTCATCGGCTAACTCCGATGCACCAACACCCTGCACACTAGCCAACACTACCAGGGTCCATAATTTAGACCATTACTCAACTGAGTTTCGTATTTCCATATCATTATTCAAATGGGGTTCCCTGAACCCGGCTGTGCCCAGCAGCACAACAATCCATCATCACGTGACCGAACTGACGGTCCCACATTACCAGTTAATCGTATACAACCCCACTTGGGTTGAATCGCATCAATGCACGGCGTATCGGGCCAAACACACCCAATCCACCATTCAAACCCAAAACTATCTATCAGGTTGACAACGGAATTGCAACCCAAAGAGACATCACACCCTCGACCTTCGCGCATAAAAGAGCAAAACCTGCTCTGATACCACTCGACACGACCCATCCCAATCCCCCCGGGATTACCATGGAATGTGACGTGCTCCCGTCTGACAAGAGGCGTCAAACAAGGGATAACCGATTGTCATTGCCCAAACGGGCTTCCAGAGTGCGTAAGGATCGATGGAGGAGGTGTGCGATGCTCAAGTCTCTGCTGCAGTCGTATCCAGAATCAACCTGAAGGGCATTAAAAACAAAAGCTGTGAGTGGACGAAAATAAACAAGTCTGTTAAAAACATTTATAAGACATTTATGCCCCTCAGTAAAATCATATGCATGCACCAAAAACCAATAATCCCATATTTATTTAGAAATAACCATTAGAGCCTTAGCCCGGAAACGAAAGCTTAGTTTCAAATTCCAAAAGTCAATCCAAGAGTTATTTCATCAATCCACTAATATTCATTTATTATTTTTCCATCTCCGGCATCCCCGATGCCTAGCGTCCTAGACGCTTGACGTTCCAGACGTCATATCTCACGGTATTAAGCAACGCGTGCTGCCCGGGGTCTCACCGGGTTCATATCTCTGACATCCCCGATGTCTGACGTCCATGACGTCCAGCAATCCTGCTCCTGGATCACTATACGGTCTGGTAGCTCCGTACAATGAGCCCTCGCAGGCAATGCACCGTGACTTCTCCAGTGTCTCCGACACTTGGAGGAGACCTGGATATATATATCCTCATATCGAGATGGTTTTATGGAACACATTTTATTATTCATTTCCAAAATATCACAAGGGCCCTGCCCCGAATTTCCATAAAACCGTCATAAGTCCAAGTAGTTGATTTAAATCCAAAATCATTTATTCAATTCCATTTTAGGGTCCCCGACCCGAAATCGCATATATAAATCAACTGGGCCCCTGACCCGATTTCATAAGTTAACTGGGCCCCTGGCCCGATTCATAAGTTAACTAAGCCCCTGGCCCGATTCATAAGTTAACTGGGCCCCTGGCCCGATTTTACTTTATTCAAGTTCGTAACCGTTTCATGAAATCATATCCAACCACATTTATGGAAATCAGTGCAAATCCAGAAAACCTCGGTTTACGTGCAACTACGTAAATCGCCTCGAAATGCGTGAAAACATATAAATTCACCAATATCCAAAATAAATCATTTAATCACAATTATAACAATCATGAAACAGTTATGCATGCATCGAATTTATAAAACCAATGTCCACTCACAGACCGTTTAACCGAGCGCCTCGATACGCGTGCCATAGGCCTTCCCGGGCCACACCACTATCACCGGGACTCCCAATCCTGTCCAAATCACATTAGAGGATTACTAACCTCATCATTAACATCCTATTCAAGTCCCGAAATTTTCCCGAATTTATAAGTATTTTTAAACTGGATTTAAAACCTTCGGACATCCCGAACAATATCGAAACGGTGTCCGATCGACACGAAACCAATTCCAAAATGTTCGTTACATTAAATAGGATAGAAGTCATGTTGATCATACCTCGGGATTTGCACTCACGCGCCCCCACGCGCCACCACAAGCGGCTGCGCGTGGAAGCCACGCGCTAGCTACAGTGACTGCTACAGTCACCATCCTCGCCCGTTTCTCTGGTAAACTGGTTGAAAAACCCGCGATAGGACCCGGTTCAATCACACCCAATTCAACATCAAATCAATCCGTTCTTTCAACTGATCTCTTGTAATCAATCACCATTTAAGTTCTGTAAATCGAATTACACAAATCATGGTCTAAATTCTCACGACTCTCGATCGATCCTCGACGGGTTTTCAATTCGGGTTTCACGATATCGTCCCTGGTTTCCAAATTAATTCATTCAGTTAGCATCGTGAGAGTGTAAGGGACATTTCTACAAGGTCAATTTGAGAAATACTTACCTCAAACCCACTGAACACAAGCTCGACTTTGAGCTGCCATGGAAGCTCAGTTCTTCCTCAATCCGCCATGGTTTCTCTTCGTTCTTGCAGCAAAGCTGATCGTTTTGATCCCAGAAGACTCAAAGTAAACTCCATTTTGATCGTCACGGCCCAAATATTCCAATTCGAAATTCCCTCCAATTCCCCGAAATTTGATTCCCGAATTACACCTCCCCACTCAGTCCCCCGAGCTCTCCCTCAACCTTCCATAAATCACCAAATATCCATTTGTGAAATCAATTATGGAAGGGAGATTGCCAATGGCCAGAATCAAATCCTTATACCTCTGTCTTTTGCTTGTTCACGGTGAGGGAGTGAGGATTATCAGAAATAGAAGGGAGGGATGAGATGGACGGCTGTGATGCAATCTGGGGGTGGAATGGATGGCTCAGATAAAAAGCAGGGATTTAATCCTAAATTATTATATAGTGGAAACTTTAGTATATAATTTATGATTAGTGGATCAAGATCCAATCTAGCCGTCGGATGAGTGACCCTTGTCACTCATCCAAGTGTCCTCCAACCACCATTTCAGAATAAAATAATCCACACAGTTACCGAGACGTAACTTCCCCGATTTCACGTTTCAGACCATAACTTCCTCGTACGAAGTCCGATTTCGGCGTGCCGCCTGTCGTTGGATTCGCATCGATGAAACCTCCGTAACGGTCCTTGGCCCTCGGCCATCGGACATCTCGGCCAAAAAGTCAACATTTCCCCTTCTTTCGTCCAATTTACTAAAATGCCCTTGAACTTCCGTTCATCATAACTTTCACCACGAACCTCGGAATCGAACGTGCCACCTGTCTATGAACTCGTGACGTCCCGAACTACGTCACGGTCATCGGTCAAAGTCCATTTGACCATCCGAATTAAAAGTCAACGTTTTGCCCACGCCCAAGGGCAAAACGGTCATTTTGCACAATTCGTCCGAAATCACACAACTAATCCCAGATTAGTAAATCACAATTAAATATTATTAAATCCCGATATTCGGGACGGGTCGTTACATGACGTACTTGGGAGTAGATGTTGAGTTACTGGTCGGGTGACCATGGGACTCAGGTTGAGAGAGTCGGTGATTAGTGTGACCACTAGTGGCTTGCGTGAAGTTATCACGTCTTGACCATTGCCAACGTCATGGTTCGCTCGGGGAGTTGACTGTTGGACGTTGAGCTTAATATATGTCGCAGGATTGGGCTTGCCCTGCGAGATGAGATCATGTGGTTGATCTTACGCTACATTGAGTGAGTTGTAGTCCGAGGTGATGGCACCAATTGGCTGATTATTGGCGCTTTACTAGGGTGGTAAAGCTTAGTGGTGATCGATTTCACTCGAGGTGGTCAAGTATGGTCGGTACGACGTAAGACTGTGATGGGACCTCTGAGTACAGACGAGTTTAGCTAGTGTACGAGTGTACACGTGCTGTGAGGTCCAAAAGTTTTCCACGAGGTGGATGTAAATTAAGGATAATTGGAAATTTCGAGAACGAAACTAATTTAAAAAGGGGAGGAACAGTTGAAATTTGATCGGTTGGAATTTCGAGGACGAAATTCTTTAAGGGGGGAAGATTGTAACGACCCATCCCGAAATTCGGGATCAGATTAGTAACTAATCATTATTAGCGGGGTTAATCGGTGATTAGTTGGGCGAAATCGGGCGAACGATGCAAAATGACCGTTTTGCCCCTGATCGTGGGTAAAACGTTAACTTTTAATTCGGGCGGTCAAATGGACTTTGATCGATGACCGTGACGTAGTTTGGGACGTCACGAGTTCATAGACAGGTGACACGTTCGATTTCGACGTTCGTGGTGAAAGTTATGACGTTTGGAAGTCTAAGGTCATTTTCGTAATTTAGACGAAATGGGGGAAAATGTTGACTTTTTTACCGGGAGGTTCGATGGCCGAGGACCGAGGACCGTTTGGCTGGTCTCGATGCCCTGAGTCCGTAGACAGGCGGCACGCGTCGATCGGAGTTCGAATGACCAAGTTACGGGTATAGGACGCGTGAGGGGCATTTTGGTAATTTGCCAAGTGAGGGCAAAATTGTAATTTCCTGCAGGGGGATTGTTTGACCCGTGAAACAGAGGGCTGAGCACCCGTGCCGTGTGTGTTCTGAAATCCAACAATTGTTTAACCAGGTCAGTGACATTGGGGAGATTTCTTTATCCTGTTAGTGGCATTGAGGACTGAGAACGTGCCTGGAGTGCACGGGTGGTGTGTGTGTGGGAAACAAGTGCTGGTGCTTGGAATTGAAAAACAGAGTCTAGACATGAGCGTGCACGGTTTGGGGTTTGTTTATACAAGTGAGTGAGGGACATTGATAGGCGCAATGGCACAGGTGTGTTCAGTTGTGAGTGGGGTGGAATTGGAGTTTGAAACTGGGTGGTGACATTGAACTGAACAGACAGTGCACGGGCTGGTTGTTTATTCCCTTGAGATTGTGGAACAGAGCATTGGTCGGTTGGGTGGAGTTTTGGAAGGTTTAATCGACTCTGGGATGTGTTGAGAGGGACAGAGAGAGCTAATGAGAACCAGAGAGACGAGTTGGGAGGGAAATGTCTGGACTGGGTGAGAGATTGCACTGGAAACCCGAAACCACGTCTGAGCAAATTCAAAAATCCAATTTCAAATTGTAAGTCAGCCCAAGCCAATTGGAGGCTCAAAACACTCTTCTGGGACTTCACTTAGTCGATCCAGATCGTGACTTCGAAGCTGGAAGGCCCTGGAGGCCATGGTCAAGGACGGCAACACTTCAGAAAGTTCGAGCTTGGAGTCGTGGATTGGGAGGAGGGTTCTGATGGAATTAGTCACACAATCCTCTCTATGGTAAGCCTACGATGCTCCCTAATTGTTCAATTGAGGAAAACAGTGGCGGTTTAGTGGAATTGGGATGTTGAACATCGTCTCGAACTTGAGTTCAATCGACGGGTTTTAGGTCGTGTCGATTAGAATGACTACTACAGACTTTTAATTGAGGTTATTACGAACCTACTTGATGGATCAATTGAAGGAATTAGCTTGATTTTGACAGGAATCGAATCGGGTCCTGACGCGGGTTAAACGGCCCGTATATCAGCCAGTCGGGTGAAGACGATGACTGTAGCTTCTACTGTAGCAGGCACGTGGACTCACGCGCAGCTACTCACGGCGACGCGTGAGGGCGCGTGGGTCCGATTTTCGAGGTAAGTCCAACATGACTTTTGTCCTACACATTGCAACGAACATTTTAACGTTGGTTTCGAATTTATCGGACACCGTTTCGATGTTGTTTCGAGGGTTCGAAGGTTTAGGTTACGTTTTTAATTAACGATTAATTCCCGGAAAATTATGGGAAATTATTATGTGGTTATTTGAGACCTTAATGACCCTGGAATGTGATTTCGGGCAGGATTCGGGTTTTCTAGAAAATGCTGGGAATTACAGGAACACGTGTTGCGCGAAACCGAGCACTAAGGATGGTGTGTGAGTGGACGTTGCTTTCAAAATTTAATGCATGCATAAATATTTCTATGATTTGTACGATTATGATTATGAACTGTGATGATTTCAATTCCCATATTTATATGTATTTTTGATACACACACGAAATTGCACGTATTTCGAGATTATGGTTTCCCGTATTTTTTTATGATGGTTTAACGAATGATTTTTTATGATTTGTGCGTATCATGTTATTAAGATGTTGGATTGCAATTGTGAGTATAGTTTACGGTTTTGACACGGATTTCGAGGTTTTTCACTGTTATACACATTTTACGAGATTTTGAGTATGTTGGGATTTGACCATGATTTTGGTGACTTGATTGTGGTTTTGATGTCTTGACCTTGAGATTTGAAATATGAGGTGTTTTCAAGGATTTAAAACGGATCTTGAAAAAGGTGATTTTGGGCTTGATGCTCGGGCCATAAAAGTAATTTTGAATAACGAGACTTCGATTTTCGGAAGTTTGAAAACGGATTCTTGGTTTGGGTTCGGGATGATGTTTCCGGATGCCAGCTTACGGAATCATTATTGCGAATTCGAATTCACGAATGGGTAATGGTTGATAAAAGTGATTTGATCTGATTATACATGCCCCGTGTTTGATGATGAATGATTTTGTTTTGTGAAGTAAGATTTTGGGGATTTGAAAGTGGAAATTCAGACGTGAGTCCTGTTATGACAAAAATGTGTTTTCGAATTGGATTTGGAATTTGGATCACGATGGATCCCGAGGTGTTGTGATTGGCAAATGTTTTGGGTTTAAAGACCCGTTGAAAACTGTTTTGGGTTTAAAGACCCGGGTGCTATTGCTGGAGCACGTTTTGAGTTTAAAGACGGTTAATTGATGACGGAGGCGGGCCCGAAATTGGGTTTAAAGACCCGGATTGAGTTTAAAGACTCGTGAGTTTAAAGACTCGGTTATTGTGATACCCCCGAGGCCTATTGATTATGTTTTGAGTTTAAAGACTCGTTGATATCCCGGGAAGGCCTGATTATGCGCATGGTTTTGAGTTTAAAGACTCGGGCGCACTTGATATCCCGTAAAATGATTGACTTGTGATTTATTGTTAATTTCTGATGTTTAGGTTGAGTTGGGCAGTGGCCCGGTTTATATGGTTGATGGATTTGGATGATGTTGTCTACTTGGATTTTGATTCATGGTTTTGGGCTGAGGTCTTGTGTTTATGATTGCTGGCTAAGACCCGAAGGTTAAGAAAAGGAAAGTGAATTGATTTCATGCACTGTTTTCTTACGTTGAAAATGTAACGGATTGCGAAATGATTTTTGAATGCATGCATTGGTTTTACGTGGAGGGTAAAAATGTCTTTTTGTAACAGTTTTGTAAACTGATTTATTTTTGTCCTCTCGCACCTTTTGGTTTTATTGTCCCTCCAGGTTTTGGCGCGTTGATCGAGGCCAATCATGAGGCGGAGTCATTAGTAAGCACGTGTGGCTATCCCTGGTCTAGCACGTACTGAGGGTAACTTGGGGATTTCAGTCGTCTTGCCAGACGGGAGCAGGACCGGGCACGGTTAACAATGCCCTTTCGGGGGCGGTCCTGTCAGACTCAGTTCCTCTCAACTCTCAAATCTCAACTCTCAACTCTCTCCAACTCCGAAATGAATCCTATCTCTTTTCCATTACTCCGTTAATCGATCAAAATGTACGGCAACTCGTGGGAAACCATCTGAATTCCTCTGAAGCTTGTTTCCCGCAACTGTCCCAACCAATTTTTAAAACTCTCCCGTGCTCTGCATTCAGTCCCAACCATTCAACCATGTTTCCAATACCCACAAAATACATAAACAATATACCTCATTCAGCCACTAAACAATTAAACAATGGATTGCTCGGAGCACCACGACATGGCCGTGCAGACTCTGTTTCCACCGTGTATGAACAGTAACCACAGTACAAAATTACCATTTTGCCCTCAGTTGAAAAATTACCAAAATGCCCCTCATCTTCCGTGACTCGTAACTTGGTCACCTGATGTCCGTTTGACGCGTGCCGCCTGTCGTTGTACTCAGGGCCTCGAGACCTACGTAACGGTCTTCGAGTCGTGTGAAAATCAGTTGTCAATCAAAAAGTCAACATTTCCCCATAATCATCCAAATTACGGAAATGCCCTTGAACTTCCGAATGTCATAAATTTTTCCCTGAACGTCAGAATCGGACGTGCCACCTGTCTATGGATTCGTGATGTCCCGAACTACGTCACGGTCATCGATCAATGCCCGTTCAACCCTCCAATCAAAAAGTCAACAAATTGACCATACTAATTACAGGGGTAAAAACGACATTTCATTCCTTATTTTACAAAATTACATTTTTCGAATTTCTGGGGCGTTACACAGGTGGCACGTTCGATTCCGACATTCGAGGAAGAAGTTATGACGTTCGGAAGTTTGTGGGTATTTTGGTAATTTGGTTAAAAGGGGTAAACAGTTAACTTTTGACCCGAGATGTTCGATAGCCGAGGGCCAACGACCGTTACGTAGATCGGGTCAATACGAATCCATAGGCAGGCAGCACGCCGAAATCGGACTTCGAACAGGAAAGTTATTGGTCACGGAAGTTTCAGATCATTATTGCACGATTTACGAAACAACTTAACTTTTGTCTCAAGTGGGCCCCAGATATTTTCTCAGGCCCAATGGATGAGTGACAAGTGTCACTCATCCATTGTTCACTGCCTCCCATACATGCATCTCCCTTCATGTTCGATCTACCCAAAACCTGAAACCATTCCCCATTTTGAACAACCAACACATACCACCTTCCCCTAAACTTCACCCTCTGTACTTGGACCCTGAATGAAAGAGAGAGAATGGAAGGAGACAATGTTGATGGTAGCCAGTTCGGATCAGCTGTCGCGAGGTCAGGGATGACCCTGTACAGGGTGCGTGGCTCCCACGCGCAGGGGCTTTGGCCAGTGCGTGGCCCATTTTCCAGGGAAGGTTTTAACATGTGAAATCATCTATTCGATGTAACGAACATTTTGGGACTAGTTTCGTGTCGATCGGACATCGTTTCGATAGGTTTCGGAGTGTCCGAAGGTTTAGGATAGGGATTAAAAATAGTTAAAAATTCTGAAAAATTACAGAGCTTTAGTGAGATGTTAATAAGGTAGTTAGTAACCCTCTAAAGTGATTTGGACAGGTTTGGGAGTCCGGTTGACGACGATTGGCTCGGGAGAGCCGTACGGCACGCGTATCAATGCGGCAGCTCGGACGGTCTGTGAGTGACCTTGATTTCTAAACTGTGATGCATGCATAAATGTTTATATGTTTTATGGATATGATTCTATGAGTTTGAATTGGATATTGGTGAATTACATGGTTTCACGCATTTCGAGGTGATTTACGTGCTTGCACGTAAATCGAGGTTTACGATTTTGTATTGATTTTCTGGGCTTATAGTTTTGGAAATGATTTCATGAAATGGTTTTGGATTTGAAAAAGTAAACTCGGGTTCGAGTCCCATTTATTTTGGAAACCCTCGGAATCGAAGTCCATTTAGTTACGTTTTCGGGCCAGAGGCCGATTGGTTCTTAAATTGATTTCGGTTTTGGAAATATGGAATCGGGCATGAGACCCATTTGATTACGAACTCTCGGACTTGAAGTCCATTTGATTTAACAAGGCATTCGGGCCGGAGGCCCAATTGGTTTACGAATCGGGCTCGGAGCCCAGTTGGTTTACGTATCGGGCTCGAGGCCCAATTGATTTGCGTATCAGGCTCGAGACTCAGTTGACTTACGTATCGTGTATGAGGCCCATTTAGTTTACAAAATCGAGCACGAGGCCCAGTTGGTTTCCGAATTGGGCCGGAGGCCCAGTTTGTATATGGATTCGGGCTTAGGGCCCAGTTATGTTTTAAGATTGTGATTTCGGGTCAGGGACCCATAAAAGGTTTTTATGGTTCATGACGGTTTATGGGGACCGGCATGAACCCTTGAAAGGTTTTAAGAATGATTTCAAATGGTTTTTCGTATACCATCCTATATATATATATATATATATATGAATTGTCTCCTCCGGGGAGGGTCGTTGGTCTGGGTGGACCCCAGAGTTGTCATGGAGCACTGATTGAGTGGAGTCGCCCCCGTTGGGTTCCTTTCTCTCAAAAAGGCTATGGATTATAATCCTCAGGGAGGGTTATTGATCTACGGACATTGACTTGGGTGGACCCTAGGGAGACTTGGGCTTTGAGACCCCGGGTAGCACGCGCGTAGCTCTATATACCGTGACAGGATTGGTTATATGAAATTTATGATAAACATGATTTTAATTGGTTTGAAAAATTGTGTTTTACGATTGATAAATAGATTTGGGCTGAGATCCCACATATGTTTATTATGTTATGGTTTTCTATAAATGATTTTGGGCAGGGGCCCGTATGATTATGGTTGTTTAAACATATGTGGTTTGATAAATAGTTTTACTATGCATGCATGCTTTTTAGTGAAGGGCATAAAGGTCTTTTATAAATGTATTTTACCAAACTTATTACTTTTCGTCCACTCACAGTCTTTCTGTTTTCAATACCCTTCAGGTTGAACACGGTGCAGACTGTAGCAGAGACCGAGACATCACATACCTCCTCCAGATCCTTGCGTACTCTAGAAGCATGCGGGCTAAAGGTTCAAATTTTCCCTGGTCTGACACTTCGTGTCAGACGGGATCAGGAGTGTCCCTCGTTAATCCCGGGGGGATTGGGACGGGTCCTGACATCGAGTCTCATGCATTTGACTCCCCGAGTCAAAAGTCAACATTTTACCCAACCCTAGGGGCAAAATCGTCATTTTACGCCATCCGTCTGAAATCTACCGACTAATCCCCGATTAGTCACGCTAATCCTCAATTAATTCTCAATTAACCCTGTAAATTTGGGATGGGTTGTTACACACAACCATACACAAAAGCGGTGGCACCAGATTTTAGGAGATAAGGATACTTGCCGTGCTTCTAGTTGGTCAGCAAAAAAATCTCACAAGGAAAAGACGAAAATACCCTTTCCTTAAAAATTTACCCTATTACCCCTATGTGGTTTAGACCCCGAACATAACCGTCCGATCTTTGTTTCCAGCATACCGCCTATCAATGTACTTGGGAGACCAAAACCTTCCTAATGAAATTTTCAAAATTGCCAAAAACCATTAGAGTAAAAAAGTCAATATTTTAACTTTAACCAAGAAAAGTCAACCCTTTGACTAGGGATAAAATTGTCAATTTCTGACCCTTGGAAATCCGTGCCGTTATAGCCTACCTCATGTTCGACCAACCAAGTAAAAAACATGGCTCAAGATCCCACGAGGACACACGTCAACTCCTTAGATGACGACATTAATTCGAAATCGAACTATTCCACCAACAACAACCAATACTATTTTAATTATAATGGTGCTTCCCCTCCAAAAGATACTGACAATTTCATCCTAATGTTGTTCAAATTACTACAGTACCTTTCATACTTAATCCGACTTAAGCATCGGAGATTGTTGGAGTGGTACCACACTAATGCTAATTTTCTCTTACATTCTCTACGCAGGTCCCGCCACTACGAGAAGAGCACTCGAAGGAGCTCAGCGAAGCGAGTTTAGATTGGTCAATTTATTGCATCAATAATATATAAGATTATTGCTACTAGCGTATGTTTTCAATGTGGGAAGCAAATTGAAGATGTTCTTCATGCGTTATGGAGTTGCAAACATAGTAAAAAATTATGGTGAGCCACAAATTTCTCCTTTGAAATTTTTCCTTCACATGCTCGCTTCATGGATTTTTTAGATGCTGCAATTATGCTTTTATCTACTGTTGATATGGAAAAATATTTATATGTATGCTGACAGGTTTGGAATGGCAGGAATAAGGTGCTACATGGGCAACCAGTTAAGGAGGCGGATGTGTAGATTGAACAAAGCTTTGGAGGCCTATGAGTCCTTTGTAAGTCTTAGAGGTGGGTCTATGGCCTCTAAGCTGGCTAGAAAGGTACGGTACGTGATCCAAACTTCCCCCAAACCTGGTGAAATTAAACTGTGATGAAGCAGTGGACCGCTTGGCTTAGCTAGAGGGATTTAATGCTAAATTAGAGGGCCAGATTATGTGCGGTGGCGGGGTTTGTTAGACCAGAAGCTGCTGGTTTGCTAGCAGTTGCGATAAAGCTGGAAGCTGTGAAATAATGCCTGATATTGTTGCAGCAACTAGGCTACACGGAGACCTTGATTGAAAATGATGCAAAGGCAGCAGTGGCCGTTGTCCATGGATCAGGAAAGGACTAGATCGGCTTGGCGTGTTGGCACTGGAGGTGTTGGATTTGTTGCGGTAACTGGGTCTGCAACTTCAACACTTGTCTTTCTCTCCACGCTCTTCTAATCTTGTGGCTTATGCCTTGGCACAAGAAGGATTACAATCTCAAGAACGAGTGATGTGGATTGCTCCGGCACCCCCTTCGTTGGATGCTCTAATTAATGTTGATGCAATTGTTTAATGCTTTATGGGTTTATGAGTGGAACGCTCTTTTTCTTTACTAAATTTTCTCTAAATTAGTTAGGTTTTTAAAATGAGATTTTAACGAGACTTCTTTAAATTTATATTCTAAATCTTGTATTTTTTTTTTTTTTCACTCTATCATCAATGAATCATTCTTTCCATAAATTATAAATATATAAAACAAAAGTTTGGCATGTGTGTTGAAGTGATGAAAGTATCAAGTATCAATCAAACTAAGCCTACATACATAGATCATGGAAGTACACACATTTACTCTTTTGGTGAAAACTTCGGCCTTTTATTCGGCCTTTTATTCGGGCTATTGTGGGTAATGGGGAGCGCATCTTTCTTTGGCATGATCTTTGGAATCCCCTGGGGAAATTGGGGGACTTGGCGAGTTCAGAAGAGAGGGCTAGGTTGGGAAGCCACTCTGATGCTTTGGTGTCTTCTGTCTTTATTAATGGTAGCTGGCATTGGCCGTGGTCTGCTAGCCCTACTGTTTCCTTAATACGTAACGCTTGCTATTCCATGGTTACGGACCCTGCTCGGGAAGATAGGTTTACTTGGGCTCTTACTTCTAATGGGAGGTTTTCTTCCAATTCGTTGTGGAAGGAGGTCACTACTGTTGGGAGTGAGGTTCCCTGGGCTCATCTGGTTTGGTCTCGGGCAGCAATTCCTAAGACTTCCTTTATTCTTTGGTTAGCGATCAAGGGGCGTCTTACAACTATGGATCGGATATCCAGGTACTCTACTCGCCCTACGGGCCTCTGTTGTTTCTGTGATAGGACTCCTGAGTCCCACGAGCACTTATTCTTCGACTGCCGAGTTAGTGGATCTATCTGGAGGCATGTCCTTAGCCTTTGTGGAGAACCATGGTTGAGTCCTCCGTGGCCGGATTTTGTGGACTCCATTGCTTCTCGCTGGCGGGGTAAATATTTGGATGTTTCTATCAAGAAATTGGCTTTGGCTGTCACGGTTTATATGTTATGGAAGGAGCGGAACGATCGAATCTTCTCCAACACTCGAAGTCTTCCCAATGTTATCCTTAATCGTATTATTGAGCTGATTCGACTAAGGTTGTGTAAATTTAATTTTAAAAGGAGCGTAGGTAATATCCGTCTGGCTAATGTCTGGGGTATCCTTATTGATTAGTTGTAGATCTGTTTGTTTGTGGCGTTTTGTCTAGGTTCGTTGTTGCCTAGGTGGGTGGTGCCGGATGGATTGCCTCCCCTTTGTAGGTGGTGCTGTTCCCCTTTTGGGTTCGTTTGGGCTTGCCCTTTAATTTATTTTTGACTTATCAAAAAAAAAAAAAACTTCGAATTGCTGCTCTTTATCAATCAAATTTTTACCCTAATTATTTATGATTGTGATGTTTGTCACAACAAGGAGTAAACCCTCGTGCAAGAATAATCACCCACGCAGGTAATTTCTTCAAACTACTCACGTCGGTTACTGGTTTCAAAAGCATGGAAGGTTTCAAGCTTCTTTTGGCGTTACACATTTATACGATCACTGTTTACCCGGACCATTGTACCAACAGTGGCATGTTACTAGTTAAAACAAAAGTGTTGAACGTACAGTCTCACATTAAAAAAATATGAAAAGTACATACAATATATAATAAATTGTTATAATTTTTTTTGTCAAAATAAATGGTTGTATTAGCAAATCATACTAAAATATATTTTTTTTGCTAGTTTTTCTTTTAATTATGCATAGTAAAATATTTTGTGCTAAATCGAATTATACCTCTTTATAATCAGGGGTGTATTAATAGGGTCGTCAACTTGCCTATGATATCTTTTCATGGTATAGAATTAGCCATCATCATTTGGCCCAGAAGCCCACGGGTTTATGGGTACCCGATAGGCCCGATGACAAAAAGCTCGACCCGACCCGATATGGACCGTGGGCTGACCCGGCCCGCATGTTGACGGGCTGGACTTGGGTTTAGGGTATTCAAGCCCGATAGGCCCGAGCCCGATAAAGTCCGGTAAGCCCAGCCCGATCCGCCCAGGTAAACCCGACTCATAAGCCCAAAAATATAAAATAATTATAAATTAAGAATTGATACCCAGTCCAATCTTGTTACTACTATCATAGCCAAAATCCAAAACTCCAATCAAATCTCAACCTAGTGTCATTTAAAAGCCTAATGCCCAAACCAAACCCTAACCCTAAATTCAAAAAAACTCAATAGGTCTCTGACTCTCTTATCGACCTCCTTATACTATCTCGGCTTTATGGTCGAAAAGTTAAGTCAATTCTTCAAATCTAATAATACCCCTCCTTAATTTATTTCAATATTCGATAATCATATTTAAGCTCAACTTACTTTTTTTTTTACAATTAAGTAGGTACAAATGAGCTTAGTAGGCCCGGCCCAAGTGGGCTTAGTAGGCCCGACTCGTAAAGTCCGATAAAAGCCCGGCCTAAACTCAGCCCGACAAAGGGCATGGGCTTTCATATTTATGATCAAGCCGCCCGACCCGACCCGGTATTTTTAAAATTATGAAATAGGCCCGGCCCGGCCCGGCCCAAGCCCAAAAATTTTAGACTGGGCTTGCTCGACCCGGCCCAATGACGAGGCCTATATAGAATGAGTTGTTGTCTCAACTCCAAAATCTTAAAAGTATATATAATTACAAAGCAAGCTTAATTGAGACGAAAACTCAATCTACGTCATATAAAAATATCATAATAGTTCGATAATGCCTCAATTCTGAAATTAATCTTAGTTACAATGGAATGAATTCCCGGTTGAAATCTTGATATAGAATTAAAGTGAGTTTAAGTAATTAGCCCAAGATTGATCTTACCTGGTTGGAGTTATTAGATTTATTATGTGTTAGAGCCTAGAGGTGATATCCTAACAGCAAATTAATTAGCAAGAATATCTTCGTTTGAAGGAGTATGAAATCTTCGACCAAAAGAAGGAGAAGCATGAAATCTTGAGACAGAGCAAAGCAGCGATGATTTTGCAGCTGAGATCATGGCCACCCACGCGCACAAATCGACAGCAAAATCTGGAAAATTTAGAAGAGTTTAGGGTGTGTGGGTTGAATTATTGACTGATTCAAGAGATGGACATCAATGGCAGCAGCGGAGCCGGACAGCCGGACAGCCGGACAGAAGCAGTGGACAGAAAAAAGAAGACGACTCTAATCGGATTTGACATGTTTGACAAGATGTAACATTGCAACCACCTCCTATCCAACTCAGTGCTGTACAATCAATAAACATATATTTATAAAAGATTCAAATCCAGAAGAGAAGCCACCAAAAAAAGTCTTTTCTTCGCTTTGCTTTGCGTTGCCTAGCTCGCAACAGTCAATCAATAACACTAATACAGGCATCGTTTTACTTTTACCCTAGCTACCTCTATAAATGCTCCTTTTGAGGATTCTCCCCCCATTTTCTCTTGCCTTTTTTACCAGCTTTCTTCTGGATTGTTTATTCATTTATATACCCCATCCAAATCCTATTATTCTTTGTTTGTTTATCCAAACTTTTCTTACCTTTCTTTTTTTAGGTTACGTTAGGATTAGATGTTTACGTGTGGGGATCACTGAAATTCAATAATCAATTCATGATATTCAACAACTTACCAATTTAAACGACACTTGGTCAAACGTATGCAATTTTTAATGTTCATTTTCAATAATTTTTTTTTATTGCCATGAATATTGGATTGTTTTAGGATGAAAGAACATCTTAACCTGGATTCTAAATCTCTTATCAAAACTACTTCAAATTGTAAATTTTATTAATAAATAGATGATGAGTTAAAAATTTAATAAAATTTGATTTTTACAGTAAAAACAAAATGGCGTATACATATAAAAAAAAATTGCTAGATTTTGATCCTTCTGAGGGAGCACAGGAGAGACTGCACAGTAGGGCACAGTGGGGGTGTCCGTCGCCCTAACTAGCCTGCAGCCAAAACCAGTGTTATTAATCACTACAATAATAATATGGTAATAACTGAAAAGGATATGAGTGTGATGGCTGATGAGCAGATCAAATTTCCGCGCCAGGATTCGGTCGCCCAAGGTTGCCCACAAGTCACGTCTCCTGCCAAATTATACCCAATACATTCACTCTAATACATTAATTAATATTTTTTATTCACTAACAAAAATTTTTAAATTAAATTTACATCAAATTCATATATATCAGGTAATAAGAGTTAACACAAGTCTCTTAAAATCGTTAATCAATTCATTTTAAATCGTTGGTTATCTAATAGTTTAGATTTGACCAAATAAAGATCAAACTGTTTGAGAATCTAAATCGCTCCGTTAGTAACCGTTTGAATTTGAATTTGAATTTTTATTTTGAAAATACGTTAAATTCAACTCAGACCATTAAGAAATATATTAATTTTTAAATTTAATATTAATACAAAGTAAAAATAAGAAAAATATCCAGATAAATACATGTATACCTAGATAAGAGTATAGTAAAAAATTATTAAGCTGTAATGTTTGTTTGATAAATCTTAATATCGTAATAATGTTTTATATCCAATAATTTACAAGCTTAATATAAAAAATTTTAAGTATTATTATTCTGTTATTTTTTGTATCCTTATTGTTTTTATATATCCTTAGTGTTTTTTTTATGTCTAAATGATTTTAAACCGTTTTCCTTCAAACAGAATAGTTAGTAACGATTTGGATAAAACAAGTTTCATTTCTAATTTTAAAAAATTCAAATCATATTGAACTGTTAGCAACACTTCACTATCATATTTATTGCCATTTTTTGCTGTCAACTAATGATATTTTCTTACCTGACCAGTCCGCTCACTACCTCCTCAATCCCAACACATATACGACATGTCCATCTACATGGGAGAAGTCATGATGGCAGACAAAGAGCCCAACCAATAACAAGAGATCGGTAAGGATGGAGTACTATATCTTGTTAGAACCAATAAAATGAAATGGAGACAAAAACGGTATGCTTTAAGAACCCATGAAAGGTGGCAGGAATATCAAAACCCCCAAATAAGACAGCACACTCTTAAAAACGAATGCAAAGACTTTCTATTCTTACAACATAAATTTTATCAACTAAGATTATAACACTGTCATGAAATACGGCTTCATCTAGCAGCTAATCAAAGATAAAGAAAATCCCAAAAGATCAACATTGTCACTAGAACAAATTTGTAACTACAACCCCAAACAAGATTTTTGGCAGTGTTTTGTTAATATTAAATTCATCTTAAATATTTAAGTAAAAAATGTAAAAATGTTGGCTGCTTCCAAGCGCAGTCAAAAAGCCAGTGAAAAACTTATACAGTCTTAACCCAGTGGAAGCACCAATTAAAGCACTACCAAATGCAATTAACGGTATTTTCCTTCCGTTTCCTGCATTTTCTCAGCAACCAAACAAAAATGAAGATAAAAACAACCAATGACTAATAAGCAAACAAACAAACACTCCCAAAATGCACAGACGTTATAAATATCATGAAGCATAAATCAACAAAAACCGCTCCAAACACTTAACTTGAAGTCTTGATCGAACAAAACAATCAAAGTAACGCATAACAGGGCGTCGACAGCTTTGGGTATGAGATGTGAGATCTGAGGGAGAGAGGATACTTTCTTGTTTTGGTATGAGATGTGGATATGAGGAGAGTGATATGAGATGTGAGATGTGAGGG
The DNA here is from genome assembly GCA_032719365.1 of Prinsepia uniflora. Taxonomy (NCBI): domain Eukaryota; kingdom Viridiplantae; phylum Streptophyta; class Magnoliopsida; order Rosales; family Rosaceae; genus Prinsepia; species Prinsepia uniflora. The sequence continues at coordinate 14,705,429 of CM064868.1, read as the reverse complement.
AAAGATGAGAGCCAAGAGTGAGATCTGAATTCTGAGGGAAAGAGGAGAGTACTACTATGATATTATGCGGCTAGACTCTAGAGGGTTAAGACTTAAGGGTGAGTCCCGTGAAGGTGTGGTTAGGGTTTGTATTGGGTTTGAGCTTTTTAAAATAAATTAGGTGGCCTTGGGGTTGAAATTTGAGTTTGAGTTGAAATATTAGTATTAAGAATGAGTTGAATATTAATTTTTAAATAATAAGTATTTTATATTTTCGGGTTTATGGGTCAGATTTATTACGGGCAGATCGGGCTGGGCTTATCGGGCTTTAACTGGTTCGGGCCTATCGGGTTTGAACACTACAAGCCCAAACCCAACCCACTAACTCTCAGGCCTAACCGGCCCATGGCCCATAGCGGGTCGGATCGGGTCGGATTTTTTTCCATCGGACCTATCGGACCCTCATAAGTCCATGAACTTTTGAATGAAATGGTGAGAGTTAATCAAACTGCACCATATCCACTCTTATAAAATAAAATTACAAAAAACTAGTTCCAAAATCTATCGGCAATCTTTTCTCCTTAAATCTTTATGTAATTTAAGAAGAATATATAAAATTCACAACATGTAAAATATACAAATACGAATTCGTTGTAACCATGAAATTATTATTAATTAATATTGGCATTCGATCTAGACTAACAAAAAGCCATCAGATTAATCAAGATCCATGGAGATTTAAGATATAAATGGATATGATGTTTGTGAAGTGACATTCAAACTGTCATCACTCGCCCGACGACGTCGTTATTGTCTTTTGCATGGGACCCTCTTTTTGTCGTTTTCCTCTCTTCCCTTCCCCTCGGTCCCCTACGGAATTATGTCTCCTCTCCCCTCTTCCCCGGCCCCTACCTTATATATTCTTTGACGTCTCTCTTTCCTTACCTCCAGCAACAACAACAAAATTAATACATCAAAATAAAATCCCATTGACCATATATATCCCATTTCATTCATTTCATTCATCAAACCCATCCTCCTCCTTCTCCTCCTAATTGTGACATGTCCGCCGCAGCAGCAGCCGCCGCCGCAGCGGCAGTCAGTCGCTCGAGCTCAAGCTCCAGCGCCGACAGCTACCACCACAGCCAAATCCTACCCCAAGGTCATCACCAACCGTTAATGGCTCCGGCGATGCCAGTGCTGAGCAGGTACGAGTCCCAGAAGAGGCGGGACTGGGTGACCTTCGGACAGTACCTCAAGAACCACCGGCCGCCTCTGACGCTGTCCCGGTGCAGCGGGGCCCACGTGCTGGAGTTTCTGAGGTACTTGGACCAGTTCGGGAAGACTAAGGTCCACACGGATGCCTGTCCTTACTACGGGCATCCGCAACCCCCGGCGCCGTGTTCCTGCCCGCTGCGGCAGGCGTGGGGCAGCCTTGATGCGCTCATTGGGCGACTCCGGGCGGCGTTTGAGGAGAACGGCGGGGAGCCAGAAACGAACCCGTTTGGGGCAAGGGCGGTGAGGCTGTATCTGAGGGAAGTGAGGGACAGTCAGGCGAAGGCTAGGGGGATTGCTTATGAGAAGAAGAAGAGGAAGAAAGCAGGAGCATCAATGTCACAACAACAGAAACAGCAGCAACAGGATGAGCTGGGGGAGGAGCAGCATGGGCAATATGGTAATTTTGGTGCTCCAAGTTTTGGTAATGTTGCTTCTTTTGGTGGCAGTACCGATGATCATCATCATCACCGCTCATCTGATCATCATCATCAGTCAAATAGGGTTGTGCTTGTCGGGGCTTCTTCTACTGCTGCGGCGGCTTCTAGGGGTCCTATGATACCTTTATCTGTGCTTATTTAACTAATCAACCTATATCTATGACGGTATCATTAAATTAGCTGGTAGCTAGGTAAGTTTATGATGATCATATGATCGAGAATGTGTAAGGGCCTTTGATATGTTTTTCATGTTGCCACTAATTGACCTTTTAGCTGGCTAGGTTCAGGATCGATCAGAATGTGCAAGTGTGAGGTCTTTTAATATATATATTAATTAGATCTTAAATTAGCTAAATTCATGTGTTGTAGTTTTCTTTTTGTTTTGGGATCGATTGCATATGCAGTTTTTGTTTATTGAGAACAAAATAGCTTGGAACAAAGTAAATCCGAAATGTTCGAGGCAATTATTTATATAGGTGGATCAGAATGTTATAGCTAACTAGCAGCCTAGCTGGGTTATTCAGGCCATAACACTATTGAACGCAGATATATTTGTTATAAACCAGTAGAGCTAGCTAGCCATACTTACAAAACAGTAAAATTGGTTCAAAATGAAAAGAGAGATTCAGACTGCAGTGTAAGTAGAGCACATTTGTACGAATGTATAGTTGAATTCAATATTCAATCCATTAAGACAATATTTGAATCCCATTCATATTTTTCAGAATAAATTAACAGTTCCGATTAAATAATTTTTTATAGAAGTTATTTTAATATAATATTTATTTAGAGAATAAATAATTTCAATTATAATATATATAAAAATAATTCATTAAATTAAAAATGGTAACGTACTATCAAAATGGGATAATATTACTCATTTATAAAATCAATATCCAAGACATTTAAGTTTCGAAATATTGATATTATATATTGTGTAGAAAAATGACAAGGAATTATATTAAATTGTAGGAGATCGATGTGCTGTGTGGTATATCATATATGGCAATTGTTTTTCAAAATAACATTTTAATTAATTTCTTGCTAGTGATGGGGATATTGACATGTGGCTAAGCATGCATCCAAATCCAAGTACTACGTACCTACTAAATGAATTACATTTATATTATAATTTTGATGAGGTGATTGACTAAATCAATTTCAAATTAAAATATAAAATAGTTTGAAACATTATAGAAGTTTTATTTATTTATTTATTCAAAGAAGGTCTTTGGCTGATAAATTACTGTATTATGTATGAAGTAAAAATAATTTACTGTTAATTTATTAGTTAATTAGAGTACGAATGGTTGATTAGGCTTTGCTTTTTCCATCTAGAGTTGTCACTTACGATGAGACACAATTTTTACGTTCACACAAACATCATTTAGGAAGACGAAGAATTAAGATCTCATATTTGACACCTCTCATTTCCTATCTTGACGAAGTAGCGGTCGAGAAAGGCTTCCAGCTACTTTGTTAGGACAAATTTTCTCTCCAATATAACTTTTTTTGTCCAATGAGTCAATAGTGGCATGCGTTTTGTCGTCATTAATTAACATCTTATTCCATATTTTCCATCCCACTCCTCTCCTTCTTTAGATCACACATCGTGGGGTCTATAAATAATTATATGCTTTCACCCACTCATCTTAATTTGAAAACTTATCTTCTGTCTCCATCTATACTCTATAGGCATATTCATCTTATTAAATATTGCATCTAGTAGATTATCGAACTTATATTTTGTTACCATCCTCTCATCACTCTAGCTACCGTTAAAAATTATCAATATTACGACATAACTACATATGTGCTGTCTACATCTACGTGTACAAAGGCTAGAGCTACGTACCTACAAGTACCAATAAGTATAGGTACGTTTCATTGTTGTTCATTATGTATGTGTAACACCATGTGAAGTCTTTAGCCTGTCAGTAAGGTACGTTACTAGCTGGTATAAGCTATTAGTATTGCTAAAGGCAATGACTAATGAGCAAGTGATTCTGATTAAGGCCTAATTAAAGGTACAAATAATGATATTCTGGCTTAAGATAAGGATAGGGCATGCATGCATGTCCTATCTTTAAGCAACAAAAGATGGTGGGTAGGTTTACCCGGCCTTTACAAAGTCTTTAGCCCGTAGGTCTTGAGGACTAATCATCTAATTGACCATAGGCTTAATTGCCTCGTGTTGTGATGTCTAATCGAAAGATTAGCTTTCCAGAAAGCTGGCTACTTGTCTGACTTAATTAGTTCAGGCAAATGGAACTAGTACAAGGGAAGTGAGTTTAAAGGCATTGTCATGTTGATTACATTTATACATGATTACTTTATATTAACGTATTTATATTGATTGAAATTTATAGAAAATTTCGTTCTCTTACATATAATTGATAAACTGAATTTATATACATATATATATATATATATTAATGGATTAAACATCTACAAATTTTTACTAAATTAAGTAAAATTTCTACATATTTTCATCTTGACATTGAATTCCCTACCAAAATGATGTCCAAACGAATGATACCAATAAGACACGTTCATTCTATAATAGGCATGATGAGTTCTTTCGTCGTATTATTATGTAAGTGCGAGACCTATCAACATTCTCGCACCAGTGGTCTAGTGGTAGAATAGTACTCTGCCACGGTACAGACCCGGGTTCGATTCCCGGCTGGTGCAGAAATTTTAATTCCTTTCTCAATTTGTGTTTATTTTTCCCCTTTGATGACATTCATTCTCTCGACAAAATTTCACCTACTTCATAGAAAAAGGAAAAAGGAAGAAATAACCTTAACCATGGTTTGGTTTCCCACGCGTTTTTATACGCAAAGATCAACCTAGGTAACACGTGTGCGGCCTGGATCCGGAACCCCGATAAAACGCGTTAAGCCCTAGTTCGCGCGCCTTTATGTCTATCCGACGTGGCCAACCGGTCCACTTTGGTGTTCACGTTCACGGCCACGTGTCGGTGTTCAACCTCAACTGCCGGTCAATCTTCCCTTCCCTCACCGGTTGGCAGGATCGCCTCAGCGCGACGGCAAAGGCCGCTCTCGACGTTAACGTTACTCTCACGACTCCTAATAAACATCGCAAACTGCTTCTTCCCCGATAATGCCCTTATTCAACCTCCGAAACGACGAACAAGAGGGCACGTTGGTAATTTCAGAAAGTCAAAATTAATGCATTTCAGAATTATTCTTTCTTTTTCGTCTTCCGAGTCTTCCCGAGTTCTGAGTATAGAAGGAAGGAGTGGAGAAAGTTCTGTCGGCTGCTCTGTTGATTTTGTTACATCAATTTCTGAACTGTCAATGCGATCTCTGTGATCAGTTAGTATGTTATTTCAAATTAATAAGCAATTATTATCGTTTCTGAATTTTTTTGGGATAGATTTTGTAAGTTCTGATCATTCAGATTGTTTCCTATTATACAATTTGATGCTTTTAATTTAATAATATCATTTAACCAATTGGGGATTGAGTTGGAGTTGGAATTTCAATTTGATTGAATTACAGAGAAGCCTGTAAATTCTGCTATGGATTCTGCAAGGAGTTGGTTTCAGAAGTTTCAGCCCAGAGCGAAGGAGGAAGGGGCGGAGAATGCGAAAGACGAGCAGCAGAACTCAGCTTCTGTTGATGAAGCGCCTTCCGTTGTGACCAAACAGAAGGTTGAGGCGGCCAAACAGTACATTGAGAATCACTACAAGGCTCAGATGAAGTGCTTGCAAGATAGGAAAGAGAGGTGACATATCATGACTTGGCCAAATACGATTGAGCTGTTGAATTGGAGCGAGTGCTGTGGAATTTGGGCTTCAGTTTGTTTGTTTATTGTTGTTATTGTGAAATTACAGGCGGTGGATGCTGGAAAGGCGGCTGGCGGATGCCGATGTTTCACAGGAGGATCAGATGAATGTTTTGAAGTATTTGGAGCAGAAGGAGACGGAGTATATGCACCTTCAGCGGCATAAAATGGGGGTTGATGACTTTCAGCTTTTGACAATTATAGGAAGGGGTGCATTTGGAGAGGTTCTGTCCTCTTGTATCATTGTGTCTCTTTGTCAAAGGACTTGCTGTTTACGTCAAATGCATTGGGTTCATATTATATATCCTGCAAAAATGCAGGTGAGAATTTGCAGAGAGAAAACTACGGGCCATGTGTATGCCATGAAAAAGCTCAAGAAATCAGAGATGCTACGAAGAGGCCAGGTACTGCTTTACGTCATAATGAAACTGTGATTTTAAATGAAATCTTCCCCAAGAAATATCAATTTCATCTGAATTTGGTGAAATGGGCTTTTCTACCCAAAAAGAATCGAACTTGTAAGAATTGCATTTGTTTTGAATTTTCCATTCGTAAACTTACCTTCTTTCATACTTATTTTCTTTCATTTGGAAGGTAGAACATGTTAAAGCTGAAAGAAATCTTCTTGCCGAGGTTGATAGTGCTTACATAGTTAAGCTCTACTGCTCCTTTCAAGATGATGAATTTTTGTATCTTATAATGGAATACCTTCCTGGAGGTGACATGATGACGCTACTAATGCGCAAAGATATCTTGACTGAAGAAGAAGCCAAGTTTTACGTTGGAGAAACAGTCCTTGCCATTGAGTCGATTCACAAGCACAATTATATCCACAGGTTTTATGTCGTTTTTCTGTTCATTTACTGACTTGGATATCTGCTACTCAATCATTAGACTTGAAATACATTTATGGTATCCCCACAATACTACAGGCAGAGGCTGAATCTTTTAGGTGATTTTTCTGACTGATAGCAATATACTAACTTAATTTCATAGGTTTTTCCTTTCAAATTAATTAGTTTACTTTCATTTTTCTTATTTCACATCTCAGTAGGTTAAAAAAATAAAAATTATCTTACCCTGGTCTCTGTTTGTTTGAATACTGGTAAAAAATGAAAGATGATAAGATTTTGGCATTCTATCAGATTCTTAACTAGGATATAAGTCTGAACTTTAAGCTATCGCCAATGTAGACTTATTCACAATTTCACGTTCTTATAATCAGAGAGTTTTCCCTTAGGTCCCTATGCATTGAGTTTAACTATTGCAATTCTTGTTTATTTTATACGTTTGTGAGGATATTCACTTCATTGTCACATATCTTTTATAGGGACATTAAGCCAGATAATTTACTGCTTGACCCTTATGGCCACATGAAGCTGTCAGATTTTGGGTTGTGTAAGCCTTTGGGCTGTAACAGTTTTCCAGATCTTAGTGAGAACGACTATTCAAGCGGAACGAATTCAAAATCCCCTTCTGATAGCCTTAAACATTCTAATCTTCCTACAACACCAAAAAGAACTCAGCAGGAACAGTTATTGCACTGGCAAAAGAACAGGCGGATGCTGGTATGCTTACTTTTCTTTCTGTATTTACTCCTTGTGGACTAATGCTGCGAGTGCCATCTGTGGATTGATAGGGATGATATGTTTTTTTGTAGACAGTAGACAGTAGACATTAAAGTTAGTGTTGTTTATGTGGGGACTTTAGCAAAATAGTACCTAAGTAAGAGAAATTAATAAACTGAACGAGAAATAGTGGCTTTTTTATTTGGCAAGTTTGTGAAACTGCCTATGTTGCAGTACTAAGCTTGTAAAGCTTCCTATGGAAATCTTGTATTCTGAAGACTCATAATTGCGTCATTACTTGATTACAGAGGCTTGCTTTTGGGTAGTGGAGTCTTGTTGCACTGCTCTCTAATTTGTAGAAATAGTTTCTTTTATTGCTTTCTAGATGTTAGGTTGTAACTTGTTGACCTTCTTGTTTCTTAAAAATAAATAAAAAATCAGTATTACTTTTAACTGATGCCTGGTAGTCATAAAAAGGAATGTGCACTCGCCAATATTACTTTAGGACTTAAATCTGACGCAGAACAGGATCAATATGTTCTTTATATTAAAAGTTGTCTTGCTTTGCTGTTTACAATTTATTTTTTAAACAATGAATTCCTTTAGTCCATTGATTAGGGTCCATTTTATTTCCTTAGTGTTTGTAATAATGTTGAGTTACATATGAGTAAATCTTTCATATACCTTTTAGGCTTTTTCAACGGTTGGAACTCCAGACTACATTGCTCCAGAAGTATTGCTGAAAAAAGGATATGGAATAGAATGTGACTGGTTCGTTACATTTTTCCCACATGTTTCAACTGATGACATGTAAGAGTGATATAAATTCGTAACCAGATTTTTATTTCTATCAGGTGGTCTCTTGGTGCAATCATGTATGAGATGCTTGTGGGATACCCACCTTTCTATTCTGAAGAACCAATGTCAACTTGCAGAAAAGTAAATTGACTTTTGATTTCTGTTTTATCATATGCAATAGGCAACATTCAGATTTTCAATTAGGAGTTACAATGCATATTTAATAAATAGAGTCTTAAATTTTGATTAGTAATTTAGTAACTATCTGAAATTGGATTTACAGTTGTTTGTTAAGTAAACTAGTTGAGCAATCTCCCGCTGACACCTTATTCGTATTTACTTATCAAATAAATGGTTAATTATGCCATGCAGATTGTGAACTGGAGAACCCATCTGAAATTCCCAGGCGAAGCAAAGCTATCTCCTGAGGCCAAGGATCTGATATGCAAGCTTCTCTGCAATGTTGAGCAGAGGCTTGGGACGCAAGGAGCTCATGAAATAAAAGTTAGCATGCATGACACATGAACTCTCTCCTTCTACTTATATCTTGATGGTATTTTACTGTTATTAATTTAAAAAAATTTGCTTCTCTTATGTTAGGCACACCCATGGTTTAAAGGGTTACAATGGGACAAATTATATCAGATGGAAGCTGCTTTCATACCAGAGGTTAATAATGAGTTAGATACTCAAAACTTTGAGAAGTTTGATGAGGTCAGGAACTGAAGATACCTAATATGGTTGTGTTCGTGCAGCACTCTTTCCATTTTTTCCTCTTTTTGCTTGCCAACATCTAAGCTCCTTTTTCTCCATGGTTGCAGGCGGGGGCTCCAGTAGAGACTTCATCAAAATCTGGTCCATGGAGAAAGGCAAGTATCAAAGTTTACTTGGTTTTGCATCTGTTGGTTAGAAATAAGTGTGAGCAAGTATGGGAAAACAGGTGTCATTTTGCTTACATATGATGTACTAACCTCCATATGGATTACATATGATAGTCATTGGCTTAGAAAATGGTATCGTATCAATAGATTTACTCTGGAGTCCTTGCGAGTTCCAGACAGTTCATTAGTTTACAGTTATACAAGTCGTTAATATTATCACAGCTAACTAGAAAATCAAATTTTATCATAGAAAAGTATATACATAATTCTTATTGAGGTAAAATGGTTTAGCCTCCGGTTGCTTCTGTTTTCGGGTTCTCATATGTTACTTTTTCGTGGGTTGAGTTTTCCATTTTGAAAATTGGACATGGCATAGATGACAAATGCATCTACTACTTCTTACATTGCAGTTTGTGTGCTAGTGCTAGTCATTGTTTCTGTCTTCCAGTTATCTGTCTGTGTTGACTTTTGAATCATTTACTTCCTTTGATTTCAGATGATTTCTTCCATGGATACGAATTTTGCCGGTTATACCTACAAGAACTTTGAAATTGTTGATGAGCATCATATGCCTGGCATTGGTAAGTATTAACCAATAAATTGTTAATTAATGAAGAAACTAGATATTGATAAGAATTAATGTGTTTAAAATAGACGAACCACTCTTACAATTGGTAGCATTTGTCTTTGTGGTGGGGTAGGGGGTAGGCTCATTTGGTTGGTATAATCTTAGAGCCTCTTTGACCATTGCAATTCACTGTCTGATGCAGCTGAATTGAAAAAAAAGAATAACAAGCCAAAGCGACCATCGATTAAGTCATTGTTTGGTAAGTGCTTCTTGCAATCAGAGTATACTCAGTATTGCATTTAGTCTTTATTTAATTTGCAGAGTCCGACCTCCCCATGGTTTACTTTTTCCAGAAACACCTGATCCTTCAGACCAATCAATTCAAGGAACCTCTCCCCACCATTTGCATAACCAGTTGGGAGTCTCAGAAACCTCTCAGGCATCACGGCCATCTGCTAGACCCCCACACCCTCATCCAAAACCTCCACGAAGATAACAAGCAAAGTAAGTTATTATCCAGCAGGAAGGAAATTGAAAAACAAGTTTTCAAAACTGCAAAGGCTTAGGAAATTAGTTGGGTGGCGAAATGTTGCAAGTCTTAGTTTAAAATTTAATTGCTTTCGTAAGTATAATATTTTTGTTATTATTGTTAACCCAGATGTCCAGTCACCAATATAATCATCTAGATTAGAGGAAAAAGGGTAGAGCTTGACAATTAGGCTCTGAAAAAAGATTGGTTTATGAGTTGTGGGTTGAGGTCAATAGGGCTGATAGGTTATATATACAGTCAATTATGTCCAAATTTATTGTCAGATTTTGGGAGTTATTGTTGTGAGCTTGGCCGGATTTCTGTTCATATGGGGGTTTTATTGACAAATTATATGGTATAGAAGCGAGTTAATTAAGTGACACTTTACTTATTCTTTCCTCCCCAAAGAGGCCAAGACATGTAATTTTTTATTTTATTATTATTGTAAAGTGAATGTGATACTGATACTAGGAGCATCTTCATGTTTGTATAGCTTTTTCGACATTGACTGAAAAATTCTTAGGATTTTGAATGACTTGGGCTTTATGGCGTTGGAGATGACTTTTTCGTAATTTATCGGCCTTGCGGACGCAGTCCAAAAGTACACCAGGGCTAAAACCAAAAGGGCATGTTTGGATGCCGAAAGCACTTCCGAATGGCTAAGGGGATAGAAAGTGCTTCTGTTTTATTCTTAACGTTATCCAGTGTACTGCCACCAGACGGGGTTGAAGTAGTGGGTATCCTACCATTAGGGGTGACAATGGGTTGGGTCGTGTCGGATTCGTGTCGTGTCATGATTTATGTTTTACCCATTTATGCTCAATCCGAATCCGAGCCGTTTAATAATCGTGTCAAGAATGTCCAACTTGAATTCGACCTGTTAATGACCTGTGTAACCCGTTTAATCCATTTAATAAACAGGTTATACTCAAAATCCAATTAAATCTATAACCCGTTTGATCTGTTTAATATGTTTAACCTATTTAAATTATAAGATTTAATAGATATTTAGGTAAGTAAATGGGTAGATATATGTGTTAGTAATGACACATTTATTAAATGGATCAATATATAAGTCAATATACATGTTAACCTGTTAATCCGAAATCTACACATTTATTAAACGGCTTAACAAGTCATTATATGGGTTAACAGGTTGACTCGAAACCTACCCGTTTAATAAACAAGTTATAACGGGTTTACTCGAAAATGATCCGAAATTTTAATCGTGCGGATTGATCCGGATAAATTTCGTGCGGGTTTCGAGTAGTGTCAAAAATTGCCACCCTTACCTACCACTACTTCTGTTAACTCTCTTCTTTGTCAAAATATTTTTTAACCAGAGATGACAAGAAAACCTCCATATTTTTTAATAAGTGAATTATACCCCGGTCATTAGATTGTATATAATTCACTAATTAAGAAATTAGATTTGTATAATTCACTAATTAAAAGGTAAACTTCCTTGATATGTATGTAGCACATTTCTGAAATGTCAAAATTGGTTCATTTTTCAAATATTTGTTAATAACAAAGTTGAGTTTCAACCTCAAAATTTGAACTTGTTAATGTGTACTTATGTTTCCTCCATATGTCCATAGCAACACGATTTTAGTATTATTCAACAACAAATAGAACATTCCAGAGTAGACACTAAACAACAAAAAATGAACTTGTTTATTTGTGCCCCAAATTTATGATTAGCTAGAGATCTTGAATTATGTTTCCTATATATGACAAAGAAGCAAGCAAGGCTTGTAGTGATGAAGCAAGCAAGCAAGCAAGCAAGCATGCAAGGACTGCAGTTTTCCTCACCTTGAGACTCACGTAAAGGGTGGGCAAATGGGCAGTAGGATAATCCAAAACGGGAAAAGACCAAAAGCATTTTTTAACTTCTTCTCACTGGAAGTAAAGTCAGTATAATCACATGGGAAAGGGCCACGTGGCACACCATTCAAGGGCTTCATTATCATCCTTCCTAACTTACTTACCCTTTATTTTATTCTCATTTAATTAATTTTGATATGCAATAGTTGTCCAGTTCCCCATGTATTGGATGGGAGGTATATATTTGTTAATCATATTACGGTATTATTTATTCTCATGTTTTCATGGTTCCCTCAAAAAAGAGAAGTTTTGGATTCCCAAGAGCGAAGAAGCAGCTCATCTCCCTTGTGTTCATGCCCCATTATAAATTAATTTACCAAATTAACCGTAAGTCCATCAAAACACTAGACCCTTTTTTCACTTTCCATAATTTATTTAATTTAATTTCGACGAATATATATATAGCTCTCAGTCTAGGCAATGGGCATCAAATTGATTGGTTGGGCACTGTGGTTGGTGTTGAGGACCCAAATCCAACCCCCTCCCATCAAATTGATTGGCCTTCCTTATTTCTTAGAAACCCTTGTAAATTGCTAAGCAAGGACTAAGTAAGCTTGCAAGTGGGAATTTAAATTGTCATTCTCTTATTGATCATTGGCTGCCTAGGATTTTATTGTACTCTCACTATGATTGGATCACAACAACCCACTCAAAATTCGATGCATTGCTAGTGGTTCAGTGGTATGTTTAGTTGCTTCGTATTAGAATATTTCAAATTTAATTCTCATAAAAAATGATGTCGATATATAATATGTATAAATTCACCTAACCTCATTGATAATTTTATGGCAAAAAACCTAATATTTCGACCTATGACACTTTTCAATATGTGGACGTTAGAAAACCAATTGGGATCGTGAAATACCAATAGATTACCTCTACTTCAATATTATATTACATTTTTAAAATTATATAACAGAATTTTGCTTAGCCGATAACTTAATATATTGTTCAATTATAAAAGAATTGTACGATTTGAGTATCAACTATTTCAAATTTTTTTTAATATCATTATCTGAACATTACGTGATACGTAGTGCGTCCGATGCACCACAACTTTTTTCAAAGCTGATGACCTCAAAATATATGGCTTAAAAGGGAGGGGAGAAAGATGGATGAGGGATTCAGAGATGGAAACAAGCCAGGGTTTATGTTACTGTTAGGCTATATTGTAATACATGGACCCCCACTTTGACCTTATTCATGTGGGTCCATAGGAGAAGGGAAAAGGACAAAAGACAGCTGGTGGCAAGTAAATCGCAGCCGTCCATGGTAGAAGGATAATGGAGGGGCATTATATAAAAAATAGGCATTAGGTCGATGAGAGGCTCACCTCACCGGTAAGGTTGCCGGCAGCTAGAATTGTGACGTTGCTAAAGATTGAGAGAGCTGTCCAAAATGAAAATTTCAGAAGCAAAAAAAATGTGTCATGCGTGCAAATCATCGTAATCATCAGGACTTATTATTATTATTTTTTTTTTTCTAAGTATAGAGGTCGAGGAGGAGATTTTTGGAAATTATCCATACAATATATCATCGGAGTTTAAACTTATGATCAATTATTTACAAATTAACACTAAAACAACTGAGTTAAACTCACTTAACTTAGCAGGACTTATTCATGACAGGATTATAAAATGGTGGTAATTAATTAAAGACACCTCATTTATGCATTAATTTAAATAGAGGAGCCACCAAGGGCTGGATTGCTGGAATCCTAGAATATTTTAATTGATTAATTTTGTGTTATTTATTTATTCATTATTCAGTGTGTACGTGGGTGGTTCACATGGCAGGATGGTGGTGGGTAATTAGGGGCTGGTAGTCTGCAGGCAGAGGAGGGATTCTTGTTGTAGAAAGAGAATCCCAGTTCAATTTTGTTCTCTTGCGGGGCGAGTGGGAAGACATATTCATGCAACAACGTGCGGCAAGTGTTCCTCTTAATCAAAACCCACTTCATAAATTAATTATGATCCAGATACTTAGCAAATTAAAAACTACATATATATATATATATATGTGTGTGTAATTTGTGGGGGTATTTTCACATATGTGGGGTATTTTATATCTATACCTACATATCTTAGACCACTCAAATCTTGTCATTCTTAATTTTGGTTTTACACAACCATTCTTGCCTTGTGGCAGATTATCGATTAATTAAGAGTAATATTATTTAAACACATTAAAATGATCATATTTAGTGACTACATTGATATGTGAATAATATTATTTCAATAAATTAAATCACTTTATATTTGTTTTTTTTTTGTAATAAATAGAATATCAATGAATGTAGTGATCACTAAATATGATCAATTTAATGTGTCCAAATAGTATTATTCATTAATTAATAGTATTTTTCTTCAATGAACAATAATAATTAAAAAGAATAGAATATAAGGACATAACTAATCTTACATTGGAGGACAATCAATTTTTTTTTTTCTTACAATCAAGGGCGACACTATTTCAAAGTAAACTTAATTTTAATTGTTTTCCCCTAATGAGGAACGCTAGGGTGTATTAATTGCCAAGTAGAAATCCAATTTTAGAATCGTGATTTTACTTATTTATCTTTAGTAAACGAATAGTGTCGTATGAGATTTAATGCTTTCATTTAGGAATTAGGAATTTTTGTGAGGTTAAGGGAGTGGTGGGAGATTTTATGGTTTAGGATATAATATCCTCGAGTTTTGGGTCGATTTCAAAATTGAATTCTAGGACATAAGTGGTTAAATCCATATATGTTTTGTTTGTCGGCATTTTGGAATTTTAAATTGAGTTAATACTAGCAATTAGGCCCGTGCGTTGCCACAGGGTTATTGAATTGAGTATTACTATTTTTTTTTCATAAATGAGCAGTGATTTTTTTATATCTATAAAGAAAAAGAAAAAAAATGGGCATAACTGATAAAACACTGTAGGGGAACAATGTTTTTTATATCTCTTTTATGATTTTTTGATATGTATAAAGGAAAAGGAAAAAAAAAAATTTGATATGTATAAAAGAAAAGAAAAAATATATATAAAGGAAAAGGAAAAAAAAAAGGAGGGGCAGAATTTTTTTTTATATGTATAAAGGAAAAGAAAAAAAATATATATAAAGAAAAAGGAAAAAAATTAAAATAAAGGGAAAAGGAAAAAAAATTATATATATATATATATAACGGAAAAAGGAAAAAAAAAAGGGAGTAGAATTGGAAAAACACGGTAGATCTACCGTGATTTTACCAATTCTCTTTTTAGTACAGATATAATTGGTATTTTTGATTTTTTGTTGGATTTTTTTCCTGGTCAATTTTCAAATTGGGGGATTGTCTTCATCCATTAAGATTATGATTATCTAAGAAAAACAATTGTCATAAATCACTATGTCATTAACAGTAGTAATTATATTTGTATTGAGTTTGGTATTTAATTATAAATAATTCATTTTTTTTCCTGAAAACAAAAACCCACCCACACATTTGAGAGAGTAATTAATATTATTGCCTAAAAAGAGTTAAATAAAAAAAAAACCTATTGAACTGGTCTAGAGAAGCCAGTTGGTATCTAATTTTAAATGAAGTTAAGCTAGTTGGATGCTTAGAACATCCACATCAGACTATCTAAATTTTTGGATAAATTTAATTTAGAATGACCCAAAAGTTATTAATAGTTATCTAGTTTTTATAGTTACCAAAATCAGACTCTCTACATTTTCACCAAATTTGAATATTAAATACATTTTTTAAATTTGAATATATAAAAACACAATTTTCCTACAACAACTAGCTTTTAGCAATTCAAATAAATATGTATATTTTAGGTGCAAAATCGATCTGGCCTATAATTCGGGCAATTCAATACATATATAGCTAAATTTTTAACGGTTCAAATATATATATATATGTTTATTTTAACGGTAAAATTGGATAGAACGAATTTGGAGCCAAATACAATACCTAAAATTTCAAATGGGAATCCATCTCAAGAGAAAAGGAAAGTAACAACTCTAAACTTCAAGTTCTTGTTTGGGAGACGATATATGTGGTGAAGGATATTTTTCGCCTCCAAGAAAGTAAAGAGCATCATTTTACTCAATGTTACTACCGTGGTTTATGGTAAAATTTCTAACTTTTCTTTATGTCTTCCTCCTAATTGTTGAATGTGTTACTCAAACTCTGTTCCTGACAAATCGGCCTTCCCAATTTTCACTTGAAAGTTGTGAAACATCAAACCTTAATTTCTCAGATACGATAAAAATCAAAATTTTCACAACCCTATATGAAAAGCTCGAGCCAATTAACGACTCAAGAACGAAAAAAAAAATTTACAAGACCCTTTCCAAAAATGTTTTGATAATCGTGTCTGGTCTTACTCTCGTCTGAAAAATCAACCAAAGTTTTGAAAATGCCCTTAACACGTGTCAGACAATGGATAACCAAAACGACGTTCCGATCATGCCTCCGCCTCTAAATTAACCCCGATCTTCATGCAATGGTCTGCAGGGTTAACAAAAACAATTAAAAGTGTGAGTGGACAAAAATAATCATTTGAACACACATTTATTAGAAAATAAGTTTCACCCTCTAATTATAAAACATGCATGCATAGAATAAAACGTGAACAATCGATTCCAAATCACATCATATCACAAGCCGTGGGACCCACAAATCATACCATATTTTAAAAACTTGTGGCCCACATTTCCTAAAATTAAGGGTGACAATTTTTTACACGACTCGAAACCCGTACGAGATTTATCTGGGTTAACTCGCACGATTAAAATTTCAGGTCATTTTTGGGCCAACCCGTTATGACCCGTTTAATAAACGGGTGGATTTCGAGTTAACCTATTAACCTGTATAATGATATGTTAACCTGTTTAATAAATGGGTAGATTTCGGGTTAAAAGGTTAACCCGTATATTGGCTTATTTATTGACTCATTTAATAAACGGGTCATTACTAACTCATATACCTACTCATTTACCTACTTAAATATCTATTAAATTTTATAATTTAAATAAGTTAAACATGTTAAACGGGTCATTGGTTAATTGGGTTTTGAATACGACCTGTTTATTAAATGGGTTACGCGGGTTGCACAGGTTACGCAGGTTATTAACAAGTCGGGTTAGGGTTGGACATTCTTGACACGATTATTAAATGGTTCGGGTTCGAGTTTGACATAAATAGGTAAAACAGAGTTCATGACACGACACGAACCCGTTGCCATCCCTACTTGAAATCCATGTTTATCAAATCATGTAAAAATATCTGGACACAATACGGAAATCAACACAATTGATCCTCAATACTCAAACATCAATCATAACAATCAAACAGCACTACGCGTAGGTGACCACCAAGTCACATTCTCATAATCAAACACATCTAGGTGGGACTCCCAAGATCAGTCGCATCTGGGAGAATACCAACATCCCCATAATCAGACGCATCTGAGTGGTATCCCCAGGCTGAGTCGCATCCGAGAAGACAACATATCATGACAATTCTGGGATCAGATGCATCGGGATAGTACCCCCATGCTCAGTGGCATCTGGGGAGTACAACTACATGGGAAACAACTCATAAAAACAAGAAAAATATGCTTTCACTCAAATCCTTGACTTAAAACCAAGTCAAAACATTTTTGAAATTGGTTCTGAGCCCAAAACACAGTTTCCACAAATACCATCATAAAATATGTATCTAGAAATTAATCAATAAATCAGGAAATAATCAAATAATCACATCAAATTATTATTAAAATCATTTAAACTCAAATCATGCAATAAATTACTCAAAAATTTTAACAATGCATGCATCACGGTTTATAAAACAAATGTCTACTCATAGACGGTCCAAGCAGTCCAATTTCATACTATTCGCTCCCGACATTTTTTGAGTCACCCGTCTTGTCAAAAACCACCATTAAGGATCACTAACATCCCAAATAATCTCACATTAAATTCTTCTAATTTCTGAGATAAAATACGTATTAAAAACGTAACATAACACTTCGTAAAAACAAAACTACCTTGAGATGATGTTCGATCGACTCAAAATCTGCGCCAAAATGTCTATAAAAAATAAAACATCAAAATCTGTCTTGATCAGAAACATAGATAATGTGGCATGTGCCCCCACACCCCCCCACCACTCCCATTCTGTGTGTGGGCCTCATGCGCCTGCTATAGGGCCATCTTCAACCTTCCGCGGGTTTGCAATTCTGACCCGACCCAAGCGACACAACCCGGTTCAAACTCAATCCAAAATTCATCAATTTTTATCCTTTAAACGTCCAATCTACTCGAATTACTCCCTTGAACATTTCTATGTTGTTAAAACATCGAAATCTTACCTCAAAATTCGAACCCGAATCCTTGATTTTTGGCCTAATTTCTAGCCCTTCAATATGGGCTTCCCCGTGTTTAATTCCTTCAATATTTTGGCTTATTTGTTTCATGTATACCTACAAAGAATGTCAGTGAGATTAATTTCAAGATTCCATAACCCAAACACTATCTTTAAATTCAAGATAAATCACGGGTTGTCTTTCGGGTTCTTGGGTTTACTTATTTTTATCCTCCTCTTTCTAATCCTCTTCTTCTTTCTTTTCCTTAATTATTCCTTCTCTCCAGTTCACTCTCTATTTTCTAGGCTCTAAGTGGAAGGTTGAATGTTAGCACTTGTTTTGGTTTGAATCATATCACAGCGATACACACATACACAATGGTTACCACACAGCAACACATGATGATCACACTGGTCACTATCCAAAGGGGACACAATAACTAAAAGCCAACTTATCATTTAACCCAAAAATCAGAATGACTAAACTTCCCTTAACTTCCAAATTATCAAAATGCCACTAACAATTCAGACCCGTAACAGACTCGTCTGAACTCCGATTTTGATGTGTTGTCTATCTACGGACTCAGAACTCCGACCTACGTAATGGTTCTTATAAAAAAAATTTAAAAACATTTACTGATAAAAAATTCAACTTTGTCTACTAATAAAATAGGAGGAAAATGTTAATTTTTAGAATTCAAACTTCCGAAATAACATTCCTCGAATTTTCAGGTCGTTACAATCTACCTTAACGAAATTCGTCCCCAAAAATTGAATGTACCCTCCAACAACTAAGAATACAAGATCTATATCAACACTAATGTACAACTTACAAAACATTTCCCAACTTTGGAGTATTCTAGGAGCAACACAATCACCTTGAACTTCCTTCGGGTGTCTTTTGTGCCTCATGGTGTGTAGGGGAGGATATCTGAGCCTGCGAAATTGAAGACCAGTCATGCCCTTGCTGTCCACCTCCGGCTTTACTAGCCCCACTAGTAGGGGTTTGACTCCCTCTTGTTGTACCGGAAAACGATGTTATCTCTTGACCATGAACTGCAACATCATAATTTGTCACACTACTACCAAGTCGATATGGGAAATTCCTTCAGAAATGACCAGGCTCCTTACAAAAATTACAGATGTCAGTATTGACTCAGGTAGGTCTACCACTGCACCTACTAGTCGACTAGATCGAAGCCCTACTAGATTGAACTGATGTCGGTCTCAGTATAAAACCCTGAGTACCCTCTCGTCCAGCTCCAACATCGCTCGAGTTTGATTGGCATCCACTAGAAAATCCAAAGTTGAAAATACTTCTCTTTGGTGTTCCTTAACTCATAAATTCAGAATCTTGACACTTTCGGTGTCCTCTGAAGCTCATAGATTGCTCTCGCACATGCATACTCGCCTCCACTCCAATAACAACATCTAATAAATCTCGGAAGATGCAATACAATCCTACTATCACAATGGCCCTAACTTCATCCTCTAAACCAAGTTCAAAACGCCAGCACTTACCTGCCTTGGTAACCCACAAACCCCAAGGTGAAGCAGGACAAGTTTAGAAATCGATGCTCATACTCAGCCATTGTCATATCCTCCTATTGTAATTGCAGATATTCTATCTCCCTGGCATCATTATGGGAATAAGATAAAACTGATCCAAAAATCTCTTTACAACTAGCCAGAAATTCGAGCAAAATAATTTTGAAAAATTAAAAAAGAAAATGATAATTTTATCCTTACAAGGTCAAAAGTTGACTTTTTGACTCGAACACTTTTTGAATGTTCTACGAAAATCATTAGGAATGTCTCAAAATTCTAAATCCATAGACAGACAGCATATTATAATCGGAAATCGAATAGGTTAGATACAGGTCAAAAGTGACTAGGGGCATTTTGGTAATTTTGGTCATAAGGATATTTTGGTAATTTTACAAGAAGGACCTAGGTAGCCTAGACGGTTCTCTTCTTTCCCACCTTATTTCGTCCACATACTTAGTCCTTATATATATATATATATATATATATATATGAATTGTGTGTATGTGTAGTGGTTTGGTGGGTGATGGCCGAAAAGAGGAGAAAGCCGAAAAGTAAAAGGGCCAAGGAGGAAAATGGAGAGAAATAGAGGAAGGAGAAGAAAGTTAGGGAAGGAGAAAGGGAAATAAAGAAAGGAATATGAAGATAAACAAAAGGAAAGAAACTGTGAAAACAAAAAAGGAAGGAAGGAGGAAGGAGCTGTGGTTCCAAAAAATAAAAAATTCAACCCGAGAACCTTAACCCTTTTGAGGTGCTTAAGCTCCAAGAAAAGGTTCGTACTAGTTTTCTCCAGTGCCCAGGGTCCCAAAACATAGAGAAACGGGAAGGTTGGCACGTTGGGTGGCTGGGAAACTGTGAAGAATAGCTTGGGTGAAAACTTGAACTTTGGGTTGAAGCCAATGTACGTTTTCTCTTTGTTTTAAAGAAGACGACCTTATTTTAGGATCTATTAGATGAGAATAGATGTGAAAAATAATAAAAATGGTTGAGGAATTATGGTTTTTCAGTCGAGTTAGGCCACCGGGTCGGGTCTGCAACCCGATGCGACAAGCAGTTGAAGACAACCGTTGTTGCAGGCCTGTGAAGCCCACACACAGAGGTTGTATGTAACGACCCGAACCGAGAATAATAATATTTTAATGTAAAAAGACTATTTTGCCCCTAAAGGGGGGAAACTTTGACTTTTGACCCGGGAAACAATTTGGACTTTGACCCATGACTATGACGTAGGTCGGGACGTCACGAATCCGTAGACAGGCGGCACGCCGAAATCGGAGTTCGTATGAAGAAGTTATGGTCTAGGAAGCGTTTTAGCGGAATTTACGAACCGAGAACAACGGAATAAAATATTAATTTATTACGGGAATCCGTGCCAACCTAATATTTAAATCCAACCAGTGGATTGGTGACAAGTGTCACCCATCCAAGCCATACTATTCCAATAAAGCAACCTTACACTATTCCTTCATTTTATATCATTTAATTTTTCCCTCCATTTGTTTCCAGCCCTTGGATTTACTGCCCAAATGCATCCCAGCCCTTCATTTTTATCTGCTTTCCTTATTCATGCACGATCATCCTCTGTCTGTTTCACTCAAACACACAAACACACATTCATCCCCCCCTAACCCGTGCTTCTTCCTTCCATTTTCTCTCAACCCAGGCGATCGCACCAGCAGCCCTCACACCACCAGACGACCACCCACAGTACCACCATCGCCCACTGATCATCACCGTGCAACACCGGCGACCACCAGCCCATTTCCCCGCCTGAAAATCCCGTCCAAAAACACGACCCGAAACGCTAAGGAAACGGGTCCAAGAAGCAAACCTCGACAGCCACATCACCTCGACGCAGGGGAAGCTCCAGTCTGTACCGTGAGGACCCCAGGAGCACAACTGGACGACGGCAAGGGCTACGGCGGCGTGACGGCGGCGGTAAGACCCAAAACCCGAGAACCCGTTTTGATCCTCTGTTTCGAACCAACGTATTTTGATGCTAGGAAATCGATTGTTTGGTGTTAGAAATGTCCTAGGGTGAGAGACGAGCTGTTTGGGACCAGTTTGGACGACTGAGACGGCGTGGATCACCGGAGAAGACGATCGGACTTTGGCCGTGAGTTTCAACGGCGGACTGGTGAGTTCCTTCCCGTTCTCTTTCCGTTTTGAGGTTGTAGAACCATAGAACAGACCTAGACGACCCTGTAGGGATGAACCCCGTCGAAAATGGTTGCCGGAATCGTACGGTGGAATTGGGTCAAGCCGTGGGTCGACGGCGACCCGGTTCCAGTCAAACGGGTCTGACCCGGTACTGTAGCATGATGACGTCATCATGCTGACGTCACTTCTGACGTCATGATGACGTCATCTTGTCAGATATTGTCAGACCAGGGACCAATCGGAACATGCCACGTGTCACCTGACAAGTGTCAGTGATGACGTCATGCTGACGTCAGCAGTACTGTAGCAGATGTGACCCACGCGTTGACCAGGCGCGTGGGGGCGTGTGTGAACAG
The DNA here is from genome assembly GCA_032719365.1 of Prinsepia uniflora. Lineage (NCBI taxonomy): Eukaryota > Viridiplantae > Streptophyta > Magnoliopsida > Rosales > Rosaceae > Prinsepia > Prinsepia uniflora. The sequence continues at coordinate 14,683,286 of CM064868.1, read as the reverse complement.
TGATTTTGGTGGGGCCGGTACCATTTTCAAGGTTTCGACGATACGGATCCAATGGAGGTGGTTTCGTGTCGATCGGAGATCGTTATGTTAGTTAAAATGGGGTTTGAAGCACCTGGAATAGTGCCCGGGATGCGATTTTGAGGCGGATCTGTTCTAGGGTCTTGGTATTGATGTTATAGGGTCCTTAAGTAACTCTCAGGAATAATAATACAGGTTTTTAGAGATCGTTGAGCAGCAAGGACCGAGTGTGAGTGGGCTGTTTGATTTATAAAAGGCTTGCATGCATAAACTATTTTACTATTTCCACTTATGATTTCGATGAGTCTTATGAACTGTTTATATATGCTATTACAATGTTTTGGGCATGAGACCCGTCTGGATTATATGTGGATTTTGTTTGGGATGTCCGGGGGACATAGGGTAAACTATACTGTTATTGTACTGTACTTTCCTACCTGTGTATATTGTCTCCTCCAGGGAGGGTCGTTGGCCTGGGTGGACCCTGGAGTAGTCACGGGGCTCTGACTGAGTGGAGTTGACCCCCGTTGGGCTGCTTACTCTCAGGAAGGCATGTTCATATACCTCGGGCAGTGACCGGGATACCGGGAGCTGATGTACCTAGAGAGTCTCGGGTGTGAGACCCTGAGTGGCAACGCGTAGCCTTAGAACCATGACATCATTTGGGTTGGGTTTTACAGTGCACTGATATGTTAGTTTCACCTTTTGATTATTATTGTGGTTTATTTGTTATGATTTCATTATAATATTATATTTTCACTGCATGCAAGATTTGGAAAACGGAGGGGTAAAACCTTATGATTATTTTATTATTAAATTGATTTCTAAACTGTTATTTTTGGCCCACTCACCCTTATTTTACTGACCCCTCCAGACCCTGACACGGAAATAGAGGAGGAGGACTCGGAGGAGGAGGCAGAGGTTTAGTTTGCCTAGCTGTGCACCTGTACACCCACTTGTGGGTAGGTTGAGCACCGAATAAATGTACTCTGACTAATGTGCTCACATGTTGTATTTTTACTTTCCCTTGTCTGATAGTATCGCTTTAAACAGTGTGGTTGTACGTTATCTATCTATTCAAGTATTCGGTTTTTATTTAAGGGTAATTTTGGTATGTATAGAGTCATTGTCAGACGGGAGCGGGTCACGTCCCCGGGTGGTCCCAGTGGGATTGGGACGGGTCCTGTCATTGTAGGAAACGCGCTAGGGCGCGTGCTTCCTTGACTCGAGAAATGGTCAACATAGTTTTTTAAGTATTCTATTTTATGAATCCAACGGTACAGTTTTCGAGACGAACGAATATCGTCTCATGGTAGTTCTGATTGTTCAAAGTAGTATGTATATTTTAAAATTTTTATTTTAATTTCAGAAGTTGAGGAATTTAAATATAAGGTTAATTTGATATTAGTGAACTGTAATAATAAATTATGAAGAAGGGGAATTTTTCTAATTTTTTTTATAAAGGTTTGTAGCTAAGGAAAGGATTATATGTACGGTATATATGAAGATACTATATATTATTATGCATAATTACTATTTTAATGGCCTTATTATATGAATTATATTGGTATAGAATTAATTAAAATAAAGAGAATAAGGCCCGAAAAAAATTCAAACTGTTATATTCCACTATTTGACGGGATCGGTGGGTTGGATGTGGGTGGTGACCCTGCAAGGATAGACTTTGCATGGTTGATCTATCAAGATGTGAATACGGTTAAAAATCAGGGATATCCCTTGTCTAATACGGTTAAAGATAGTCTCAGTAATTTTTTATACGAGGAATATCTCTTGTCTGATATGGTTAAAGATAATCTCGATAATTTTCGATACTATTATCAGACGAGAATATAACCAAGCACAATTATCAAAGTGGATTAAAAGCGGGTCATGTCACTCTCTTGAAATATTTCCCAAGACAATATATGGACACAGTACCAGAAATCAACACAATCGATCTCCAATACTCAAATATCAGTCACAACAATCAAATAGCACTATGCGTAGGCGACCACCAAGTCACATTCTCGAGATCAAACATATCTAGGTGGGGCTCCCAAGATCAGTCGTATCTGGGAGAATACCAACATCCCCAAGATCAGACGCATCTGAGCCATACCCCTAGGCTGAGTCACATCCAAGTCGTACCCCAGGCTCAGTCGCATCCAAACCGTACCCCTAGGTTCAGTCGCATTTGAGAAGAAAACATATCATGACAACTCTGGGATCAGATCAAACGTATCTAGATAGTACCCGCAAGCTTAGTCGCATCCAGGGAGGACAACTATGTAATGACCCGTCCCAAATTAGCGCTTCTAATTAAATATTAATGACGGATTAGCGAGACTAAGTGGGGATTAGACGAGGATTAGCAGACGTTCAAGGCGAAATGATGATTTTGCCCCTAGAATGGGCGAAACATTGACTTTTTGTTCAGGAGGTCAAATGGACTTTGGCCGATGACTGTGACGTAATTCGGGACATCACGAGTTCATAGACAGGTGGTACGTCCGATTCTTACATTCGAGGAAGAAGTTAGGATGATCGGAAGTTTGGGGGCATTTTGGTAATTTGGTTGAATAGGGGCAAATAGTTGACTTTTGATCCAGGAGGTCAGATGGCCGAGGGCCTAAGACCGTTACGTAGATCGAGACTATACGAATCTGTAGACAGGAGACACGTCGAATTCGGACGTTCAACGGGGAAGTTACGGTTCAAGAAGTTCGAACATACTATTGCGCGTTTTACGAGACGGAAGCATTTTTGGCATTTAGTGGGCCTCAGATATTTCTCAGGCCCAATGGATGAATGACAGGTGTCATTCATCCATTCCCCATCATTTTTCCTTCATGCATATCCTTCCCCTTTTTCCTTCATCGATCATTTTCCCTCACCAACCCAAAATCGATCACCCTTCCACCCCAAATCCAAACCCTTCAACCCTTTGACCATGATGGAGACCAAGAGGATGAACGGAGGAGTTGAGGAAGGTGGTGGCTGGCCAAGGCAGCGCAGCCGTGAACAGCGGAGGGCAACTCAAACCAAAGGTATCGGTTTAACCGATTTTCCCCATTTTTCAATTTTAATCATTATGGGCCTTTTTGGGTGATTCTATTGAGGTAAATAGGTTACTATGGTCGTGTTAGGATGTTTTTGAGGAAGGTTGGAGGCTGAGGAACCCCTGGGGCAGTTTTGGGAAAACTGAACCGTGGAGGGAAGTTTGGACCGGTTGGGTTTTGTAGGTTTTAGAGGTGTTGGTTTATAGATTTAAGTTCCTAGGATCAAATTCGGAAGATTAGGGTTGATTAGGAAGGAAAACGATGAAAAATGGACCGTGTAGGAGCCTGGACCGGTCACGCCGGTCCAAGTTGCAGGAAAAACCGAATCGGTCGGTCGGACCGGTCGGTTGAAGGAAGAAGAAGTCCCTGTGCAGTGGTGCGTGAGGCCCACGCGTAGGGAAATCTTGGGGCACGTACAGGTGCGTGGTGAGGAATTTGAGGGTGGTTCCAACATGTGAAATCATCTATTCGATGTAACGAACATTTTGGGACTGGTTTCGAGTCGATTGGATATCGTCTCGATATAGTTCGAGCTGTCCGAAAGTTCCGGTGCGCGTTTAAATATAGTTAAAAATCCCAAACAATTAGGGGGCTTTAGTGAGGGGTTAATTAAGTAGTTAGTAACCCTCTAAAGTGATTAGGACAGGTTTGGGGACCCCGAAGGCGACGATTGACCCGGGAAGGCTTACAACGCGCATATCGAGGCCGCAACGCGGGCGGTCTGTGAGTGGATTTTCTTTCCGAAATCGATGCATGAATAAATGTTTTATATATGTTTTAATATGTGTTTTGGGATGCCATGAGTGAATTTTGATGTGTGTTTACGTATGGGCACGTACTTCGAGGTTTTCGAGTTTTATACGTGCTTATACGCGCTTATACTTTCGATTTTCATGAAATGGTTTTGATAAGGTAAAACCGAGCTTGAGACCCATTTGAATTTAGTTTTGACTCGGGCATGAGGCCCTATTGATGGACTACGGGTCTGAGTCGTGGTCGCGACGGGTGCCGTGTGCACGACGACGGACGACGTGACGCTCGCCTCCGGATTGGGATGTGTTCCTTCCGAAGAGGTCACGATGCACGTCCCGTTGTCGAGCAGCCACTGGAAGCTCGACTTTGGAATGCTGACAATTTAGAGGATTGATCGAGACTGATCGAGATGGTCGCGGCAGTGATGTGTTCACGGCGACATACCAGGATTGAGAGCGGTCCTGGATTGATGGTTGCATGCATCGCTATGATCGGGATCGTGACTCACGATGAGATATCGGGCTCAATGCCCAGTTGATTCGAGTTCGGGCTGGATGCCCAGTTCATTGTGAAATCGGGCTAGAGGCTCTGTTGAGTCTTATGTTCGGGCTAGAGGCTCATTTTCTTTGGGTTATCAGACGTGAATCCCGTTTTATGGTTTTCTTATACTAGTATGTATATACCCTCCTTACGAGATTATTGATTGGTCTCCTCCAGACGTCGACCTGGAGAGTCACGATCCACAGACCAGAGTGGGTATCTGACAGGACCGTCCCCGAAGGGACATTGATAACTATGCCCGGTCCTGCTCCCGTCTGGAAAGTCGATTGAAGTTCCCAAATTACCCTCAGTACTTTCCATACAAGGGATAGCCACACACGTACTCACTCATGCCACTGCCTCTCGATCAGTCTCGATCAACATGCCACGACCTGGAGGGTCAATAAAAAGACAAAAGGTGGGAGTAGACAAAAACGAATCAGTTTATAAAACAGTTACAGAAAAGACGTTACTACCCTCCATGTAAAACCAATGCATGCATTTGAAAATCAATTCGCAAACCATTTCATTTCCAACATAAGAAAACAGTGTAAGAAAATCAAATCGTTTTCCTTCTCTTAACCTTCGGGTCTTAGCCCGCAATCATAAACACAGGGCCTCAGCCCAAAATCATGAATCAAATCTAAGTACATAACATAACCCAAAAATCCATCAAAACCTCATAAACTGGGCCATTGCCCAACTTATCCGAACATCGGAAAATCAACAATATATCACAAGTCAATCAGTTTGCTAGATATCAATTACCGAGTCTTTAAACTCACATATATCAGGCCTTCCCGGGATATCAACGAGTCTTTAACCTCAGAACATAATCAATAGGCCTCGGGGGGTATCACAATAACCGAGTCTTTAAACTCCGAGTCTTTAAACTCAATCCGGGTCTTTAAACCCAATCCGAGCCCGCTCCGTCATTAATTAACCAGGCCTTTAAACCCAAAACATAATCGAGTAATAGTACAGGGTCTTTAAACCCAAAACCATTTGTAAATCACAACCAATCCTGAATCTATCGGAATTCAAATTCCAAAACCAAATCAAATCCAACATCACGTTTTATCGAAATGGAACTCATGTCCGAACTTCATATTCAAATCTCAAATCATATCCACCATCCATTTCCAAATCCGAATTCGGAACCATTATTCCGTAAGCTAGCATCCGGAATAACCATTTCGAACCCAAATCCGAAAATCCACTTTCACGTTTCCGAAATTCGAATCTCGTTCGTCAAAATTACTTTTATGCCCTGGGCATCAAGCCCGAAATCACCTTTTTTGAAATCCGTTTTAAATCTTTGAAATCAAATCATATTTCAAATTCCAAGGTCAAAGCATCAAAACCATGATCAAATCACAAAATACTCAAAATCTCGTAAAACGCGCAAATTCATGATAATCTCAAAATACGTGTCAAAACCTTAAATCATACTCACAATCATAAGAAAAACATCCTCAAATCATGATACGCACAAATCATATAAAATCGGTCATTAAACCATTATCAAAGCATCAGAGAAATCATAGTCTCGAAATACGTGCAATTACGTATTGCATATCAAAATACGTATAAATACGAAAATCGTAATTATCACAGGTCATAATCATAATCAAAGAAATCATAGAAACATTTATGCATGCATTCAATTTTAGAAAGCAAAGTCCACTCACACACCGTCCAGAACGCTCGTTTTCGTGCTGCACGCGTTTCCGTAATTTCCGACATTTTCCGGAAATCTCGAATCCTATCCGAAATCATTCTTTAGTGTCACTAAGGACTCAAATAACACCATACTAATTTACCATAATTTTTCAGGAATTAAATGTTAATTAAAAACGTAACATAAACCTTCGGACCCTCAAAACAATATCGAAACGGTGTTCGATTAACTTGAAACCAACGCTAAAATGTTCGTTACATTGCATAGGATAAAAGTCGTGTTGAACTCACCTCAAGAATCGAGCCCACGTGCCCTTACGCGCCGCCGTGAGTGGCTGTGCGTGAGTCCACGTGCCTGCTACAGTAACAGCTACAGTCATCGTCTTCGTCCGAATGACTGGTAAACGGGTCCGGTTGCCCGCGACATGACCCGGCTGAGTTCCTCTCAATTCCAATTCCTTTCTTTCAATTGATCCAGTAAAAAGTACCGTTAGAGACCCAATTAAGGTTCTGTAAACCTAATTACACACATCATGTAACGACCCGTCCCAAATTCCTAGATTAGATTAGTGACTAATCACGATTAGTGAGGCTAATCCGTGATTAGTTGAGCGAAATCGGACGAACGATGCGAAATGACCATTTTGCCCTTGGGCGTGGGCAAAATGTTGACATTTCATTCGGGTGGTCAAATGGACTTTGACCGAAAACCGTGACGTAGTTCGTGACGTCACGAGTTCATAGACAGGTGGCACGTTCAATTCCGACGTTCGAGGAGGAAGTTATGATGTTCGGAAGTTTGGGGGCATTTTGGTAATTATGGTTAACAGGAGTCAAATGTTGACTTTTTGACCGAGAGGTCCGATGGCCAAGGACCGAAGACCGTTACATAGATAAGGATGATACGAATCCATAAACAGGCGGCACGTCGAATTTGGACGTTCGACGGTGAAGTTACGATTCACGGAAGTTCAAGTGCACTATTGCACGAATTACGAAACGAGTTAACTTTTAGACTTTAGTGGCACCCAGATATTTAATGGATGCCCAATGGATGAGTGACAAGTGTCACCCATCCAATGGACACCCAAATTCATTCATGCACCGTGCATTCCATTCCATTTCTTCATTCAAACACACACACCCCTCCCATTACCCGATCTCACCCAAACCATTCACCCAAAACCCATCCCACCTTAACCCATGACCAGCCGTGAGGACCAGAGAGATTGAGGGAGCTGAGGTGGCCGGCCTGGAGGCCTGAACCGCCGCCCACGGCGGCGAGAGGAGAAGAAATCAGCAAGGTACCCGGTTAGGCCATTTTGATCCATTTTTCCTTTTTTGTTGTTATGGTTGGTTTTTAATGGTTTTAATAAGTCCATTAGGTTGCTAAGGACATTTTAGGAAGATTTTAGGAAGCTTGGGATGGCTGGGCAGCCATGGGGGAGTTTTGGGAACGTTGAATCGTTTGGTTCAAAATCGAACCATAGGATTTAGGTGTTTTTAGGTTGTTTTAAGGATTGTAATGGCTAGAAAACATCAAAATAGGAAGAAATGAACCAAAAAGGAAGAATTAGGATGAAAAATGGGGTGTCTAGGGCCGTGAACCGGTCACGCCGGTCTAGTTGGACCGGCCAAACCAGGTGAATCGGTCCGGAACAGTAAAACCGGTCTATTGGAGGTTAGTGACGATGACCGGTAATCTGGCCCTTCTTGGAGCGCGTGGTCCATAATTTGGGGAAGTGTTCAACATGTGAAATCTTCTATTCGATGTAACGAAGATTTTGGGACTGATCTCGCGTCAATCGGACATTGTTTCGATAGTTTTCGGGGTGTCGTAAGGTTTAGGATCGGTTTAAAAATAGTTAAAAGTTCGGAAAAATTACGGGGCTTTGGTAGGAGATTAATTAAGTAGTTAGTAACCTTCTATTAAATTTTGGACAAGTTTGGGAGTCCCGGTCATGGTGATCGGCTCGGGGAGCCATATGGCACGCAAATCGAGGCGGCAGCTCGGACGGTCTGTGAGTGGACCTTGTTTTCTAAATTGGTGCATGCATAAATGTTTATTATATGTTTTCATACATGTTTGATGATGCCATGGGTGCATTTGTATGTGGTTACGTATAGGCACATATTTCGAGGTTTCGGCCCTATACGGTGCCTATACAGGTCTGTATGTCTTTATTGTTCTAAATGAAAAGGTTTTGGATTTCTAAAAGGATAAACTCGGGTATGAGACCCATTTGGTTTGGTCTCGGGCATATGACTCTAGTTACGACCTATGGGTCTAAATCGTGGTCGCGACGGGTGCTATGTGCACGGCGATCGACGATACGACGCTCGCCTCCGGATTGAGATGTGTTCCTTCCGGAGAGGTCACGATGCACAATTCGTGGTCGGGCAGCCTGGGGAGGCTCGACTTCGGAGTGCTGACGGTTCAGGATATCGATCGGTGATGAGTGCACCATGATCTTGTGATGGTCGCGTCGGTTGATACGTTCACGACGACATACCAGGATTGAGGGCGGTCCTGGATGGGTGGTTGCACACATCACTATGATCGGAGTCGTGACTGACCCTTAGATATCGGGCACGGTGCCCAGTTGAGTCATATGTTCGGGCACGAGACCCAGTTGTTTTACACTGATGATTTCGGGTCAGGGACCCTAGATGGATTTCCAAGTTCATGGCGGTGTATGGGAACCGGCACGAACTCTGGAAAGGTCATTGTGGTTCATGACGGTTTATGGGAACCGGCATGAACCTTTTTCAGGTCATTCTGGTTCATGACGGTTTATGGGAACTAGCATAAACCCTGGTTAATGGATGTAATGGATCATGATGGTTCAGGGGAACCGGGCATGAGTGTTTATGTTATGTATATATATATATATATGTTCATATACCTTCCTTTACTTGTTCTTCTATCTCCTCCGGGAAGGGTCGTTGGCCTGGGTGGACCCCGGAGTAGTCACGGAGCACCGACTGAGTGAAGTCACCCCCCAGTTGGGTTCCTTACTCTCAGGAAGGCTATGATTACTATTACATCGGGTAGGGTCAGTGGTCTACGGACATTGATCTTGACTTTGAGAAGACTCGGATTGAGACCTGGGTAGCACGCGCGTAGCTTTGGAAACCGTGACATGATTGGTTGTGTGGATGATATGTGTATATGATATAAATATGATATATGATATGTGAGGTGTGGTTACACAGGCTTTGGGCAGTGGCCCGTACGCTTGAGTCTTTATGATTCTTTCACTATGGATTTGGGCAGTGGCCCGTATGGTCGTTTTCATTATTGTTCTTTCAATCTTAGTTTTGGGCTTAGTTCCCACCGATGGTTTTTCTGGATAAATGGTTTTCGAATGCATGCATGCTTTTTAGTGAAGGGTACAAATGTCTTCTTATGAAATGTTTTTATAAACTGGTTGTTTTGTCCACTCACAGCTTTTAATGTTTTGACTGCCCTTCAGGTTGACATCGGATGTGGACTGTAGCAGGGACCGAGATATCACATACCTCCTCCGGATCCTGGCGTACTCTGATAGCCCGGGAAGGAAAAGATCAGAAATATCCCTTGTCTGACACTTCGTGTCAGACGGGAGCAGGGTCATCCCGCACTAATCCCCATGGGATTGGGATGGATCTTTTCAACGTGGTATCAGAGCAGGGTTGCTCATGTTACTCTGAATTCCGGAGCGTATTTTGCCCGATACTCCGTACACAGGTCGATGATGTGATATCTCAATGGGCTACAGTTCATTATCAACCTGATGTTCGGGTGCTGGTACGATAGTTAGTAGGATTGAATCGTGGAACGTCTTGGTTTGGCACTGGATGTCGGGGTTGCCATAGTTCTGTCAAGGATGACATTGTGGGACCCTACGGAAGGGATGACGTAAACGGTACTTTCGAGTTTTGATCGTGTGACGGTTAGTTGGGATCGTCTTCACGATGTCGTATGATCGGTTCCGACGACTGGTTGGGGGTTATGACCATTCGATGGTCGGATCTTGTTGTGTTTGGTGGCTATGCTATTGGGAGCAGCCAGATTCGTGGAATCCTAGTTAGACTTACGGTATGATTGGATTGATGTCCTTACGATGTCAAGACCGCGGGGTGGGTCAGATTGTTGATTTTACTGCAGTTCGCAGTTGGGTTCCGAGGAACTCTAGGTGTAAATGTGGAATCCTAAGGTAGGATGTGTATGGTTCGGAAATGTGAGTTGACGAGTGGTTTGACTTGGACGACTATTCAGATTTGGATTCGTTAGTCGGTCTAGTCATGTCAGCTTGTGTTGGGACTGCACTCTGCAGTCGAGGTTTTACTTATCGGTTTGACTTAGTTGGTTGTCATACTACTTAGTTGTGATGGGCTGTTGATGCAACTAAGGTCGTGGGAAACCTAGTAGACGACATTGGTTGAGTCGAGTTACGACTGGTTAATGATTGGTTGGACAAGTTATCAGGGTTGGTACTTGTCGATGGAATCCCGGAGCGGGGATACAGAGTAGTTGGTACGATCGATTGATTCCGTTGGACGCGAATCTCGATTGTGATGTCTGGTAGTTGGGACTGCACGAGTCTGTGGCAAGCACTACTACCGAGGATGGTTGTAGTTACGGTTGTTGGGGATCGGTGACGCTCAGGTGACATTTCCTTTTCTCGTATGAGTTGTCAGGCTGACTGTACCCAGAGTTGTCGGGTACGGGAGAGGTAGAGTTTCTCCCATTCGAGCAGAGGTACGGGGTCGTCGCTCGGTATGAGCGGAGATCTAGGGTTGTCAGATTTACACCCTCTGTGCCGATGCTGCTACTGATACTGGTGTTAGTGTACTGGTACTAGTGCTGGTGCCGGTGAGTGTAATGACGGTGAGTCACGAGTCGGGATGTGACTCCATCGAGTTACGTATGTGTTCGGTATCTGTGGTCCCAGAGTGGATCTCAGATAGAGTTAAATTGGTTAGGGGACACGTGGATGATGTCCGAGTGTGTCGGTTTCGACATGGTTGGAACTTCGTAATCGCGAGAGGTTGTAATTGAGGTGACGAGTGGAATGCGGGTTTTCCGCATTGGTATTGGGTATTTTGAAGTCATTTTGGGTGACTTCTCAGATTCTACCATGATTGATGTGGTAGATGACGTAGATGTTATAGATGTTGTTGGTTGCCACTAGTACACTGGTCGTGTATTGGTTGGTGGACCCGGAAATTGTTTTGGGACCATTCGGAGCATTTTCTGCTTGGTGGCAGACGATGTTGGATTACACGATATGGTGAATGCAGCGAGTTTTGGTTGCATTCACGTAGGATGCGTTTTGATGTCATTGTTTTGGATCATCTTTGGTTTTTCCTAGGTGGAAGGACACAGATTGATATGAGGTAATCAGTGAGAACCCACAGTCTCGACGTGTCTCGTCGTTGACTAATGTATTTAAGATGTGGGAAATGGTTGAGCACTTTGGACGTCGTGACGATCGGGGATCGTGACGTCTATGGTCGGTTGACGTAGTGTTGGATCTGGAGCGTGATCTTGATGATCCAGATAGGTGGAGAGTTTATCACTCTTACTGGGATTTTTGAGTGGAGCATGATGGGACTGAACTTCTTTTCGAGGTAAATCCCATATGGCTTGTTACTCGAGCGAGTAGGTGTCTGACGTGGTCGGATATGGTCAGCCTTAGAGATGTGTTGATATTGTGATTGGCTTCCCTATGAAGTCAATCGATGGTAATAGGGTAATTGGTTGAGCAGGTAACCGAGAGGTTCGGTTTTGGTACGTCTCGGTAGACGTGAAAGAGATTTCGAGTTTTGGAATCAGATTTCTGAATGACGATTCAGGATTTGATTTTGGAACTTGAAAGAGGATTTCTGGATTTGGGTTTTGGAATCGGATTCTGGGTGACGATTCAGGATTTGATTCTGAAGCTTGACTATGGATTTTCTTTTATGGATTTGGGTTCGGAATGGTTATTCCAAATGCTAGCTTACGGAATAATGATTTCGGATTCGGATTTGGGCATGGTTATGGATATGATTTTTGGGTCTGGATTCGGGATTTCTTACGAAGTTACGGATTCGGATTTGGATTTGGAAATAGATGATGGGTCGGAGTTTTTGATTTGTCTAGTCCGGGATTGGATAAATGGACTCCATTATAGAAACGTGATTGGCTACGACCTGGATGGTTGTAGGCTGATTGATGGGTAGATGTATGTACCTTGTACGTTGTTCGAGGTACGATACTGGCCAGACTTGTCGTGCCTGGTGACGGTATATAGGTTATACCAGTGGTACGTGGGTGAGCGTGTTGGTAGTCGACTTAGTTCCGATACCATTGGATTAGTCGAGAACGTGGACTGGACGTTGGATACTGTGCACTGGGTCATAGTATTTCTGGTGGGTCTAGTTACACACAGGTCGAGTGTTTTGTTGGTATACGTATACTCAGGTTGAGTAAATTGGTGGTTATTGTAACCACAAGTGGGTATAGTGAAAGTTTTCGATTGACGACTGTCAAGTGGTGACAGTCTGTCGAAGGTGTCAACGTGAATCGGTTAGTGAGGTCTGATGACTCCCAGTGGGAGGACGTCAGGATAAATTAGTGATTAAGAAAGGAACCGTCTAGTTTTTTTTTATGTCAACGAAATGGTAGATCTTACAAGTGGGGTCAGTTCAGAGCGTATGACTTCTGTCATTCGACGTGGTCGAATGTAGTCGATACGACGGGAGCTTTAGTGGCACGTCTGGCTACAGACGAGTAAGTATTATTCTGGTTAGTTGGTGTACGAGTGTACACGTATTGCGAGGTAGATTGTACTTTCCACGAGGTGGATGTGGAACTAGTATAGTTTGGGTTTCGAGAATGAAACAAAATTAAGGAGGGAAGAACGGTTGGATTTAGGTTAGTTGGAATTTCGAGGACGAAATTAATTAAGGAGGGAAGGTTGTAACGACCCGTCCCAAATTCCTAGATTAGATTAGTGACTAATCACGATTAGTGAGGCTAATCCGTGATTAGTTGAGCGAAATCGGACGAACGATGCAAAATGACCGTTTTGCCCTTGGGCGTGGGCAAAACGTTGACTTTTCATTCGGGAAGTCAAATGGACTTTGATCGACGACCATGACGTAGTTCGTGACGTCACGAGTTCATAGACAGGTGGCACGTTCAATTCCGACGTTCGAGGAGGAAGTTATGACGTTCGGAAGTTTGGGGGCATTTTGGTAATTATGGTTAAAAGGAGTCAAATGTTGACTTTTAGACCGAGAGGTCCGATGGCCAAGGACCAAAGACCGTTATGTAGATAAGGACGATACGAATCCATAGACAAGCGGCACGTCGAATTTGGACGTTCGACGGCGAAGTTACGGTTCACGGAAGTTCAAGTGCACTATAGCACGAATTACGAAATGAGTTAACTTTTAGACTTTAGTGGGACCCAGATATTTAATGGAGGCCCAATGGATGAGTGACAAGTGTCACCCATCCAATGGACACCCAAATTCATTCATGCACCGTGCATTCCATTCCATTTCTTCATTCAAACACACACACCCCTCCCATTACCCGATCTCACCCAAACCATTCACCCAAAACCCATCCCACCTTAACCCATGACCAGCCGTGAGGACCAGAGAGATTGAGGGAGCTGAGGTGGCCAGCCTGGAGGCCTGAACCGCCGCCCACGGCGGCGAGAGGAGAAGAAACCCGCAAGGTACCCGGTTAGCCCATTTTGATCCATTTTTCCATTTTTGTTGTTATGGTTGGTTTTTAATGGTTTTAATAAGTCCATTAGGTTGCTAGGGACATGTTAGGAAGGTTTTAGGAAGCTTGGGATGGCTGGGCAGCCATGGGAGAGTTTTGGGAACTTTGAACCGTTTGATTCAAAATCGAACCATAGGATTTAGGTGTTTTTAGGTTGTTTTAAGCATTGTAATGGCTAGAAAACATCAAAATGGGAAGAAAGGAACCAAAAAGGAAGAACTAGGATGAAAAATGAGGTGTCTAGGGCTGTGAACCGGTCACGTCGGTCTAGTTGGACCGGCCAAACCAGGTGAACCGGTCCGGAACAGTAAAACCGGTCTGCTGGAGGTTAGTGACGATGAACAGTAATCTGGCCCTTCTTGGAGCGCGTGGTCCATAATTTGGGGAAGTGTTCAACACGTGAAATCTTCTATTCGATGTAACGAATATTTTGGGACTGGTCTCGCATCAATCGTACATTGTTTCGATAGTTTACGGGGTGTCGGAAGGTTTAGGGTCGGTTTAAAAATAGTTAAAAGTTCGAAAAAATTACGGGGCTTTGGTAGGAAGTTAATTAAGTAGTTAGTAACCTTTTATTAAAATTTGGACAGGTTTGGGAGTCCCAGTGATGGTGATCGGCTCGGGGAGCCGTTTGGCACGTAAATCGAGGCGGCAGCTCGGACGGTCTGTGAGTAGACCTTGTTTTCTAAATTGGTGCATGCATAAATGTTTATTATATGTTTTCATACATGTTTGATGATGCCATGGGTGCATTTGTATGTGGTTACGTATAGGCACGTATTTCGAGGTTTCGGCCCTATACGGCGCCTATATAGGTCTGTATGTCTTTATTGTTCTAAATGAAAAGGTTTTGGATTTCTAAAAGGATAAAATCGGGTATGAGACCCATTTGGTTTGGTCTCGGACATATGACTCTAGTTACGATCTACGGGTTTAAATGGTGGTCGCGACGGGTGCTATGTGCACGGAGATCGACGATACGACGCTCGCCTCCGGATTGAGATGTGTTCCTTCCGGAGAGGTCACGATGCACGATTCGTGGTCGGGCAGCCTGGGGAGGGTCGACTTCGGAGTGCTGACGGTTCAGGATATCGATCGCTGAGGAGTGCACCATGATCTTGTGATGGTCGCGTCGGTTGATACATTCACGGCGACATACCAGGATTGAGGGTGGTCTTGGATGGATGGTTGCAAACATCACTATGATCGGAGTCGTGACTGACCCTTAGATATTGGGCACGGTGCCCAGTTGAGTCATATGTTCGGGCACGAGACCCAGTTGTTTTACACTGATGATTTCGGGTCAGGGACCCTAGATGGATTTCCAAGTTCATGGCGGTGTATGGGAACCGGCACGAACTCTGGAAAGGTCATTGTGGTTCATGACGGTTTATGGGAACCGGCATGAACCTTTTTCAGGTCATTCTGGTTCATGACGGATTATGGGAACCGACATAAACCCTGGTTAATGGATGTTATGGATTATGACAGTTCAGGGGAACCAGGCATGAGTGTTTATGTTATGTATATATATATGTTCATATACCTTCCTTTACTTGTTCTTCTATCTCCTCCGGGGAGGGTCGTTGGCCTGGGTGGACCCCGGAGTAGTCACGGAGCACCGACTGAGTGGAGTCACCCCCCAGTTGGGTTCCTTACTCTCAGGAAGGCTATGATTACTATTACGTCGGGTAGGGTCAGTGGTCTGCGGACATTGATCTTGAATTTGAGAAGACTCGGATTGAGACCTGGGTAGCACGCGCGTAGCTTTGGAAACCGTGACATGATTGGTTGTGTGGATGATATGTGTATATGATATAAATATGATATATGATATGTGATGTGTGGTTACAACGGCTTTGGGCAGTGGCCCGTACGGTTGAGTCTTTATGATTCTTTCATTATGGATTTGGGCAGTGGCCCGTATGGTCGTTTTCATTATGGTTCTTTCAATCTTAGTTTTGGGCTTAGTTCCCACTGATGGTTTTTCTGGATAAATGGTTTTCGAATGCATGCATGCTTTTTAGTGAAGGGTACAAATGTCTTCTTATGAAATGTTTTTATAAACTGGTTGTTTTGTCCACTCACAGCTTTTAATGTTTTGACTGCCCTTCAGGTTGACATCGGATGTGGACTGTAGCAGGGACCGAGATATCACATACCTCCTCCGGATCCTGGCGTACTCTGATAGCCCGGGAGGGCAAAGGTCAGAAATTTCCCTTGTCTGACACTTCGTGTCAGACAGAAGCAGGGTCATCCCGCACTAATCCCCAGGGGATTGGGATGGGTCCTGTCACATCAAGCCTTTAAATCGATCATTTCCCTCATGATCAAACAAACGGGTTAACTTTCGAAACTTACTCAAATCTGCTTGGTTTTCTAATTAAATGATATAGAAGCTTTGTATGACCTAAACAAACCTTAAACCGTAACCAATTTCATGAATCCTTACCCGTCGGTGGTCATCCTCAAGCTCGAAATTTTCCAGAAACTGGAACTCGGGTTCTTGGCCAAACCGCGAACAATTTCCTTCAATGTTTGTACGGTTGCAATTTAAGTGAGTCCAGAAGATGATTTCCAACCTGAGTGTAGCTCATTTCCCCTCATAAATCAAATTGAGAAATTTCCCTCCATTTTCGATTTTTCTCCCAGAACTGGTTTCTTCGTTTCTCCTTCTCAGAATGGCTCTCAAATGACTTCTCAATGATTCTAACCTCTCTGTTATTCAAACCGGCCTACACAATTAACTAAAAGAATCCCTTAGACCCACTGTGATTCTGTTTCCCGCAACTGACCCAAAACCATTTCAAATTCCCCCCGTGCTCTGTTCTACCCGGTTCACCAGCACGCTTGCTTCCACTTAGCCCCCAATCTGCCACAATTATCCAAGCTCTGTTTACCAAAATGCCCCTCCTCGTTCTAGAACCGTAACTCATCCGTCCAAGATCCGTTTTCAGCTTGCCGTCTGTCTACGGACTCAGGGCATCGAGACCAACCTAATGGTCCCCAAATTGCGTGAAAAATAGTGGTTGAACAAAAATTCAACAATTTCCTCCTTTTCGACCTAATTACCGAATTACCCGTGAACTTCCGAATATCATAACTTTCCCCTCGAATATCGGAATCGGACGTGCCACCTGTCCATGAACTCGTGACGTCCTGAACTACATCACAGTCATTGGCCAAAGTCCGTTTGTGACAGGACCCATCCCAATCCCCCCAGGATTAGTGCGGGATGACCCTTCTCCCGTCTGACACGAAGTGTCAGACAAGGGATATTTCTGACCTTTGCCCTCCCGGGCTATCAGAGTACGCCAGGATCCAGAGGAGGCATGTGATATCTCGGTCTCTGCTACAGTCCACATCCGATGTCAACCTGAAGGGCAGTCAAAACATTAAAAGCTGTGAGTGGACAAAACAAGAGTTTGTAAAAACATTTTAACGAGAAGACATTTGTACCCTTCACTAAAAAGAATGCATGCATTAGAAAGCCATTTAACCAAAGAAACCATATGTGGGAACTAAGCCCAAAACCAAGATTGAAAGAACCATAATGAAAACGACCATACGGGACTCAGCCCAAACCATAGTAAAACCACGTACACGGGCCACTGCCCAAAACCTGTGCATATCACATATCATATATCTCATATAGCATACATCATATATACATATAATTCACACAACCAATCCTGTCACGGTTTCCAAAGCTAAGCGCGTGCTATCCAGGTCTCAATCCGAGTCTTCTCAAAGTCAAGATCAATATCCGCAGACCACTGACCCTACCCGAGGTAATAGTAATCATAGCCTTCCTGAGAGTAAGGAACCCAACTGGGGGCTGACTCCGCTCAGTCGGTGCTCCGTGACTACTCCGGGGTCCACCCAGGCCAACGACCCTCCCCGGAGGAGATAATAGAAGTAAAGGAAGGTTGACGAACATATATATACATAACATAAACGTTCATGCCCGGTTCCCTTGAACCGTCATGATCCATAACATCCATGCCTGGTTCCCATAAACTGTCATGTACCACAATGACCTGACAAAGGTTCATGCCGGTTCCCATAAACCGTCATGAACCACAATGACCTTTCCAGAGTTCATGCCGGTTCCCATAAACCGCCATGAACTTGGAAATCCATCTAGGGTCCATCACCCGAAATCATCAGTGTAAAACAACTGGGTCTCGTGCCCGAACATATGACTCAACTGGGCACCGGGCCCGATATCTAAGGGTCAGTCACGACTCCGATCATAGTGATGCGTGCAACCACCCATCCAGGACCGCCCTCAATCCTGGTATGTCGCCGTGAACGTATCAACCGACGCGACCACCACAAGATCAAGGTGCACTCATCACCAATCGATATCCTAAACCGTCAGCACTCCGAAGTCGAGCCTCCCCAGGCTGCTCGACCACGAATCGTGCATCGTGGCCTCTCTTGAAGGAACACATCCCAATCCGGAGGCGAGCGTCGTATCGTTGATCGCCGTGCACATAGCACCCGTCGCGACCACGATTTAGACCTGAAGGTCGTAAATAGTGTCATATGCCCGAGACAAAACCAAATGGGTCTCATACCCGAGTTTATCTTTTTAGAAATCCAAAACCTTTACATTTAAATCAATAAAGAAATACAGACCCGTATAAGCACCGTATAAGGCCGAAACCTCGAAATACGTGCTTATACGTAACCACATACAAATGCACCCATGGCATCATCAAACATGTAATAAAACATATAATAAACATTTATGCATGCACCAATTTAGAAAACAAAGTCCACTCACAGACCGTTCGAGCTGCCGCCTCGATTTGCGTGCCATAGGCTCTCCCGAGCCGATCACCATCACTGGGACTCCCAAACCTGTCCAAATTGTAATAGAAGGTTACTAACTACTTAATTAACCTCTCACTAAAGCCCCATAATTTTTCCGTATTTTTAACTATTTTTAAAACTAAACCTAAACCTTCTGACACCCCGAAAACTATCGAAACGATGTCCGATTGACGCGAAACCCGTCTCAAAATGTTCGTTACATCGAATAGATGATTTGACATGTTGGAACCATCCCCAAAATCTCCCCCACGTACCCGTACGCGCCGCCTGAAGTGGCTGCACGTGGGCCTCATGCGCCAGCTACAGTACCGTCTTCAACCTCTCGACGGCCGGTCCGGTCCGTTCCTGCAACTGGACCAGCGTGACCGGTCCAGGGTCCTACAATCCTCATTTCTCATCCGTTTTCTTCCATTTTAATTCCTAAATTCCTATTTTCTCATTTCCTATCTAACCCAATTAAACAAAACCCTTAAAACCGCCTAGAACCCGTGAACCCAAAATGGACCTCACGGTTCAAAAATCGAAAAACTCACCCCAGGGTTACTCAACGTCCAAAACCTTTCAAAACCTCCCTATTGACCTCCTAACAACCTAATTACTTCAAAACCAACATCCAAATTGACCCATAACACACAAAATGGAAATTGGATCGAAAAATGGTTAAACCGATACCTCGATCAATGTTTCTCCCCCGCCGTGCACGGCGGTGCTGCCTGGGCCAGCCACCACGTTCAACCGGTCCTCTTCATCTCTTTGCCCTCTCAGCTAAGCTCACAGGTCAAGGGTTTGGTATTTGGGGTGAGAAATGGTGATCAGGTTGGTTTGGGAAAAATAGGAGAAATGGATGAACGAGGAAGGGTTTGATGCATGAATGAAATTGTTGTCCATTAGATGGGTGACACTTGTCACTCATCCATTGGGCATCAGGACAAATATCTGGGCCCACTAGAGACAAAACTGCACTTTTCGTCTCGTAAAACGTGTCACCATGAATAGTAACCTAGAACTTTCGTGAACCGTAATTTCGTCATCGTTCGTCCGATTTTGCTAAACTAATCATGGATTAGCCTCACTAATCGTGATTAGTCACTAATCTAATCTAGGAATTTGGGACGGGTCGTTACAACCTTCCCTCCTTAATTAATTTCGTCCTCAAAATTCCAACCGACCTAAGTCCAACCGTTCTTCCCTCCTTAATTTAGTTTCGCTCTCGAAACACTAACTATCCTGACGTCTGCTCCCACTGGGAGTCATCAGACCTCACACCACGATCCACGCTGACACCTCCTACAAACTGTCACCACTTGACAGTCGTCAATCGAAAACTGTCACTATACTCACTCGTGGTTACACTAACCACCAACTCACTCAACCATGGGTAAACACTTACCCACAAAGCATTTTACTCAATTTGTGTGTAACTAGACCCACCAGAATCACTATGACCCAATGCACAGTATCCAATGTCCAGTTCACACACACGACTAATCCAATGGTATCGAGACTAAGCCGACTACCAACACGCTCACCAACGTACTACTGGTATAACCTATATACCGTCACCAGACACGACAAGTTTGCCCAATATCGTACCTCGAACAACGTACAAGGTATACACATATCCATCAATCAGCTTACAACCACAACAACGATGACTTAGGTTGTAGGCAATCACGTTTCAATTATGGAGTTCACTTGTTCAATCCAGCATTAGACAAATCGAAACTCCAACCCAAACATCTTTTTCCAATTCCGAATCCGAATCCGCAATTTCGTAAGAAATCCCAAATTCAAACCCAGAAATCATATCCATAACCATTTCCAAATTTGAATTCGAAATCATCATTCCGTAAGCTAGCAATTGGAATAACCATTCCGAACCCAAATCCATAAAAGAAAATCCACTGTCAAGCTCCAGAATCAAATCCTGAATCGTCACCCAGAATCCGATTCCAAAACCCAAATCCAGAAATCCTCTTTCAAGTTCCAAAATCAAATCCTGAATCGTCATCCAGAAATCTGATTCCAAAACCCGAAATATCGTTCACGTCTACCAAGACGCACCATATCCGAACCTATCGGATACCTGTTCAAACAATTACACATTACATTTGATTGATTTCATAGGGAAGCCAATCGCAACATCAACACATCTAGGTTGACCATATCCGACCACGTCGGAAAACTACTCACCCGAGTAATATACCATATGGGATTCACGTCGAAAAGAAGTTCAGTCCCAATATCCTCAACTCAACACTTAAGTAAGAGTGATAAATTCTCCACCTATATGGATCATCAAAATCACGATCCAGATCCATCACTACGTCAACCGACCATAGACGTCACGATCGAGGATCGTCACAACGCCCAAAGTCCTAGACCATTTCCCACATCTAAATAGATTAGTCAACGACGAGACACGCCGAGACTGTGGGTTCTCACTGATTACCTCGTATCGATCCTTGTCATTCCACCGAGGAAAATCAAAGATGATACAAGACTATGACATCAAAACTCATCCTATGTGAATACAACCAAACTCGCTGCATTCACCACGTCACGTAAACCAACATCATCTGCCACCAAGCAGGAAATGAGAAATCTCAGTCACCTAACTTCGATATACTTGATTCCTCTTGATGACCCAAAAGAAATCCCGGGTTCACCAACCAATACACGATCAGCGTACTGGTGCGCAACCATCCTCTACCGTGATCTACCATCATCTACCACGTTAGAAACTGAGAAGTCACCCAAAATGACTTTGAAATACCCAATACCAATGCGGAAAACCCACATTCCTCTTGTCACTTCAATCTCAACCTCTCGCGATTCCGAAGTTCCAAAAAGATTGAAAACAACATACCCTCGCGATTCCGAAGTTCCAAAAAGATTGAAAACAACATACCTGGGCATCAACCACGTGTCCCCTAACCAATTTAACTCTATCTGAGATCCACTCCTGAACCACAGATACCGAACATATGCCCATTACGATGGAGTCACATCTCGATTCGCGACTCACCGTCATCACAATCACCGGCACCAGCACCAGCACTAGTACTAGCACTATCACTATCAAAACTCCGCATCCAACAGAATCAATCGACCGTACAACTACTCCGTATCCCAACTCCGGGATTCCATCGACAAGTACCAACCCTGATAACTTATCCGAATCAAACTCTAACCTGTCGTAACTCAACTAAACCAATGTCGTCTACCAGGTCATCCACGACCTTAGTTGCACCAACAGTCCATCACAGCTAAAGTAGCACGATAACCAACTCGGTCTAACCGATAAGTACAACCCCGACTGCGAAGTGCAGTCCCAACACAAGCTGACATGACTAGACCGACTAACGAATCCAAATTCGAATAGTCGTCCAAGTCAAACCACTTGTCAACTCACATTTTCGAACCATACACATCCTACCTTAGGATTCCACGACCACGCCTAGGGTTCCCCTGAACCCAACTGTGAAAAGTAGTAAAATCAACAAACGGACCGACTCCGCTGTCCCGACATCGTAAACACGTCAATCCAATCCTACCGGCAAAACGATCCCACGACATCGTGAAAGGCGATCCCACTAACCGTCTCACGATCCAAACGCTAACATACTATTACGATAATCCCTTCATAGGGTCCCACACTGTCATCCACGACAAAACTATGGTAACCACGGCATCTAGTGCCGAACCACGCCATTCCACGATTCAATCCTGCTAACTATCGTATCGGCACCCCAACTATCAGGTTGATAACGAACTGTAGCCACTTGAGATATCACATCCTCGACCTGCATACATTCCAAGAGCTCCACGGTTGCTCGAATAGAGACAACCACGCTCTGATAAGCAATCCTATGCTCTGACACCACGCTGACAGGACCCATCCCAATCCCCCCGGGATTAGTGCGGGATGACCCTGCTCCCGTCTGACACGAAGTGTCAGACAAGGGATATTTCCGACCTTTGCCCTCCCGGGCTATCAGAGTACGCCAGGATCCGGAAGAGGCATGTGATATCTTGGTCTCTGCTACAGTCCACATCTGATGTCAACCTGAAGGGCAGTCAAAACATTAAATGCTATGAGTGGACAAAACAAGAGTTTGTAAAAACATTTTAACGAGAAGACATTTGTACCCTTCACTAAAAAGAATGCATGCATTAGAAAGCCATTTAACCAAAGAAACCATATGTGGGAACTAAGTCCAAAACCAAGATTGAAAGAACCATAATGAAAACGACCATACGGGACTCAGCCCAAACCATAGTAAAACCACGTACACGGGCCACTGCCCAAAACCTGTGCATATCACATATCATATATCTCATATAGCATACATCATATATACATATAATTCACACAACCAATCCTGTCACGGTTTCCAAAGCTACGCGCGTGCTACCCAGGTCTCAATCTGAGTCTTCTCAAAGTCAAGATCAATGTCCACAGACCACTGACCCTACCCGAGGTAATAGTAATCATAGCCTTCCTGAGAGTAAGGAACCCAACTGGGGGGTGACACCGGCCAGTCGGTGCTCCGTGACTACTCCGGGGTCCACCCAGGCCAACGACCCTCCCCGGAGGAGATAATAGAAGTAAAGGAAGGTAGACGAACATATATATACATAACATAAACGTTCATGCCCGGTTCCCTTGAACCGTCATGATCCATAACATCCATGCCTGGTTCCCATAAACCGTCATGCACCACAATGACCTGACAAAGGTTCATGCCGGTTCCCATAAACCGTCATGAACCACAATGACCTTTCCAGAGTTCATGCCGGTTCCCATAAACCGCCATGAACTTGGAAATCCATCTAGGGTCCATCACCCGAAATCATTAGTGTAAAACAACTGGGTCTCGTGCCCGAACATATGACTCAACTGGGCACCGGGCCCGATATCTAAGGGTCAGTCACGACTCCGATCATAGTGATGTGTGCAACCATCCATCCAGGACCGCCCTCAATCCTGGTATGTCACTGTGAACGTATCAACCGACGCGATCACCACAAGATCATGGTGCACTCATCACCGATCGATATCCTGAACCGTCAGCACTCCGAAGTCGAGCCTCCCCAGGCTGCCCGACCACGAATCGTGCATCGTGACCTCTCCAGAAGGAACACATCCCAATCCGGAGGCGAGCGTCGTATCGTTGATCACCGTGCACATAGCACCCGTCGCGACCACGATTTAGACCCGAAGGTCGTCTATAGTGTCATATGCCCGAGACAAAACCAAATGGGTCTCATACTCGAATTTATCTTTTTAGAAATCCAAAACCTTTACATTTAAATCAATAAAGAAATACAGACCCGTATAAGCACCGTATAAGGCCGAAACCTCGAAATACGTGCTTATACGTAACCACATACAAATGCACCCATGGCATCATCAAACATGTAATAAAACATATAATAAACATTTATGCATGCACCAATTTAGAAAACAAAGTCCACTCACAGACCGTCCGAGCTACCACCTCGATTTGCATGCCATAGGCTCTCCCGAGCCGATCACCATCACCGGGACTCCCAAACCTATCCAAATTGTAATAGAAGGTTACTAACTACTTAATTAACCTCTCACTAAAGCCCCATAATTTTTCCGTATTTTTAACTATTTTTAAAACTGAACCTAAACCTTCCGATACCCCCGAAAACTATCGAAACAATGTCCGATTGACGCGAAACCAGTCCCAAAATGTTCGTTACATCGAATAGATGATTTGACATGTTGGAACCATCCCCAAAATCTCCCCCACGCGCCCGCACGTGCCGCTTGAAGTGGCTGCACGTGGGCCTCACGCGCCAGCTACAGTACCGTCTTCAACCTCTCGACGGCTGGTCTGAACCGGCCGGTCCGGTCCGTTCCTGCAACAGGACCGGCGTGACTGGTCCAGGGTCCTACAATCCTCATTTCTCATCCGTTTTCTTCCATTTTAATCCCTAAATTCCTATTTTCTCATTTCCTATCTAACCCAATTAAACAAAACCCTTAAAACCGCCCAGAACCCGTGAACCCAAAATGGACCTCACGGTTCAAAAATCCAAAACCTCACCCCAGGGTTCCTCAACGTCGAAAACCTTTCAAAACCTCCCTATTGACCTCCTAACAACCTAATTACTTCAAAACCAACATCCAAATCGACCCATAACACACAAAATGGAAATTGGATCGAGAAATGGTTAAACCGATACCTCGATCGATTTTTCTCCCCCCGCCGTGCACGGCGGTGCTTCCTGGGCCAGCCACCACGTTCAGCCGGTCCTCTTCATCTCTCTGTCCTCTCAGCTAAGCTCACGGGTCAAGGGTTTGGTATTTGGGTGAGAAATGGTGATCAGGTTGGTTTGGGAAAAATGGGAGAAATGGATGAACGGGGAAGGGTTTGATGCATGAATGAAATTGGTGTCCATTGGATGGGTGACACTTGTCACTCATCCATTGGGCATCAGGACAAATATCTGGGCCCACTAGAGACAAAACTGCACTTTTTGTCTCGTAAAACGTGTCACTATGAATAGTAATGTGGAACTTTCGTGAACCGTAACTTCGACATCGTTCGTCCGATTTCGTTAAACTAATCATGGATTAGCCTCACTAATCGTGATTAGTCTCACTAATCGTGATTAGTCACTAATCTAATCTAGGAATTTGGGACGGGTCGTTACAGTTTGACCGCTCGAGCCAAAAGTCAACCGTTCGCCCAAATTCTAGGGGTAAAATCGTTTTTTTCTTCAAATTTTCCAAATTTTCCTTTTCCGAAAGTCCGGGTCATTACAACCTACCCCCTTAAATAATTTCGTCCTCGAAATTCCAAGCAGTAGGTGCCTTGATACTTATCCCGAGGTATTACATCTAAGATGCAATTAAAACAAAAACAACTGGTTATAAGCCATACTCAACTTATAGAATTCAAACAACCAATCTCAACCTCTGTGTAAATCCCTGCCCCAAGGGCAGTCACACCACATACTTACTCGGAATACGTAGCCTAGCTCACGCTCGAGTCCACACAAGCCAGGAAACACGAAGATCCGTCAGATCTTCTCGTTTACATGTCATCCACTCAGGACATGATCCAATGGCTAAATCCTCACATGTGTCATCAGGCCACCAGGCCAATAAACTCATAAGGTCCAATAACTCGGGAACTCATTCCCCTCACTAGGTTAATCACACCATATCCCTTCCTAGGGTCACTACGTATAACGATTTTAACCTTTCCTCCTGATTCCTTCCTATTGCCAATAAGCACTCAGTACAATCATTCATACTATATCGCCAGGCACATCCCTTTCTTAACTTCGACTCCACCATACACCAAGTATGGTCCTTCAGTTGGACGCCAACCGTCCAAGTTATCAGAAATCATGTACTACTCCAATCCTATGGAGTTCCATAACTAACAGGATTTCACCTATCCTTAGGTTATCAAACATGACAATCCTCTCCCCAAGTAATACCTGATCCTACAATGTGGTCGTCATCTCAATATTCCGACCATCACCTTATCACACATTAAGCCTTTCTTTTTATCCATCATTACCAATCCTAAAGGTCGATACGGTATTCGTACATTCCTTCCTAAAGGTATATGATCTCTGCATACTCAACCTCGTGGGTCGATCTCAACTCATACAAGGAAGGTCAACTTCTGAGGGTTTAACTAGCATCAACACACGACTCTCCGAATCCCAAATCTCATAGTGAGTGATCATCATAAGTCACCGTTTCTCCACTTGTAACCATTTTATCTCAGTTCTCATTTCCAATAACTCTGACCTCCTTCCGGGTCAATCACCATCATTCGTCCCTGCGACCCACATAATTCTATGTCTAACAAACAGTATACACCGATTTACATCTAACCCTCAACCTAGGGTCAATCTCGTCCGAGATCTATCAAGAGGTCTCATACACCCTCGTCTACCCGTCTCACTACCAGGTCGCGCACGAGGCTTATGTTTCGGAGGCATGATGTGGCAACAGAATCAGCAACCTAGTGCTCTGATACAAAATTGACAGGACCGTCCCCGAAGGGACATTGATAACTGTACCCGGTCCTACTCTCGTCTGGAAAGTCGACTGAAGTTCCCAAATTACCTTCAGTACTTTCCATACAAGGGATAGCCACACACGTACTCACTCATGCCTCCGCCTCTCGATCAGTCTCGATCAACGCGCCACGACCTGGAAGGTCAATAAAAACACAAAAGGTGTGAGTGTACGAAAATGAATCAATTTATAAAACAGTTATAGAAAAGACGTTTCTACCCTACACGTAAAACCAATGCATGCATTCGAAAATCATTTCGCAAACCATTTCATTTCCAACATAAGAAAACAGTGTATGAAAATCAAATCATTTTCCTTTTCTTAACCTTCGGGTCTTAGCCCGCAATCATAAACACAGGGCCTCAGCCCAAAATCATGAATCAAATCCGAGTACATAACATAACCCAAAAATCCATCAAAACCTCATAAACTGGGCCATTGCCGAACTCATCCGAACATCGTAAAATCAACAATAAATCACAAGTCAATCAGTTTGCTGGATATCAATTACCGAGTCTTTAAACACACATATATCAGGCCTTTCCGGGATATCAACGATTCTTTAAACTCAGAACATAATCAATAGGCCTCGAGGGGTATCACAATAACCGAGTCTTTAAACTCCGAGTCTTTAAACTCAATCCGGGTCTTTAAACCCAATCCGAGCCCGCCCCCGTCATTAATTAACTGGGTCTTTAAACCCAAAAAATAATCCAGTAATAGTACCGGGTCTTTAAACCCAAAACCATTTGTAAATCACAACCAATCCCGAATCCATCGGAATTCAAATTCCAAAACCAAATCAAATCCAACATCACGTTTTATCGAAATGGAACTCATGTCCGAACTTCATATTCAAATCTCAAATCATATCCACCATCCATTTCCAAATCCGAATTCGGAACCATTATTTCGTAAACTAGCATCCGGAATAACCATTTCGAACCCAAATCCGAAAATCCACTTTCACGTTTCCGAAATCCGAATCTCGTTCGTCAAAATTACTTTTATGCCCTGGGCATCAAGCCCGAAATCACCTTTTTTGAAATCCGTTTTAAATCTTTGAAATCAAATCATATTTCAAATTCCAAGGTCAAAGCATCAAAACCATGATCAAATCACAAAATACTCGAAATCTCGTAAAATGCACAAATTCGTGATAATCTCAAAATACGTGTCAAAACCTTAAATCATACTCACAATCATAAGAAAAACATCCTCAAATCATGATACACACAAATCATATAAAATCGGTCATTAAACCATTATCAAAGCATCGGAGAAACCATAGTCTCGAAATACATGCAATTACGTATTGCATATCAAAATACGTATAAATACGAAAATCGTAATTATCACAGGTCATAATCATAATCATAGAAATCATAGAAACATTTATGCATGCATTAAATTTTAGAAAGCAAAGTCCACTCACACACCGTCCAGAACGCTCGTTTTCACGCTGCACGCGTTTTCGTAATTTTCGACATTTTCCAGAAATCTCGAATCCTGTCCGAAATCATTATTTAGTGTCACTAAGGACTCAAATAACACCATACTAATTTACCATAATTTTCTGGGAATTAAATGTTAATTAAAAATGTAACATAAACCTTCGGACCCTCGAAACGGTGTCCGATTAACTTGAAACCAACACTAAAATGTTCGTTACATTGCATAGGACAAAAGTCGTGTTGAACTCACCTCAAGAATCGAGCCCACGCGCCCTTACGCGCCGCCGTGAGTGGCTGCGCGTGAGTCCACGCGCCTGCTACAGGAACAGCTACAGTCATCGTCTTCGTCCGAATGACTGGTAAACGGGTCCGGTTGCCCGCGACATGACCCGGCTGAGTTCCTCTCAATTCCAATTCCTTTCCTTCTATTGATCCAGTAAAAAGCACCGTTAGAGACCCAATTAAGGTTCTGTAAACCTAATGACACACATCAAGCCTTTAAATCGAGCATTTCCCTCATGATCAAACAAACGGGTCAACTTTCGAAACTTACTCAAATCAGCTTGGTTTTCTAATTAAATGATATAGAAGCTTCGTATGACCTAAACAAACCTTAAATGGTAACCAATTTCATAAATCCTTACCCGTAGGTGGTCGTCCTCAAGCTCGAAATTTTCCAGAAACTGGAACTTGGGTTCTTGGCCAAACCGCGAACAACTTCCTTCAATGTTTGTACGGTTGCAATCTAATGGATCTCAAATGACTTCTCAATGATTCTAACCTCTCTCTTATTCATACCGGCCTACACAATTAACTAAAAGAATCCCTCAAACCCACTGTGATTCTGTTTCCCGCAACTGACCCAAAACCATTTCAAATTCCCCCCGTGCTCTGTTCTACCCAGTTCACCAGCGCGCTTGCTTCCACTCAGCCCCCCAATCTGCCACTAATCCAAGCTCTGTTAGTGACAAATGTCACTTGATTTGTTAAAAAATTCATTCCACCCAAGTCACTCACTCTGTTAAACAATTCCCTAAACAAACCACTCACGGCTGTTTTCAAACCGTGCCTTGGCAAATTACCATTTGCCCTCCTTCACAAAATTACCAAAATGCCCATCCTCGTTCTAGAACCGTAACTCATCCGTCCAAGGTCCGTTTTCAGCGTGCCGTTTGTCTATGGACTCAGGGCATCGAGACCTACCTAATGGTCCTCGACTTGCGTGAAAAATAGTGGTCGAACAAAAAGTCAACAATTTCCTCCTTTTCGACCTAATTACCAAATTACCCTTAAACTTCTGAATATCATAACTTTCTCCTCGAATGTCGGAATCGGACGTGCCACCTGTCTATGAACTCGTGACGTCCAGAACTACATCACAGTCATCGGTCAAAATCCGTTTGACCGCTCGAGCCAAAAGTCAACCGTTCGCCCAAATTTCAGGGGTAAAATCGTCTTTTTCTTCAAATTTTCCTTTTCCGAAAGTCCGGGTCATTACAGTATCCCCATAGGGATCTCTTTCCAAGAGTGGGTGTTATGATGTCGTCCCGTACCAGATTCCGGAGAGATGATCGGGCTAGGTCCAAAGATAGAGCCTCCAAGATGGAGAATTCCTGGGAGAAGACTCGGAGTGAGACCCCGAGTAGTATGCATACTTATATATATAGAGACATCGTGACTATATCGGGGATATGTTCCCTAGGGGTTGTGTGCCCCGAGTTGGCATCTTCTCCGGAAGTGCCTAGGATGGGTTATATATGTATATATGTATATGTGCACGAGTTTTCACTGAGACGACGTTGAGCTGAGACCCACGCGTATTGGTTTTGGGTTGAGACCCATAAGAGATGGATTTGGGACGAGTTCCCATGTGTTTTTGGTTTGGGCGGAGGTCCCATGTATTGATTGACGGATTTCGGACCAAGGCCCAAATGGTTTTATGGTTCATGATGGTTTATGGGGACCGGGCATGAACCCTACAAATGGTTTTCGAATGCATGCATTTGTTTTTAATGAAGGGCATAAAGGTCTTTTATGAAAATGTTTTATAAAATATTTGTTTTGTCCACTCACAGCTTTTGTGTTTTGAATGCCCTTCAGGTTGATCGCGGATGCGGCTATAGCAGAGACGAGACATCACATTCTTCTTTCGGATCCTGGCGCCCTCTGATATCCCTGGTTGGGCAAATGACGGAATTATCCCTGGTCTGACACTTCGTGTCAGACGGGAGCAGTCACGTCCCACGCTAATCCCGAGGGATTTGGGACGGGTCTTGTCAAACTACATGGGAAACAACTCATAAACCAAGAAAGTATGCTTTCACTAAAATCTTTGACTTAAAACCAAGTCAAAACATTTTCGAAACTGGGCCTAAACTCAAAACACAATTGACACCAATACCATCATAAAATTTGTGTCTAAAAATCAATCAATAAATCTAAAAATTATCAAATAATCACATCAAATCATTATTCAAATCATTGTAACTCAAATCATGTAATAAAATACTCAAAAAAATTAACTATGCATGCATCACGGTTTATAAAAAAAAATGTCCACTCATAAACGATCCAAGCAACTCAATTCTATACTATATGCTCCTCAGAAATTTTGAGACTCACCTTCTTGTCAAAAACCACCATTAAGGTTCACTAACATCTCAAATAAACTCGCATTAAAATCTCTTAATTTTTCGATGTACAATACGTATTAAGCATGTAACATAACACTTCAAACACACAAAACTACCCTGAGACGATGTCTAATCGACTCGAAACCTACGCTAAAATGTATGTAACATTGAAAAAATCAAATTACTTGTTGATCGAAAATCGAGATGACATGGCATGTGCCCTCACGTGCCACCACCCCTCTTTGCACGTAGGACTCATGCACCTGTTATAGGGTCACCTTCAACCTCTCACAGATTGACCCACGGGTCTGTAATTTTGACCCGACCCTATTTAAACTCAATCCAAACTTCAAAA
The DNA here is from genome assembly GCA_032719365.1 of Prinsepia uniflora. NCBI lineage: Eukaryota > Viridiplantae > Streptophyta > Magnoliopsida > Rosales > Rosaceae > Prinsepia > Prinsepia uniflora. The sequence goes on along the minus strand of CM064868.1, from coordinate 14,652,104 downwards.
TTCCAACTCGAATCCTTGATTTTTGGCCCAATTTCCAACCCTTCAATATGGGCTTCCCTGCGTTTAATTCCTTCAAGATTTTGGCTTATTTGGATGATGTAAACATACAAAGAATGTCAATGAGCTTAATTTCAAGCTTCTATGACCCAAAAACTATCTTTGAATTCAAGATAACTCATGGGTTATCTTTCAGGTTCTTGGGTTTGCTTAGTTTCTTCCTCCTCTTTCTAATCCTCTCTTTTTTCTTTTCCTTATTCCTTATCTCCAGTTCACTCTCTGTTTTATGGGCTCTCGGTGGAAGGTTGAATAATAGCACTTGTTTTGGTTTGAATCATATCACAAACATACACGACACACACTGTATGCACATACACAGCGGTTGCCAAACAACATAGGATGGTGACACTTGTCACCATCCAAAAGGGACACAATAACTAAAAGCCAACTCATCACTCAACCCAAAAAAACAGAATGACCAAAATGTCCTTAACATCCAAATTATCAAAATGACTACGACAATTCAGACCCATAATAGACTCGTCTAAAATCCGATTTTGACGTGCAGTTTATCTACGAACTTAGGACTCCGAGATATACGTAACGGTTCTCAAGAAAATTCCAAAAAGTTCACCGATCAAAAAGTCAACTTTGACTACTAATAACATAGGGGAAAATGCCAATTTACTATTCAAACTTCCAAAATTACATTTCTGAAATTATCGGGTCGTTGCAAAAATTTTAAAATTCTTTTTTTTTTTTTGAATTTTTCGATAATCCACACAAATTTATAGCTTGTGAATGCAAATGATGATGAGTATTCAGAATAAAGAAAAGAGTTTGTGAAGAAAAAAGGATGAAGATGAAGAAGAAGAGAGGAGAGAGAAACGAGATGAAAAAATAGTTAGCGAGAAGTAAAATTTACCTAATCTACTGTAGGCCTATTTTGATGTTTTTGGATAAATTTTTAGTTAAATTTGGTTAAAAGTTAAATTTGGCTATTCTATTGCTCTTAATTAGTTAAAATTTGAACAGCGAGAGCAAGCCAGTAGTACTTAAGTTGCACAATTTCCTCTTTTAATTCCAACTTGATGTATTGATAGGTCGTTAAGTCAACATTATTTTATATTATTTTATACCCTTATACTTGACTTTTAATATGAAAATTATAAATAATTAGATAAATTGATTTATTTTGTGATTTTTCTATTTAGATAAATAGAGTTTGTAATTTGGAGCATTTCAGCGAAAGAATCGTCCCGATCGGAATTATAACGAAAAAATTATGGACGAAATTCGATTGAATTATATATTATTAATTTTGTGCAGCCCAAATTCTTGTTTTTAATCTCCAGCCCAATTTTTCTTATGCAGCCCAAAGATCAAAGCAACCAGCAGCTCGGCCCGCAATCGTCCAGCCCAAATCCATGTCGTCCTCCTGCTCGCCACAACTGAGGCTGCTCACTGGCCCAAGACCCGCGCAGCCCATTTGCTCCAGTCCAGTCACCAGCCCACTGCAGCCTTCATCTGTGCAACCCGTACACTGCACAGTCCAACTACCCACGCAGCCCATCACGCAAAGCCGCACAGAAACCACTCTTCGGCCCGCATATGCTTCAGCATCCATCACGCCACCAGCCCACTCGCTCGCCTGGTCCAATCTAACCAACCCATGTCGTACGCCTGCACTGCTCAACTACCCGCTGCAAGCCTGGCGCGAGCGCAGCCCACTTGCACGCCTGGCGCGAGCGCAGCCCACTTGCATGCCTGGCCCGCGAGCCACCCACTTTCTGATCGAGCCTTCACACGCCCGTACACTGTAGGCCCACCTACCCGCTGCAGTCCCTTCAGCCTCCAGCCCAGCAGCAATCCGGCCCGCCTGCAATTTCCTGCACCAAGCCCAACAGCTCCAAACTGCTCCCTTTTCTCTTATTTCCCATATTTCTAGCCACAAAACAATTCCAAACCCTACCTAAATTTCATCATTAAACATCATTGTTCATAATTAGTCATCATTTCATTTTCTTTTATTTTATTGTAATTTTTAATTAATTTATTTGTTTTTGAGTAGCTTTTTCCTCCTATAAATAGGAGTGCATTTCTCTTGTTTGGGGGGACTTTGTATGGAGAAAGAACTCCAAAACACAAAATTGTATCCTTCCTTTAGAAATATCAAGCCTAGTATTTCCGTTGCAATTCTTGAGTTTAAGTTCGCATTCTCGTGTTTATTCATCCATCTTCATAAGGTTTCTTCTGCTGTCAGAAAATCTTATGAATAACATGTCATTTTTATTCCATCCATTTTCGGAATCACAAGCTTTCTTGGATTCCGAAGGTGTAACTTGTTCTTTCCTTTGCTTAAACTCTCATTGTTGTTTCGGTTTTATTTTCTTTAGTTCAATATTTTTGTGGGTATTTTCTTTCTAACTTTTGTAGACAAGGATATTATTATAATGTGTTCTACTTTTCAAACTCCATTTACTTCATACATTTGAGTGCTTAAGCTTCAATTTTATACTAAGTGTTTAGCACTTAGTATAAAATTGAAGAGATTTAAATGTTTAATACACATTCAAATCATAAACATTGGGTTAATCAATTTATAAGTGTTTATGACCGCGTTTCGGTGCATTTATAATGTTTATAAAATGTATGCATGAGTGAGATGGTGAAAGTAGAATTTTGTGATGTATTCAAACTTTGCAAATGTTAGAGTGTTGGTAGATTTTGTGTTTAAAGAAAGTCCACTTGTATATATGTTAAAATAGGAATAGAATTAGTTTATTCATGTCTCTACTTATTTTGCATGATCAAAATCCCTAAAAACCCCATCTGTATTCTTTTATTCTTTTGATTCATTTATTCTTTATTCCATTAATTTATTGATTCTCTTATTTATTAATTCGTTTATTCCTTTATTCGTTAATTCTTTAATTCTTTATTACTTGATTATTCAATTAATTAATTATGCGTTTATTTAATTCTTTAATTCTTCAATTCATTATTCTTTGATTATTCATTATTCCTTTTTACTAACATATTATTAGTATTCCCTAATTTCCCCGGTTAAGAACGATCCCTACTTACCAATACTATAACTACACAAAAGGGTTTAAATTTGCATAATACTCAAATTACATGTTTAATTTAATGCGTAGTTTGGGCTTTATTATGTATATTGATTTATTACCAATTGGTGAACATTTTATTAAACATGGGTTCTTAGACACTAATAAACGGTTGCTAAGGATATTGACGAGTAATTGTTTTTTCATTTGGTTTTTGTTTGGCAGGGCACTCTTTTTTCTTCACCGGATTTCTCCCGGACTAACTGGATTTTATGATTAGGGTTTTAACGAAACTCTATGCACCGCCTATGGTGTATCCATTCAGTGTATTCTCTTCCTACTCTTTCATTGATAAAGAATCCCGTTGAATAAAAAAAAAGAGTTCTGAATCGTGAATTGGTATATATTTTTTATATGTCAATAATTGTTAACATAAACTGTGGTGAATTATCAATTAACATATACTTATGTGTGTAAATACGTAATTGTGAATCATATTCGGCGTGAAATGTGTGGTTTGGATAAATGACTTTCAATTGTATATCTATGTCAAATTCCAATGGTAAAGGTGCACATCATTTGGCTTGTACATGATATATCTATGTCAAATTCCAATGCTAAAGGTGCACATCATTTGGCTTGTACATTTGAAATTCTCACTTAGCATTAGGGCTAACAATGAATCGTGTTGTGTCAGATTTATGTCGTGTTATAAACTCTGTCATATTCTAATATATCTAATCCGAATTCGACTCGTTTAATAATCGTATTAAGGATGTCCAACCCGAATCCGACCTGTTAATGACCCAAGTAACCTTTGTAACTCATTTAATAAATAGATCGTACTCGAAGCCTAATTAATATGTTTAACTTGTTTAACATATTTAAACTATAAGATTTAATAGACATGTATATAAGTAGATAAATGGGTATATATATATATGCGTTAGTAATTGACACGTTTATTAAACGTGTTAATATATAGGTCATTATGCGGGTTAACAGGTTAATCCGAAATCTACCTGTTTATTAAATGAGTTAATAGGTTACTATACGGGTTAGCAAGTTGACTCGAAACTCACCCGTTTATTAAACGTGTCATAACGGATTGACCAAAAAATTACTCAAATTTTTAAGCGTGCGTGTTAACCTCAATAAAGTTCTTACGGCCGAATTTTGAATCGTGTATCGAGTTGTGTCAAAATTGCCATCTTTATTGACCACAAATTGACACGGACATAACGGAAGAAATGAATGGCAACAATGGTCTTCTGAAGAATTCCAGAGGCAAAAAAGGCAAAACCTTCAAGTGCCCTTAGAGGGATCGGAGGGAGGGAAGGAAGGAGATTCTCAAAATGTCTAATCAAGCATATATATTTGGTGGGTTATTGATCTATTATCATTGGTATACATTCTTTCATACTTCTTTTAATATTTTATAGTTCAGTGTATATTCCTTTTTATTTATAAATAAAATATTTAAGATTCATCAAAGTTCATGAATGGTGATTATATATCTATGTGGAGTTGATACCTATTGGCTAGCTGAGAGTGTGTGGCCGAATCAAGATTTTATTTTTCTCTATATTGATGCGTAAATGAAAAAAAAAAAAAACTTCTTCTGTTTGTTTCCGTAGTGTTATTCTTATTACAACATATACACATAATAATCTTTACATTACCACAAATCAGAGCCTTTTAGGAATTGGTTTCTTGAAATGAAAGAAACCCCGGCCCCTACACTCTTTGTTTTGGTGAATGTTCTAAAATTGTCTAATCAAACATGGTTTAATCGAAATGATATTGCATAATATGATGTTACTTGTTCAGCACCATCTTTCACTTTGAATGAGTGGTCATCGTGCAAGAATCCAAAAAGGAACCCAACTTTTGGACCAAAACATAAGGCGTTTTACCTGACCTGTAACAAAATATTTAGAATCTAAGTAACCTTATGTAAAAAACTTATGTAATAAACCATACTTCATTACGTACGATTCTAACTCCAACCCTTGTCCTTCATCATCTCGACATGTTATATCACACCCCAGTTTATGTGCCTCACTGTCATCATAATCACCTTTCTAAAACCATAATTAACAATAACCTCTGTTTTATTACCACTAAATTATTAATTGATTATTTAGTTAATCTAGCTATATTATAAAACATCTACAACTTGTGCCAGAGTGGCTGCTGATATAGTTGAAATACAAAGCAAACCCTCAAAGATTGATCGATCCATGGCAACAAGCCATTTTTATGGCCGGAGGGATTCCATAGTATGGTGATGGTGGTGGTGATGGAGGTCAATGTGTGCTTTGACTGACTTTGAACAACAACATGACAAAAAGTGAAAGATAAAATTATTAATTAAAAATCCTTTTAAGATAGAGTCACAACGGACGATGCCTAATTAGATAGAACTCGAATACACTTCAATAGAACAAAAAATACAAAGTAATTAAAGAAATTAGACTGCAATAATTTGACAATAAATATGGATAAACTCCTTTCGTAATACAAAGCAAACCTAAGAAGAAAAGAAAAAAGAATAACCTAACAAAAAGGCACAAATGATAGAGTTACTTCCAAACGTTGTTGATCTCTATCTATCATTACTGTTATTACCGTCTCTGCAGAATTTTGAAGACGATGATGAATAACGTCCACTACTATATCACAGATTTTTGATTCACCATGATTGAAACTATCACCACAATTAGAGGACCACAATCGTTCAATCAAAACTCACTAGGCACCAGGCATCATTATGAGTAAAAGCTATGTGAAAGTAGATTTTTTTTTTTTGGACATGCTCTATGAAAATAAATAAGACTCATAAAGATAAGAGTTTCACTGAACGCTTGATATGTTGGCATGCCAAAACCCATTACTATGATAGGCATCATAACAATAAAACGAGAAGATAAAAGCTTTGAATACGAACAAATTTTGATAAATTGGACACCAAGACATGTTGACTCATTCTCTCAAAGAATTTTTTTGTTTTGAGAAAGATGTTTTTTTTTAGAGAGAACGGGTAGGATTTTTTGTTTTAATAATTTATAAACAAAAAAACGCGTGCCATCTCTTTAGTGTTTATCAATTTGTGCCTTCATTTATTAGGAAGAAGTACAATCGTGCCTATAGTTCAATATCAGTTGTCCATCTTAATTTATAATTTATGCCTTAATCTAATCTCATGCATGTGCTCATTTCTAATACTAAATTTCTTATATATATATATATATATATGTATACACATATTTATATTTAGATATTGTCAATATCGATCGATTTCGCCAATAATTCTTGATATTTCGCGAAATCAACAATAGTGGGAGAAAGAATTTTTTCCCCCTGTTTGATGTCGATCCATTGAAATTCTGATATATCCATCAAAATTTCGGTAATATTGCCGATTTTTAATTCATGGTTTGTATTCTGCTGTAACAAAAAAGAAAACTTCAAATGATTTTTGCTTTTCTTTCTCTACTTTCTTACCAAGCTGAAATTTCAGAAATATACATATTAATAAAAAAGACACTCTGAAAACTTCGTAGTCATATACATATTTAAAAAATCACAAAATACGAAAATTTTCTATTGAAAAAAAAAAATAATTGAAAGTGCTCTATGAAACTTGCTATTAACTCGAGATAAGTCACTGGGAAACGGCACTACAATTTAGCTTTCCTTTTTTATTTTAAATTTTATGGGCGAAACTAGCTAAGTTAGAACAAAAACTGCACTCTCGCATATCTAGATAGATCTTTCAACTATGTCAATTAGAACTAGTTCAGTTGATTCTAGTATTGGTTTATAGATAATTGATTTTAAATTCGAATCCCGATAATATATTGTATGAATAATTTCCAAAAATTTCTCCTCCCCATGATAAAAAAAAAGGATAGATTTCCGACTCCAATAATCAAATCTTCCACCATTTTTTGTTTTTGCAAGGCCTCAAGTATATATCATCCAAAATTCCGCTTTAATTTACCTTTGTCTGGAGGAAACAATGGATAAATCTATGGCTTGGACTTTAAGTTTCTCGATCAAAGTTTGAAAACTTTCACCGTGAAAGACTGAAAGGAATCTCCATGCTTACTATATATTCTTATTTTATTTTATTTTTTTCTTTGTCCATGCCATTTCTTCTAAATATATTGTAAGCACGCCTCTTGAATTGCATGGAAGTGGAACAAAGGGGGGTTTTCTAATTGATGTATATGTTTATATATATATATATGTATATATATATATTTTAAGTTATATAATTTTAATACTGATGACAATGGCGACCGCGATGATGATAATGATAGTGATTATGAATATAACAATTATAGATCACTAGAGATCAATGACTCTTGAATCTGATTTTTAGATCGGCTAAATTTGTTTACTAGATATAAAAAATTCGATGCTTCGAGTCAATTTTCTTAATAAACATACAAAATATACCTAGTTAGGGAAGAAGTAATGAACCTTACCCCTTAAATGCATATATATACATAAATAAAAATTTGATAAAAAAAAGAAAAAAATAACAACAAAGCCCATATTTAAACATGCAATATAAATATAAATTATTACTTTCTAATTTTAAATTGTACTCTTCCAGTCATAATAGCATCAAAATCTTTCATTATCTTTTTATTGTTGATATGTTAAATCGTGCTAAGTTAATTAAATAATGCTGAGATGAACCCAAAATCTTAGATAATCTAACTTATGTGGGAAGGGCTATAACCGTCCGAGTCCAAGGCAAGTGTCAGGATCCATGCTTTGGGGGCATGGCTAGCAATCCCACATCGTCCGGGGATTTGGGGAATGCGCCTTATATGTGTGGGCGTGCCTCTATCCAACATGAGGCCTTTTGAGAGCTCACTGATTTGGATTCCTGGGGAACTCCAAAGTTAAACGAGTAGAGGCTGGTGCAATCCTAAGATGGGTAACCGACCGGGAAGTTGCATGTGAGCTCCCGGAAACAAAATCGTAAGAGCTGGGCCCAAAGCGGACAATATCCTGTTGGAGTAGGTCGGGTCGTGACATCAAGGATCTGTCCGTGTATATAACAAAATTAAAAAAAAAAATTGCATATGTTTTCTCCATTACGAGTTTTCCTAGCGAAGGAGCTCTGTCGAGCAAAATTTGAACCATGTTGGCCAAAATTTTTACCCGGCGAAGCTTCGTCGGCCTGCCTCCTTCACACAAGCCTCGTCGGCTAGCATTTTGTCCAATTGAAGATCACGTTCGCTGACAAAAGTCACACTTGTCCGACGGAGAAATGTGTCACAAAATGCTGGTCGCGCAAGTTCAAAAGTCGACGAATTGTGTCCCGCAAACAGCTTCGTTGAGAAAATCCTTCGACGCAAAGCCATAATTTTTAGTCTTGCCCGACGAACTACATAGATTCACCACGCAAGATAAATACTTTTACATTTGCACAATGAAGTTCTTCGTTAGGTAAATCGAAATTTTTAACTTTGCTCGACGAAGTTATTAATTCGTTGGGAAAATGTATAAAATATTTTTAATATTTCTAATATTTAATTAAATATATATAATTAATATGAATAAATATTGGATTAAATATATATAATTAATATGAATAAATATTGGATTAAATATATATAATTAATATGAATATATATATTTAAATTAATATAATTAAAATAATAATAGAAATGATATGAAAGCTAAAATAATATTTGTAAAAATAAATGTACTATTTTTACATAATTTTAAATATAAAAAATTGTACACTTATTGAAAAGCCAACCAGGCGAGTGATGGGTTGAGGCCCGATAGGTCGTTAATTAAGAATTATTTTATATTATTTTATACCCTTTATATTTGACTTTTAATATTAAAATAAAAAATAATATATTTTGTGATATTTTTGTAGAAATAAATAAAGTTTGGAATTTGGAGCGTTTTGGCGAAAGAATCTTCCATATCGGAATAATAACGATGACGAAATAAGAGATACCACGGAAAATCTCTAGGAAATTCAGTGGAAGGCTACTGAAATCGTCTTCAGCCCAAACATTTGCTCCAGCCCACTGCGCAAGCCCAAGAAACTGGCCTAAAGTGTTCCGCCAGCCCAGCAAATACGGTCGGGACGCGCTGGCCAAATCTCGCCTTCACGTTCGATGTGCGTGTACCAAATCAACCCCCTCAGTCTGATCACGCGTGCGTTGATCCGTCAATCTTCTTGTCAGCGTATGACGCGCGACTGTCCTCTGCCCCTATCAGCCTGCGCCTACCGAATATACCTTCTACATGTCAACGCGCACCCGCCGACGCTCAGTCTTTCTTTTCAGCGCCAATCGCGCGACAGATCAATCTTTTTTCAGCCAGGCCACGCTGATCCTTACCTAACCCTATCAGCAGTAAGCTGCTGATTCAACTGCTCCTCTTTTCAGCCATTTTTAGCCCAATTTCATCATTTTTCGTCATTGTTTCATTATTTTATTTTAATTTTGTATTTTATTATTTGAATTTTGGCACTCCCTCTATAAATAGGGAGGCCATTTCATTTGTAAAATATCCCCATTTTTCCATTTCTTCCATTTTTCTTAGTTTTTAGTTCTTGGTTTAGTTCTTTTGTTTCTCTCTTTTGAGAGACATTTTTAGGGATCATTTGTAACTTCTTTTGATTATTTATTTTAGTTTCATTTTCTTTATTTTGTTCTTAGTTTCATTTTCTTTATTTTGTTCTTAGAAGTTCTTAAACTTCTCTTTAATTACATTTTTATGCTTTCTTTAAGAAAAACCTAAGGCTAAGTAATTCTAAGACAATTCAAGAGTTTTTAAGACCGAATTCCTCGAATTCCTTCTTCCATCTTCACAAGTTTCCTGTTGTTGTTCGATGATTCTTGTGAAAAACCCTCTTGTCTACTTAAATTCTTGTTATTGTTTTAGTTTTATTTATAATTTCATATATGTGTTGGTATTTTTTTTATAACATTTGTAAGTATGAATACAATCTTCATGTGTTTTACTTTTTGAATTTCTTTTACTTCATATGTTTTAGTGCTTCATACTTTAATTTGATGTTAAGTGTCGGCCGCTGTCGGTGCACTTAGCATTTGATTGAAGAGATTTAATATCGGCCGCTGTCGGTGTATTTAATCACAAACTTAAGGTAAATCATATTGTAAATAATAATCCGTTGTTCGGTGCATTTATACTATGAAAAACATATGCATATAATGGAGATGATGAAGGTAGGATTTTGTGATTGGTTCAATATAAGCATGATGTTAGAGTGTTAGTAAAAATTGTATTTAAAGGGAGCTTATTTTAGGAGTAATTTTAAATAATGTTATTGCTAATTTTAATTTAATTCTTAGTTAGTGTTTTCTGTAGTTCAGATTACAAATCTTTTCAAACCTCCCTTTAATTCTTTATTCTTTTATTCTTTTATTCTTTTATTCATTAATTCATTAATTCTTTAATCTTTAATTCATTTATTCTTTAATTCATTTATTCATTAATTATTTTATTAATTTATTCTTTTATTTATTATTCTTTCTCACTAACAAATTATTAATGTTCCCTAATTTCCCCAGTTAAGAACGATTCCTATTTACCAATACTACATCTACACAAAAAAGGTTTAAATTGCATAATACTCGAATTACATGTTTAATTTAATGCGTAGTTTGAGCGTTATCAATTTTAATGTTCATATTACATGTTCATATTTTTTATTTTTATAAAAAAAAATTCTAAAAAATAATAAATAAATAAAGTTTACTTTCCTATTTTCTTTAATCTTAGCTCTATGTTAGTGTTAATTCATACTCATGAATAAATGTTGTATATATGTTACTTGTTATTCTTCATACTTGTTCATAATTTTTATTTATTATTATTATTATTTTTCTTTTTATATACTTGTTCATATTTGTACACATTTGTTCATACTTATTTGTTTATACTAGTTCATAATTTGTATATTACTTGTTTACATTTATTTTATTTATTTGTTTAAGTATTTATTTAAGTTTGTCTTTTTCTTCTTTAAGAAAAAATTCAAAAAATAAAAAAAAATTAAAAATATATAAAAAAAATTAAAAAATCTTACCTTAACTTTGTGTTAGTGTAAATATATATTTGTAAATAAATCTTGTACATATATTAGTTTGTTAATGTGAATTTGTTTTGTGAATATCATTGTGCATAAAACCATACTTGTGAATAAATTGTTTATACTTGTATAAATTGTTCATATGCAAATTGTCTTGATATACTTGTAAAATTATGCATAACACATACTTGTAAATTCTTGCATTCATGCATTAGTCTCGGCTATATGTAGATCACTTGTACTTCGAAGTTTAGATTTTGATCTTTAATGGAATAGGTGAAGTCTCTTTTGTTAACTCTCACATGCGGTGATTGTTAACATTTGAGTTATTTTAGTTCTCTGAAGTAAGAAATTTCGAGGGTGATGTCTAGGACAAGAGACGGTACTCATAACGGGTTTTGGGTCTAAGAAAGAGACATCAATGGAGTTTAAGCCTCGGGATGTCTTGAAATTAGCCATACCTCTTATGTTTATTATTTCTAACCTGGTCACCTTTGGACTTTCCCAAACAGTTGACTAAAACTAAGATATTTACTTGGGCCGCATGGACGTTGAAGTCTCCATCTAAACTTTGAAGTTATGTGAACCATATATATCTTTGACTTCCTCCAACATGTAAATATTGTTTATATCTTTTTACATTTGTTTATATCTTAACTTACATTACTTGTCATGACAAATTTAATTTGCATCTTTAGTTTAACTAACTTGCATCTTTCATTTTATCTTGCATTACATCTTTCATTTAACTTGCATTTTCAACTTAACTTGCATTTTTAACTTAACTTGCATATTTAGTTTAACTTGCATTGCATCTTTACTCTAACTTACATCTTTAACTCAAATTGCATCCTTAACTTAAATTTGCATCTCTAACTTACATTATTGACAAACGTGGATCTCTGACTAACTAACTTTTTTTTTCTAGGCTGGATGGACGTTAAACTTCAAGCGCTTGTTGGGAGGCAACCCAATGTGTTCCCAAGATGTGAAGGAGCCATCAACGCAGTTTTACTATCTTTCTACTCTTCACTCTCTTTTATTTTGTTTATTTAATGTTTTTCTTACTATTTTCGTAAATCATCTTCCTTACTTTGATTCTATCTTTAATTACTTCTTATTTGCCTACATTGAGGATAATGTAGAATTTAAGTGTGGGGGAATGATTTACAATTTTAATTGTCCAATAATTTTTTTTTATAAAAATTAATAAAAATAAATAAAAAATAAAAATTGTTTATTGCATTCTTGAGTCTTTTTATTTTAACTTAGTGTTTTTACGAGTCTTAAGTTGCCATTTAACTTGTCAATGATATAAATGAACGGAAATGAATATGTTACGGCCATAAAGATAATCACTACAACTTGAATTTGTTTGTTAATATTTTGTGATTAAGTGTTATAACTTGAAGATAATGCATGTAAATTGGTACATAAACTAACATGATAAGATAAGTATGAATCATATGAACCTTATGTGAGTTTTAGAATTTTATATACATATATGATGAGTGATTCATAAGTTCTTTGTTTAATTGATATACATATGCCTCATAACTGTTTGCAATAGATTTTAATGAACTCTAGAGTACTAGAACTTTTATGTGATTTTCAAAACTTTTAAGTCAATAAACTCTCTGATTTTGGATATGATTAAGGCATTAGGGTTAACACCATAAATTCAAACATCCATGTTCCCTATTTTGTGTGCACAAGTTGCGACCCACTTAGTTTTAACCCCTTTGAGCCCACATTAAGCCTTTCTTTCATCACTATGATTATCTAAACACTTCAACTTAATATAGACATCTTTTACCTTTGTTCCAAGGACTCAGTTGAAGACATGAAGATCATGTGAAGAGAAAATGAAGATGTTGAAAAGACTTTTATGTGTATTATTTGGATTTACTTCCTTCAAATTTGTTGTATTATTGACACATGTTATTACCTTGATGTATAAAAAAAAGAAAAAAATTTAAAAAAAAGAAAAAAAGAAAAAATATATATATATTTGAGTCTATATCATGGTAATAAAGTTTGATTATGTAATGTTTGAGTTAAATCCTTTGTATTTGTAAATCCGACACAAAGAATGAATTTGAGGCCCAACATGATGAAATAAGGCCTATGTTCGAAGGGATGAATTACTGACATCATTGCATTAAGGTTGGGAAATTATGATACGTTTTGGGAGTCTATTGAGTCTTGGAACGAATTTGAGAACCACTTATCCTATACATTCCTTTCTCTAAACTTTACCCCATTATAACTTTCGTAAAGACCTTATGATCTTTAAGATGCTAAATTTTGATTAGTTGAATCAATCACTTGAGTAAGCTTATGGTTTCAGTTCATTTGTGCAAGTATGTTTTATTTTTATCATGAGGTGTTTGCTTGAGATTTTGCAAAAGGTACTTCATTTCTATTATGTGAGCATGTTTTTCTCACATATTTTGAGTGCAAACACAAACCCTTACAAATTGAGTGAATTTATGAGTGCATATGTCAGGACCCACCCCCAATCCCCCGGGATTAAGGGCTAAATCCTGCTCCCGTCTAAATTACGCGTCGTTACAGCGTATCCTTGTGAGTTGATTCATACTTGTTTTATTCATGTTGAGATCAATTTTACCATATTTACTCATTATCTTACTTGTTGAAACATTTTGTTACCATATATTAACTCTTGAATTCCATATACTTAAATGCTTTAAGTGAAAATCTTTTATGCCATGATAATCATGAAGTATTGAGACAAATGGTTAAGGGTTTACTTGTTTTGAACTCGTAGTTTAATTTTAGTATTTTCTAGGGACTAGCAAAGTTTAAGTGTGGGGGTATTTGATAGGTTGTTAATTAAGCATTATTTTATATTATTTTATACCCTTTATACTTGACTTTTAATATTAAAATAATAAATAATTAGAGAACATAATATATTTTGTGATATTTTTGTAGAAATAAATAAAACTTGGAATTTGGAGCGTTTTGGCGAAAGAATTGTCCCGATCGGAATTATAATGATGACGAAATAAGAGATACCACTGAAAATCTCTAGGAAATTCGGTGGAAGGCTACTGAAATCATCCTCAGCCCAAGCATTTGCTCCAGCCCACTGCGTAAGCCCAAGAAACCGACCTAAAGTCTTCCGCCAGCCCAGCAAATACGGGTTGGACGTGCTGGCCTAATCTCGCTTTCAAGTTCTATGTTCGTGTACCGAATCAACCCCCTCAGTCTCATCACGCATGCATCGATCCTTCAATCTTCCTATCAGCGTCTGACGCGCGACTATCCTCTGCATGTATCAGCCTGCGCCTACCGAACCTACCTGCTACATGTCAACGCGCGCCCCACCAAGGCTCAGTCTTTCTTTTCAGAGCCAATCGCGCGACATATCAGTCTTTTTTCAGCCAGTCCACCCCGATCCTTACCTAACCCTGTCAGTAGCAAGCTGTTGATTCAACTTCTCCTCTTTTCAGCCATTTTTTAGCCCAATTTCATCATTTTTTCATCATTGTTCATCATTTCATTATTTTATTTTAATTTTGTATTTTATTATTTGAATTTTGGCACTCCTTCTATAAATAGGGAGACCATTTCATTTGTAAAAGGTCCTTATTTTTCCATTTCTTCCATTTTTTCGTAGTTTTTAGTTCTTGATTTAGTTATTTTGTTTCTCTCTTTCGAGAGACATTTTTGGGGATCATTTGTAACTTCTTTTGATTATTTATTTTAGTTTCATTTTCTTTATTTTGTTCTTAGTTTCATTTTCTTTATTTTATTTTTAGAATTTCTTAAACTTCTCTTTAATTACATTTTTATACTTTCCTTAAGAAAAACCTAGGACTAGGTAATTCTAAGACAATTCAAGAGTTTTTAAGATCGAATTCCTCAAATTTCTTCTTCCATCTTCACAAGTTTCCTGCCGCGGTTCAGTGATTCTATTGAAAAACCATCTTTTTTCTACTTAAATTCTTATTATTGTTTTAGTCTTATTTATAATTTCATATATTTTTTGGTATTTTCTTTCTAACATTTGTAAGTATGAATACAATCTCCATGTGTTTTACTTTCTGAATTTCTTTTAGTTCATATGTTTTAGTGCTTCATACTTTAATTTGATGCTAATGCACTTAGCATTTGATTGAAGAGATTTTAATGTCAGCCACTGTCGGTGCATTTATTCACAAACTTAAGGTAAATCATATTGTAAGTAATAATTCGTTGTTCGGTGCATTTATAATATGACAAACGTATGCATATAATGGAGATGATGAAGGTAGGCTTTCGTGATTGGTTCAATATAAGCATGATGTTAGAGTGTTAGTAAAAATTGTATTTAAAGGGAGCTTATTTTAAGAGTAGTTTTAAATAATGTTATTGTTATTTTTAATTTAATTCTTAGTTAGTGTGTTTTCTTTAGTTTAGATTACAAATCTTTTCAAACCCCCCTTTAATTCTTTATTCTTTTATTCATTAATTCATTAATTTTTTAATTTTTTATTCTTTAATTCATTTATTCATTAATTACGTGTTTAATTTAATACTCGAATTACATGTTTAATTTATTCTTTAATTTTTTAATTCTTTAATTCATTTATTCTACATCTACACAAAAAAAATTTAAATTACATAATACTTGAATTACGTGTTTAATTTAATACGTAATTTGAGCGTTATCAAGGCCATTATCACATTGGTTAATATCTCAAAGAATTGATCATTATCACATCGCTCATCCAAGTCACTTTCCTCCTGATGGGTCCCCCGAACCAAAGATGTCGATGCAGTAATTTTTTTTCACTGTGATAGATCCAATTAGTGTAGTTGTATACGTCTAATTCCATGTTAGATGCATTTGGAGATTATTCAATGGCATCCAACTGTAGTTGTTATATTTACGGTATGGACACATGATATGTCTTTCATTATTACAATGACTACGTGTAAAGACAATGAAGTTGTCGATTCCATCCAAATATTGTTTAAAAGATCTATAAAAAAAAAATTGCATCCAGTCTCTTTCTATTGTGCATGCTTTCTCAAAATAGAGTCAACGTAAGTAAATGCATTAACATTATCCTGTAATTAGAACAAGATAATATCAAAACTTGTTCATCTCCTTATGCCTCTGCTGACTTGGCCCTATCCTATTCGAGAATGCACGTTCTGTGCTTTGTAGTTTGTGACCTAGGAGGTTAAGTTTCGATCGATGGAAATTTTGGCAGCATCTTCCTATAGTTCCAAAAATGCGACGTAGATATTTTAAACGAATATCTATTATGCATTTAGAGAATGGTAGGGGATGCAAACTAACTTTTCTACAATCAAAACCTAACCTTGTATACAAGAAATTACAAAATACATAGTTGCGCACCCCAAACTGTCCGAGTAAATAGACAACTTAAGAGTCAGTCAATTAAACTAATTCACTAACTCTCAAATGCGTCTAACGTATTAACTTCGCATAAACAGTTATGAAATATAAATATATTTCACTCCGTCAGAATCACGTAAAAAGTTTTACAAATAATTTCGCAACAAATTCACGAACATTTATTAATTATGCATATTGTAAAGTTTACAATTTTCTATTTTCCTAATTTAATAACATATTTTCGTATTTCCTAACATATTTTCTATTTTCAATAATTTCATAACATTTTTTTTCCAAACATTTTCTCTAATTTCCTAACATATTATCTTTTTCCCTAATTTTGTAACATATTTTTTATTTTCATATTTTCCTAACAAATTTCCTAATTTCTTACCAATTTTCCACAAATTCTCCACATTTTCCACAATAAATAACAATTTCCTAACATAATTATATCCAAAATTCTTAACAAAATTAAATTGAGAGACAAAAACACATCCTTTTTATAAGTATTCCTTCAAATCAACCACAAATTACCTAAAACAAAAAACTTAATTAGTTTCCAATCAAAATCAAAGTCTTAAACTTAAAAAAATTAAATCCCTCCAACCTTCATAATTGGTATGGGTGATTGAGAGACAAAAGGATAATCAAAATTGTGATGAGATGATGCTACATAACAGAGGGAGTTGGGGGGTGGGTGGGGGGGGGGGGGGGGGGGGGGTGGGGGGGAGAGAGAGAGAGAGAGAAAGAGAGAGTGATGCGAGCTGTGAGATTGAAAAAAAGGAAGAAAAAGTGTGTGTGTGAGTAAGAGAGAGAGAGTGATGAGAGTTGAGAGTGTGATTTTAATGTATTTAGACTTTTTCCCAACAAAGCGATCCGTCAGAAAAATTTTAATGATTCGTTGGGCGCTCGTCATAAAATAATGTTCGCTGGATGGAGGAAACGAACTTGTCGAGCAATGGTTTCCATATTGTGTGCCAAGTACTTCTCCTCTCTTGCTAAAAATTGGCTGGTGAATGGCCTTCATCGGGTAAAAGGTAGTCAAAGCTATGTTTTGCGAAGCGAAAAATCATTCGTTGTTAATTCAACTTTGCTCAACGGAGGTTATGAACTTGTCGAGCAAAGTGTTCCATTTTTGCGCTCAAAAACACATTCTTCCCGCTAAGAAATTTCCTGGCGAGATTTTATTTCGCCGAGCAAAGTTAAGTTTTGCGGCTATATAATCTTCATCAGGCGAAAATTTGACAGACTAGTTATATTTTCTTGTAGTATTTGATCCCTTCTTCATAAATCATCAATAAATCTGCAGTATTGCATCTCATGATTTTTATTTCAGTAATTTATATCTTTGTTTTTTACTAAACTGCATGGTATCCATTAAGTTATTAAGTACTCATACACCAAATAGGGTTCACATAATCATAGTACATAGAAAGTGCGTGCAATCACTACAAGAAATAAGCCATTACCCGGCGAAAAAGATTTGTCAAATATGCAAATCGTCGGGTAACTTAAAACCCGAAGGCCACTATCGGGTAGCATATCGTCAAGTCGTCGCCGTCAGGCCAGAGCCTTTAACGACGATTCAACGTCCGCCGTTAGGTACCCTTGATTCTACCCAAAGCAGAGTTTGTCGGTGAAACTTCGTCGGGTAATCCTGAGTCAACGCACAATGCCCGACGAAAAAAATTACGTTGGTCAGGCCACATACAGATTAAATAGTAAGGAAAATTGTTTAGTGGATATCCACCGAATCAAAAGATTCGTCGGATAATATTGATAGATTCATCGGGTAATATTTGAACAACAAGAAACGTCCTTTGGCGGCTATCTACCGAAAGTACAATATTCGTCGGGTAAGATTGTAAATATTAGCCGGGCATAATTCAATAATTTTTTTATATTAATAATTTTATTTTTCATAATTTTTTAATTACGTAAATAATTATTAAATCTGAAAAATATGAAAAATAAATAAATTCAAATATGGAATTATGCAATTTATATTTATAAAATTTAAAATATTATTTTAAAAATTTATACAATGAAATAAATGGCTACCAGGGGGGCTGGTAGGGGTGGTGAGGCTGTTCGGACGAAACAGCTTGTTCGAACGGAGTAGACTGTTACTCAGGGGCCGAGGATATCCCAAGTGTCAGGAGCCGACCCTCCTCAGTCAGGACCCGACTCATCTGGCACGATATTGTCCGCTTTATGCCTCCTTGCCCTTGCCCTCACGGTTTTGTTTTCGGGAGCTCACGGTGCAACTTTCCAGGGGGTCACCCATCATGGAATTGCACCAGCCTCAACTCGCTTAACTTTGGAGTTCCAACCGAACCCAAATCTAATGAGCTCCCAAAATGCCTCGTTTAGATCAGAGTTGCGCAGCGGCCCACTCTATCTAACACGATATTGTCCTCTCTAGACTCACTGGCCGAACCAGTCCAGTCTGTAGGTTTTTGTTCCCGGGAGCTCACGGTGCAATTTCGCAGTGGGTCACCCATCATGGGATTGCACCAGCCTCCACTCGCTTAACTTTGGAGTTCCCTAGGAATCCAAAGCCAGTGAGCTCCCAGAAGGCCTCACGCTAGATAGGTGTGTGCCTACACCTTTAAGACACACCACCATTCCCCTCCCAGACCATTCCCCTTGCAGGAATGTGGGATTGTTTACCGTTCCCTCCAGGACACGGGTCTTACAATCCACCCCCCTTAGGGCCCAGTGTCCTTACTAGCACACTTTCCGATCGGCGTTTGGCTCTGATACCATTCTATCAGGACCTGAACCTACTCGATCAGGACCCGACTCATCTAGCACGATATTGTCCGCTTTGGGCCTCCTTGCCCTTGCCCTCACGGTTTTGTTTTCGGGAGCTCACGGTGTAACTTCCCAGGGGGTTACCCATCATGGAATTGCACCAGCCTCAACTAGCTTAACTTTGGTGTTCCAACCAAACCCAAAGCCAATGAGCTCTCAAAAGGCCTCGTTTAGATCAGAGTTGCGCAGCGGCCCACTCTATCTAACACGATATTGTCCCCTCTAGACTCACTGGCCGAACCAGCCCAGCCCGTAGGGTTTTATTATCAGGAGCTCACGGTGCAACTTCCCAGTTGGTCACCCATCATGGGATTGCACCAGCCTCTACTCGCTTAACTTTGGAGTTCCCCAGGAATCCAAATCAATGAGCTCCCAGAAGGCCTCGCGCTAGATAGGTGTATACCTACACCTTTAAGACACACCACCATTCCCCTCACAGGAATGTTGGATTGTTCACCATTCCCTCCAGGACACGGGTCTTACACCAAGTGTCGAAAGAACATTGCAAGCTGAGCCCTGATCTCGTCGTTTTGGGCATGAAGACTCTCGTTTTGGGCCCTCAGCTCGGTTGTCTCGGTCTGGAGGTTGTATAATTGTGCCTTAGCTCCTAGTACTCCTCAATATTGACGCCCCTAGAAGAAGCATCGGAGCTAGTCGAGATGTCTCGTTCCTGCCCTTTACCGGCACCCCGAACGATCTTCCCGAACGTCGACCCAACTATCGCTCCGGAATCACCCTCGATCACTTTGGATCTGGTAGTTGCTCTGCCAAACGTGTGTCCAGCTGTCGTTGGGTCAACTCCTCTTGGGTTTGCTGGACGTCTGCGAGCATTCCCGCCTTCGAAAATCAAAACACATTTATTAATTAAAAAAACAATTAAAAAATTAAATATACATATTTAAACTTACGTGAATTGCATCAGCTTTTAGGTTCCTCTGGCCAGCGTACACTTGTCCCAAGGCATCCACCTTTGGGAAAAGTGACCCAGCGTTGCATCGTTTCTCGTGTCTAGCTGCTAAGGATGTGACCCACTGTGGTGGTTCAACGTCGTTTTTCACCGATTTCGCATGTTGGCTTCTGATTTTTTCTATTCATTAATAAATTTAATTAAATTCGTTAATGAAAAAATACGATTAAAAAATTGAACAAGTTTAGAAAGTAAAGTTACGATATACTCGGCCGTCACAAAGTGGGCATAGATCCAGTCCATCCGATCTTCTGAGCACCCTCCAGCTCTCGCGATGGATTGGCAAGAGCTTCCTCCGGGGTATACAAACTCAACCACTAGTCGTGGTGCTTGTACTTCTACTCGGATTACCGCAGCTGTCAGTGCTGCCTCATGTATTCCATGAGGGTCGCATTCTTAGTGTCATATTGAAAATTGACCTACAATAAATTATTAAAATAAGTAAAATCATTAAAATTATTAAAAATAATAAAAATCATTAAAATAATTTTAAAAAAAACTTACCGAAAAGGCACCCCAACAGATGGTGAGCTGCTATAGGGATTGCTGGTGGAGGGGTTGCATTCACCACCCGCGTGTCAGGTACCGGTGTAGGGTCTCCATCCACCCTCGGTATGTTCAGCACCGACATACTTGCGACATTCATCGGTTCCTTAGCCACAATAGGCGAAGCGCGATGACGAGACCTCGTAATAATTTTTGTGGCTACCGACTTCTACCAAAAAAAAAATTGAAATCAACAATCAATCAATATTTAATAATAATCAATAATTATCAACTATCAATCATAATAATATTTAATAATCGATAATTTCAATTAATAATAAATTAATCCCTAAACAACAATCAATAATAATTAATAACTAATAACAAAAAATATAATAATAATTAATAATTACTAATATTTAATAACAATCCATTAAATCAAAATCAGCTATAATTCATAATTCATAACCCACAATCAATTATTCCATTACCAAATTCAATTATTCCAAAATTCATAATCCATAATCAACCATATTCCATATTCCACAAATAACCAAAATCTAAAAATTCAATCACAAATAATTCATATTATCAAAATATATATATAAACTAATAAACGTATATAAATTAAGTAATTAAACAAAAAATATATATATATATATACATTGAGAGAGAAAGAGAGAGAACAATATATATCTATATATATCAAAATGCTTGCGGGTTCGAATGATGATGTCCATCATGTGATCAAAATGCTTGTTCATTGTATTATACTCAATTTTCATGTGCATCAACTCCACAACTGCCCCTAGAAGCGAAAAACGTTGTACAACCCGGGTAGAATTCACGTTGAGCTTCTTTCAACAATCTATCGTAATGGAGTTCAGAATCTTCGAGTTGAAACCTAGGTGCTTCACCATCCATATCATCGGATGCGAGAGGAAAAACATCCGTTAATATCTCTATGACTTGATCATTATCACATCGCTCATCCAAAGTACTTTCTTCCCAATGGGGCCTAAGAACCGAAAATGTCGATTTAGTAAATATGTCTTCGTCGTAATATATCTAATTAGTGTAGTTGTGTACGATCTCATTTCAATCCAAATGATACCGGACCTCATTCAACGACATCCAATTGCAATTATTACATTTACGACATGAACAAATTATACATCTCTCATCAATGCAATGATTACGTGTAATCTCAATGAAGCTGTCGATTGCATCCATATAGTGGTCCGCAGATCTATCAAACAATTGCATCCAGCTTCTGTCTATTATATATGCTTTCACAAAATATAGTCAATGTATGTAATTGAGTTAACATTGTCACCTAATAGCCCGATAAGTGAATATCAAAATCTGCTCGTCTCTGTATTACTCTAGTTTTGTGGCCCTGTCTCATTCGAGAGTACACATTTTGTGCTGTTCGGTTTGCAATTTATGACCCAAAGTTCCGACGATTAGAAAATTTGGTAGTATCTCCTTACAGTTCCCCAAATGCCCGATGTAGATATTATAAAGAAATATTTAGTACGCATTTTGAGAACATTGTAGGATGCAAACATACCGAATTTTAAACAACTGAAACCTGACTTCACAGACCACAAACTATACAGCACATAGTTGCACACCCCCAAACTATCCTAGTAAATGGAAAATTTAAGAGTCAGTCAATCAACTCAATTCACTAACTCTCAAATGAGTCTAAGGTTGTGTCTTAAATTTAATTATACAAAGTTAATCAACCCGATTAACTTCCCATAAACTGTTATAAAATATAAACACATTTCACACCATCGAAATATATATGATAAAAAAAGTTATCAACAATTTCTATTTTCCTAATTTTCTAATTTCCTAACATATTTACTAATTTCTTAACATATTTTTTATTTTCCTACTTTCCTAATTTTCCATTTTCTTAACATATTTTCTAATTTCTTAATTTCCTAACAAATTTTCTATTTTCCTAATTTCCTAATATATTTTCCTAATTTTCTAATCTCCAAACATATTTTCTAACTTCTTGATTTTCTAACATATTTTCTAATTTCCTATTTTCCTAACATATTTTCTAATTTTCTAGTATTCTATCACATTTTATATTCCTACTTCATAACATACTTTCTATTTTCATATTTTACTAATAAATCTTCTAATTTCGTACACACTATTTCTACACAAATAACCAACAATTTCAACATATTTTTCAAAATAAAAAACAATTTCAAAATCTCCAAAATTAAGTACATACCTTTGTATTTATGGGAGATGGTGTGATGAGAAGTTGAATTAATATTATTTGTGGAGAATTAATTTAGTGAAGATAGGATGAGAGAGAGAGAGAGAGAGAGAGAGAGAGAGAGAGAGAGAGAGAGAGAGAGAGAGAGAGCTGTGAGAAAAAAATTATAGGTAGGGAGGAAGAAGAGTAAATCGACTGTGTTAAATGCTAATAGACCTTTGTCGGGCAAAGTTTAATGATTCGTCGGGTAAAGGTAAAATTTGATGCCAAAACAATATCCTTCCCACCAAATACCATACCCGATGATTATCTCTGTCGGGTAACCTTGGTCAACAATTAATGTTACTCGATGAAGAAAATCTAAAATATTCTTCGGGTTTTACGATGTTACCTGACGAGCATGAGTTTTTTCATCGGGTAACATGGACATTTTTTGCGCACAAAATTTTTTTTTCGCTCCATTAATTTACCCGATAATGTGTTTTATATTTGTCAAGTACCATTAATTTTAACGACAAAAAAAGTCTCCATCGGACAAAATCTGATTGAACCCCAAAAAATTTCTTAGAGTGAATACTAAATAATTGATCATCTCAGTGCCGCCTAGTCTAGAACTAGCTAAGGTATTGCTTCAATTTCTTAAATTAAAGACTTTCATAAAAAAAAAACTTGTTCTTAAGCAAACGGTATTGGGATATTTTAATCCTACGACTGATCAAATTTTAAGTTTGAATAATTATGATAGTAGTGAGCCGTTTGGAGCCTGATGTACCTTTAACAGAGATATATGTGAGATTAAGATCCATTTGGAAGGTTTCATTTGTTCCCTTATATGAATCTTTTGATATGAGGAAAGGGTTGTATGAGGAGGTACCACTAGGGTGGGATGCAAGTATTGTCTTTATTTACATACTACAATTAAGATGAAATAACTCGATGTGTTCATATTCGTCACAATAATATATACAACTTATAAACGGAAAATATTTGTATCCCACCCGAGGTACCACTAGGGTAGCATACAAGTATTGTCCTTGTTTACATAACAACGATTAAGATGAAATAAATCGATGTGTTCACATTCGTCACAATAATATATACAACTTATAAACATAAAATATTTGTATCTCACCTCAATTATACCTTCTCGTGTCACCCTTTCAATGTATCAAATTGTATTTATATGTATCATTATCAGAATTTTTTATTTTCTAAATCATAATTTCAAGATCATCTCCGTAAAATATCAACAAGATTGGAGGTCGTTTAGTCATTCATATGTATCAAAATAAATCAACGTTTTTTTTGTAAGAATTAAGATCTTCATGGCGGGCCATGTAGGACCCGTCCCGAATCTACGAGATTAATTAAGGTTAATAACGAATTATCGAGAATTAGTTCAGGACTAATCGAGATTAGTCGAGGATTATCGGGTGATCTGGGCACAACGACGATTTTGCTAGTAAAAAGGGAAAAAATTTAACTTTTGACCCGAGAGGTCCAATGCAAGATAACTGAAGACCGTTACATAAATCGAGATGATACGAGTTCATAGACAAGCGGCACGTCGAAATTGGACATCGTACGGGTAAGTTATGGGTCAAGGACGGTTTCAAGATGTAACGGCCCGTCCCGGAAGTCGGGATTAGATTAGTGGTTAATGAAGGATTAACGAAGATAATCGGTGATTAGTTGGATACTTTTGGACGGACGATGCAGAATGACAATTTTGCCCTTGGAATGGGCAAAATGTTGACTTTTAGTTTGATCGATGACCATGACGTAGTTCGGGACGTCAAGAGTCCGTAGACAAGTGGCACGTTCAATTCCGACATCCGAGGAGGAAGTTCTGATGTTCGGAAGGTTGAGGGCATTTTTTGTATATTGGTTAAAAAGGGGGAATTTGTTGACTTTTTGTACGACAAGTGTTCTTCACGTAAACCAAGGACCGTTAGGTAGAGCTCGACGTCCTAAGTACAATGACAGGTGGCACGCCGTCATCGGACATCGGACGGATAAGATATTGGTCTAGGAAGTGAAGGGTAAAATGATAATTTTGACATTTAGGGGCAATTCAGTCTTTTCCAATCTTGGGATTTGTGCCCAATCAGATAAGTACATCTGGGAGAATGGGATTGGATATTTTTAGGCTCAGTCCACAAGGTGAGTGACACCTGGCCGTTTCTTTCACGGTTATACGTTTTAATTTAAGGGCTTTATCGATCAGTTGAGGAAAACATAGAGGCTGAGACTGAGAGTTATCGATCAGTTTTCAGGGTGTGAGTCTTGAGTTCGAGTGTGTGTGATCAGAGATAAAGTTGAGAGTCTGGTGAGTGAAACTATGGTGTTGGGATTGAGTGAAAAACTCAGAGGAATGTGAGAAACCCAGGAAACAGAGAGGGCCACCGTGCAAGGCTGAGAGTTGGAGTGATCAAAACCAGTCAAGTCTGGGCTTATGGTGGTGTTTAGCGACTTGAGGAGAGACTCTAGGATGTGTAGGGCCACGGCGGAGCTCACGACGGTGAGCAGAGAAACAGGTAAGTCTCTGGCCCCCTGTTTTTCCAAAAAAGTTCAAATCCAAAATCGTGAGTTTTGAGGACTGGTTGAGTGTTTTTGTTGATTATAGCAGCTGAAGGAAGTAACTGCCAAGGTTAGGAACTCGAAACCGTGACTGAAGGAGTGACTGGTGGCCGGAATCCGAAGGTCAATTTTTTGCATTTTTGGTTCGAGTTTGGAAGGTAAGAAATAGGACTCCATTTCGTGTTTTTAGTAAGTAAATCAATAAAAAATTCAAGGACAAAGCTTAGGGTTTAGAAAGGATTGAAAATGGATTGAAAACGAGTGAAAACCGGCCTTGCCGGCTCGGTTGGACTGGACCGGACTGAACTGGGTTGGATGGAGGTTGATGATCACACTGTAGCAGGCGCGTGGCTCCCACGCGCAGCCCCTTTGGACGGCGCGTGAGGGCGCGCGGGGCTTCTTTTGGGGAAACGTTCAACACTGTTTTCACTCTAAACGATGTAACGAATATTTTAGGATAAGTTTTGAGTCGATCGGACACTGTATCGAAGTAGTTTTGAGTATTCAAAGGTTTAGGGGTTCGTTTAATTAGGTTTAAAAATCCGGGAAAATTGGGGAAATTAGGGTAAGCTTAAATGAAGTGTTTGTGACCCGGAATGGTGACTTTTGAGAGGTCGGGAAATTCCTGAGATAGCTGAGGAGCGTACAGGACGCGAGTGACGTGTTCGGACCTTGTGAGTGGACTGTTTGTTTTCTAACCGAGCATGCACAACTGTTTTACTTATTTATTTATGTTTTGATATATGCTTTTATGCTTTCGATGCATGATTTTATGTTTACGATTTTTATATACTTGATTGCACGTTTTTCAATACGTGTTATCAGACTTACACGTACTTCAAGAATATGATTTCTGTTATCCTTTTGAGTATGGTTTCAGATGGATGATTTATGTTTATACGCTTTCTATTTTACTAAGGATTTGGGGACATGTTTTGGATATGATTTGAGATTTGGAAGTGAAATTCGGGCGGAAGTCCCATTTCGATCAAACGTGATTTCAGTTTTCGAGGATTTGTCCAGCTTGGTTTTGGTTTTCCGATTTCGATGATTTTCCTTGTTGATTGAAAAATGGTTTTGGGTTTAAAGACCCAGAAAAAGAGAAAAACCCACTGGATCTGGTTTGAGTTTAAAGACTCGGATTGATTGACGAGGGGAGGAGGGGAGGAGGGCCCTGGATTGATATGTTTAAGTTTAAAGACTCGGTATGTGTTTTGAGTTTAAAGACTCGATGATTATGATACCCCCCCTGAGGCCTGTGATTGTGGTTTGAGTTTAAAGACTCATTGATATCACGGGAATGTCTGGTTATTTGTGCATGATTTTGAGTTTAAAGACTCGGACGCACTTGAGATCCAGTAAACTTGTATGATTGATGCTTTCACTGGTTTTTCACTGGTTTTCAAATGTTTTGGGCTGTGACCCGAATAATTTTATTTTTATGGATTTATGGATTTAGGGTCGAGTGCCCGAACTTTGGTTTTGATCTCTGATGCTTTCCATACTTATTTTCATATCGTACATATTGTTGTTTTCGAATACTTGGTTATGCATGCATATTTTCAAACGGAGGGTGAACCCTCGTTTATTTCGTAAACGGTTTTATAACTCTTATTTATTTTTAGTCCACTCACGCTTTTAATGTTTTTAACACCCTCCAGGTCGTGGTGCTAGCACCGGGGCTAACGTTGAAGCAGAGGTGGAGGCATAGAGTTTTCCCGTTGCGCGTGTAGCCAGCTTTTAGTAGGACTCTCGTCTTATCTTGTACTATACTATGCTCTGTGCTACTGTGGACTTGTTGTATTATAACTTCTCCTTGGTCTGGCAATGTACATTTCGCGGTTTTTGTATGGTTGTTTAGGTCTTTTGAGTTGAGTTGTTAGACGGGAGCAGGGTTTGTCCCGGTTATCGGGGTGATAATCGGGGTGGGTCCTGTCATAAGAACTATTCACAACTGCACAAAAATCTAGACAGTTGACTTTTGGTTTGTCCTTAGTGGGCCCAAAAAATCTGGTCTGGTCCAATAGATGAGTGACAAGTGTCACTCATCCTTTGGCCCAAACCCATACATATATGCATCATCCCCTATTCTCTTTCATTTTGTTCATCCAACACGTACTCACCCCAAAACCCAAACCATAATTTTCATTGCTTGCTGCTGGAGACAGAGTGAGAGTAAGAGAGAGAGAAGGAGACGATGGCAGTATGGCAAGGGCCGCCATGGACGGCGGAAGAACCCATAAAACAAGGTAAACCCGAAAGCCATTTTGATTTGTAAATTGGTTTTTATTTTCTGGACTTTTGAGGTCCGTTCTGAGCCATTGGTTGTCTTTTTTGAGCTCATACGAGCTGGTAGGGATTAGAACGGACGGTGAAGGACGGTGGAACTTCCCTAGAAGGAGGTTTGGAATGGGGTCGTGAAGATCGAACATGGACAGGAAAATTCTAGGCATTTTCTTATGATTTTGAGGTCATAGAACCCTTCCTGGGTTAGAGACGAGTTGATAGAAAGAAAAATGGAAGAAAATGGTGGTCGGACGACCGAGATACGGGCAGATCAGGGTCGTAGGTCAAACGACCCGTTACAAAGGTTCGAGTCGACTTGGCCAGAGGTTGACAATAATGACGTGGTAGTCCACGTCATCATCTGTTAGGCCTATCAGGCTACGTGGACAACTAGAGGGTGACACGTGGCAGGCTATTAGGTCCAGTCAACAGTGACATGGTAATGCCACGTTAGACATGTCAGACCACGTGGACCAGTGGGGTGGTGCCACGTGGCAGCATGTTAGAGGGTGTCAGATGATGTGGCAGCTGACATATCAGGTCCACATCAGAATTGTCAGACCACGTGGACCAATGAGGTGGTGCCACGTGGCAGTGTGTCAGATTGTCAGAGCTGACGTGTTAGTGACACATGGCACCAATCAGGGAGTTCCACGTGGCAGGTGTCAGAGTTGTCAGGCTGACATCAGTGTTGACTGCCGTTAACCAGTATTGACCGTCTTGGATCAAACTTTAACCGGCACGTGAGGGCGCGTAGGCTCGAATTTAGAGGTTAAAATGGTCTTATTTGAAACGTTTCGATAATCTAAATCCAATGGTGGTGGTTTCAGATCGATCGGAGTTTGTTTAACAGGTCATTTAGAGGTTTTTAGTCTCAGGAAGCGTGTTCAGGACACTTGACACGACCCATCCCAATCCCCCCGAGATTATCACGGGATGTGCCATGCTCTTGTCTGACACGAAGTGTCATACAAAGGATAACTGAAACCCTCAGCCCGTTCAGGGCTTCCAGAGCGCGCCAGGATCAGTAGAGGAGTGTGATGTCTCGGTCTCTACTACAGCCCGCATCCGCAATCAACCTGAAGGTCATTAAAACCATTAAAAGTTGTGAGTGGACGAAAATCAATAGTTTAATAAAACACATTTCATAAGTAGGCATTTATGCCCTTCACTAAAATGCATGCATGCATTCGAAAACCAGTAATCAAACTATTTACTTAAATCAATCGTTAAGGTCTTAGCCCAAAACCGTATATATGGGAACTTAGCCCAAAACCATTGAATACCAAAATCCGTAAATCCAGATCCAAGTGGGCCACTTCCCAAATCCATAAGCAAGAATCCATAAACACAGAAATACCATTTAATAAATCCAATAATTCATGTTTACCAAATAC
This sequence comes from Prinsepia uniflora, assembly GCA_032719365.1. Lineage (NCBI taxonomy): Eukaryota > Viridiplantae > Streptophyta > Magnoliopsida > Rosales > Rosaceae > Prinsepia > Prinsepia uniflora. Next base: position 14,622,774 of record CM064868.1, on the reverse strand, counting down.
CATATAACCAAGCCTCGACATCCCTGATGCTTGACATCCCCGATGTCACAATCAGTACTGTCACGGCTTCCAAAGCTACACGTGCTACTCGGGGTCTCAAGTCCCAAGTCTCCCCAGGATCCACCCAGGACAATATCAGTAGATCAATGACCCTCCCTCGGCGTTATAATCCATTAATGCCCTCCTGATCGGGAGCCACCTCATGGGGGCAGTCGCTCTCAGGTAGTGCACCGTGACTACTCCAAGGTCCACTCATGTCAATGTTTGCAGATCAATGACCCTCCCTAGAGGAGAAATTCCATAGATAAAAAGATGGTATATGGAAAATCTTTTGTAAATCATCTCAAAACCTTTCAAACCTTTCAAAAGGTCTATGCCCGGTTTCCCATAAAACCATCGTTAACCCATAAATCATATTTCTCAAATCCAAATCCATTTAGGGTCTCCGAACCCGAATTCATATTTATAAACCACAATAGGACTCATGCTCGATATCAAAAACCACTTGGGCCTCAAGCCCAATCATGTAAACCAACTGGGCCCCTGGCCTGATGCCTTATTAAATCAAATGGACTCCAAGTCCGATAGTTCGTAAATCAAATGGGTCTCAAGCTCGATTCCATATTTCCAAATCCAAAATCAGTTCCTCAATCTATTATTGACATATAAGCACGTATAAACACAGTATAAAACCGTAAACGTCGAAATACGTGCAAATATATAAATCACCAATACCACAATCATCATCATAGAAATCATATATATAAAACATATAAAACATTTTACATTTATGCATGCATTACAATTTAGAAATCAATGTCCACTCACAGACTATCCTACACTGCCGCCTCGATATGCTTGTCATAAGCCTCCCTGGGCTAAATCACCATCATCGGAATATCCGAACCTGTCCAAATCATACTAGAGGGTTACTAACTACTTCATTAACCTCCCATTAAAGCCCCGTATTTTTTCCAAATTTTTAAACTTATTTAAACTAGCCGTTAAACCTTCGGACACCTCGAACTATATCGAAACCATATCCGATCGACTTGAAACCAATCCCAAAATGTTCGTTACATCGAATACTTAAAAACTCATGTTGACCGTACCTCAAAAAGAGGTCCCACGAGCCCTCACGCGCGGCCCAAAAGTATTGCACGTGGGAGCCACGCGCCTGCACTGTTCATCGTCCCTTTCCTCTGTTAACCCGATCTAGCCGGTCCTTTGCAAGTCCGGTTCAATCGGACTCGCGAGGCTGGTTCAACACCATTCCTAACCTGTTTTCAGTCCGAATTAATCCTTACAGCTTCTCCCACTAATTCTAGTCCATCCATGACTTCAAAACTAGAAAATAAGGCTTAGAACTCACCTTCCCGATTCAAAGAACAACCGGCCAGCATCCTCCGTCGACTGCTCCCAGCTCCAGCCACCATTCACCTCGATTCCAACCCCAAAAGATTCATTTGACCCTCAGAAGCCATTTCCAGTTGTTAGAATAGGTCAACAAGCATTAGAATTGAAAGTGCCATTTTAGATCACAAACTTACCTTTTCACAGTTTGTCGACCACCTTCCACGACGGTCCACGCAACATATCCCATCCGACTCGTTTGAGTTCTAGCAACACCCTAGGGTCATCCAAATCGATCAACAAACTCCCAAAACCAATCTCACGATCATTGAACCAAAACAGGGCTCACGGGTTTCACGACCACCGTTCACGACGGTCCACCCCGACAGCCTCAACATCCACGACTCGGTCCCCTATCTCACTCTTATTCATTTTCATTCAAGGCCCAACAACAAATGGTATAGATTGAAGACTGTTTTTGTGATGTGTTAGGTGTTTGTTTAGAGAGGAAATGAAAATGGTGAAGATGTCGTGCACGGGGAAGAAGAGAGAGATGGGAGGGAAAACTATAAAATAATAAAAATCCCACCAATCAAGAAGTGAGATTCAATTTTTAGGGGAGATGGCCAATGGGATGAGTGACACTTGTCACTCATCCAACGGCGCCACATAAAATATCAGCCAACTGGATTTAATTAATAAATAACGGAAATTCTGAGACATTAAATTCTCGATTTTGATTTCGTGACCATAACTTTTCCGTCGAACAACCGATTTTGACGTGCCGCCTGTCAACAGAATCGGGACGTCCCGATCTATGTCACGGTCATCGGTCCTTGTACGTTTGACTCCCCGTGTAACGACCCGACTCGAATTCCGGGATTAGATTAGTGACTAATCTAGATTAGTGAGGTTGATCGGTGGTTAGTTGGGCGAAATTAGACAAAATGTGCAAAATGACAGTTTTGCCCCTAGTCGTGGGCAAAATGTTGACATTTTGTTCGGACGGTAAAACGGACTTGAACTGATGGCCGTGACGTAGTTTGGGACGTCACGAGTTCATAGACAGGTGGCACGTTCGATTCCGACATTCGAGGAGAAAGTTATGATATTCGGAAGTCGAAAGGCATTTTGGTAATTTGGCATAGTAGAGGCCAAATGTTGACTTTTTGACCGGGAGGTCCGATGGACGAGGGCCAGGGACCGTCACGTAGGTCTCGTCGATACGAACCTGTAGACAGGCGGTACGCCGAAATCGGAGGTTCGACGAAACAATTATGGTCACGGAAGTAAACTCGATTAACCGAGACTCGGATTAAAATAATATTAAAATAATAAAATCTGATTACTTTAATCGAATCAATCTGGACCCTTGGATGAGTGACAAGTGTCACTCATCCCCTATATTCCCTAAAACCTGGATCTTGGTTGGCCATTGGTTTAATTAATTAATTTTCCCTCCTGAAATCCTCACCCTTCATTTTTAACTGAGATTGAATCTGGGCCGTTGATTCATTTCCTTCTCTCTTTATTTGATCAGACTACTCACACTCCCATTTTCATTTTCCCTCAAACCCGTGAGCACGGTTTCCTTCCTTGAACGAACACATCACTACCTCTCAACCTCAACCCACACCCCAGACACCACCATACCACCCTCAGGCACCACGAGACGGCCACCACCACCTCACGGCTGGGAAAACCCCCAGACCCGAGAGGAACCGATGACAGGACCCGCCCCGATCCCACATGGACCACAAGGGGACGTGCCCTGCTCCCGTTTGACACCCATTAATTCATACCAATTTTAACCTCAAAACATCAAATGCATAAATAACCCAAAATAAAGTTATACATCGAATCCGAATTAAACAGATGTCAGACAAGGGATGAAGTCCAAAATTACAAGTTGCGAGCACGACTCTAACATAAACCTGCGGGGAAACCACCCAGCAGGGGTTCAGGTACGTAGAAGTAGATCTATGCCCCAACCTCAGGTTCATCCTCTACCTCAGTATCACGACCTGGAGGGGTTACCAAAAACATTAAGGGTGAGTGGACCGAAACTCAAGTTTATAAAATCATTTGATAAGTAAAACATATAATTTACCCCTCCATTTTCCAAACATGCATGCAACCGTATTTAAAACCATCAATCATATAATATGAACCATAAGGCATATAATAAAACCATAATATCATTTTAGCCACTACACTATACACTCCAATCCGACATCCCTGATGTCTGACGTCCCTGACGTCCAATAAGGTCACCATCACAAGGCTACGCGTGCCACTCGGGTCTCAATTCCAAGTTCAATCCCCGAACCCTGTTCGGTTACAGCATCCCCGATGCTTAGCGTCATAGACGATGGACGTTCTAGACGTCCGTGACCTCTCCGGGGTACCTCATCCGGAGGAGACAGTATCATATGAATGGATCTATACAGTGCAGTAACAAATACATTTTATTGATATCCACATACAAAACATATGAGTATACACAGGTAAAATCTGAACCGATCGTTACGTTTCATCAGACGGGTCTCATGCCCAAATACCGTGAAACGTGCCATAACCGAAATTTCAATATCATCAAAACCATTTATGGATTCCAGCATGTGAACATATAAGTAAATCAGAAAACATTTAAGCATGCAAGGGTTTAATGAAAACGGGCCCACTCACTGTACGATTCCGCTGCGAATCTGCGCGTACGGACCTGTACCGAGATTATCGTACAATTCCTGTCAGTTCAATTCACACGTAAGGGTCACTACAAGTCCTTAATATTTATTCAAAAGAAAGTTCGAAACAGAAACCGGTTCGGGGAAACCATCGACACGTTTCCCGAGGCAACTGGCCCTAAACTGACCCTTCAAACTATCTCAGATCAACATGGTTAATTCACCAAAAATGTTCAGAATAATGAGAGGAATAAAAGTCATGTTGATCGTGATCGGAGATAAGCCCCCAACGCGCCCTCACGCGCCGCCCAAAGTGGCTGCGCGTGAAAGTCACGCGCCTGACACTGTAGCTACAATGGCAGCACCTTCACCCGTTTGTCTGTAGTTCGGGCGGGCCTGCCACCCACGGCTTGACCCGGTTAATTACCCATCAATTCCTACTCGATTTCAATCCAATTTGATCCTAACATGTTATTTAAGCATCTAATTTAAGTTCTGAGTTATTAATTAGCCAAATCAAATCCTTAAATGGCCCTTCGACCCGTGATCATCCAAACGGGTTGATCACCCCAACTCACTGGTTTCTAAACCAAAATCAAATTAACCTTACAGGAAGCATCATAGTATCAGAACGAACTGGAAAACACACTCAATTGAACCAACACTCACCTGGAAGTAGTCATCCAAACCTCTGAAATTCTTCTGAACACGGCAGCCACCGTCTCAGCTCACCCGTGGATGGTTGCCTTCGATTTTGATATGGTTGTGTTCTAAACACTCCCAGAAAGCTTACTCTGTGATTAGATTGGTCCAACACACCGTAGAAATTAAACTCTGATTTTCCCTACAAATCCCAGAATTTCGGTTTCTCTGGTTTCTCCTCTCCAACTCACAGCCCTCACCACAGCAGATAAAGGGTCACTCAGATTCCCACTCAATTAATGGTACCGTGCTGTCCAACAGCTCGTGGAAGCCAAACTGTCCACTGAGAGTTGTTCCCCGAAAAGCTTCGAAGCTTCCAATTAAAAATGGTGGCCATGTTCAGCCATGTTCTGATGTCCATAGGGTCTTAAACAATCCCAACTTTCCAACTCACACACTGATTAATTAAAGGGGGACTCAGAACCACCGCACACGGTGGTGCAGCAGTCGTTCCCCCGCGGTTTCTACAGTGACCAGGGCAAAATGACCAAAATGCCCCAGGTTCAAATAATTACCAAACTGCCCCTCACTTTCTAGACCCGTAACTCAGCCATACGAAGTCCGATTTCGGCGTGCCGCCTGTCTACGGACTTAGGACGTCGAGACCTACCTATCGGTCCTTGAGTCGCGTGAAAATTAATTGTCAAACGAAAAGTCAACATTTTCGCCCTAACCGTCAAAATTACGGTAGTGCCCCTGAACTTTCGATAGTCATAATTTTTTCCCTGATCGTCCGAATTGGACGTGCCACCTGTCTATGAACTCGTGGCGTCCCGAACTACGTCACGGTCACTGGTCAAAGTCCATTTTACCCACCAATCAAAAAGTCAACAATTTGGCCATACCATTCACAAGGGTATAAACGTCAATTCAAACATTAAATTACAATATTAAAATCTTTGAATTTCCGGGGTGTTACAACCTAAAACAACCCAAACCGTCCAACCGCCCAAACCTTCATCTCAAAACTCGAACCAACTTAGAGTTAGGTTCACTGGGACGGTAGGAAGACTCAGACGAGGACTGGACGGCGTACGGCGGCGACACGGCGGCGGTAGGTTGAAAAACCCGAGAAGGTTTGATTTTCTTCCCTGTTTCGAAACACTGGTTTTTGACGTTAGGATGGTTTGTTTACTTCTAAAACATGCCCTAGGGACCTAGACGACCATTCTAGACCAAAGCTTGTGGCCGGAATCTCGACGAGTCGCCGGAGAAGATGACTTGAGTTCTCAGCCGGTTTTCCCGTCAATTTTCAGGTAATTTACTCAACCTAAAAACTAGTTTGGATTCCACAGAACCGTAGAGGAGACTGTGATGAGTCGTTAGGGCCAAACCTCATCAATAATGGGTGGTCAGAAACGTGAACTGTGATCGGGTCACACCGCGGGTCAACGGTGACCCGGTTTCAGACTCGGTTACTGTAGCATGACGTCAGCATAGTTGACCAGAACATTGACCTAGTGCGTGGGGGCGCGTGTAAGGTATTTTGGGGAAACTTCCAACATGACTTTTAATCTATTCGATGTAACGAACATTTTGGGATTGGTTTCATGTCGATCGGACACCGTTTCGATATTGTTCGGGACGTCCGAAGGTTTTAATCAAGTTTAAAAATAGTTAAAAATTTGGAAAAATTACGGGACTTTAATAGGATGTTAATGAAGAGGTTAGTGACCCTATAATGTGATTTGGACAGGATTGGGAGTCCCGGTGATAGTGAAGTGGCCCGGGAAGGCCTATGACACGTGTATCGAGGCGTATCGTTAAACGATCTGTGAGTGGACTTTGGTTTTATAAATTATATGCATGCTTAACTGTTTTATATGGATTATGATTGTGATAGTATGATGTTGAATTGGATATTGGTAAATTGTACGGTTTCACCTATTTCGAGGCGATTTACGTGCTTGCACGTAAATCGAGGTTTTTCCGGTTTTGCACGGTTTTTCCATGTCTATGGTCTTGGATATGATTTCATGAAATGATTTTAAAATTGGAAAGATAAACTCGGGCTTGAGGCCCAAATATTTTGGAAACCTCAGACTTGGATTCCAATTGAGTTATGAAATCGGGCCGGGGGCCCAGTTGTTTATGAAATCGGGCTAGGGGCCCAGTTGTTACGAAATCGGGCTGAGACCCATTTGAGTGCTATTATCGGGCCAGGGGCCCAGTTGATTTATGAATCGGACCGTGGGCCCAGTGGTTTATAAAATCGGTCTGTTGGCCCAGCAATTTATAAAATCGGGCATGAGGCCCAGTTGGGGTATAAATGTGATGTCGGGTTTGGGACCTTATGTTAATAAATGTGATTTCGGGTCTAGGACCCTATGTTTAATAAATGTGATTTCGGGTAAGGGTCCCTAAATGGAATTGTGATGTTTTATATAGATTTCGGGCAGGGCCCATTGTAATGTTGTGAAATGATTTAATAAAACTGTTTTCCATATACCATATGGATACAAGGATATATGATGGTCTCCTCCAGGTGTCTGGGACACTGGGGAAGTCACGGTGCATTGCCTGCGAGGGGTCATTGTACGGAGTTAGCGGACCATATAATGATTCAGAAGCAGGATTGCTATGATTGACGTCAGTGACGTCAGACATCTGTGATGTCAGAGATATGGACCCGGAGAGACCCCGGGCAGCACACGTAACTTATTATACCGTGAGATATGACGTCTGGGACGTCAAGCGTCTGGGGCGCTAAGCATCTGGGATGCTGGTGATGGCAATGGTAAATATGGATTAATGAATCTATGAAATGACTTTTCGGTTGGATTTGTGTTTATGTGGTAAAAATGGATTATTGGTTATGAAATGGTATTTCGGGTCGAGGACCCTAAATGGTTTTGGATTTATGGATTTATGTTTATGGCTTTGGGCGGTGGCCCACATGGTTTTAATATGTCTGGTAGTGGTATTCCACAGTTTTTGGGCTGCGTTCCCACACTTGGTTTTAAGTTAACGGTTTTTGGGCTAAGGCCCTAATGGCTTTGTTGAACAAACGTTTTGGTTACTGGTTTTCGTGGCATGCATACGTTTTTATTGGAGGGCATAAATGTCTTATAACTGTGTTTAATAAACTTAATGATTTTCGTCCACTCACAGCTTTTGGTTTTTAATGCCCTTCAGGTTGATCACGGATGCGATTGCAGCAGAGACTGGGACATTGCACGCCTCCTCCATCGATCCTTGCGCACTCTGGAAACCCCGTTTGGGCAGTGACTCTTGGTTATCCCTTGTCTGACACCCCTTGTTGGACGGGAGCAGGGCACATTCCACGGTAATCGCGGGGGGATTGGGATGGGTCCTGTCAACTTGGTATCAGAGCAGGGTTGCTCTTTTTGTGCGCGCAGGTCGAGGGTGAGATGTCTCTTTGGGCTGCAGTTTCGTTATCAACCTGATAGATAGTTTTGGGTTTTAATCACGGATAGAGTGTGTTTGGCCCGATACGCCGTGCGTTAATGTGATTCAACCCAAGTGGGGTTGTATATGATGAACTGGTAATATGGGACCGTCGGTTCGGTCATGTGATATTGGATGGTTGTGCTTCTAGGTGCGGCCAGGTTCGAGGAACCTCATTTGAGTAATGGTCTAAAATGTGAACCCTAGTGGTGGTTATTAGTGTAAGGGGTGTTGGTACATCGGAGTTAGCCGATGGCCTTAGTGGTGGAACCCACATTGAGTTGATGGTAGGTTTGGATTTGACGTCTATACCATGTCTAGACCACGAGGTCGGTCAGGTTGTGGATTTTATATTACGGAGAGCTGTTGGGTTTAGTGGAACCATAGGGTGTGATTGTGGAACCCTAGTATTAAAAAGGTAAACCTTATTTGTGACTAGTGGATGAGAACTTGTGCTGCGAAGAGCAGCTGAGGTCATGGATGACCATGTGGATGACTCTAGTGAGTCTAGTCAGAACTATGGGATTCGATCTACGGATAGGGTTCTGAGATAAATTATGGAATCCCAAGTTAGACCGGGTATTAGTGCGATGTGTGGATACAGATCTCGGTAGCAATGACCGTTGGTCGGTAGTCATGTGGGGATGACTGGCTATCGAGGGTATTTAGTGTGGTTACAATACTTGGGGATCAGGGGACGTTCAAGGAACGTTCATTATCCTGATATGGGTTGTCAGAATGGTGGTACCCATAGTTGTGGGGTACGAGTAGAGGTACAGGATCATCCTTCGGTATGAGCGGAGATCCAAGGTTGTCATATTTGCACACGGTGTGCAAGTATGGATGTCAGTATGTTGGTACTGTTGTGCCGATACTAGTATGGATGCCTACTAGTGTTGATGATATTGTGTTGGTGCTGGTACTAGTGCTGGTGCTAGTGTCGGTGATTGCGATGACGACGAGCACGAGTTGGGGTGTGACTCCGTCATGGTGGACATAGGTTCGGTCTTTGAGACTTGGTAGTGGTTGAGTGATGGACTGGATGGGATCCAGTTGATATTTTGATGTGTTAGGATTAGTCCCGACAGTGGTAAAATGACAAGTGATGAGTGGATAAAAAAGTATAATTGAGAACTTGGAAAACCGAGTGTTGAACCTGTAAAGGTTGGGATGTACGAACGAAACGATAACAGATTGATTGTGGACACGTGGTTGTCCAAGTGAGTTGAGGATGCGGGAAGTCCAGTGGTTGGAATTGACATCTCGTTGGGAGCATGTCTGTTTCCAACATGGTTGGAACCTTAATTTCGAGAAGAGTTGTGATTGTGGGAAGAGAGGAGTGCTCGTTCCGCATCGATAATAGGTATTCTGAAGTCATTGGGGTTGACTTCTTATTTTCTGCCCTGACAGACGTTGGTTGTAGTTATCAGTACGTTGAGCGTGTATTGGTTGGTGGGCCCATGCGTGTTTTGGGGTCATCAGAAGGAGTTGCGTATTCAAAATTTGGTAAACGAGATTTCTCATTTTCTGCTTGGTGGCAGACGATGTTGGGTTACATGGCGTGGTGAATACAGCGTGTTTTGTTTGCATCCACGTAGGATGAGTATTGATGTCATCATTTTGGATCATCCTTGGTTTTTCCTAGGTGGAATGACAATGATCGATACGAACTTGGGTATGTGAGTCGTAAATGACGGGACAGAACTTCTCTTCGAAGTGGAGCCCATATGGTGTCTTACTCAAGTGAATAGGTTTCCGATATGGTTGGATTTTGTCAACCTTAGAAGTGTGGAGGTTGGATTGGCTTCCCTATGAAGTCAAACAAATGTATTGAATTGGTAACCGATAGGTTCGGTTTTGATGTGTCATGGTAGACGTGAGCGAGATTTCGGGTTTTGGAATCGAATTTCTGGGTGACGATTCAGGATTCGATTTTGGAACTTGAAAATGTATTTCCGGATTTGGATACGGAATGATTATTCCAAATGCTAGCTTACGGAATAATGATTTCGGATTCGGATTTGGACATGAATTAAAAATGGCATGTCTGGGTTTGGATTCGGGATTTCTTACGAAATTGCGGATTTGGATTTGGAATTGGAAATAGATGATGGGTGGAGTTTCAATTTGTCTCATGCTGGATTGGGAAAATGTACTCCATTATTGGAACATGTTTGGCTATGACCTAGGTGGTTGTAGTCTGGTCAATAGATAGAGGTGTGTACTTGGTACATGATTTGAGGTACGATACCTCGCAGACTTGTAGTGTCTGGTAATGGTATACGGGTTATACCCGAGATATGTCGGTGAGCGTGTTGGTAGCCGGATTGGTTCCGATACCATTGGTTTAGTCGAGGTCGAGGACCGGACATTAGATACTATGCAATAGGTCATGGTATTTCCGATGAGTCTAATTACACACGAGTAGGGGAAATGTAGGTAAGTGTATATTTAAGTCAAGTAAGTTGGTGGCTTGTGTAGCCACGAGTGAGTCTAGTGTCAGATTTCGACTGAAAACTGGCAAGCGGTGACAGATTGTCGGAAGGTGTCAACGTGGTTTGTTGAGAGAGGTCAGGTGACTCCTAGTGGGATAAATACCAGGATAGATTGGTGAGTGGGAAAGGAACCGTCGAGTTGTTGCGTCAACGAAATGGTCGATTTGACAAGTGGTGTCAATTCGAAACGAGTGGTTTCAGCATTCGACGGGGTCGAATGTAGTCGATGCGTTATGAGTACTAGTGATACGTTGAGTGCAGACAAGTTTTTGTTCTGATTAGTTGGTGTACGGCTGTACACGTGTTGCGAGGTCGATTCCACTTTCCAAGGGGTGTTTGTGGGATCAGGGTAGTTGAGTTTCGAGAATGAAACTAATTAAGGAGGGAAGAACGTTTGAGATTAGAGCGGTTGGAATTTCGAGGACGAAATTAATTAAGGAGGGAAGGTTGTAACGACCCGTCCCGAATTCCGGGATTAGATTAGTGATTAATCTTGATTAATGAGGTTGATTGGTGGTTAGTTGGGCGAAATCGGACAAAATGTGAAAAATGACCGTTTTGCCCCTGGTCGTGGGCAAAATGTTGACTTTTTGATCGGGCGGTCAAATAGACTTGGACCGATGACCGTGACGTAGTTCGGGACGTCACGAGTTCATAGACAGGTGGCACGTTCGATTCCGACATTCGAGGAGAAAGTTATGATGTTCGGAAGTCGAAGGACATTTTGGTAATTTGGCATAGTAGGGGCCAAATGTTGACTTTTTGACCGGGAGGTCCGATGGATGAGGGCCAGGGACCGTCACGTAGGTCTCGTCGATACGAACCTGTAGACAGGCGGAACGCCGAAATCGGAGGTTCGACGAAAAAGTTATGGTCACGGAAGTAAACTCGATTAACCGAGACTCGGATTAAAATAATATTAAAATAATAAAATCTGATTACTTTAATCGAATCAATCTGGACCCTTGGATGAGTGACAAGTGTCCTCACCCTTCATTTTAAACTGAGATTGAATCTGGGCCGTTGATTCATTTCCTTCTCTCTTTATTTGATCAGACTACTCACACTCCCATTTTGATTTTCCCTCAAACCCGTGAGCACGGTTTCCTTCCTCGAACGAACATATCACCACTTCTCAGCCTCAACCCACACCCCAGACACCACCATATCACCCTCAAGCACCACCAGACGGCCACCACCACCTGACGGCCGGGAAAAGCCACAGACCCGAGAGGAACCGAAACCAACTCAAACCGTCCAACCGCCCAAACCTTCATATCAGAACTCGAACCAACTTAGAGTTAGGTTCACTAGGACGGTAGGAAGACTCGGACGAGGACTAGACGGCGTACGGCGGCGACACGGCGGCTGTAGGTTAAAAAACCCGAGAAGGTTTGATTTTCTTCCCTGTTTCGAAACACTGGTTTTTGACATTTGGATGGTTTGTTTACTTCTGAAACATGCCCTAGGGAACTAGACGACCATTCCAGATCAAAGCTTGTGGCTGGAATCTCGGCGAGTCGCCGGAGAAGATGACCTGAGTTCTCAGCCGGTTTTCCCGTCAATTTTCAGGTAATTTACTCAACCTAAAAACTAGTTTGGATTCCACAGAACCGTAGAGGAGACTGTGATGAGTCGTTAAGGCCAAACCTCATCAAAAATGGTGGTCGGAAACGTGAACTGTGATCGGGTCACACCACGGGTCAACGGTGACCCGGTTTCAGACCCGGTTACTGTAGCATGACGTCAGCACAGTTGACCAGAACATTGATCTGGCGCGTGGGGGCGTGTGTAAGGTATTTTGGGGAAACTTCCAACATGACTTTTAATTTATTCGATGTAACGAACATTTTGGGATTGGTTTCGTGTCGATCAGATACCGTTTCGATATTGTTCGGGACGTCCGAAAGTTTTACATCAAGTTTAAAAATAGTTAAAAATTCGGAAAAATTACGGGACTTTAATAGGATGTTAATGAGGAGGTTAGTGACCCTCTAATGTGATTTGGACAGGATTGAGAGTCCCGGTGATAGTGGTGTGGCCCGAGAAGGCCTATGGCACGCTTATCGAGGCGTATCGTTAAACGGTCTGTGAGTGGACGTTGGTTTTATAAATTCTATGCATGCTTAAATATTTTATATGGATTATGATTGTGATTCTATGCATGCTTAAATATTTTATATGGATTATGATTTTATATGGCGTATCGTTAAACGGTCTGTGAGTGGACGTTGGTTTTATAAATTCTATGCATGCTTAAATATTTTATATGGATTATGATTGTGATTGTATGATGTTGAGTGGTCGGTAGTCATGTGGAGATGACTGGCTATCGAGGGTATTTAGTGTGGTTACAATACTTGGGGATCAGGGGACGTTCAGGGAACGTTCATTATCCTGATGTGGGTTGTCAGAATGGTGGTACCCATAGTTGTGGGGTACCAATAGAGGTACGGGATCGTCGTTCGGTATGAGCGGAGATCCAGGGTTGTCATATTTGCACACGGTGTGCAAGTATGGATGTCGGTATGTTGGTACTTTTGTGCCGATACTAGTATCGATGCCTACTAGTGTTGATGATATTGTGTTGGTGCTGGTACTAGAGTTGGTGCTAGTGTCGGTGATTGCGATGACGACGAGCCACGAGTTGGGGTGTGACTCCGTCATGATGGACATAGGTTCGGTCATTGAGACTTGGTAGTGGCTGAGTGATGGACTAGATGGGATCCAGTTGAGATTGTGATGTGTTGGGATTAGTCCCGACAGTGGTAAAATGACAACTGATGAGTGGATAGAAAGGTATAATTGAGACCTTGGAAAACCGAGTGTTGAACCTGTAAAGGTTGAGATGTGCGAACGAAACGATAACGGATTGATTGTGGACACGTGGTTGTCCAAGTGAGTTGAGGATGCGGGAAGTCCAGTGGTTGGACTTGACATCTCGTTGGGAGCATGTCTGTTTCCAACATGGTTGGAACCTTAATTTCGAGAAGAGTTATGATTGTGGGAAGAGAGGAGTGCTCGTTCCGCATCGATAATAGGTATTCTGAAGTCATTGGGGTTGACTTCTTATTTTCTGCCCTGGCAGACGTTGGTTGTAGTTATCAGTACGTTGAGCGTGTATTGGTTGGTGGGCCCCTGCGTGTTTTGGGGTCATTAGGATGAGTTGCCTATTCAAAATTTGGTAAACGAGATTTCTCATTTTCTGCTTGGTGGCAGACGATGTTGGGTTACATGGCGTGGTGAATACAACGTGTTTTGTTTGAATCCACGTAGGATGAGTATTGACGTCATCATTTTGGATCATCCTTGGTTTTTCCTAGGTGGAATGACAATGATCGATACGAACTTGGGTATGTGAGTCGTAAATAACGGGACAGAACTTCTCTTCGAAGTGGAGCCCGTATGGTGTCTTACTCGAGTGAATAGGTTTCCGATATGGTCGGATTTTTTCAACCTTAGACGTGTGGAGGTTGGATTGGCTTCCCTATGAAGTCAATCGAATGTATTGAATTGGTAACCGATAGGTTCGGTTTTGATGTGTCATGGTAGACAGGAGCGAGATTTCGCGTTTTGGAATCGAATTTCTGGGTGACGATTCAGGATTCGATTTTGGAACTTGAAAATTAATTTCCGGATTTGGGTACGGAATGATTATTCCAAATGCTAGCTTACGGAATAATGATTTCGGATTCGGATTTGGGCATGAATTAAAAATGGGATGTCTGGGTTTGGATTCGGGATTTCTTACGAAATTGCAGATTTGGATTTGGAATTGGAACTAGATGATGGGTGGAGTTTCGATTTGTCTCATGCTGGATTGGGCAAATGTACTCCATTATTGGAACGTGTTTGGCTATGACCTAGGTGGTTGTAGTCTGGTCAATAGATAGAGGTGTGTACTTTGTACATGATTTGAGGTACGATACCTCGCAGACTTGTAGTGTCTGGTAATGGTATACGGGTTAAACCCGAGATATGTCGGTGAACGTGTTGGTAGCCGGATTGGTTCCGATGCCATTGGTTTAGTCGAGGTCGAGGACCGGACATTAGATACTATGCAATGGGTCATGGTATTTTCGATGAGTCTAATTACACACGAGTCGGGTGAAATGTAGGTAAGTGTATATTTAAGTCAAGTAAGTTGGTGGCTTGTGTAGCCAAGAGTGAGTCTAGTGTCAGTTTTCGACTGAAAACTGGCAAGCGGTGACAGATTGTCGGAAGGTGGATGAGTGAAAAGTGTCACTGATCCCCTATATTCCGCAAAACCTGGATCTTGGTTAGCCATTGGTTTAATTAATTAATTTTCCCTCCTGAAATCCTCACCCTTCATTTTAAACTGAGATTGAATCTGGGCCGTTGATTCATTTCCTTCTCTCTTTATTTGATCATCAGACTACTCACACTCCCATTTTCATTTTCCCTCAAACCCGTGAGCACGGTTTCCTTCCTTGAACGAAAATATCACCACTTCTCAGCCTCAACCCACACCCCAGACACCACCATATCACCCTCAGGCACTACCAGACGGCCACCACCACCTCACGGCCGGGAAAACCCCCAGACCCGAGAGGAACCGAAACCAACCCAAACTGTCCGACCGCCCAAACCTTCATATCAGAACTCGAACCAACTTAGAGTTAGGTTCACTGGGACGGTAGGAAGACTCAGACGAGGACTGGACGGCGTACGGCGGCGGTAGGTTGAAAAACCCGAGAAGGTTTGATTTTCTTCCCTGTTTCGAAACACTGGTTTTTGACGTTAGGATGGTTTGTTTACTTCTAAAACATGCCCTAGGGACCTAGACGACCATTCTAGACCAAAGCTTGTGGCCGGAATCTCGACGAGTCGCCGGAGAAGATGACCTGAGTTCTCAGCCGGTTTTCCCGTCAATTTTCAGGTAATTTACTCAACCTAAAAACTAGTTTGGATTCCACAGAACCGTAGAGGAGACTGTGATGAGTCGTTAGGGCCAAACCTCATCTAAAATGGTGGTCGGAAACGTGAACTGTGATCGGGTCACACCGCGGGTCAACGGTGACCCGGTTTCAGACCCGGTTACTGTAGCATGACGTCAGCACAGTTGACCAGAACATTGACCTGGCGCATGGGGGCGCGTGTAAGGTATTTTATGGAAACTTCCAACATGACTTTTAATCTATTCGATGTAACGAACATTTTGGGATTGGTTTCGTGTCGATCGGACACCGTTTCGATATTGTTCGGGACGTCGGAAGGTTTTAAATCAAGTTTAAAAATAGTTAAAAATCGGGAAAATTACGGGACTTTAATAGGATGTTAATGAAGAGGTTAGTGACCTTCTAATGTGATTTGGACAGGATTGAGAGTCCCGGTGATAGTGGTGTGGCCCGGGAAGGCCTATGGCACGCGTATCGAGCATATTTATGCATGCTTAACTGTTTTATATGGATTATGATTGTGATTGTATGATGTTGAATTGGATATTGATAAATTGTACGGTTTCACGTATTTCGAGGCGATTTACGTGCTTGCACGTAAATCGAGGTTTTTTCGGTTTTGCACGGATTTTCCATGTCTATGGTCTTGGATATGATTTCATGAAATGGTTTTAAAATTGGAAAGATAAACTCGGGCTTGAGGCCCAAATATTTTGGAAACCTCGGACTTGGATTCCAATTGAGTTATGAAATCGGGCCGGGGGCCCAGTTGTTTATGAAATTGGGCCAGGGACCCAGTTGTTACGAAATCGGGCTGAGACCCATTTGAGTGCTATTATTGGGCCAGGGGCCCAGTTGATTCATGAATCGGGATGTGGGCCCAGTGGTTTATAAAATCGGGTCGTGGGCCCAGCGGTTTATAAAATCGGGCATGAGCCCAGTTGAAGTATAAATGTGATGTCGGGTCTGGGACCCTATGTTAATAAATGTGATTTCGGGTCTGGGATCCTATGTTTAATAAATGTGATTTCGGGTCAGGGACCCTAAATGGAATTGTGATGTTTTATGGAGATTTCGGGCAGGGCCCATTGTAATGTTGTGAAATGATTTAATAAAACTGTTTTCCATATACCATCTGGATACAAGGATATATGATGGTCTCCTCCAGGTGTCTGGGACACTGGGGAAGTCACGGTGCATTTCCTGCGAGGGGTCATTGTACGGAGTTACCGGACCGTATAATGATTCAGGAGCAGGATTGCTATGATTGACGTCAGGTACGTCAGACATCTGTGATGTCAGAGATATGGACCCGGAGAGACCCCAGGCAGCACGCGTAGCTTATTATACCGTGAGATATGACGTCTGGGACGTCAAGCGTCTGGGATGCTAAGCATCTGGGATACTGGTGATGGTAATGGTAAATATGGATTAATGAATCTATGAAATGACTTTTCGGTTGGATTTGTGTTTATGTGGTAAAAATGGATTATTGGTTATGAAATGGTATTTCGGGTCGAGGACCCTAAATGGTTTTGGATTTATGGATTTATGTTTATGGCTTTGGGTGGTGGCCCACATGGTTTTAATATGTCTGGTAGTGGTATTCCACAGTTTTTGGGTCAAGTTCCCACACTTGGTTTTAAGTTAACGGTTTTTGGGCTAAGGCCCTAATGGCTTGGTTGAACAAACGTTTTGGTTACTGGTTTTTGTGGCATGCATACGTTTTTATTGGAGGGCATAAATGTCTTATAACTGTGTTTAATAAACTTAATGATTTTCGTCCACTCACAGCTTTTAGTTTTTAATGCCCTTCAGGTTGATCACGGATGCGACTGCAGCAGAGACTAGGACATTGCACGCCTCCTCCATCGATCCTTGCGCACTCTGGAAACCCCGTTTGGGCAGTGACTCTTGGTTATCCCTTGTCTGACACCCCTTGTTGGACGGGAACAGGGCACATTCCACGGTAATCCCGGGGGGATTGGGATGGGTCCTGTCACCCCGAGTCAAAAGTCAATGTTTTTCCCAAGTTTAGGGGTAAAACGGTCATTTTGCACAGTCTTCTGAATTCACTCAACTAATCCCCAATTAGTCATTCTAAATCCATAATTAATTAATAAATAAGTCCCGAAATTCCGGACGGGTCGTTACACGTTGACCGTTCCGGGATTTGGGAAGGTCTTTGATATAGACTTGTATAGGTTGATAGTGACCTTTGAGTATGAGTTGGAGAGGTCCAGACGTGTCGGAGATTATGGATTAGCCCCGGAGTGGCTTACGACATAGGTTTCGGAGCACGCTGCATGGACGGTATGTAAGTAGACTTTGTTTTATGGAATATGATGCAAGCATAACTGTTTTATATGTCTTATGAACGTGA
This sequence comes from Prinsepia uniflora, assembly GCA_032719365.1. NCBI lineage: Eukaryota > Viridiplantae > Streptophyta > Magnoliopsida > Rosales > Rosaceae > Prinsepia > Prinsepia uniflora. The sequence goes on along the minus strand of CM064868.1, from coordinate 14,604,827 downwards.
TTTAAGATGTCTTGAGTGCATATGATTTAAATATATTTTATATCGCATTTTCTACGATATTATGTAACGACCCATCCCAGAAACCGGGATTATATTAGTGGTTAATGATGGATTAGTGAAGTTAATCGGTGATTAGTTGGATGTGTTCGAACGGACGGTGCAAAATGATGATTTTGCCCATAGAATGGGCAAAAATGTTGACTTTTAGTTCAGGCAGTCAAATGGAATTTGACCGATGTACGAGACGTAGTTCGGGACGTCACGAGTTCATAGACAGGTGGCACGTCCGATTCCGACATCCGAGGAAAAAGTTATGACGCTCGGAAGTTTGAGGGTACTTTGGTAATTTGATCGAATAGGGGCAAAATGTTGACTTTTTGGCCAACAAGGAATTTTCACGTAGCTCAAGGACCGTTGGATAGGTCTCGATGCCCTGAATACAACGACAGGCGGGAGGTGTCATTTGGAGTTCGGGAAGTAGAGTTACGGGTCAGGAATTACGAAGGGCAAAATGGTAATTTATCCTTGAGGGGTATTCTGGACATTTCCTGCGTTGGGATCTGTTCCAACTGAGAAGCTGACAAGTGGCTGTTATTGAAATTGGTGCCACAAAGATGTTGATGTGTGGCTGGGACTGGATGGCTGTAGAAGCCTCCTCATTATCGTCTTCTTTGTTTTCAAAACAGGGGTGCACGAACAAGGGAATGAAAAACAGAGAGTGGTTGTGTGTGTGTGATTAAATCGTGAGAACCTCTCCCATCTTTCTCAGTTGTGTGGCAGCAGGTGAAGGACTAGACGTTGAGGGTGGTGCCACCGTGATAAGCAGTTGTAGACGGAGGCTTGGGACCCGTGAGGAAAAACAGAGAAACCCGCTAGATCAACCCACCCTATCTCCTTCAATCTTCGTTGTTTCTACTTCTTCACTGAATGAAAAAGAAAGGCTAGAAGGTGGGGAATGTGATGGTGCTGTCACGGCAAGCCGTCGTAGGACGGTGGTTGAGGACTGGGAGAAAAACAAAGAAGAACAGTGATCTCTGTTCTTGAAATTCGAAGTTGGACTTCTAGTTTAGGCCACTGAGAATGGCTCTAATCGATTAGATGGTGATCAGGAGGGTGAGACGTGTCAGAGGAACTTGGAATGGTGGTTCGCTGTGGACGGTGACTGTGAAACCGAGAGATAAGGCCGTGTGATTCAAAAATGGTATTTTATGTTGTAGCGGTTGTAGCATGATCTTGATGATGGGTTGTTATTCTAGAGGATCAGGTGAGACGTTTGGACATGAAACTGAGACCTGAAGTGGTCTTGGGCGGCCGAAATTGAAGCTCGAAGATGGCCGGTCTGTTCTTGATCGGGGAGGTGAAGCTCTGGACCTAGTTTTTCTGTTTTAAGATTATAGATAGAACCTAGAGGATGAGACGAAACTATGGGTGAAACACAGATTGAAATCGTGTTGGGAAGAAGGTGACACTATTCACACGCGTGGATTTCAAGCGCAGAAGCTTCCTGAAGCGTGTGGGGGCGCGTGAAGGGTAGTTTGGGGAATCTTCCAACACGACTTTTAAATTATTTGATGTAACGAACATTTTGGGATTAGTTTTGAGTCGATCGGACATCGTCTCGATAGGTTTCAGGATGTCCGAAGGTTTTAGGGCTCGATTAAAAATAGTTAAAAATGCGGGAAAATTATGGGGCTTTAGTATGACCATTGTGAAGTAGTTAGTGACATTAGTATGAGATTTGGATAGGTTCGGGAAAGTCGAGGATAGCGGAATGGCCGGAAACGGCTTAAGTGCGCGCGTATCGAGGCGACGTCGGAATGGTATGTGAGTGGACTTTGCTTTCAAACCCTTGATGCATGCATATATATTTTTATATGTTTTCTATACGTGATTCTATGATTTGATTTATGATCTTGATGATTTACGATTTACACGGTTTTCGAGATATTTATAGAATTTCACGTTTTACGAGATTTTAGTCGATCTTATGATTTGATCATGGTTTTAATGATTTGACTTCGGGATTTGAAATATGATTTGATTTCAAGGATTTGAAATGGATTTCGGAAAAGTGATTACGGACTTGGAGCCCTGTTTCTGAGATTTCGATATACGAGATTTCAGTTTTGAAACTGGATTTTGGAAATGAGATTTCGGATTTGGTTTTCGAGATTTGGAAAGGAAGTCTGGATTTGGGTTCGAGATGATGGTTCAGGATGCTAGCTTACGGAATCGTTGTTGCGAATTCGGAGAAGGATTTTCTGTGGTTTTTCACTGTTGAATGAAAAATGGTTTTGGGTTTAAAGACCAGGAAAAAGAAAAGAAAAACCGCTGGATCTGGTTTTGAGTTTAAAGACTCGGTTGATTGATGGGGGGAGGGCCCTGGATTGATATGTTTTGAGTTTAAAGACTCGGTAATTGTGATACCCCACAAGGCCTGTTGTTTGTGTTTTGAGTTTAAAGACTCGTTGATATCCCGGGAAGGCCTGATTATTGTGCATGGTTTTGAGTTTAAAGACTCGAGAGCACTTGAGATCCAGCAACTCGCATGATTGATGTTTTTCATTGGTTTTTAGATATTTTGAGCAGTGGCCCAGATGATTTGGATTTGATGAGTTTTGGGGACTGAGTTCCCGTACTATGAGATTGATTTGTGGTTTTGGGCTGAGGCCCTGGCTTTGAATAACGGATTTGATTCGGGTTTTCAATAATGGTTTTCATTGATGGTTTTTGATATGAAATTAATATGATCAGATTTCGTAACATTGATATGCATGCATTGGTTTTTGCGTGGAGGGTATAAATGGTGTTTTCTGATAACTATTTTTGAACTTATAATTTATTTTTTTCCACTCACAGTCTTTTCATGTTTTCAATACCCTCCAGGTTGTTGTGGTGCGGGCTGTTGTTCGAAAGAGATGGAGACATCACACATGCGATCCACAGTAGAGTCTGCGCACTCTGGGAAGTTCGGTATTGTTGAACGGTTCGTTTTGGAAATCCCTTGTCTGACTTACGTGTCACATGGAGGTTGGTCATCGGTTTAGCCTTCATGTCATGCGTAAGTTAGACGGGAGCAGGATTAGCCCTTAATCCCGGGGGATTAGGGCTAGGTCCTCTCATATTACACGTAGTACGAGATTTATGTTTTATATGATATTTGGGCTTTAGCCAAGTATACTATGTGCATGTGATTATATGATTTGACGGTTTCATGGAGAGGCGTGAAACTGAGGATTTGATTTACGATTATGAAGAATTTCACGGAAATGCGTGAAATCGAGATTCAGGCATGAGTCCCAGTTGGAAATCCCCTTTGATTATTGGGATTTGGAAAATGATTTGAACAATGAAATGGTTTTCGAATTTAGAAATATTTTTCGGGCGTATGAACCAGTTGATTTATGGTTTGACTTAGAGTATAGTCAAACGTGAGATATATTGGGATGTGACCTAGTTATGAGATTTATGAAAGATATTTCTGGCATGAGACCCAGTTGTTTTGATTTGAGTTACAATAGTTTTGAAAATATTTCCACTGTTTTCAAAATGATTATTATGATTTTGAGTTTAAAGACTCGGATTTTATGAGAGGGCCTCCAGTTGTGAATATGCTTCCCTGGAGAGCACCCTGGAGATAACGCTCGCCTCCGAGGTAAGGAGAGGTCATGATACGCCTGTTGTCAAGCAGCCGAGAGAGGCGGCAGCCGAGGGAGGCTCGACTCAGAAGTTTGATATATGAGATCGATCTATGATATGTTCACGACGATCTGGAGATTGTCGGCCAGTGATGTGTTCACGGCGACATGCTCAAGATCAGAGCGGTCATTGAGCTTATGGGCACGCATTGTTGGGATTGGAATCATGACTGATGATGATGGGCTGAGATCCCACATGGTTTTATATTTGGGCTGAGATCACACATGGTTTATATTTGAGCTGAGGTCCCACGCGATTTTGATTTGGGCTGAAGTCCCATGTGGTTTTGATTTGGGCTGAAACCTTGTGTGATTTAGTTTTAGGCTGAGAGCCACTGAGGAAATGACTTCGATTGAGAAGCATTTTTCAATGTGTTTGATTTAAAAAAACAATACGACTTGCTTTTGAAAAAGTATTTGAAATACTTGTTTTCTGATGCATCCATACTTTTACGTGGAGGGTATAAGTTTATTTTTTATAAATGATTTATAAACTGTTTGTTTTTATCCACTCACGGGTTTTTGTTTTTGATACCCTTTAGGTTGATCGCGGATGCGGGTTGTAGTAGAGATCGAGACATCACATGATCATGCGTAACCCCACAGATCTATGCGTACTCTGGATAACCCCGAGCGGGTTACGGTTTTATCCCTTATCTGGCACGTGGTGTTAGACGGGAGTAGGCACATCCCACGATTATTCAGGGGGATTGAGATGGGTCGTGTCAGACCATCCATTTAGTTGATATATATGAATGGCTAAACGACCTTCAATTTTGTTAATTTTTACGAAGATGATCATGATATGATAATTTAAAAAATAAACAGTTTCGATTATGTTATACGTATAAAGAAAAACGATAAATCGAAAAGATAGTACGAGGAGGTATACCACAGTGTGAGATGAAAGTATTGTCCGTTATAAACCAAATAATATTTATTTTATGAGTTATTTGGACAAACACCATGTAAGGTTTTTTTGTGTTTTCACAAACAATCTCTTAAATTTTAAACTTTACACAAATACCCTCTCACTTCCAAAATATTACTCATAACCCATAAAATATGAATTTTTTTAATTAAATGTAATTTGAGATGTAAATACTAAAATGCCATATGGTTGTTTAAATACAATATCATTCTAATTTTGAAAATATTATTATAAAAGATCAATTTTGTCAATATTTAGGTGTAACGAATGACTTTGTTTGTAATATTGCAGCTTCGTCCTCGTTCTGAACGTTTTGGTAAATCCAAAATTTGAACGAAGCGGATGGAGGACGGAAGAGAACAGTCTTCGCGTTTCTAAACGTTCCTCCGAAAAATGCGGCTACTTGCCGCCTCTTTACTTTCCTATCACTTGTTTCTCAAACAAAGGGGCCAAAAAGAAAAAGTAAAAAGACTCTTATTTTGCCAAGGTCTCTTCTTTTAATTTCTTTGACAGAAAAAACAAATCCAGTATTAAATTAAAGTATCATTAACAACTAAACAATGCTCGATGACAAATACTAATTTATTTTAAGCAATTCAGCAATTTCATATTTAAATCTCTCTTCCCCCCTCTCTCTCTCTCTCTATTTGTTGCGTATGGAGAAGAGCTGTTTTGTATGAAAAGTCAGCTCCCTCTCTCGATCTCTCTCTCGATCTCTCTCTCTTCTCCCTTCAAAACCCTTTTCTTCTTCGAAACAATTGCATCAATCTAACAAACAAATTTGAAAAATCCCCATCTCTCTCTCTCTCTCTCTCTCAGAAGTGCTTTCTCACTTTCCGATGTGGGACATTTCATCCTGCACGTCGTCACGAAATTAACAAGACATACTATTGTGCCATAAAATTGTATCATGTGCAGCTTGTTCATGCCAATTATACTAGGACCATGGACAATTATCAAGCAGGCGATTTAACCGACATACTTAGAGCCGGCAGTTCAACTGGAAGTATACCTTCTAATCTCTCTGATCAACATCAAGAGTCCCGTCACACAGCCCACACGTGGCACTACCCTTCTGATCATCCCATGAACTTTTCGTCGTCCTCCTCCTCATGTGCCCATATGGAAGCAGAAGAAGAAGGCAATAAAGACAACTTTGGCGATCCATTTTCTTCCTACTTGCGCGATCCGCTTCTTCGTGAGCTCGACTTGTCAGGGTCGTCCTTTTTCAGCAGCTCAAAATCTCCAGAAATGAGTATGGATGGTGGCGGAGGAGGTGTTGTTACTACAGCCACTACCTTTGCCGGCGACGGCGGTGGCTTACTTGGTCACCGTCAAGGTGGTACTGTTGAGGGTGATCCAGTCAATAAAAGGCCTCCCACCATATTTTCGAGGATGCTTCAGATCTCTCCGAGTGCAAAGGTGCCCGTGTCGCCGAGTGATATTTCGCCGTTGATGGGAGCGCCTGTGCCGTGTAAAACGTCTGCCTCCTCCGCCATGGTTGGAGGCGACATGATTATTAATGGGAACAGCTCATCGGGCGGCAAAGGCGGTTGCCTGCTCGAAAACACCGGGATGCAGATCTCGTCTCCACGGAATCCGGGCATCAAGCGGAGGTGAGATTATTGACCACATGAGAAAGCATTTAATTAATTACACTTATTTTCTTACAACTTCAACATGACTCCATGAATTAATTATTCCACTACTTGATTAAATTAATTAATCCTCATTAGTAGTTCCATTAATGGTCATCATCCATTCATCATAGATAAACTACCTCGACGCGATCAATGAAATCTTTCTTTTTTACCTCTATGCAACTTGGGTTTTGATTTAAACACTAAGAAGATCTAAAACTTAGGGATTTGTTAGGCGTTTTCCCATAAGAAGTAATCACTTAATTATTGTTCGACATGTTGAATTAGAAGTCCACGCAACCGTGTGGTACCCATGTAGTTTTAGTCATAGATTATCAGTATCAATTTCTCTAGGCTGACTGAGGCATAGTAGCTCATTGTATGACTGGTTTTCAGGTGAGATTCTTAATGTCAACGTATATTACTAGGTTAGGCTAGCTATCTACCTAAACTTGGTTTTAATCAAGCTTGAAATTTGAGGTTGAGGATTTTCTTTTGTTGCGTGACAACAACGATCACACACTTAGCTTTCATCCTTTTATATATCTCGAAGTTAACTTGCTTTCTTTTCCCACCTCTTCTGAAAAAATCACTGTGTTTTGATTGGTACGTAATTGTGTTCATTTTCGTTTGGAATATACCACCAATTTAGAAAGAAGTCCAAAACATTTCAATTTGGCAATTTCAGCCTTTCTTTAATTATAGAACAACACAACAATATTATATCACTCAATATTGGTGAACAGGAAGAGCCAGGCTAAGCAGGTGGTGTGCATTCCGGCTCCAGCGGCGGCAAACAGCAGACCAACCGGAGAAGTAGTTCCATCTGATCTGTGGGCATGGAGAAAGTACGGTCAGAAACCCATCAAAGGTTCACCTTATCCAAGGTTTGTAAATTATTCTCACTTAATTGCATCCTCGTTTTCGATAAAATTATGTTAATTAGAAAGTGAGGGTTTGACTTGTCATATAATAGAAAGTTCCTAAGTAAAACTGACAACTACGAAGCTGGTTTCTGTCCCCTTTTCTTAGATCATGTTTTTAAATGCGATATTTAATGGATATATTTAGTAATTAACCTAGTCTGTGCATCGAAAAACTCAACTGGTTCAACTAGGGTTAGAATTGGGTAATATATACAACTAGCTACGACTAGAAAAACTTCCTCTTCAATTAATTAATGAAACTCAAAATTCGAGTACTGACTTGCTAAGTAATAGCTAGAGCTAGATATCTAATTTTGAATACAATACCTTATATATGTATAGATACTGACTTGCTAAGTAATATGATAGCTTTAAATTTACAACAAATGAAAAACGATTAAATTACTGTTCTAAAATTTACAACAATCTTGGTGAGATATCCCATATTGTAGTAACCCCTCAAGCTTGAACTATATAACAAGTGATATATGAAGAATCAAGCATTTTATCAATATCATTCATCACCATAATGTAGCAATAACCATCCTTTAATTAGGATTAATTAATTAGAATGATAACAACATGTGATAGTATGATATTAAATATTGAGTTAAATTTTGGGTTTTATTATTACATGTTTAATTATAATGATAATATATTGTTGAGTTTAGTTATGCGCTTGATTATTGCAGGGGTTACTATAGATGCAGCAGCTCAAAGGGCTGCTCAGCAAGGAAACAAGTAGAGCGTAGCCGGACGGATCCTAACATGTTGGTAATCACTTACACTTCTGAACACAATCATCCATGGCCAACACAGAGAAATGCTCTAGCAGGATCCACACGATCTCAGCCATCCAAAAACGCCGGTGCCTCAAAAACCTCTACCAACAGCTCTCATCATCATCAAAAGCCAAGTAGCCTAACAAAGGAAGAACAAAAAATTGACACCATCACCAACATGAGTAGTGATTGTAGTGATAACAATACCAGTCAAGTGTCTCAAGTCATCTCTGCTGGAGGCACATCAACGGTGAAGGAAGAGTTTGACCAGAAAATTGAGAAGAAATTGCAGCTTCATCATTATCACCATCAACATCAGTTCAACGGTCATGATGATCATCAAGAAGGGTTTGCTTACAGACCATCAATGCCTGATGATAATCAGTCAAACCATCATCATGAAGATTTCTTTGCCGACTTAGGAGAGATTGAAGCTGACCCACTCAACCTATTGTTTTCACAATGTTTCACAGCTGATGAGCAGCAAAAGGCGGGAAGCAAGGATCCATTCAATATATTTGATTGGTCATCAGGAGATACCCAAGCCACCGCCACCGCCATCGCCACCGCCTCCCCCGCCACTACCACCACAAACAACAGCAACACTGCCACTTCGTTTGGTGAAGCCAATAAGAGGATGCTATAGCAGGACCAAAACAGCACCTTGAAAAGAGGATAGTACTTGGGGAGATTTTCTTACTTTTATTACCTTACCCTTACCCTTTTCTTGATCAAAAAAAAAAAAAAAACCCTTACCCTTTTATTTTTAATTTTAATTTATAATATTTTTGGGTTGTTGTTGTTATTTACCAGAATAGTCAGGGATTAGGAAGTGATATGATGAGTGAAGGGAATGAAGAAAGAGAAAGTAGTAGTTGGTTGATTGGGAGCAGACCCAATAGTCCCACATTCCTTTTGGAATTTTGGTGGATGGGACAGAAAGCTGAGGAACAGAAGGTTTCTACAGTATCCACAAGTACGTACATCCCCCACAGACATGACTGGAAAGCTCAGTCCAAGTCTCTCACTCTCCCACTCTAACTCTCACTCTCACTGTCTCACTGTCACTCTCACTCTCTCACGCTCACTCTGATATCACGATAGATTGGACTGCCCTTTATTATTCATCTTTGAAAGTGGGAAAAATTATTCATCCTCAACCTTTGGTCGTGTGGATTGTGGGTGGGTATTCTAAAAAGAGGAGGAAAAAAATACCAAGCTTTATGAGTTGGGAAATGATTTTCGCGCATTATTTTTTCCTATATTCTCATTCTGTTTCGATTTATTACTTTTCTGATATAAAAAAATAACACAAAGTGAAAATCATTTTTCCACTTTTATTGCTTTTGGAGAGAAATTTGAAAGGGCAAAATAATGTGAGAACGATGTTACTGAATAAAAAGGGGATGAAAAAGCTTGACCTTTCTTATCAGACGTCTTATCTAGGGATGTGTAATTGTGAGATAAAATACATGGTGCTTTGTGTTCCTCAGCTTTCTGTTTTGTTTTAATTATATTATCCATCCATGAATCATGATCCAAGTTGTTTGTGCAATTACTTTGGAAACTGTTTACTCAAAGTGTATTACTGTTAATTTACTTAATGAAGTTAATTGAGTTGTTTTTGTTCTTTCAGGAAACAAAATATATATTACGCTATTCATGCATGGCTTTGTTCTTTCAGGAAACAAAATATATATTACGGTATTCACGCATGCATGGCTCTCTTTACGCATATATATATATATATATGTCATAATTAAGTGCTTGTTTTTGTATTTTTACTGCTCCAACAAATCAAGGATTATTACCAATGTTGCATGTCGGATACTTATATATCTTACTGCTGCGGATTTTACAAAGCATGCACGTAAATTCCTGGTTTTTAAAGTCTAACAAGGTTCTGTCTTTGATTTTAAACGTACGAGTGAAAATTAATCATTCTTTCACCATGCAAACCCTATATTGAATTTGTGATTACATTTTCTTACGGTTAAATAAATTATAAAAACAAAAATACTGTAGAAAAATATATAAAACGAGATAAACTCTTGATCTCACAAAGATACAATATACTCGATCCTTCTCAGGATTGCCAATAGGTCATATTATATTAAATTTGTGTTGTGTAATAAATTCTGTTTTACTCAAATATACTTACCCGAATTTGACCCGGTTAATAATCATGTCAAGGATATTCAACTCAAATCCGAACTGTTAATTAAACGGATAACCCGTATAACTCATTTAATAAATATATCTTGTTCAAAACTTAATTAAACTATAACCTATTTAACATGTTTGACCTATTTAAATTATAAGATTTAATAGGCAAATGAGTAGATAATGAGTTAATGATTGAAACCTTTATCAAATAGGTTAATGTATAGGGCGTCATTATTAGACAGGTTAACCCAAAATTTACTCGTTTATTAAACGGGTTTTAGGTGATTATACGAGTTAACAGGCCGACCCGATACCCACCTATTCATTAAACGTGTCATAACAAGTTGAGCGAAAAATGATTCAAAATTTTAATTATGTGGGTTAATTCGAATAAATTTTGTACATATTTTGAGTTTTATATCGAATCGTGTAAAAAATTACCAGTTTTTCTTTCTACTTAGTAACAAGGAGATCGATTTGCTACTTGCCTACTATTTTGTTTTTTCGGTCAACTACCTGCCTACCATTGGATGCTGTATGTGCCAAACTTCTATGGCTTTATAAGTTTTTTGTGATCGTAAATATCGCCTCGTCTTGTTTTGCACTCAAAGTCAATTAATGATTTGAATACTCCTAATCGTCATGGATTGTCTCCTAACGAGTGGGGTTGATCGGTGCTTCAATTTTTGTCCATTGGTACGATCAACTTGTTAGTTCGCTTGAATTGTAATGGTTCATTGGTTATGTCCTCCTCTATTAAGGTTTTTATGTATCATTTTAGCTCTATAGTTGACCTTCATGAAGGTTTTTATTTTTATTATAGCTCTTACATTGCATGAAATTGTTGCTTTTTATAAATATTTGATGAAAAGTTATAATTATTAAATAGTAATTTTTGTTTTTATGGGAATTATTATATGTTTCTTATATATTTTGCTATACTATTAATTAAGTGCTTCTTTTTAACATATCATATCCTAGTCATTCTAGGGTTCAATATTATTCATTCGGAGTATACATTTAGTACTGATGGCGGAAGAATTGTAAGTCCACACCATATACTTTTTTCAATCAAACACAGTTGAGAGTTTAATGTATACTCGGGATTGGTTGTGAAGTAAGATGCGAGATATTATAAATATTTTTGTAATATATTTAATAGTTAAAAGGTATTTACTTATTTTTTTCCTAATTTTTCGTTTGAAGGTGATTAGGGTTTATTGGTTGTGAAGTAAGATGCGAGATATTAGAAATATTTTTGTAATATATTTAATAGTTAAAAGGTATTTACTTATTTTTTTTTTTCTAATTTTTCTTTTGAAGGTGATTAGGTGTTCTTCAAATTTGACTTCTATAAATACTGAATTTGATACATTTGACGATGATGTCGATGTTGAGATTGTTGATGATGTTGACAACGACGAAGATATATGATTGTATTTTGACATACGTCCTCCTTATTTTGTTACAATATTATAAATTGGACTTAAATTTGTAATATTATAAAGCGGTAATTATATATGGGTCCTTTTTTAGAATCCAAACTATTAGTTAGTTTACTACAGTAAATAGAAACTGTAAATAAAGAAATAACTTGATTTTTTTACTATTGGTCAAAATGCAGCATTAATTTTAATCCTTTGATTTTAAAGAATTACAAGTGTGCTATTACATATCATATAGTTTGATTTTATTTTACGTTATTGATCATTTGTTTTGGTTTCTTTTGCAGTAGAAGTGTTATTTGATTTTATTTTGTTATGGAAAATAAAAAATCATTACGTTGAATTGCTTGGTGTTATTCGACCATTTGAAGTTTTTGGTTATGCAATATGATTGTTATTCATTGTTAGAAATTTCTTTTTCAGATAAAGTAGTTCAACCTGAGTGGAGGAGATGATTTGGATGAGTTATTGTATGTAATTTACGTATAGGAATTTTAATTGTACATAAAAATGTAATTTATCTATGAGAATTTTAATTTATAATAAAGGTATATTATACGCAATATAACTCTCTCAAATATAATAGAAAAATAAGAAATATACATATAATTATTAATTTACCTACGAAAGGATAAACATGCAGATAATTAATAATTTACATACGAATGAATAAAACTGAAAAACTTTATCAAATAGATAAAGTACCTACAAGTATGTAATTATTCTAAAGTATCAGATAATATCTGAGAAGTTTGGTGGATTAAAATGATTTTCATTCTTAAAACAAATATGAAAATATGAAAGTTCTTAGAATTATCTTATTTTCATTCAAAGATCTCACCGTTCATTTTGTAGTTTTAGATGTATAGACAATGCACGTAAAATCTCATGTGGTTTTGAGGATTTAACGCCACCCGATCGTCGAAAAATTGTTTTAGAACCGTTGAATCATCTTTCACTGTTACCTTATTTCATAATTTCCAAATTGGCTGCTTTTTTGCGTAAGCGATCTAGGAGCATAGAATATAAAAGTGGATGGTTGGATTGGCCAAATTCATTTTTTTAATTATTGAAATCGTAAATGAAGCTCATTCATTAAAGTGGCTAAACACTTTAATTGATATCTTATCCATGTAAAAGATGAGGTTGTTGTAATTTAAGTGTTTTATATTGTATTGTATTGCATGATTATTTATTGTTTCTTTGCATAAAGTAGGTAACTTTTACTAGGACTATATTTTTAATCAATGAAATTCACCTAATACCATCGAAATTTGATTTTAAAAAAAAATCATGCTACAATTAAAACAACTCTCATTTTTGGTTTTGGAAGATCAGAAGACAGGAAAATAATGAATAATTCCCATGACTTACTGTGATGGAAGATCAGCATCTGTAGTACTTTCACTAAGAACCTTCTCCACCTTTTGTAGTTTTAGATGTATAGACAATGCACGTAAAATCTCATGTGGTTTTGTGGATTTAACGCCACCCGATCATCGAAAAATTGTTTTAGAACCGTTGAATCATCTTTCACTGTTACCTTATTTCATAATTTCCAAATTGGCTGCTTTTTTGCGTAGGAGATCTAGGAGCATAGAATATAAAAGTGGACGGTTGGATTGGCCAAATTCATTTTTTTAATTATTGAAATCGTAAATGAAGCTCATTCATTAAAGTGGCTAAATACTTAATGAAATTTCAATGTTATTTTCTAACTTTTAGTTTAATTGATATTCAAACGATTGAATTTCAAAGATCTCACCGTTCATTTTGTAGTTTTAGATGTATAGACAATGCACGTAAAAACTCCTGTGGTTTTGAGGATTTAAAGCCACTCGATCGTCGAAAAATTGTTTTAGAACCGTTGAATCATCTTTCACTGTTACCTTATTTCATAATTTCCAAATTGGCTGCTTTTTTGCGTAGGCGATCTAGGAGCATAGAATATAAAAGTGGACGGTTGGATTGGCCAAATTCATTTTTTTAATTATTGAAATCGTAAATGAAGCTCATTCATTAAAGTGGCTAAATACTTAATGAAATTTCAATGTTATTTTCTAACTTTTAGTTTAATTGATATTCAAACGATTGAATTTCAAAGATCTCACCGTTCATTTTGTAGTTTTAGATGTATAGACAATGCACGTAAAAACTCTTGTGGTTTTGAGGATTTAAAGCCACCCGATCGTCGAAAAATTGTTTTAGAACCGTTGAATAATCTTTCACTGTTAGATTGGCCAAGTTCAGTTTTGTAATTATTGAAATCATAAATGAAGCTTATTCGTCAATACGGGCCTAATACTTCTTTTTTGCATACCAATACGGGTCTTTTTTGTGTCCTTTGACTTCCCTTCAATGGGTAAAGTCCCTAAACTACTGACCAAGGTGGCAAGTTATACGGAACTATGACTGAAACTTTGCCCAACAAACATATGTTCGTCGGGCAAGGTATGAAATTTCGTCTGGCAACAAAAATTAATGACCACATTCATGTGGCAACGAAATTCGTCACCATCAGTTGTGTTTTGCCCGACGATATATAACTGTTTGCCGGGCAAAAAAGTCCGCGGGAAGGTTTTTTTTGGGTGCCACTCATGAAAATTTTCCGCTAAAGTTTAGCGACAAACATGATCGTCGCGTAAAGTATTGCCCAACGAATATAATGGTTCGTCGGGCAAAATATGCATTTAGTGACAAATTTTTTGTTTGTCGGGCAAAATTTTGTCGGGCCAATACTTTTTCCTTGTAGTGAAACATGCAGATAATTAATAATTTACCTACGAATGAATAAAACTGAAAAAATTTATCAAATAGATAAAGTACCTACAAGTATGTAATTATTCAAAAGTATCAGATAATATCTGAGAAGTTTAGTGGATTAAAATGATTTTCATTCTTAAAACAAATATGAAAATATGAAAGTTCTTAGAATTATCTTATGAAATAACTTTAAAAAATAAATATAAAATATTAATATTTAAATTTTAAAAGTTTACTCATATATATCTAAAAAGGGTATAAATAGTATTAGAAAATTTTAAAAATAATACAATAAAAAGATAGTAAAAATCTTAATAATACAGTACATGAGCTATTTTATATGTTAAATGGATTATTTTATATGTTATACTTAAAAATTGAATTAATTTATAATTATTTCTATTATGAACTTTTATTATAATGGAGGAGAAATAAAAAATAAAAAAATAGCATGGATCTGGAAACATGGTGCCTCCCCTGGTAATGGAAGTGACCTTCACTCATGTTATTGGGAAATAGTGACACCAAGTTCTGTCAAATCCATCAACTTTAGATTAATTTTCATATAGGCCCCTTACAATTTGACACCCCAATAATTAAACCGTCCAAAAAATTCCCCTAAAATGGTTCCACATTCTTGATTGATGGGGGGTAAGCGTCATTATATATGTTTGAAGGAAACTTGGTGTGCAACTGGGCTAATGGGGGTGACTGTGATCGATCATGATTTTGATAATTATTGATGGCACCCATAAAGTTCCATCTACCATTTACTCCTTTTGAGAAATCTTTGGTAATATCTGATACACCTCACAAAATCCTCTCAAATTTCACCATGTATATAATTGCTGGATGAAGCTAGAAATCATATTCAATAATTAAGGATCAAACAAGAAGAACCCCAAAAAAAAAAAAAAACATAATTCAAAGGTCATATTTGTAAGACACAATTAAATTGAAGATAGTGTCAAGTAAACCGATCGAGGTAGTCACCATTTAGTAAGATCTTCATGATACGCTGTATGTTTGATGATATGTGTGTATATGTATAATCTCTATTATTATAAATTTAAGTTCAAAAGTCTTCATTAAAAAACTTGGACGAAAATACCCTTTAAATTAATTAATAATTAAGGATATAATAGTGAAATTAAATATTAATTATTAAATTTATAATTAAAAATAACAATTAGTTAATGGAAAAAGTGGAGGGAAAAAAAGAAAAGGGCCGCAGCTTACATAATTAATACTCTTATTTTTATTTAAAAATTATAATTAAATAACTATTTTAATTTTAATTTCTAAAAAAAAATAAAAATAAATTAGCTCGCATTAACGCTACCGCATAAATAATCAACGATTTCTAATTTGATTAAGTTTTTCTCATAAATCATCTTAAAATACTGATTAAGGAAATAAAATATTCGTTTTTTAGTAATTTTTATATATGGAAACTTTGTTATTAACAACCAGACAGTCAAATATATACTCCTAAATATAGAATCAAAGCATCGATAATGAGTCATTCAGTTGTCTTGGAAAACAAAGAAAACGAAATGGTTGAAAATGACATTGGCGTGTCTACTAAAAATTCTAACATTAATTACGTAAATTCTTACCCCAAAAAAAACATAATTACCTTAAAAATTAATAACATCGTCACCTAATAATATTCAAATATTAAGATATTGATATCGACTGAACTATTGATGGTCAAATTTATAAATATATCGATATTAATTTTTTCTTACGGTTACCCTAAATAAAAATAGTAGAAATTTAGTTTAAAAGTTGTAAATTTTTAAAGAAACTATAGAAAAAACTTAGAGTGTGATTGGAGAAAAGAAAATAACAAGCGATTTGAAAAAAAGTTAGAATTTTATAATTTCTACGCAACAATTCCATTATAGTGATTTGATAAAAAGTTAGAATTTTATAATTCCTACGCAACAATTCCATTGTTTGGATAATAAAAATTGGGATTTACAAATTCCAAAAAAATAAAAACAAGGAATTTGGATGTCCTAAATTATGAGTTGAAATGATGTCTTAAGGGACAGAATTTTTCAAATGATGAGTTGAAATAAGTGACATTTTAATTTCCATTATTTTTAACATTGATATCCAAACGTTAGAATTTGCAAATCATGGAAATTATAAATATGAAATTGCAATTATGAAATTTTGTAAATTCTCATTAAACTATAAATCTTTCATCCAAACACATTGTTATGAATCTATTAATGGTTACATATGATGCAACATGTTTCTAAATTTTAAAGTCAGAATCATTAAATTATAAGAGCCTAATTTCTTTAAAGGTTACTAAATTAGGAAAGAGAACTAATTCGGAGTTAGACTTCAAATTTCCCACGTAATTTGAGAAGTTGGTAAAAAAATTACTAAACGAGATTTGGAACTAGAAAACTGAATTCATAAAAGATTCGAGAATAAACTAGTTTGGGTGGAATCGAAAAATATTAGTATTGAATAATTATTAATTATTATAAGTTATTACAAAATATCACTCCACCAATTTTTTTTTTTTTTAGCTGAAGACCAATTAAAAGTTTAAAACCCATTTTCACACAATTCTCTTCATTCTCTCCCGCGTCACCCTCTATGTTCTTCACTTCCTGCGACAATGACCACCTCACACCCAACCTCCATGATGATCAACACAGGCCACCACTAGCTTCGCCTTCAAGCTCAATCAACCCCTCTCGTTGAGATAAAGTCGCTATTGCCCTCTCGCACCCTCGCAAGGGCTTGAGGCGCACGAATTGAAGGCCGAAAGTTAACAAGATGCGAAACTTTCCGACCGCCTCCTTTCTAGTTTAAGTAAAATTTCAGAAATCCACACTCATATTCGAATTCTTAAGATTTTGTAGATGATATTAAATAGGTGAATTGACGTATTTGGCAAAATTTGTACAGAGCTAGATTTACGGCGAGCCTCCAGCCTATGCGATAACATGGATATCGACAAATCGTCGAAATTTACCGATATTGGGCGATAACATAGATATTAGGGGGGGAAATTTTCTTCCCCCTATTTTGATGCCGACCCCCATTTTCCTAATATATCAACCGAAATATCAGCGAAATTTCAATCAATGATAATATCGAGGATAATATATATATATATTATCATATTCTCTTAATATTGATCACGAGACATACTTATGTTTTAACCACTTATTCTCTTAATCTTTTTATTTCATCATTTTTTTTTTGTTTGAGTCTCGAAATAATAGTAAATATTTTCTCTTGCCACTTGAAGTTTTGGTGAAAGACCGATTGTGTCACGTATATTACTTACATAATTTATTTATTTATTTATGAGCAATGCGTTTTGTAACACCCCGGAAATTCGAGGATTCTCATTTTGTAATTTAATGTGTGATTTGACGATTTTACCCTTGTGATTGGTATGGTCAAGGTTGAATTTTTGATTTATGAACTAAATGGACTTTGACCTATGACCGTGACGTAATTCGGGACGTCACGAGTTCATAGACAGGTGGCACGTTCGATTCGGACGATCAGGGTGAAAGTTACGACTATCGGAAGTTCAGGGGCATTACCGTAATTTGGACTTCCGGGGGAAAATGTTGACTTTTCTTTTGACAACTAATTTTCAGTTGACTCAAGGACCGTTGGGTAGGCCTCGACGTCCTGAGTCCGTAGACAGGCGGCACGCCGAAATCGGACTTCGTACGAGGAAGTTATGGTCAGAAACGTGAATTCGGGAAGTTCGTGTCTCGGTTTTCGTGTCGAATATTAAATTCAGGAAATCTGATTGGAGGACATCTGGTGAGTGACAAGTGTCACTCACCCATTGGCTAGATTGGATCAGATCCACTATTGGATTAATTAAACATTTGAACCAGCTTTAAATTTCAGCCTTTGGATTGGAAACCCCAGATCAGATCTCAGCCCTTGATCTAATCTGGAGATTCAATCTGAGCCGTCCATTTCCTTCCCTCCATTTCTTTATAATTCATACCCGCAGTGCACATTCTGCCCATTTCGATCAAACCTCCCAGCCAACCTTCCACTCACTGTGTCTGCATAGTGGGGGACTTCCTGGTGTGACTGAACGGCGGCAGTGACCACGGCGGAGGACGGCGGCGAGGAAGGAACCAGGGGAAACCCGAAACGGTTTCAAAAACAGGTTTTTGATAAATCCTTTTCCCACGTTCAATTTAGTCCATTATGATTCCTAATCAACCCTAGGAACTCCCAGGACCTTCTGGAATCGAACTCGTGGCCGGTGGAGCTCAGGGCGGTGGCTGAACGGCGACGGGAGGCCAGAGCTGTTCTTCGAGGTAGGCCCTCGATTCAATCCGTTTCTCTCAAATTTGATTTCATAGAACTAATCTAGGGACTCAGTCGAGTAATTAGGAATTGGAAGGAATGAAAATGATTCAGAAATGAAGGAATGGCAACCGGGTCATGATCGCGGGTCTGATCGACCCGAGTTGCAGGAAAACGGGTCAACCCGTCTGAGGACAGTGGTGCTGACGTGGCACCCTGTCAGTCTGTCAGATGACGTGGACCAACCGTGAGCCGACACATGTCACATGTCAGTGCACAGTCAGCACTGACGTGTCAGTGACGTGGACCAGTCAGGGACTGCCACGTGTCACTGACATGTCAGTGACGTGGACCAGTGCCGTGCTGACACGTGGTCTGACAGATCAGCAGGGTGGACCAATAGGATGTTGACACGTGGCACCTGTCAGAGTCTGACATGTCAGACCTGACAGCTGTCAGATGACGTCAGTATGACGTCATGCTGACGTCAGCAGTGACGTCAGCGATGACGTCAGCAGGACTGTTCCACCGTTGACCGCCGCGTTGACCGGCGCGTGGGGGCGCGTGTGAACAGTGTTTCTGGTGGACCACCACCATTCTTTAGGTTTCGACGATCCGGATCCAATGGCGGTGGTTTCGGGTCGATCGGAGATCATTAAGTTGGTCAAAATAAGGTTTATTGCCTTGGGAAGCGCGTTCGGGCGGCTTTCCCGGGTCGGTTTCGACCTAGGCTTTCATGGTTGAATGTTGGGGGTTTAATTTGACCTTTACGAATACTTGGACTTGACAGGGATTGTACATTTGTACCAGGACGAGGGTATACGTTCGGTTTCTAGCAGGATTGTACTGTGAGTGGGCCATTTTCTTAAACCCTTGTGTGCATAAATGTTTTCTGGTTTTATTATACTTATTCACATGCTAAAACAATGATGGTTTTGATGATATGGAAAATATGGTTATGGCACGTTTCATGGTATTTGGGCTTGAGACCCGTCCGATGAAACTGAATGTTTGGTTCGGATTCTACCTATGTATATATATGTTTGCATGTGGATATCAATAAAATGTATTTGTTACTGCACTGTATAGATCCTTCCATATTATATTGTCTCCTCCGGATGAGGTACCCCGGAGAGGTCACGGACGTCTAGTACGTCCAGCGTCTATGACGCTAAGCATCGGGGATGCTGTACCCGAACGGGGTTCGGGGATTGAACTCGGAATTGAGACCCGAGTGGCACGCGTAGCCTTGTGATTGTGACCTATTGGACGTCAGGGACGTCAGACATCAGGGATGTCGGGATTGGAGTGTATAGTGCAGCAACTAAAATTATACTTATGGTTTTATTATGCCTTATGGTTCATATTATATGGTTTATGGATTTGAATTATGTTGCACGCATGTTTGGAAAACAGAGGGGTAAATTATATGTTTTACTTATCAAACGATTTCATAAACTTGTGTTTCGGTCCACTCACCCTTACTGTTTTGATAACCCCTCCAGGTCGGGAAACTGAGGTAGAGGAGGAACCAGAGGCTGAGGCATAGATCTACTTCTGCGTACCTGAACCCCTGCTGGGCGGTGTACCTGCAGGATTTCTTTAGAGTCGTGCTCGCAAATTTGTAATTTTGGATTATATCCCTTGTCTGACATTCGTTTAATTCGGATTTTATGTGTGACTTTATTTTGGTTATTTATGCTTTTAAATGTTTTGAGGTAAAAATTGGTATGAATTATTGGGTGTCAGACGGGAGCAGGGCACGTCCCCTTGTGGTCCCTGTGGGATCGGGGCGGGTCCTGTCACGTTTATTTTTTACTTATTACTCAAAAATGCTCCCCTAACTGGACACTTAATCTCAATATGCTCCCACAACCCAAAATCGTTGTAACGTACTTTCAGAACCCCCTTTCTGTTACCTCTGTTGCTCCAATTGTTATGCCATATTAGTAACAGCTTATTTGTGCTTATGTGGCTATTAGATGACCCACTCATGGTTCCCACTATAGCGACGTGGAAACCCAACGCGGCAAACCATTTCGCAAATTGGGGAAAATATAAGGATTGGGCGATTTTGAGGTTTTTTGGAGAAGAGGGAAGAGGAAGACAAAAGTAAAACGAGTTCAATCGAGTGAATTGCTGTTTATGGTATGAATCAGACATGAAAGCGAGTTTGATTACTGAAGATAACAATCTCTCGAAAGCATGGCGCACACTATCCTCGATATGGTAAGTTAGGGATTTAAAATTCTAAATTTTGAAATCTGGGTTCGAATTGGAAATTAAGATTAAATTTTCTTAATGTTTGTGTGCAATGTGCAATGTGCAATGTTTTCCACTTCAAATTGTTTAAATTTTCTTGGTTGTTGGTGGATGTGAATAGAATAAGTTGTGAATGTTGGCTTTGGAAAGTTGTAAGTTGTGATTATGACAGTGTGTGTGGTTAAGTGATGGGCATTTTAGATTAGAGTTTTGGATTGGGTGATAATCTCAAACTACACATTTAAATAAACACGTTATTCGAGTATTTGCAATTTAAACCCTTTTGTGTAGATGTAGTATTGGTAGATAGAGATCGTTCTTAACCGGGAAATTAGGGAACATTAATAATGTGTTAGTGAGAAAGAATAATGAATAAAATAATAAAATAATAAAATAATAAATGAATAAATGAATCAAAGAATGAAAGAATAAATGAATTAATGAATCAAAGAATAAATAAATTAAAGAATTAAAGAATTAAAGAATTAAAGAATAAAGATTAAATGAATTAAATAATTAAATAATTAAATAATAAATAATAAAGAGTTAAAGAATTAAAGAATTAAAGAATGAAATGTGGGGTTTTGAAAGATTGTAATCATAAAATAAAGAAAACAAGTGTAAACAATTGAGAATTTAATTCTACTTCTACTTTAACCTTTGTACAAGTGTACTTTCTTCAAACACAAATTTTCACAAATGCTCTAACATTTTGCTCATATTGAATCAATCAATAAATTTTACCTTCATCATCTTAATTACATGCATACATTTTTCAATACTATAAATGTACCGAACAACGGTTATAAACACTTATAATATGATTCACCTTACATTTTTTATTTCAATGTGCATAAAATATTTTAATCTCTTCAACCCTATTCTAAGTGCACCGAATAACGGTCATAAACACTTAACATTAAATTGAAGGTTAAGCGCTAAAACATATTAAGTATATTAAATTTAAAAAGTAAAACACATGAAGATTGTATTCACATTTACAAAAGTTAGAAAGAAAATACCAATACATATATTGAATTATAAATAAAATCGAAACAATAACAGGAGTTTAAGTAAAGGGAACTAAGTTACACTTTCGGAACCCAAGAACAACTTGTAATTTCGAAAGTGGATGGAAACAATGGAATGTTATTCATAAAATTCTCTGACAGCAGAAGGAACCTTATTAAGATGGAGGAATAAACATAAGAATTCAGACTTAAACTCTAGAATTGCCTCGGAAATACTCGGCCTGGGTATTTCTTAAGGAAAACACAAAAATGTGTCTAAGGTTTTAAAAGAAAAGCCACAAGAACAAAGTCAAGAAGAAATAAAATTAAGAATCAAAATGTAAAAATATAAATTAAAAACAAATCTAAAAACAAAACTTAAAAGAAACTTAAGAAGAACAATCTATAAGAAGCTCAAATGGTCCCAAATGTCTATCAAAAATAGAGAGAAAAGAACTAAGAAAAAAGAAACTAAAATGAACTAAAAAGGAACAAAAGAGGGACTAAAGGGGACAAAATTGGGGACCCCAAACAAATGAAATGACCTCCCTATTTATAGAGGGGGTGCCAAAATTCAAATAATAAAATATAAACAATAAATATAAAAATTATTACAAATAAAATGATGACTAATGATGGGTTTTTGTCTGATTTTATAGAGAAATTATGGTGAAAAACCTACCCAAAAGGGGCAGGTTTGATGCAGAGAAGACCAGGGCATGGATGATTTTTAATTCGGCCAGGGATAGCTAACAGAGCAGTTGGGGAGTTGGTGATAGGCTGCAGAAAATGAGGGATTGATTTTGGCATGGAGCAGCAGAGTGTGGGTAGGCAGCCTCAATGGTTGACGCGTTGACATGGAGTGGATTCTCGATGCACGCGCGCTGAATTGGAAGCTTCACTTCGGCAGCCTCTTGTCAAACCTCCGCTGGGCTGGTAAGGACATTGGTCGCAGGCTTGGGCTTCGTTCAGCTGGGCTGGGCTTGCGTAAGGGTTTGGTCCTTGACAAGTCGCTGGGCTTGGACTACAGGATTTTGGTTCGCTGGGCTCTGGGCTAAACAAAATGGATTGTGCTGCAAATAATGGATTTTCAATTTTAAAAATAGATTTATATAAATCTACCGAGTTTCGTCCATAATTTCTTCGTTCGAACTCCGATTGGGACGATTCTTTCGCCAAAATATTCAGAATTCCAAACTTTATTTATTTCTACAAATTTCCCACAAAATATATTATTTTCTTCAATTGTTTGGTAATTTAATATTAAAAGACAAGTATAAAGAGTATAAAACGATATAAAATAAAGCTTATAAAAATATATAAAATAAAGCTCAATTAAGAGCCTATCATTGGGCATTTCAAATTAAAGGGTTTAGGATTGGACTGTTCGGAACAGAGACTTCATAAATGGGTATTTTTTTTATTAGAATTGATATTGTGATAATGCATTGGACTTTTATGTTGACTTTAGGTTTAGGCTTTAGGTTTAGGATGTAGTTTTAGGCTTTAGGTTTAGGCTGTAGGTATAGGCTTTAAGTTTAGGCTATAAGTTTAGGTTTAGGGTTAGGGTTTTTATTGTGTGATATTTCATAGTTTCTATTGGATGTGGATTCTTCATGGTTATTAAGTAATGGTTGTTATTTGATTACTTGTTAAAGAGGACTGCGATGACATTATCTTTATCGCCTTACACTACAGTGGAAATATAGTACATAAATAAGAAGAGTGGACATATACTGATGGGGCATTGAAATGGTTTGACTAGTGTTGTTGGGAGCACTCATCCTTAGTCAAATTGAATGCAGTATTGAAGCAAGAAGATTACATTAAGGAAATGGTGGATTTCTACATGCGAGATGAAGTTAGTAGACAATTTTTCAAGCTATCCACAGATGAGGAGGCACTCATTAGAAAGTCTTCAAGGACATTTGAGAAGGTCGTGCATGTGTATGCTTTCCATCATGCGGACCAAGTTACAGATGAGGATCTAGTGTATACATTAGAGGCTGGTCCAAGCACTGAAGAGGTTGGTTCAAGCACAGAGGTTGGTCCAAGCACTGGAGATGCTGGTCCAAACACAGAGGATGGTTCAAACACAATGGTTGGTCTAGGCACAGAGACTGGTCCAAATACAGAGGCTAGTCCAAGAACAGAGGCAGGTCCAAACACAGCTCAAGAGAAAGATGTTGAAGATGTGCCAGATTATGACAGTCATGAAGAAGAAAGTAATGATGTCGGTGATAGTGATGATAAGTTGTATGAAGTTCTAGTGGAAGATGAAAATAGTGAAGAAGTGGATGAAGAGGAAGAATTAGAAGAAGAGTTGGATGAACCTAAATTGAGGGAACCTATAATGAAATCAAGTGATGGCTTGTGTAGTCAAAGACCTAGAGTGTAAGAAGTGGAGGAGAATGATACTGATAATGAACCTAAATTGAGAGAAACTATAGTGGAATCATGTGGTGGCCAGCGTATCCAGAGACCTAGAGTGCAAGAAGTGGAGGAAAATGATACTGATGATGATAATAGTGATCAATCTGAGCATGTACATTTTGAAAATGATGGTTATGGTGAACGGAATGCGCAGAAAATATGTCTAAGTGATGATGATGACATATTCCAGAAAAATGAAGCAAGGGTGGTTCGTCTTCCTCCATACGCCGTGGATGACTTTGAAGAAATAGATGTTCCATTGTCACCTGGAATTGCTGCAGCTACTGGAGAATCAGATGATGAATTAGGAAAAAAAGAAAATGTCTGCTAAAGAAAATGGAATTTATTTCTGAAATGGAGATGAAAGATCCTCAATTTTAGCTTGGACAGAAGTTTGAATCAGCTATCAGTTTTAGGGAAGTAGTCATGGTCTATTCGGTAAATACTAGAAGACAAGTAACATTCAAAGGGAATCAAACAAGCAGAATTAGAGTGGTTTTTAGTAAGAGTGGATGAGAGTTTACACTATATGCATCACTAATAGGAGGCACCAAGACTATGCAAATTAAGGAATTGCAGAGTGAGCTTATCTGTGGTGTAGAGATTGAGAATGTACATGTTAATGTTAAGTGGGTGACTTGGAAGTATGGGAGGAAGCTAGCAAACAACAATTAGGATTGGGTGGAATTCTAGGACTTGGTGATTGCAGAACATAGGATAAGACCATCTAGGGCAACATGGTTTAGGGTAATGACCAATGTTCTACAAGTTGTTGAAGGCAAGTACCTAAGGCAGTATCACTTGTTGGGTGGATACTGCGTCCAGATGTTGAAGACTAACCCTGGTTCTACAGTGATAATCAAGTCGGAATTGAAAGTTCATGGTTTCCCCCTATTTGAGAGAGTGGATTCGTGTTTTAAAGCTCACAAAAACGGTTGTATGTTGTCAGGACCCGTCCCAATCCTCCTCAGGATTAACGAGGGACACTCATGATCCCGTCTAACACGGAGTGTCAAACCAAAGAAAATTTGAACCTTTAGTCTGACCGGCTTCCAAAGTACACCAGGATCCGGAGGAGCTATGTGATGTCTCGGTCTCTGCTACAGTCCGCACCGTATTCAACCTGAAGGGCATTGAAAGCAGAAAGACTGTGAGTGGACATAAATAAAAGAGTTTATAAAACATATTTCATAAAAAACCTTTATGTCCTTCACTAAAAAGTATGCATGCATACTAAAACCATTTATCAAACCACATATGTTTAAACAACCAAATCCATATGGGCCCCTGCCCAAATCCATTTACAAAAAACTAGAACATAATAAACATATGTGGGATCTCAGCCCAAATCCATTTATCAACCATAAACACAATTTTGCAAATCCATGAAATCATGTTCATCAATATATATCATATAACCAATCCTGTCACGGTATCTAGAGCTACGCGCGTGCTACCCGGGATCTCAAAGCCCAAGTCTTCCCAGGGTCCACCCAGGTCAATGTCCGTAGATCAATGACCCTCCCTATGGGTTATAATTTATAGCCTTTCTGAGAGTAAGGAACCCAACGAGGGCGACTCCACTCAGTCAGTGCTCCGTGACTACTCCGGGGTCCACCTAGGCCAACGACTGTCCCTAGAGGAGACAATTCATATATAAAGGATGATATACGAAAAACCATTTGAAAAAATTCTCAAAACCTTTCAAGGGTTCATGCTTGGTCCCCATAAACCGTCATGAGCCATAAAAACCTTTCAAGGGTTCATGCCGGTCCCCATAAACCGTCATGAACCATAAATCCATTTATGGGTCCCCGACCCAAAATCACAATCTTAGAACATAATTGGGCCCTAAGCTCAAATCCACATACAAACTGGGCCTCTGGCCCGAATCGTAAACCAACTGGGCCTCATACCCAATTTCGTAAACCAAATGGACCTCGTGCCCGATACGTAAGTCAACTGGGCTCCGAGCCCGATTCGTAAACCAAATGGGCCTCGAGCCCGATACGTAAATCAACTGGGCCTCTAGCCCGATTCCTTGTTAAATCAAATGGACTTCAAGTCCGAGATTTCGTAAATCAAATGGGTCTCGTGCCCGGTTCATATTTTCAAATCCGAAATAGATTTAAGAACTAATTGGGCCTCTGGCCCGAGAACGTAGCTAAAAGGACTTCGAGTCCGAGGGTTTCCAAAACAAATGGGTCTCGAACCCGAGTTTACCTTTTCAAATCCAAAACCATTTCATTAAATCATTTCTAAAACTATAAGCACGAAAAATTAGTGCAAAACCGTAAACCTCAATTTACGTGCAAGCACGTAAAGCACCTCGAAACACGTGAAATCATATCAATCACAATCATCCAAATCATCATCATAGAATCATATCTATAAACCATATAAAACATTTATGCATGCATCACAGTTTAGAAATTAAGGTTCACTCATAGACTGTCCTAAGCTGCCGCCTCGATTTGCGTGACGTAAGCCTCATCGGGCTAATCGTCGTCACTGGCACTCCCAAACTGTCCAAATCAATCGAGAGGGTTACTAACTACCTTATTAACCTCTCATTGAAACCCTGTAATTTTCCCGAATTTTTAACTATTTTAAAACACGATCCTAAACCTTCGGATGTCCCGAACATTGTCGAGACTGTATCTGATCGAGACGAAACCAGTCCCAAAATGTTCGTTACATCGAATAGATTAAAAGTCATGTTGAAGTCATCGCCAAAGGATGCTTCACGCACCTCCACGCACCACCCCAAAAGGGCTGCGCGTGAAGGCCACGCGCCGCACTGTTCACTATCTTCAACCTCTAGCGAACCTGGTTCAAATCAGACCGGACTGGTCTGGACCGGCGCGACCGGTTCACTGTCCAATCTTACTAATTTTCATTCCATTCTTTCCCCTTTCAATTCCTAAACCTTCCCCTACTCATTTCCTATCTATTTAGCTATTAAAAACACAAGAAAACCCACTGAAATCATACCTTCCATGAACATGACGTGAGCTTGATCTTCAAGCTTGGTTTTCAGTCGTTCCAGGCGTCCCTTTTCATCAAAATCAATCCCCTTCATGTCGTCTTGGTCCCTAGGTCTCCATAGAATCGAAAAGAACTCAAACCATCAACCAAATCTCAACATTCAATTTTTGAAAATAGAAATGGGCTCTCAGGTTTGGCTTGACTTACCCCCTCCCCGTGAGCCACCATGGACCGCCGTCTTCCTCACTCTCAGTCTTTCACTATTTCCCACACAACCGTATTGATGCAAGTGTGATGGTGGTGGTATGTCATGTGGGTTTGTGTAACGACCCGTCCCAAATTCCGGGATTAGATTAGTGACTAATCACGATTAGTGAGGTTAATCCGTGATTAGTTAGGCGAAATTGGACGAACGATGCAAAATGACCGTTTTGCCCATAGGCGTGGTAAAACGTTGACTTTTCATTCGGGGGTCAAATTGTCTTTGACCGATGACCGTGACGTAGTTTAGGACGTCACGAGTTCGTAGACAGGTGGCACGTTCAATTCCGAAGTTCGAGGAGGAAGTTATGACGTTCGGAAGTTTAGGGGCATTTTGGTAATTTTGGTTAAAAGTTGTCAAATGTTGAATTTTTGACCGAGAGGTCCAATGACCGAGGTCCAAGGACTATTACGTAGATAAGGACGATACGAATCCATAGACATGCGGTACGTCGAATTCGGACGTTCGACGGTGAAGTTACGGTTCACGGAAGTTCCAGGTTACTATTTACGGTGACATGTTTTACGAGACAAAAAGTGCAGTTTTGTCTCTAGTGGGCCCAGCTTTTTAGATAGCCAATGGATGAGTGACAATTGTCACCCATCCACTAGCCAATCTCACACATACATGCATATCATCCCTTGCATTTTGCATCGATCATTCCCATTTCAACCCAAAAACCCGATCTCCCATTCGACCCCAAAATCCAACCCTTCCCGTGTAACCATAACTGAGACCAGAGAGTGAGAGAGGAGGACTAAGGATGGCAGCTGATGGCTGGAACCGCCGTGGGCGTTGGCTGAAACCCAGAACCTGAGCGGGTACCCGGTAAGCCCCAAATTTCCTCTTACTTCGATTTTGTTATTATGGGCTGTTTTAGGTGATTTGGTTAGGGTTATTAGATGGTTAGGAGGGTTTTAGGATGATTTTGGATGGCTGTGGACGGCCACGAAACCCAGGGGGCAATCAGACGTTTTGGGCCGTGAGGGAGTAATCAAAGGAGGTGGATTTTGGATGTTTTTCATAGTTTTCTTCATACCATTAGACTCCTAGGATTAAACTAGGAATTTTAGGATTTATTTGGACTGAAACGAATGGAAATTGAGGGAGGAATAAGGCCGGACCGGTCACGCCGGTCCAGGGAACCAGTGAATTGGCCGGACCGGTTAAGTCGTGAGGTTGAAGAAAACTGTTCACTGGCGCGTGAAGCCCATGTGCAGCCACTTCAGGCGGCGCGTGATGGCGCGTGGGGGAGATTTTGGGGAAAGTTCCAACATGTGAAATCTTCTATTCGATGTAACGAACATTTTGGGACTGGTCTCGTGTCAATCAGACATCGTTTCGATAGGTTTCGGCGTGTCCGAAGGTTTAGGTTCGGTTTTAAAAATAGTTAAAAATATCGGAAAATTACGGGGCTTTGGTAGGAGGTTAATTAAGTAGTTAGTAACCTTCTATTACAAATTGGACAGGTTTGAGGGTCCCAGTGACAGTGATCGGCTTGGGAGAGCCTATGGCACGCAAATCGAGGCGGTAGCTCGGACAGTCTGTGAGTGGACCTTGATTTCTAAACTGTGATGCATGCATAATTGTTTTATATGGATTATGAATATGATTTTATGATGTTGATTTGGATGCTTGTGATTTATATGATTTCACGCTTTACGAGGCGATTTACCTGCTTGCACGTAAATCGAGGTTTCCGGTTTTACACTGATTTTCCGTATTTATGGTTTTAGTTATGATTTCATGAAATGATTTTGGATTTGAAAAGGTAACTCTCGGACTTGAGGTCCATTTGATTTACGGAATCGGGCCGGAGGCCTAGTTGGTTTACGATTCGGACCGGAGGTCCAGTTTGTATGTGGATTTGGGCCTAGGGCCCAGTTATGTATTACAAATGGTTTTTATGGGTCATGACGGTTTATGGGAACCGGCATGAACCCCTGAAATGGATTTACGGGTCATGACGGTTTATGGGAATCGGCATGAACCCATGAAAGGTTTTATGGTTCATGACGGCTTATGACGGCTTATGAGGGGCCGGGCATGAATCTTGGAGGAGTCACGGAGTACTGACTGAGTGGAGTCGCCCCCCAGTTGGGTTCCTTACTCTCAGGATGGGCATGGTTCTTTACCTCTAGGGAGGGTCATTGATCTACGGACATTGACCTGGGTGGACCCTGGAGAGACTTGGGTTTGAGACCCCGGTTAGCACGCGCGTAGCTTTATATTTACCGTGACAGGTTCTTGGATATGAAATATAATGGATAAACATGATTTCAAGTGGTTTGGGAAATTGTGTTTTATGATTAGAAATGGATTTGGGCTGAGATCCCACATATGTTTATGATGTTATGGTTTTCTGTAAAGGGTTTTGGGCAGGAGCCCGTATGACTTGTATTTACGGAATTTGGGGCTGAGACCCTAATGATGGTTGTTTAAACATATGTGTTTGGATAAATGATTTTACTATGCATGCATGCTTTTTAGTGAAGGGTATAAAGGTCTTTTATGAAATTTGTTTTATAAACTCTTTATTTTTGTCCACTCACAGTCTTTCTGTTTTTAATACCCTTCAGGTTGGATACGATGTGGACTGTAGCAGAGACCGAGATATCATATGCCTCCTCCGGATCGTGGCGTACTCTGATAGCCCGGGAGGGCAAAGGTCGAAAATATCCCTTGTCTGACACTTCGTGTCAGACGGGAGCAGGGTCATCCCGCGTTAATCCCGGGGGGATTGGGATGGGTCCTGTCAGTTTGTTTGCTCAAATGAAGATGAAGAATGGAGGGAGTGTTTCGGGTTTGTGAAGGAACAGAGAGGAATGGCAGATCAGGTGAGAGAGAGATGAGATGGACGACCAGGATGAAGGGGTTGGATGAGATGAAGGGCTAGGATGGAAGGTGGGTGAAAATATATGTATTAAAATACAAGTGGACCAATCACACTTGAGATCCACAAAATGGGGGTTTGGGCCAATGGGATGAGTGACACTTGTCACTCATCCATTGAGCAGGAATTAAATATCTGGGCCCACTAGGTTATAAAAGTAATCCGTCTCGTAAATCGTGCAATAGTTTTTCCGAACATCCGTGAACCATAATTTCTCCGCCCGACGTCCGATTTTCGTGTGTCGCCTGTCTACGGATTTGTATCGACCCGATCTACGTAACGGTCCTCGGCCCTCGGCCATTAAACCTCCCCGGTCAAAAGTCAACATTTTACCAACGACTAGGTGCAAAATGGTTATTTTACATCGTTCATCCGATTTCGCTTAACTAATCACAGATTAACCTCACTAATCCTTGATTAGTCACTAATCTAATCTAGGAATTCAGGATGAGTCGTTACAACCTTCCCTCCTTAATTTATTTCTTCCTCGAAATTCCAACTATACCGATTCCACAACCACCACGTGGAAAACACAATCGACCACACATCAAATGTACACTTGTACACCCACTAACCGGCACAATACTTGTCTGCAACCAAACATTCCGTCAACAATCACGTTACATCGACTACCTTCGACCATGTCGAGTGATAGTAAGCACACGTTCCAAGTTGATACCACTTGTCAAATCTACCATTTCGCCGACACAAACAACTCGAAGGTTCCTTGCTCAATCACCAATCTAGCCTGCCGTCTGCTCCCACTAGGAGTCACCAAACTCACTAATCGATCCACGCTGAAACATCCGACAAACTGTCGCCACTTGACAGTCGCCAGTCAAAAACTGACATTAGACTTACTTGTGATTACATTAACCACCAACTCACTCAACCTGAGTACACATTTACCAACATCTTACTCGACCTCTGCGTAACTGGACCCATTAGAAATACCATGACCTAGTGCACGGTATCCAATGTCCAGTTCACACCCTCAACTAATCCAATGGTATCGGGGTTAAGCCGGCTACCCACACGCTCACCAACGTACCCCTGGTATATCCCATATACCGTCACCGAACACCACAAGTCTGTCCAATATCGTACGTCGAACAACGTACCGGGTAAGTACATCTATCCATCAACCAACCTACAACCTAGGTCGTAGTCAATCACGTTTCAATTCTATAGTCCATATGTCCAATCCAGTACTAGACAGATCAAAAACTCCAACCCATTATCCATTTCGAGTCCCACGGTCACCCAACTAGCAACCTAACGTCTACTCCTATTCACGTAATCCAAAACTTACCAATCTGAATCACGCCCACCAATGCGTACCCACTCTTGCCAACTGGCATCAAATCTCACTCAAGTCTATCGAGACGCACCAATTCTGAACCTATCGGTTATCTGCTCAAACGATTACCACAATACATTCGATTGACTTCATAGGGAATCCAATCCCACCATTTTCACATCTAAGGCTGACCAAATCTGACCTCGTCGGACACGTACTCGTTCGATTAACACACCATATGTGATTTACCTCGAAAAGAAGTTCAGTCCCATCATCTACAACTCAAATATCCAAGTAAGAGCAATAAACTTTCCACCTATCTAGATCATCAAGATTACGATCCTGATCCATCACTACGTCACCCGACCATAAACGTCACGATCCACGATCGTCACGATGCCTAAAGTCCTACACATCACAATCCCAATCCACCTAGGATCCACACAAGCTCACTCAGCTTACAATCCACCTGGAATCGGATCATAGGGTCTTACACCCTTTTGAATCCTTCGTCAGTCACATCACTCCTCAACTAATTCCTACATCTAAACAGATCAGTCAACGATGAGACACGTCGAGACTGTGGGTTCTCTCCAATTACCTCGTATTGATCCTTGTCATTCCACCCAGGAAAAACCAAGGATGTTCCAAGACAATGACAACAAAATCCATCTTATGTGAATGCAAACAAAACTCGTTGCACTCACCACGCCATGTAAACCAACATCGTCTGCTACCTAAGAAGAAAATGAGAAATCTCAACTACCTAACTCCGAAATACCCAACTCCTCCAGATTACCCAAGACAAATCACGGGTCCACCAACCAATGCACGATCAACGTACTAGTGACAACAACCATCATCTGCCATGGCAAAACCTGAGAAGTCACCTTAATGACTTTGAAATACCCATTACCAATGTGGAAAACCCGCACTCCTCTCGTCACCTCAAACACAATCTCACTCGATTTCAAAGTTCCAACCATGTCGGAACCAACACACTCGGACATCAACCACGTGTCCGTAACCAGTCTAACTCACTACCAAGTTCGCCTATTGGCTTATACCATTTATGTACATCCAAAAGGATGTGGACCATCACTACTCGGTCATCACGTCTCAACGATTGCTGGATCCAATCCAGTCCAACACTATCCGAGATCCACTGCAGACCCCAGATATCGAACACATGTGCCCATCTCGACGGAGTCACATCCCGGCTCGTGACTCATCGTCGTCACAATCACCGGCACCAGCACCAACACTAGTACCAGCATACAGTATGCGAATTAGATAACCTTGGATCTCTGCTCATACTGAGCGACGACCCCATACCTCTGCTCGAATGGGAGAAATGATAAGTCATCAAATAAGCATTATTTTATATTATTTTATACCCTTTATACTTAGATTTTAATATTAAAATATTAAATAAATAGATAAAATAATTTATTTTGTGTTATTTTTGTTTAAATAAATAAAGCTTGTTATTTGGAGCGTTTTGGCAAAAGAATCGTCTCGATCGGAATTTTAACGAAAGTATTATGGACGAATTTCGGTGAAATAAATTATAATTAATTGATTTTTCATTTGTTACAGCCCAAACCCAATTTGAAGAAATAAATTCAGCCCAGCCCAACAGAAAAAAAGAAAAAGAAAAAGAAATCCAGCAAATCCGGCCCGCCATCTGCAGCCCAGCTTCCTGCCAAAGCCCAGCGGCCCAAATCTCCAGCCCAAAGCCGTTTCAGTCTGCCAGAGCATTCCGCGCGCGCCTGCCGAAGCTCTGCTCTCTCCTTCAGCGCGTCCCCGCCAAACTTCAAGCCTTCTATTCAGCAGCCACCCACCGAAATTCCATTCCTCTTTTCAGCAGCTCTCTGC
Organism: Prinsepia uniflora; assembly: GCA_032719365.1. Classification (NCBI taxonomy): domain Eukaryota; kingdom Viridiplantae; phylum Streptophyta; class Magnoliopsida; order Rosales; family Rosaceae; genus Prinsepia; species Prinsepia uniflora. The sequence goes on along the minus strand of CM064868.1, from coordinate 14,571,130 downwards.
TGAATTCTTTTTCAGCAGCTCTCTGCTGAATTCTTTTTCAGCAGCTCTCTGCTGAATACCCAACTTCCACCCAAATTCCTTCCACTTTCCAACCTAATTTTGCAACTTTACAACTCAAACTAGTTCTAAACATCATCACTAATCTTTATTACTCACCATTCCATTATTCCACATTTTTTATTGTATTTTTATATTATTTTTGATAGCTTTTTTCACCTATAAATAGGGATTCAATTCTTGTAATTAAGGGAGTCCCCCATTAGTTTCATTCTTCCATTTCTTTCATTTTTCTTAGTTCTTAGTTCTTAGTTCTTAGTTTAGTTCTTTTGTTTCTCTCTTTTGAGAGACATTTTTGGGGACCATTTTAACTTCTTGTAGATTTTCTTATTAATTAGTTTCCTTTTAATTCTTATTCTTAATTTATGTTATTTTTATGTTATTTTCATTTCTTCTTTACTATTGTTCTTGGTATTTTCTTTCTAACATTTGTAAGTAAGAATGCAATCTCCATGTGTTTTACTTTTTGAATTTCTTTTACTTCATATGTTTTAGTGCTTAAACTTCAATTTGATGTTAAGTGTTTTATCCGCTGTCGGTGCACTTAGAGTAGAATTGAAGAGATTAAATGTTGATCCCTGTCGGCGCATTTAATTATAAACTTAAGGTGAATCATGTTGTAAATGTTTGAAGCATATTGATGTTTGACGCACATTAATGGTTGATGCATTTATAATATTGAAAGATATATGTAGGTATTTGAGATGATGAAGGTAGGATTTCGTGATTGGTTTATTATGAGCAAAATATTAGAAAGAAGTCTATTTTTAGGAATAGTTTAATTAATGTGATTGTTAATTCGAAATTACTTACGTAAAAGTGTGGGTTTTGTCTATGAAACTACTCTATGGTTTGTAAGTTCCAATTAGCATGAGCATTTGCATTTTAATTCTTAATTAGTGTTTTCTTTAATTTAGATTATAAATCTTTTCAAAACCTCCCTTCTTATTCTTTATTCTTTTATTCTTTTATTCTTTTATTCTTTATTCTTTTATTCTTTTATTCTTTTATTCTTTTATTCTTCTTTCATACTTTTAGTTTATTATTCTTTGATTCTTTCATCTCTTTATTCTTTTAGTCTTTCATACTTTTAGTTTATTATTCTTTGATTATTTAATTATTTAATTATTTAATTCTTTAATTCATTAATTCTTTAATTTGTTAATTCTTTAATTATTTAATTCTTTTATTATTTAATTATTTAATTCATTAATTTACTCATTATTCATTTATTCATTACTCTTTCTCACTAACACATTATTAATGTTCCCTAATTTCTCCGGTTAAGAACGATCCCTATTTACCAATACTACATCTACACAAAAAGGGTTTAAATTGCACAATACTCAAATTACGTATTTAATTTAATGCGTAGTTTGGGCGTAGTCAAGAAACTCTGCCTCCCTCGTACCCAACAACTCTGGGTACAGTCACCCCGAAAACTTATACGAGAAAAGGAAACGTCCCCTGAACGTCCCCGATTCACACCAACCACAACTACAACCATTCTCGATAGTGGTGCCTGCCACAGACTCGTGTAGACCTAACCACCAGACATCGCTATCGAGACGCCGCATCCAACGGAATCAACCGCCCATACTGACTACTCAGTATCCCCACTCCGGGATTCCATCGACAAGTACCAAACCTAGTAACTTGTCGAACCAACTAACCGCCTCACGATCAAAACTCTAAAGTACCGTTACGTTCATTCTTCAGTAGGGTCCCACACAGTCATCCACGACAAAACTATGACAACCCCGGCATCACATGGCCAACCAAAACGATCCACGATTCAATCCTACTAACTATCGTACTGGCATCCTAACTATCAGGTTGATAACAAACTGTAGCCAATTGAGACATCACATCCTCGACCTGCGCGACACTCCAAGAGCTACACAGTTGCTCGAACAGAGACAACCCCGCTCTTATACCACTTGTTAGTATCAGAGCGTCATGAGTATCCTATGAGCTAATCGTGATCTGATACCACTTGTTAGGGCCCGTTCCCCCCCCCCCCCTGGAGATTAACGAGGGACGCTCCTGATCCCGTCTGACACGGAGGGTCAGACCAGGGAAAATTTGAACCTTCAGCCTGACTGGCTTCCAGAGTACGCCAGGATCTGGATGAGGTATGTGATGTCTCTGTCTCTACTATAGTCTGCACCGTATTCAACCTGAAGGGCATTGAAAATAGAAAGACTGTGAGTGGACAAAAATAAAAGAGTTTATAAAACATATTTCATAAAAGATCTTTTATGTCCTTCACTAAAAAGTATGTTTGCATACTAAAACCATTTATCAAACCACATATGTTTAAACAACCAAATCCATACGGGCCCCTACCTAAATCCATTCACAGAAAACTAGAACATAATAAACATATGTGAGATCTCAGCCCAAATCCATTTATCAACCATAAACATAATTTTGAAAATCCATGAAATCATGTTCATCAATATATATCATATAACCAATCCTGTCACGATATCTAGAGCTACGCGCGTGCTACCCGGGATCTCAAAGCCCAAGTCTTCCTAGGGTCCACTCAGGTTAATGTCCGTAGATCAATTACCTTCCCTTGGGGTTATAATCCATAGCCTTTCTGAGAGTAAGGAATCCAACGAGGGCGACTCCACTCAGTCAGTGCTCCGTGACTACTCCGGGGTCCACCTAGGCCAACGACTGTCCCCAGAGGAGACAATTCATATATAAAGGATGGTATACGAAAAACCATTTGAAAACATTCTCAAAACTTTTCAAAGGTTCATGTCTGGTCCCCATAAATCGTCATGAGCCATAAAAACCTTTCAAGGGTTCATGCTGGTAGCACGCGCGTAAATCGCCGAGTTTACCGAGGGTTTCCAAAAAAAAAATGGTTCTCGAACCCGAGTTTACCTTTTCAAATCCAAAACCATTTCATGAAATCATTTCCTAAACTATAAGCATGGAAAATAATTGCAAAATCGTAAACCTTGATTTACGTGCAATCACGTAAATCACCTCGAAATACGTTAAATCATATAAATCACAATCATCCAAATCATCATCATAGAATCATATCTATAAACCATATAAAACATTTATGCATCCATCACAGTTTAGAAATCAAGGTCCACTCACAGACCGTCCTAAACTGTCGCCTCGATTTGCATGTCGTAAGCCTCACCAGGCGTCCCTTTTCATCAAAATCAATCCCCTTCGTGTCGTCTTGGTCCCTAGGTCTCCATAGAATCGAAAAGGACTCAAAACATCAACCAAATCACAACTTTCAATTTTAGAAAATAGAAATGGGCTCTCGGGTTTGGTTTGACTTACCCCCCCCCCCCCCCCCCCCCCCCCTCCCCGGCCGTGAACCGCCGTGGACCGCTGTCTTCATCACTCCCAGGCTCTCACTATTTCCCACACAACTGTATTGATGCAAGTGTGATGGTGGTGGTATATCATGTGGGTTTGTTTGCTCAAATGAAGATGAAGAATGGAGGGAGTGTTTCGGGTTTGTGAAGGAATAGAGAGGAATGGCTGATCAGGTGAGAGGGAGATGAGATGGACAACCAGGATGAAGGGGTTGGATGAAATGAAGGGCTAGGATGGAGGGTGGGTGAAAATATATGTATTAAAATACAAGTGGACCAATCACACTTGAGATCCACAAAATGGGGGTTTGGGCCAATGGGATGAGTGACACTTGTCACTCATCCATTGGGCAGGAATTAAATATCTGGGCCCACTAGGTTATAAAAGTAATACGTCTCGTAAATTGTGCAATAGTTACCCCGAACTTCCGTGAACCATAACTTCTCCGTCTGACGTCTGATTTCCGCGTGCCGCTTATCTATGGATTCGTATCGACCCGATCTACGTAACGGTTCTCGGCCCTCCCGGGTCAAAAGTCAACATTGTGCCCACGACCAGGGGTAAAATTGTCGTTTTACGTCGTTTGTCCGATTTCGCTCAACTAATCACCGATTAACCTCATTAATCCTTGATTAGTCACTAATCTAATCCCGGAATTCGGGACGGGTCGTTACAGTGATAATCAAGTCGGAATTGAATGTTCATGGTTTCCCCCAATTTGAGAGAGTGGATTCGTGTTTTAAAGCTCACAAAAACGGTCGTATGAAAAGCTGCAGACCCTTTATCGGTCTTGATGCATGCCATATTAAGGGTATTCACCCTGGACAATTATTAGTAGTTGTAGGAGTAGATCCAAACAATAGGATGTTTTCTATTGCCCATGCCATATGTGAAGATGAAAACTTCAGTGGTTTCCGGTGGTTTATGGAGTTGTTGATGAAGGATCTTGGTTTCCGGTGGTTTATGGAGTTGTTGATGAAGGATCTTCAAATTCGGAAATCTAAGGTGTAGTTATAATTACTGATAAGTAAAATGGACTATTATATGTAGTGACCCAAGTATTACCTTATGTAAAAAATAGGCATTGCTTGAGGCATCTATACGTGAACCTCAATGCAACATATAAATGGTTGGCTGTCAAGTTGTAGCTCGAGAAAATTGTTAGGGCCATTATTATACCATGGTACAATGAAGAGATGAGACAAATGAAACTTATCAATGCATCTGCTCACAATTGGCTAAAGGAAAAAGCTGCAAAACAGTGGTGCGAATGTCATTTTGGCCTTTTGGGACATAAATTAAGTGTGAAATTTTGACTTGGTTTTGAGTCAAGGATTTATGTTAAAAGTGTTTTCTGGTTTTTTTATGTTTTCCACGGTTAACCATCCTCGGGCGTGTTTGGCACTCAGACATCTGGATCTCAACTTCATAGATCTTGATAATAGTGATATGACATCTTCCAGATGGGAGTAGCCTGGGCCTAGGGTGGCTTTCCAAACGTCGTTGAGTCTGGAGATGGGATTCAGACGTCCGAAGTTTGACTCCGCAGATCCTAAGTTTGTCTACGTAGTACAGAGTATTCAGCTGAAAAAGGTTAAGATATGTAGCTGGCAGAGGCAAGGTTATTGAGGATTGATTGCTTTTGATTCACTGATGTCATGTTCAGAGATTTCTACCAGTGTTTTGATAAATAGGGAATGTCAGGGAAATGTGGGCCACAGGCTATTAACTTGTATTTCATGATTTTGTGGTGCCACGGTTTATGATTTGTTTTTAACTGAAATCTAGTTGTTCACGTTTTATTTTATGCATGCATGGTTTTATATTGGAGGGTAAAGATTTAGATTTTTCGAAAATGTGTTTTTCAATGTTTATTTTTTTCTACTCATACTTTTCATGGTTTTGACGACCTTCCAAGTTGTTGCACGAAGATCGGGACTAATTGAGAGACGGAGGCATGCACGGGAAACCAATGCAATTATCCCTTGTCTAATAAATGTTCACGATAGTTTCAGAATTTCGAATTTCTTGTCGGACGTGAGCAGGATTAGGAACGATTATCAAAGCGTTTTTGGAGCTGGGCATGTCACTCGGCTTACAAACTGTTTTGGACTTTTATGGGATATTTTAAAAGAAACTTAAATGGTATTTTGTAAACTTTTTTTTTCGATATGATCATCCTCATGAGATTGGATCTCTATTCCGGATGTACTTGGAGTTGGACTCCGCATGCTCCCAGAAAAGGACTCGGATTTCGTCAGAGTTGGACTCCACACATTCCGACGGAGTTGGACTCCGCAGGTTCCGTGACTGTCTACGCGTAGCAGGGGTTGATTAGCTGGCTGGGCAAATAGGATTTGAGGTTTGACTATTATTGGTTATTTGTGTCTATGTTTTTGAAATGCTTATAACCAGTGATTTCACGGAAATGTGGGCTAGAAGCATTTATATGCTTTACATAATTTTATTTGTTCCACAGTTTATTTATTTAATTATTTTATCAGAAATCAAGTGTTTATTTAACTATGTATGCGTGTTTTTTTATATGCCGGAGGGTAAAAAATGATTATTTTCATAAATGTTTTCCAAAAACTTTTATTTTTGTCAACTCATAGTTTCATGGTTTTCGTACCCTACAGGTTGTACTTTGCGATGAGGGCTATCTTGAGGTTGACGCTTGTAACTTTGGACTGTACACTCTTGTTAACCACGGTAGGGTTATGATTATTTATATTTTACTTAATTGTTATGTATAACCGTTAATTAATGAACTCTTGTTTAATGGTTAACACGTGGATTTTATCCCTTATCTGACATAATTTTCCTATTTATCTTTGGGCTATGGATACTTTGGAATATTAAATTTTTGTGTCAAACAAAAGCAGACTCTTTCATGAGTATTTAGGTGATTTCGGGAAGGCTCTTGTCACCGAATCGAAACAAAACTAATTTTTTAACCGCTTTAGTTTCGATTTTGACAAAAAAATCAAATCCAAAAACGGATTAAGATTCCTAAATAAATGACCTTATCACTTTATATTGTGCACCCTCTATTATTAGCGTGGGGCCGATAATTATACCGTTGGTCCCATCAACCTCATATCTTTTTTGTATATGACTTTGATTTTGTTGACACTTTCATGTTTCAAGCAACAAATACTAAAAGTATTATTGTCATTTCCACATGTGTTGATCCACTATAACCCTAAACTTGTCTGGGGCTCTAGGCTTCTAAACAAAAAGGCTCTTATAATTAGTAATAAGCATTACTCGTTAATTATAATAATTAGTTGCTAAATTCGAAATTTTTAAAAACAATGTTTGACCTAATTATAGAACTCACGATGTCTGATTTTCTTGATGTTGAGTCTCATTCTCTTTATCATATTCATTGGTTTTGTAATTCTTAATAAAAGTGTGAGAGAATTCAAAGTGGAGTCCTCAAATATGGATCGATTTCGAGAATTTTGATTGGGCGGACGGTGGGAAATGTTAGCTATGTCATGATGGGGTATGCTGATTTTGGAACTGACTGAAAACTTTAGTTGACCTTGATTGTGATCTGTGAGTTTTTTTTTTATCGAAAAAAATTTTCATTGAAAAAAGTGGGTTACATTTACAAGGGTGCACATAAAATGCATGGGCCTCATTAAGTTTCTCATCATAAAACCTAGCTAATTTAGGATAAATCCGATGAGGGAAAATGTGTACCCTCTCACCCCACTCCCCACAAAACAATCGATTGAAATGACATCAATTCAATAAATCCCAGTCAAGGAGGGTGGTAAGCCAAAGTGGTGCTGGAGGAAGCCATGCCGTTCTACATTGAGTCTGTAGCCCCTCCCAAGCAGCCACTCAGTTTTTCGCTCGGGAAGTGTAACACAATTGTGCTTTAAGAAGGCCAATCTCCTTCAACCAATGATTGAAATATCGATATCTACGAATATATCACTATTCAAATTTACGGATATCCCGCTCTAAACATCGATATCGGTTACGGTCAACCAAAATGACGGAAATTTAGTCTAAAAGTAGGAAATTTTTAATGAAACTTTGGAAAAAACTTAAGTACCCAATAATTGTTATATAAGACTAATAAAAACTATATAATGACTTTGATATAATAAATATATGATGTCTAATATGATATATTATGATTTTGATAATGACTAATAATATAAAATTTTAAGCATAAACATAAATTAAGATGAATTAATATAATGGAATGTTAATATATTTAAACACATAACAATAAATTGAATGTGTATGATTTTTAATCGAACTTATATTCTTCTTCTTGTCAAATTAATAGGGCACATATTTATTGACAAAAAAATTATTACATATTTGAGAATGTTTATTAAATAATTAGTAATAATGAAACATGATTTATAATTGACATATAAATACAATGATTGTTTTTCTATTGATAATAAATTAACAATTATAAATAAACGAGGGAAATATGAATAAGAATTAGAATTATAATATTATAAAAATAATAAAAATAATAGTAATAATTTTAGATTATTATTAATATCCCAACATCGTTATAATAAATCCATTTTGTTCTTATCTGATTATAATAAGTCCCTCAGTATAAGTCTATAATAACAAAAGGTTATCTCCACTCATTATCACTCATTATAATAAGTCCTCCTCTCTTTGCATACTTAAATATCTCTGAGCCTTGCTGTTATCCACTAGCCTCTGTTTGACCAAAAAACAAAATCCTAAAGCCTTGTTGCTATCCACTAGCCCTTGTTAGCCCAAAAAAACAAAATCCTCTCATCCATTAGATGGCAGCCGTTGAAGTCGCGAAGCTGATTGGACCATGTTTGATGGCCGCCGAGAGTTTGAGCGACAAGCACGAGGCGAAATCCCAAAGATGGCCGTTGTTGCCTGTGCAATTGTAACCCACAACCATATGAAGAAAAAAGCAAACCCAAGGAGAAAGAAAGAGGGGAAGAAAGCAGGGGGGAAGGGAAATAGATAAGAGAGAGTCTCAGATCATCTGTTACTGTAAGTGTATCAATGGGTGAAATTTCCCCAATTTATGAAAGATTAGTCTCAAATTCTCTCATATGAATGATGAATTTGCTAAATATGTTGAAGAAATCAGAGAAGTAGATATTGTATGATGAGTGCATATTGTAAGTCTCAACTTAGATCTGCTTCTTTTCAGCCATGGATGAGGAATTTGGGCAATTTTTGTTTGCTATGAGTTTGAGATGTCGCCATGTCGGTGAATATCACCAAATATCAGTGAACTTCGCCGATAAGCATCGATTTCTGGCGAAATCATGGATATTATGGGAATAAATTCACCCCACCCCCTCCCCCAATTGTTTTGATGTCGACGTCCCAAAATCACGATATTTCTATCGAAACGGCACTTTCGCCATATGACCTCGCCCAGTACACTAATAGACTCCAATTCTCAAGAGCTGATCGAATAGCAGCTATAGCTTCCAAAGAATCTGTCTCTATCTCCACATCCACATGAACCAGGAACTATAACATTAGTAGTCTCGATTTTAGGGCTTCCATCTCCATAACAAAAACTGAGATTCCTCAAGGAGCTGGACCAGAAAAACCAACCATCACAATACCATTGGAGTCCTTTAGAAGACCACCAATCCCACGACCTCCATCTGCCAAGGAAGCAGCTCCGTCACAATTTAGCTTAAGGCTCAGTGTTGGGGGCCTAACCCATTTCTCCTACCTCTTTCTCCGAGCCCTCAAATGAGCAGAGTAGAGGTCCACCCACTCCCGGTGAGCCGCCATGGCAATTTTTGCCACCACTTGAGGTTCCAACACTGGCTGATGGTGCTCAACTTTTTTTTTTTTTTCCAGTTCCAAACTTATCCACAAGTGAAAACAAATAAGTCTAACTCAGATAGAGAAAGTTTGGAGGATGCAACCTCTAAAAATCCCAAAATCAGCCCTCGATAGGGAACATAGAGAAATGAGGGTTGGATGTCTGCCACACCCACTGACTCGTCTTACAACCCTATAAAGCATCGAATGCATCCTCAATATGTTTTCCGCATCGACTGCATAACCCCGAGGGAAGAACCTTCTTCTAATGTAGATTAGCAATTGAGAGGAGGATTGATAGGACCCGTCCCAATCCCCCTAGATTATCGTGGGACATGCATACTCCCGTCTGACACCGCTTGTCAGCCCAGAGATAAACTCGGCACTCGTTCGTAGTCCATCAGAGTACGATAGGATTGGCGGTGGCATGTGATGTCTTGATCTCTGCTACATCCCACATCCACTATCAACGTGAAGGGTATTAAAACCATAAAAACTGTGAGTGGACAAAACAGTTTATAAAACATATTTATATCGAAAAGACATTTATTCCCTTCATGTAAAAGCATGCATGCATCGTAAAACGGTTATTTCAAATACTTTCTTGGAAGCAAGGCGTATTGCTTCCCAAAACGAAACACAGTGAAAAATGCTTCTCAATCAAAGCCATTGTCTCGGTAGGGTCTCGGCCCAAACCATAGAACACGTGGGAACTCATCCCAATATCAGTCTTGATTCTAATCATAGCACATGTGCATATAGCTCAGGACCGCTCAAAATCCTAGCATGTCACCGTGAACACATCTGACATGACCCATCCAAATCCCCCCGGGATTAACGCGGGATGACCCTGCTCCCGTCTGACACGAAGTGTCAGACAAGAGATATTTCCGACCTTTGCCCTCCTGGGCTATCAGAGTACGCCAGGATCTGGAGGAGGCATGTGATATCTCGGTCTCTGCTACAGTCCACATCGTATCCAACCTGAAGGGTATTAAAAACAGAAAGACTGTGAGTGGACAAAAATAAAGAGTTTATAAAAACATTTCATCAAAGACCTTTATACCTTTCACTAAAAGGCATGCATGCATAGTAAAACCATTTATCCAATCATATATGTTAAAACATCCCTAATTAGGGTCTCAGCCCCAAATTCTGTAAATACAAGTCACCCGGACTCCTGCCCAAAACCATTTACAGAAAACCATAATATAGTAAACATATGTGGAATCTCAGTCCAAATCCATTTATCATCATAAAACATAATTTCTCAAACCAATTTAAATCACGTTTATCCATTATATTCATATCCAGAACCTGTCACGGTAAAATAAAGCTACACGTGTGCTAACCGGGGTCTCAAACCCAAGTCTCACCAGGGTCCACCCAGGTCAATGTCCGTAGATCAATGACCCTCCCTGGAGGTAACGAACCATACCCATCCTGGGAGTAAGGAACCCAACTGGGGGGCGACTCCACTCAGTCAGTGCTCCGTGACTACTCCGGGGTCCACCCAGGCCAACGACCCTCCCCGGAGGAGACAATCATATATAAAGGATGGAATATGAAAAACCTTTTGAAATCATTCTTGAAACCTTTCAAGGATTCATGTCCGGCCCCCATAAGCCGTCATGAACCATAAAATCCTTTCATGGGTTCATGCCGGTTCCCATAAACCGTCATGACCCGTAAATCCATTTCAAAGGTTCATGCCGGTTCCCATAAAACCGTCATGAACCATAAAATCATTTCATGGGTTCATGCCAGTTCCCATAAACCGTCATGACCCATAAAAACCATTTGTAACACATAACTGGGCCCTAGGCCCGAATTCACATAGAAACTGGACCCCCGGTCCGAATCGTAAACCAATTGGGCCTCCGGCCCAATTCCGTAAATCAAATGGACCTCAAGTCCGAGAATTACCTTTTCATATCCAAAATCATTTCATGAAATCATATCCAAAACAGAAGAATGGAAAATCAGTGTAAAACCGGAAAACCTCGATTTACGTGCAAGCACGTAAATCGCCTCGAAATACGTGAAACCATATAATTCACCAGCATCCAAATCAAAATCATAAAATCATATGCATAATCCATTTGGAAATCCAAAACCTTTCATTTAGACCAATAAAGAAATACAGACCCGTATAGGCACCGTAAAGGGCCGACACCTCGAAATACGTGCCTATACGTAACCACACATCCAAATGCACTCATGGCATCACAAACAAGTATTTAAAACATATAATAAACATTTATTCATGCACCAATTTAGAAAATAAGGTCCACTCACAGACCGTCCGAGCTGCCGCCTCGATTTGCGTGCCATAGGCTCTCCCGAGCCGATCACTGTCACCGGGACTCCCAAACCTGTCCAAATTTTAATAGAAGGTTACTAACTACGTAATTAACCTCCTACCAAAGCCCCGTAATTTTCCAAAACTTTTAACTATTTTTAAACCGATCCTAAAACTTCCGACAGCCCAAAACCTATCGAAACAATGTCCGATTGACACGAGACCAGTCCCAAAATCTTCGTTACATCGAATAGAAGATTTCCCGTGTTGAACACTTTCCCAAATTATGGACCACGCGTCCTCACGAGCCCCTAGAAGGTCGAAAACATTGTTCATCGGCACTAACCTCCAGCAGACCGGTTTTACTGTTCATGGGCGGTTCACCTGGTTTGGCCGGTCCAACTGGACCGACGTGACCGGTTCACAGCCCTAGACGCCCCATTTTTCATCCTAGTTCTTCCTTTTTGGTTCCTTTCATCCTATTTTGGTGTTTTCTATCCATTCCAATCCTTAAAACAACTTAAAAACCGCCTAAACCCATGGTTCGATTTTGAACCAAACGGTTCAAAGTTCCCAAAACTCTCCCATGGATACCTAGCCATCCCAAGCTTCCTTAAACCTTCCTAACATGTCCCTAGCAACCTAATGGACTTATTAAAACCATTAAAAACGAACCATAACATCAAAAATGTAAAAATGGATCAAAATGGACTTACCATGAACCTCACGGGTTCTTCCTCCTCTCGCCGCCGTGGACGGAGGTTCTGTCCGCCCAGCAACCTCCTCAGTCTCCATGGTCCTCTGCCTGGTCATGGGTGAAGATTGGATGGGTTTTGGGTTGCACGGATGGGAGGAAAATGGGTGAGATCGGGTGGGTGTTTTGTGTGTGTTTGAAATGGAGAAAATGGAATGGTTTGCACGGTGCATGAATCAATATAGGTGCCCTGTGGATGGGTGACACTTGTCACTCATCCATTGGGCCTCCCTTAAATATCTGGGCCCCACTAAAGTCCAAAAGTTAACTCGTTTCGTAATTCGTGCAATAGTGCACTCGAACTTCCGTGAACCGTAACTTCGTCGTCGAACGTCCGAATTCGACGTGCCGCCTGTCTACGGATTCGTATCGTCCTTATCTACGTAACGGTCTTCGACCCTCGGTCATCAGACCTCTCGGTCAAAAAGTCAACTATTTGCCCCTTTTAACCAAAATTACCAAAATGCCCCTAAACTTCCCAACGTCATAACTTCTTCTACGAACGTCAGAATTGAACGTGCCACTGTCTATGAACTCGTGACGTCACGAACTACATCACAGTCATTGGTCATAGTCCATTTGACAGCCCGAATGAAAAGTCAACGTTTTGCCACGACTAGGGGCAAAACAGTCATTTTGCATCGTTCGTCCGATTTCGCTCTACTAATCACGGATTAGCCTCACTAATCGTGATTAGTCACTAATATAATCATGGAATTTGGGACGGGTCGTTACAACATCACTCGTTGCGACCCTCTCTAGATCATCGCGAACACATCGTCGATCGATCTCAGAGACTAACATCAGCACTCCTAAGTCGAGCCTCCCTCAGTCATTACTTCCCGCGACTGCTCGACAACAGGCAGTGCATTATGACCTCTCCGGAAGGAACACATCGCAGTCTGGAGGTGAGGGCCGTAACACCCGGGACGAACCCGAATGTTTTCATCATACATGGGCCTCAAGCATAGAACATCACTGAATGGGCCACAACCTGAAAATCAGTGTCCTGTGACACTTCATATCCCAAGATTCCTCAAATTCTATCAAATCCACAACTGGGTCTCATGCCTGAAATATCTTTCATAAAACTCATAACTGGGTCATAGCCCGACTTATCTCATGTTTGACTATACTCTAAGTCAAACATCAAATCAACTAGGTCATACGCTCGACCTATATTTCCAACGCTAAAAACCAGTTCTCATTTCCAAAACACTTTCAAATCATAGTTCAACCGGGACTCGTGCCCGAATCTCGATTTCACACATCCTGTGAAATCCTCCAAAACCATAAATGTAACGACCCATCCCTGATTTTAGGGATTGATTAAGAAGTAATTATGGATTAGTGAGGCTAATCAGGGATTAGCCGAGGATTATCGAACGTTTAGGGCGAAATTACGATTTTTCCCTTGGACAAGGGTAAAAAGTTGACTTTTGACCCGTGAGGTCCGATGCCTGAGGGTCCAAGACCGTTACGTAGATCAGGTCGATACGAGTCCGTAGACAGACGACACGTCGAAATTGAACGTTTGATGGGAAAGTTATGGTTCACGGAAATCCCAAGGCACTATTGCACGAATTACGAGAAAGATGAACTTTTGTCCTCAGTGGGCCCAGATATTTCCCCAGGCCAAATGGATGAGTGACAAGTGTCACCCATCCATTGCTTCCCTTAAACAGATACATGCATCTGCTCCCCATCCCCTTTTTCATTCGATCGATCATCCAACCCGATGAACCCAAAATCAACCCCTTCCTCTTTTGCTTCAGTTGAGGCCAAGAGTGTGAGGCTGAGGGTGAGATGATGGTGGCTGGTCTAGGACAGAACCGTCGTTGACGGCTGTTGAGCCCCGTGAGGAAGGTAAACCCAATAACCCGGTTATGTTCAAATTTTCAATTTTGTGATTTGGACGTTAAGGAGGTTTTTTGTGGATTAGGGGATGTGTATTGGGTTTGTATGGAAGTTTAGGAAGGGTTTTGCATGGCGGGAGATGGCTGAGTAGCCCAGGGGAACGGCTGGAAAACAGGGTTGTGATGGGTGCATTGAACCATTGGGTTCTAGGCTAAGTTTTCTTTGGTTTAATAACATAGATAGGTTGTAATTGAGGAGTGGAAGCTATAGGAATTGGAATGGATGAAAAAGGATGAAAAATGAGGAAGTTATGGGACTGAACCGGTCACACCGGTTCGGTCGGGCCAAGAACTATAGAACCGATTCAGTCCCGGTTCGTCCGAAGGTTGAAGATGACCTGTAGTGGCGCGTGGCTCCCACGCACAGGGCCTTTGGGCGGCGCGTGGGGGTGCGTGGGGCACTGTTTGGGGATGACTTCAACATCTGAAATCATTTATTCGATGTAACGAACATTTTGGGATAGGTTTCGAGTCAATCGAACATCGTTTCGATTTAATTCGGGATGTCCGAAGGTTTAGGATCGAGTTTAAAATATGCTAAAAATCCCAAAAAAATTAGGGGGATTTTTTGAGAGGTTATTCAAGTAGTTAGTAATCCTCTTGCATGATTTGGACAGGTCTGGGAGTCCCAGTGACGATGATTAGCCCGGGAAGGGCTTATGACGCGTGTTCGAGGCACAACTTGGACGGTCTGTGAATGGACTTTGTTTTATGAATTTGATGCATGTATAAATTTTTTATATGTACTTACGAACATGTTTTGAGACGCCATGAGTGCATATGATTTAAATATGATTTGTTGGGAATTTTTGGATGAAAATGCGTTAGTGCATGTGGTTCAAGATTTCTATTTTATCTATTGTTTGGGCTTCGACCAAGTATACTACGTGCATGAGTTATATGTGATTTTGAAGATTTCATGGAGAGGCATGAAACCGAGGAATTGATTTACTATTTTGGAGGATTTCATGGAGATGCGTGAAATCGAGATTCGGGCATGAGTCCTAGTTGAACTATGATTTGAAAGCGTTTTGGAAATGAGAACTGGTTTTCAGCTTTGGAAATATCTTTTGGGCATATGGCCCAGTTGATTTGAGGCTTGAATTAGAGTATAGTCAAATGTGAGATAAGTCAAGCAGAGACCCAGTTATGAGTTTTACGAAAGGTATTTTGAGCGTGAGGCCCAGTTGTGGATTTAATAGGATTCGAGGAATCCTGGGATATGAAGTGTCGTTGGACACTGAATTTCGGGATGTGACCTATTTATTGGTATTCCGGGCATATGGCCCTATTGATGATTTTCGGGTTAGACTTGTAGTCGCGGCTAGTGCTATGTGCGCGGCGATGAGATTGATCGGTGATGGGTTCCTGATGATCTAGAGATTGTCGCGATGAGTGCTATGTGCGCGGCTACGAGATCGATTAGTGATGGGTTCCCGATGATCTAGAGATGGTCGCGACGAGTGCTAGATCGATCGGTGATGCGTTCCTGGTGATCTCGAGATGGTCACGACGAGTGCTATGTGCACGGCGACGAAATTGATCGGTGATGTGTCTCCGATGATCTATAGATGGTCGCGACGAGTTCTATGTGCGCGGTGATTTGTTCCCAGCGATCTAGAGATGGTCGCGACGAGTGATGTGTTCACGGTGACCCTAAAATAAGGATGGGATGCGTTCCCACGTGTTCTATGTTTTAGGCAGAGATCCCACAGGTTTTATGATTTGGGCTGAGACCCGTACTGGTTTTCTATGATTGAGTTTTTGGGCTGAGACCCAACTAAGATGATGGCTTCGATTGAGAAGTAGTTTTCACTGTGTTTTAATTTGTGAAGCAATACATCTTGCTTCCGAGAAAGGATTTGAAATAAAGTGGTTTTATGATGCATGCATGATTTTACGTGAAGGGTATAAATAATTTCTGTATAAATGTTTTTTTTAAATGAAGTTAATTGTTTTGTCCACTCACAGCTTTTATGGTTTTAATACCCTTCAGGTTGATCGCAGATGCGGGATATAGTAGAGATCGAGACATCATATGCCACCACCGATCCTAGCGTACTCTAGTTAACCCCGAGCGGAGCTCGAGTTTATCCCTGGTCTGACAAGCGGTGTCAGATAGGAGTAGGAACGTCCCAAATCATACTCGAAGGTCACTATCACTTCCAATAACCAAACATTAAATCTCCCAATTTTTTGGGATTTTTATACTTATTTAAAATAAACCCTAAACCTTCGGACACTGAAAACTACCCCGAAATGGTGTCCGATCGACTCGAAACTTGTGACAAAATGTTCATCATATCGAAAGGATGAAAACACATGTTGAGCATGACCCCCAACTCTACCCCCACGTGCCCCTACGCCGTCGCAAGCAACTGCGCGTGAAGCCCACACGCCGAAAATAGTGTCATCGTCTATCTCTGTCGAACTCGGTTCACTGGTTTTTCTGGGTCGATCGAACTGGAAAACCGACCCGGTCGGTTCTCCTTCAATTCCCAATCATTTTCAACGGGATTTGTTCCTATCTCTTTGTCTCATCATTTCCTATCGATTTAACTACCTAAAAACGTGAAACCAGACTTAAAATTTACCTGCAAATTCGTGCATAGTAACTGGAACCTGCAACCCCGAACTGCTATGGACTTCGGCCTCCTTCATCCTCGATTTCAATCCGAATCAGTTCATATGCCTACCAGGAATCAGTCCCAATCCTTAGAACCGATCAACAACCATCAAAAATCAACTTTTGAATTTGAACCAAAACTTACCGTTTTCGGGTTCTCCGGCCACCGTCCACGACGACGGTCGACGCTGTTAGCACCTTCTTCATCGTCTCCCTTCACTCTCTCTTTTTCATTTATGCTCCAATCACAGAGGATGAGGCTTGGGGAAGGTGGGTATGGGATTTGGTGTATAGGTTTTGGGTTAGCGAGGATGAAACAGAGAAGGCAGGGGATATGCATGTATCTAGCAGGGGATATGCATGTATCTGTGTTAGGTGGGCAATGGATGAGTGACAAGTGTCACTCATCCATTGGGCCTAAAACAAATATTTGGGGCCCACTCAAGACAAAATTCCATCCATCTCGTAAAACGTGCAATAGTGCCACGAAACTTCCGTGACCCGTAACTTTCTCATCGAACGTCCAATTTCGACGTGTCGCATGTCTATGGACTCGTATCGACTCGATCTACATAACGGTCCTTGGTCCTTGTGTATTTACCCTCTCGGGTCAAAAGTCAACTTTTTATCCTCGTGCATTGGACCTCCCGGGTCAAAAATCATGGAACACACGGACAGACTCCCCAGTATCGATTCTGCACATAAGTCCCTATTGTATAATCTTCCTACCCTACATTATTAAAGGCCAAACAAGTGAAAGGGCCGAACCCAACTCAACCTTCATAAAATCACAATCAACAAAGTAACAGGCCTTTAGCAATTTAGTAACCAAAGAAGATGGGTTTTCCAATAACCTCCAGGGCTACTTGGCCTCCATAGCATGATTGAAAGTTTCAAAGTTCTTGAATCCCAAACCGCCCATTTTCTTAGGTTTGTAAAGTTTTTGCCAACTAAGCCAATGAAATACACTCATAGCATATATGGGTAAGGCTTGGGCCACCGCTTTAACTAAAACCTCCTTACTAGCCATCCAGAGTAGTTTAGCATTCCAGATATTCAGGCGAGATCGAAGAACATCTCTAAATTTCTCAAACATCTTCCTCTTGTTTCATTGGTCACCATTGGCAATCCCAATTACTTTTTGTGGCAGGCAACAGTACAAATTCCCTGCAAATTGGATATGACCCGTTGGAGAATAGGATCCATATTAGGGCTAAAACACGCAGCAGATTTCTCAAAATTAGTTAGCTGGCTCGACACACGCCCTTAGCCTTTCAAAACTACTAACAGATGTTGACATTCTGGCAACCAAGAATTGCATAATAACAGGTTGTCATGAGCAAAAAACAGGTGAGAACTGGGGGCCCTAGAGCCACTCATACTCCATGAATCTGATGAGAGCTTTGGGCCTTAGTTAACATGGCTAAAAACCCCTCTGAACAAAGGAGAAACAAATAAGGGGAAAATGGGCCTCCCCCCTCTCTGTTTTAAACCTCTGGTTGGAATAAAGGAGCCAGACGCTTAGCCTCAAACTTGAACAAAATAACTGACCGTATACACACAATCCATAATCAGAGATACCATATGATTTGAAAAATCTAGCATGCACATTATTCCTTCCAAATAAAACCACCCAACACGATCATAAATTTTAGACATCCAATTTTAAGACAGTCTTTTTCAATCCGTTATTCCCACGCTTATTAATTGCATGTATACTCTAAAAAACAGCAGTAATATTATCAAAAATAATCCGGGAGGGCACAAACACACTTTGGTACTTAGATATGAGAACTGGTATTACTAGTTTCAGCTTGTTCACAATCGATTTGGAGATAATTTTATAAAGTACACGACACAAAGCAATAGGTCGGAAATCGGTTACTTGAGTTGGGTGATCCACCTTCAGAAGCAAAGAAATGAGGGTATGGTTAGCCTTCTTGACACTTGCACCATGATTGAGGACTGATAAAAAGTACGAGGATACATCATCACCCACCACATCTCAATAGCGTTGATAGAATAAAGCTAGTAAACCATCCACCCTGGGGGCCTTTGTTGGGAACATGCCAAAAAAGAGCCGCTTCAATCTCAGCTCTGACGAAGGGTCTGTCCAATTGTGTATTCTCAGAACCCCCTAAAACCGACTGGACCGTCTCAAACACTGACTGAATATCTATTACTCCCGAGGTCCCAAAAAGTTGTTTGATATAGGCCTCAAAAGCCCTGGTAACATCAGAATTAGTTGTACACCATACCGGAGAAGTAACATTGATCCCTTTAAGATAGTTGCGTTTTCCTCTTTCTTCTGCATACTGATGGAAGAACTTGGTATTATGATCCCCTTCTCGAAGCCATGATACTCGAGACCGTTGGCATTAGAGAAGCTCGTCTTTAGCCAGAAGACCATCTAATTCCTTGTCCAAGTGACCAAGGATGTTAATTCCGTGTGGAAGGCTGAGAACTAGGAATTGTAGCCATTTGTGCCTGTAAATGTTTTATGCACTTTGGAATGCAACCCAATGTAGTGCGATTCCAAGAGTCAAGTTTTGGAGTCAGTGAGGATAACTTAGATAGGACCTCTACATTGCTTGCTTCATGCCATCCTTGTGAGATCACCTCGTTACACCCATCTGCACTTACCCATGTTTCCTTAAAAAAGAACTGTCGTTGTCGCCGTCTCCTACTCGGATCCATAGTGATGATCTAAGGCCAATGAATTCAAATGGAAAGTCAATACATCAGGGTAAAGGTGTAGAAAAGCAAAATTCACCACACATGAGTTAAAATCATGATTATTACACCATGTGGATTAGAAAAGAAGTATCACACAATGCATGATGGCGGCAACGGCGGTTCTTTTCTACACCTTTACCCATATTTGTGATACTTTTCATGATTATTACAACATTAAAAAAATTAGAACTTTTATATAAATTTATTGTCATTTTATATTTATTATGTAAAGCGAATCAAAATTAACGTTATTTTAAATTCAGATTATAAGGTAATACTAAATATAATAAAAACTCATATTCAATAGTATGCCCAAGGTTTGAAATATCGATATCGACGGATATATCGCTAGTCAAATTTACGGATATCTCAGCCCTAATATCGATATCGTTTACGATCAACAAAAATGAGGGAAATTGGGTCCAAAAGTTGGAAATTTAAAATGAAACTTTGGGAAAAACTTAAGTACCCAATAATGGTTATATAGGACTAATAAAAACTATAAAATAACTTGATATAATAAATATATGATGAATCATATGATAGAATATAGGTCTGCCGATAACTTACAGTATAAAATCTTAAAGATAAACTTAAATTAAAACATAATTGTATTGATAATGTTACACTAAGAATACTTTACACATTGAACTTCATTAAAAACAAGTAGAGTGTCTACTAGATTGAAAATTAGATTGGTCTTCATCTACCAAGACACAAAAGCTTTGCCATGTGATGCTACTTGACCAAACGGAAATGTATTGTTGGACATAGTATTCGTATACCTCCTTTGAATGACCTACTTTTCCTCCATAGATGGGGTAGTTAGGATTTACCTAACTAACTTCTCCATAATCTTCATTGAGATGAGGATCTTCATAGCCTCCATAACCATGTGGCATTTGAGGGAGACGGTTGTCTAATTGGTGGTAACCATATGGACCATAAGCATATGGATCATTTGATTTGTTACTAGGATCGGTGCCCAAACTCATTGACTCAAAACTAATTGCCATCGAATCCTCAGAAGATAGGTTTCCATAACCTTCATATATGTTGCGTGTCCGAGTGTAATCTTTCCCAACACCACCGATTCCTACTCCTCATTCTCTACAACCATGATCATAATCTTGAGTGGCATGAGTGAAATTTGCCTCTCTAGTAAATGGGCTCAAGGGTGCGTATGTTTCGGATACATGTTCATCTCCCCCGTCATCATCCCCTCTGTCATCCTTGTCTTCATCGTTTGTCTCAACATCATCTCCTTCATCATCATCATCATCATCATCATCATCATCATCATTATCATCTGTAGATTTATTGTGATGTAGTCCCTTACTAGTAGCATCAGCTCTCAAGTCACGTCCAGCTGTAGAACCAAGCATTGATCTCTCCCATGAAGACATCTCCTGCTCACTTCCTACTTCCTCAATCTTCACTTCTTCAGATAGTACTCTATCAACATTAACACCGTATTCACTAGCAAGATGGGCTACTCGAGGGTCAGGCCTTCCTCTATCATCATCCAAGTGAGCTAGCATAATCCATGTTTGAAGTGGATCAACTTCATTACCTTCCACGTGTTGACTAGCAATTTCCAAAAGGTCAATGTAGTCTTCTTCCACAACTTTACTATATTCAGCTTCTTCATCTCTTAACTTGAGTTTCATGTTATAATAACATAAAACAAGTTGTTCTAACTTTGAATATGCGAGATGATTTCTTTGCTTGCTTTGTATGAATTAAAGCAAATGTACTCCAATTTCTCTCACATGCCGAAGATGAAGCCGTTTGTGATAATATACGAACTGCAATTTTTTACAAGACTGGAGAAGCTTGGTCATATAGTTCCTACCACTCCGCTGTCAATATCAAGTTTAATGTAAGAGGCATTATAAAGTGCTAATTCATACAATATCAAGTTCAATGCAAGCATATACCTGGGGGCGTTGTCGTTCGTGATTGTACAACCATAGGTGAACAAAATGTTTTCCGACCATCTCTAAAGTTGATCAACTACATTAAGAATGGTGTTAATATCATGTCATAGATGTACAGATTCCAAAATATAAAGGTTCATATATAGTAGTGAACTTACGTCTATTCCAAAATTTTGTAAACCCAATTGCGCATTTGGATTCAGTTTGGGGAATACTTGTTGAACTGATTAGACGAGGTAGGAGTCATGCCCAACACCTGCTTGATATTGATATCGGGGATTCAAGTAATAAGCTGCAAATCATGAATGAAATTTGCTTAGTAAACAACAATAAAATAAAATATTAACAAGTTCAATAAGATAGAAATATACCAGCGGCATGTAAGGGATGCACTCATGTTTTTTCCCATCGCTTCTGTATGATTTTGATGACCCACTTCTTTCCCTTAAGACGGGTTTTCCTTTCTTTCATTCGATTGAACAAATCATACAGGATTGGCATGGTTGAGACTACCTCTGCATCAACAATTCGAAGGATGTTGTATAAAGGTTCATATATTGACTGCATCATCTCCAAGGACTCCCAGAATCTTTGGTCGAGGATATGAGCCTCAACCCTCTTGCCTTCCACTTTCCTACTCAATGGGCTACCATGCCATTGATCATTAGTAAACAATCTTCTAAGGCCAACTTTATTCTTAACTATATATTGTTTATACAAATATAGTTGGTAGCGAACCTTGTTGCACCAGGACGAACCAAGTCACCTTGACAGAATTCATGCATCTGAGCTAGTAACCATAGATGATTATAAATGTAGTTAGTTACCTACCTCGCATTTTTTATGATGAGTGCCATTGTCTCATTCTTCCCAATATCTTCAAATATTAGGTCGATACAATGGGCTGCACAAGGAGTCCAATAGATCGGATACGTCTTCATCAGTTCTTTTCCAGCCTTCTTAATGTTCGACCCATTATCAGTTACAATCTGTACAACATTTTGTACTCCAACCTCCTGAACAACTTCCTCCAACAAATTTTGTATGTACAAATAGTCTTTATGGCTTTTGGAAGAATCAACTGACCTGAGAAATACAGTTGAACCCTTACTATATACCATGAAGTTAATTATGGATAACTTCGTTGGACTGGTCCAACCATCACACATTATGGTACATCCATAAGTTTCCCATTATCGCTTTTGTTCCTCCACATACGTCGTGATATCTTCATACTCCATAGGAAGATATTTATTTTTCACTTCGTATGGAGAAGGAGGGACACGCCTTCACCTACAAACCAAAACATAAGTTAGCATTTAATGATATTTCATAAGATAAATAAAAATATATCATAAATAAATTTATAAGTACCTGCTCGTTGGGCTTCAATAATCATATTCTTAAAATGATGAGAGTTGGCTTTATTTGGAGCCACGCCTTCATATATAAAAAAGTTTGCTTATGTATCGACCCAACTTCTCTTTCGTCCCTTTCCACATCTATTTTACAGTCTTCTATTGATTTCGTGCGGTTTTGTAGAGTTTTGGTTATGGAGGAATTGAAAATGGATCACGCAAATTTTGTGACCGACGCATCTGTTGAGGTTGTTGACGACTATTACTGGCTCCTTGAGCACCACGCATGGTACCAACTCCATAAGTGTCAACACTTCGCCTTGCCTCATCCCTCGATGCATTTACAGAAAAGTGATATACTACTCTCTTAGATCTATGCAAATCTAGTGGATAAGCGAATTCATCATCATCCTCTTCATCATCGCTATCATTAATCTGAATGCTCTGTTGAGTGTCCAGTGGATCTCCTCTCAAGCCAGCTCGTATGTTCTCACCAATCATATTCTTATTCTGTTTAGTAGTATCTTTACTTTTGATCCATGCTCTCACCTTATCCCTAATAGCTTTAGGTACATCTTTGCATTTTTGAACATTTTTTTTTTGGATCAAAACGTGCTAAATGAAACTTTAATCGCGTTATGCCTCCACTCTGGAACTGATGTTGACAAAACAAATATATGTCACCGTTTTTATTTCCAGGAATTGCAATGACATATTTCCATGCTGCGTCAATTCGTCCAGGTCTTGGGTGGCTTTCACTTGCACTTGCACTTCCACTAGCCATTTTATGAAATCTAAGTTACATAAAAAAAAAAATAGAATTTGATAATGACAAATAATAATAATAATAATAAAAATAATAATAAAATTATTTCAATTAGAACATATATTCTAAGTTAGACTTTGATGATGATAAAAAATTAAGGAGCAAAAACACATATATTCATAATTTTAAGATATATTCTAAAATAAAACATATATTATAAATTAAAACAAATTCTACCAAATATATAAATTACCCCATATTTCGTATTAAAACATACATTACTAAAACATATTTTAGTAATAAATGATAAATTTATTAATAATAAATGATTACCAAATATATTACGAGATATTACCAAATATATGAATTAAGCCATATTATTTACATGAAAAATAATTAGAATTTGATAATGACAAGTAATAATAATAAAAATACAAATAATAATAAAATTATTTCAATTAGAACATATATTCTAAGTTAGACTTTGATGATGTTAAAAAATTAAGGAGCAAAAACACATATATTCATAATTTTAATATATATTCTAAAATAAAACATATATTAAAAATTAAAACAAATATTACCAAATATATGAATTACCCCATATTTTATATTAAAACATACATTACTAAAGCATATTTTACCTAATAATACATTTTGAATTTTGAAAAAAAACGTTTAAGGCTTCATTTTTTTTAATACGTACTCATAATTAAGGAACAAAAACACATATATTCATAATTTTAATACATATTCTAAATTAAAACAAATATTACCAAATATATGAACTAAGCCATATTTTATATTAAAACATACATTTCTAAAACATATTTTAGTAATAAATGATAAATTTATTATTAATAAATGATTACCAAATATATTACTAAATATATGAATTAAGCCATATTATTTACCTAATAATAAATTTTGAATTTTTTTTAAAAAAAGTTTAAGGCTTAATCTATTTTTGATATTTGGGATTAAAAAAAGTAAATAATAAATGATATAATTTAATTTGATAAATAATTAAATAATATATGTAAATAATAAAAAAAAAGGTTAATAAATGAATTGAAACGAAATACAGCGTTTCGTTTCAATTTGATAACGCCCAAACTACGCATTAAATTAAATACGTAATTCAAGTATTATGCAATTTAAACCCTTTTTGTGTAGATATAGTATTGGTAAATAGCGATCATTCTTAACCAGGGAAATTAGAGAACATTAATAATATGTTAGTTAAAAAGAATAATGAATAATCAAAGAATAATGAATTAAAGAATTAAATAGTTAAATAATTAAAGAATTAAAGAATAAAAGAATAAAAGAATAAAAGAATTAATGAATTAATGAAATAAAGAATAAAAGAATAAAAGAATAAAAGAATTAAATGAGGGGTTTGAAAGATTGTAATCATAGAATAAAGAAAACAAGTAAAAATAATTAAGAACTTAATTTACTTCTACTTTAACCTTTGCACAAGTGAACTTTCTTCAAACACATATTTTTACTAACACTATAACATTTTGCTCATATTGAACCAATCCCGAAATTTTACCTTCATCATCTTAATTACATGCATACATTTTTCAATATTATAAATGCACCGAACATCGGTCATAAACACTTATAATACGATTCACCTTACGTTATTGATTTTAATGTGCATCAAACATTTAAATCTCTTCAACCTTATTCTAAGTGCACCGAACAACGGTCATAAACACTTAGCGTTAAATTGAAGGTTAAACGCTAAAACATATGAAGTAAATGAAATTCAAAGAGTAAAACACATTGAGATTGTATTCACATTTACAAATGTTAGAAAGAAAATACCAACACGTATATTGAATTATAAGTAAACCGAAACAATAACAAGAATTTAAGTAAAGGGAAGAAAGTTACCCTTTCGGAATCCAAGAACAGCTTGTGATTCCGAGAGTGGATGGAAACAATGGAATGTTATTCATAAGGAACACCGAACAACGGCTGGAACCTTATGAAGATGGAGGATAAAACATAAGAATTCAGACTTAAATTCTAGAATTATTTCGGAAATACTCGACCTAGGTATTTCTTAAGGAAAGCATAAAAATGTGTTTAAGAGATCTCAAAGAAAAATCACAAGAACAAAGTAAAGAATAAATGAAATTAAGAAATAACATAAATTAAGAACAAGAATTAAAAGAAAACTAATTAATAAGAAAATCTATAAGAAGTTAAAATGGTTCCCAAAAATAAAGAACAAAAAGAAAGAATATGAACTAAAAGAAGAGAAAAACTAGAGAAAAATAATAGAACCTAAACTAAAAAGATAAACAAAATGGGACAATTGGGGACCCTTGTTACATGAGATGAACCCCTTTTTTTAGGGAGAAAAGCTACCAAAAATAATATAAAAATTACAAAAAATAAATAAAAGTGAAATGATGAATAATGATGATTTTATGGATGGTTTGGAGCTGGAAAAATCAGAAAAATGACTGAAAAACTGCTGCAAATGGAGCAGTTGAAGGTTTGGTGAGCTGCTACAGAAATTCAGTGCAGGAATTCGATGGAAGCTGCAGGGGGTAGGTGGAGTTGGTAGGAACCTGCTGTGGCTGACAGGCGAGACTCGGCTCGCGTGCGCCGAAGGATGAAGGGCTGGTCGGCCAGCGCGCGCCGAGGGTTTACTGGGAGCTTCGGTATGTGGCTGCTGCGCGCGAAGACTTGGGCTGGGCGATGCCCTGGGCTGGAATTGGTTTGGGCCGGATGCTTTGCTGCTGGGCTGGAATGGAACAAGGGTTCACGGGCTGGGCTATTTTTCTGGGCTGCACACAAACAAAAAGGCTGAAATTAAATATGAACTTGGGCTTACAAAATTAATATTAATTAATATATTAAATTCAATCGAATTTTGTCCTTAAATAGAAAAATCACAAAATATACTATTTTATCTAATTATTTAATATTTTAATATTAAAATTCATGTATAAAGGGTATAAAATAATATTTATTTGATGACATATCACAATTCTTCTTTACTCAACAGATCGAATCGAATCGATCGATTAGTAGTTTAACACTTTGGGGAAGTCGTGAATTCGTGAGGGTCAGGGGCGGCGTGAGGCGATAAGGGGCGAGGCGACTGAAAGCGACTGTGCCGGTGAGTGAGGTGAGTCGACCGTGCCAGTGAGGGCTAGACGACACGAGCGACGGACGGGACGAGCGGTGGTTCGAGCAGAGGTGGTTCGAGCGATTTCGGCCGGCGAGCGAAGAACATGAGATGTGTACGGCGTTGACATATTAGGAGTGGACTGGGACCGCTGGGTTCGAGGTTTGCTTCTGTTGCGCCCTCCCCTCCCCCTCATTTATGCTTGCGATTTGTGAAGGTGACTGGTGAGTCTATGAAGAATTTTTTTTGTTTTTTTCCCAAATTCTGTTCGTCCATGTCAATTGGATGATTTCCTTTTTGAATTTGTGAATCCTTAGGAGTTATGATTGATTGAAATTGAATTGAAATTTGGTTGGTTATTTGTGAATCCTTCTGTTCAGTCTGTGGGTTCGATGGGTTGGGGTCCAAATGTCGGGAAATTCGGACAATATCGACCGAAATCGTCGATATGTTTTGACATTGGACGATTTCACCGATATTGGGGGAAGATAGACCTTCACTCCTCCGTTATCTGCCGGTGGCCGGAAATCTCGATATATCAGTTATTCCGGCGATATTTCGAACACTGAGTATGCCACTTTGTACCACAAACTCGCGGTATTTGTCTCTCCTCATTGCGTTTTGGGAGGTTTCGAATTTGTCTGATTCTATATTGCTATATACTTGTTAAAATTGTAAATACTTGGTACTACATCTGATGAGATTAGAATTTAGGGTCTCTAACTAAACAATCAAAATTTGCCGACAATTCAAAGCTTTCTGGGGTATTTCTTATTTGGGCTCTTAAGAGGCGGGAATCTTTGAACCCAACTCAATTGTAGAACACAATCAACCAAGATATCGTATCAGTTGGCCCAACGAATAAAATTGAAAAATCAAGGAAATACATTGTTCTATTTTGGTAGGAAATTTCAAAATCAAAAGTGGCAGGTTATGGGCCACGTATTTAATGTGTTACCTTGCAATGAATGAGGCGTTGGTTTAGCGGAGGAGTAAACCAAGTCACGTTACGGGTTCAATCCACGGCCAGTGCAGGAGCAGATCAGAAAATCTCAATCTGTGCCTTTGTAGAAGTGAGTAGACTGGCAAATCACAAACGTTGACATATCGCCCAGTCGCTCATTTCGGTTCGGCTAGCAAGTTCCGAACATGTACAAATTGAGGCACTTGATGAGTCTGAACGAGCAATGCTCATTCGCGGCTGCGATGGCACCTCTGAGAGTGATGCGGATGACGACCCAAAGAGCCTCACTTTCTTATTCTGCTGTGAAATGGGAAGGTGGGGTTTCCATGGTGCAGGGAGCTTCTAGAGGAATTGGCCTTGAATTTGTGAGCCTTCTCTTTCCCTTTTAATTTCCCTGTTTTTTTGTTTGTGTGTGTGTTGTTTACGTGCAATTTTACTGGGTTTTTATATATAGCATATATTAATTAAATTTTGTTAATTTACACCCACTCAAGCTCATCTTTCAGTTTATGTGCACATACATCGCTGATTTCTCTAATGGATTGCTCTGTTTCATGTGGAGTTTTTGATTGAGATGTAGAATTTCACCTGATTAGTTGCGCAATACAGTTCTTAAGTCAAAATCTGTAATTTCATCGTAATGCTTAACAAATTTTGTCATTAAAGGGCATGTTATACAGTGATTGCTGTTTGATTGTCCACCAAGTCCTTTGATTCCCTAATATGGTTGTGAAATTTTTCTCCTTCAAAATTGCTACAGTTTTTGTTTTCTGAATTGTGTAGGTTAAGCAGTTGTTGGAGAAGGAGAAAGGCCATGTTATAGCTACTTGCCGTAATCCTAATGGGGCGACAGGTCTTCATCATCTGAGAACCAAATTTGCTGAACGCCTTAGTGTTCTACAGTTGGATGTGACCAATGAAAGCACCATAGAGGTTAGAAGTTGGATCACACAGTTTCCGCAACTTCACTTATTTTCTTGATTAATTATGAAAGAAAAGTAACGTTAGAAGTTAGATGCAATTCACCATTTCCTTTCTCTGGTATAACTATAACTGTGTCAATTAGTTTGCCTTATATTCAGCAATGAGTTCAGATATCATAAAGGATTGCTTGGAAACTCTTCCTGTGTCGTAGTGAATCTAATGACATAAAAAAAAAATTGGTATCCGTTTGCGCTATAAACTGAACTTCATTATACACTGCCTATAAATTGAAGATAACTTTCTAAATTTTAGTTTATATCTACATTTCAGGAAACTGCAAAGTCTATTAGAGAAAGATATGGTTCTTTAAACCTTCTTATTAATGCCTCTGGGATTCTCTCAATACCTCAAGTATTGCAACCAGGTATGCATATTGAATAATATACTGAACAAAGAGTTACACATTAGAGAGTGGTTCGACATATCAGGGTCTAGCACTGCATTTTTTTCCGTCCAATGTATCTTAGTAGTGAAAAGCCAGACTATGATTTGTATTCTCTTATTTCCAGTACAGAAACGACATTGAGAAAAGTAGAGAAGTCATCTTTGCTGCTTGCTTATGAGGTTAATGCTGTAGGTCCTATTTTGGTCATCAAGGTATGCTATTGCCCACTTTTAATTTCATTTTTAACCTCAACTTGCTCACTTGTAAGGTGACATTAGAGTTTACTAATTATTGTAAATCTATAATTTGTGCAAGCAGCATATGTGGCCTCTCTTAAAGGATGGAGGCTCGGGAGCTGAAAAGGATGTTGCAGTTGTGGCCAACTTAAGTGCCAGAGTAGGATCTATAGGGGATAATCGCCTGGGGGGTTGGCATTCATATCGAGCGTCAAAAACGGCACTTAACCAATGTATGATTCCTTCCTTAAAACATAAGTGCAAGATTTATAAAACGGATGTTCCTTATTGTATAAAAAACACATTTGAGCAATGCCAACATGTTTATCGACGTAATGTTATGTTTCAACTTTATAATACTGGTTTTCAACTTTGTTTGCAGTGACAAAGAACATCTCAGTGGAATTTGCACGGAGGAAGGACCCAATTACATGCATTTTGTTGCACCCAGGTACGGTAGACACAAATCTCTCGAGGCCATTTCAGAAAAATGTTCCTGAAGATAAGCTTTTCACCACGGAATTCTCAGTACAGAAGCTCTTAAGCATCATCAATAATGCAAAAAGCCATGATAACGGAAAGTTCTTTGCCTGGGATGGTCAGGAAATTGCTTGGTGATCTATAATCAATGGATTATTGAGTTGATTAGTTTTTATTCCCTTTTTCTCTGTTTTTTTTTTCTTTCGAAACAAATATGTTTGGAACTACGGCAAAGGATAACTACTTATACTTTGACCATCTAAATTTAATTATTTGAATCAAAATCATCCTGTGGGTGAAACTTGGCAGGATGTTTCTCGGCTTTAACAAATAATTTTACGAATACTATTCTCCCTCTGGCCTCTGCTGCCTCTTGATGGCGTTGTTGGGACTTGGGGGCCCTATTTTATACTTGCTTTTCAAGCGGGCCAAAGTTGAATTTAGTTGTGGTGACTCCTTGTGGGGACAAAAACTAGTGACGCAGTATTAGTGACGCAGTATTTTTCAATAAACTACAATAAATTATTGTTTGTATAACTTCCCAAGAGAAATATTGCAATGTTAATCATTTTTTAGGAGATTAACTTATAATACTATGTTAACTATTTGTTTCGCATGAATTATTCCTCAAAATAATTGTTGAAGCAGAAATCGAACCAGCCGCGAAAAGTCCTCACAATTTCTGTAAACAGCAAACAATTAGTTATCGTTGCCTCGATCGATTACCCGGGGGGTTGTTCGACCAAGAACACTCTGATGCCTAAGTTAGCTTTGAGAGAGAAAAAGGATATACTTCGAAGCGAAGAATCAACTTCTTTTTATTGGGAAATGTGTACCTCTTATATAAGGGTGAGAGATGTTCAATTTTCATAGTTTCGATGTGGGACAAATGCTCATCAATTTGCATGCTAACACATGTTATACAAATCGAGGGTGGAGAGGCTTCCACATGTCATTCTGGTTTGGGCCCAATGTTGGAGCTAAGTAAGCGTTGTGGGCTTGGGCCATGTCCGGTGCTTGGGCTTACAAGTATTATTGCCAAGGGCAATTTGGTCATTTCGAGAATTATGGGCCACGTGGCAGCTCCACATTCTTCCGGTGATTTTGGGTTCCACAAATGCCCCCACATCACTTAGGAATTTAGTGAATCCTAAGGGATGTAATTTGTATTGTGGTCCTGATAAATCATATATGGGAGTAGGACACCACTTGATCTTCAATTTCATTGTACCGTTGTTTTTGTGTATGATAAATTCCATTGAGTTCGAAATGTCACATCAAAATGACGTAAATATGCTTTAGGTCTTAGAGTCCGATATGTGTCTGTTGTACCTCCTTGCTTGGACTTGGTTAATGGATCATTTGAGGTTAATTCTCCAACTAATCTAGGAGTTTGTAACCTCTAATTAACTTCCCCATTGATGATGCAGAACTTACTCCCTCATTCAATTGTGGCAGTTCGGATTGGGCACATGTCATGTTGCGCTTGACCCTTGCCATGAGGTAGTTTGCTCGCGTGCAGAGTGGAGCACGTGAATGGTAGTAGTTGTCAGAGATTATGTCAATTGTGAATGCTATATATAAAATTTCATATACTGTTAGTCCTACGTTGTTGGCATACTCATGATAGCTCTGGGCATACGCTAGCAATGATCTAAATGATGATCTATTTATTTTTCCAAGGCGATCACTTTAAGATGAGGCAAGGTGTATACTTGGAGCAATTTGGGAAACTTGCATTGTGGGAGTGCGGTGGTTCGTGTAGCCAGAATCCATTTTGAGAGGAGGATATTCAATTTGAGGGACCCGAAGAATTGATGGCATGGAAAGTTTGCAATCGGATTGCCTTTCCAATGATGTCTTTGTGGAGCTTGACGAAAGATGCTCTTCCACGTGGACACTCAGATGTTGCAAGGGAAAAAATCTAGATAGTTGATAATATAACGACTTCCTCCTTTGGTCATTAGTTGAGGCGGAAATTTTTATTCTCAAAAAGCTTGAATGGTGGAAGACCTTCCAAAAGCTTGGTAAATGAGTAGCTGAGCGCTCAAGTGTATTTGACGATTGCCACCATCTTGAAGAAGAACATCAAAACAGAAACTTGACTTTCCTTCAGAGAATTAGTCAAGTCCTGAATTTCCTTCTAAGTCTGCTCGAGGCCATTTCCTAGTTGTTATGGCTTATCAAGGTCATCCAGCAGATGCAAACTTTCCATCAGTCCTTCTGAGCACTTGGTGAAGTTTTTGCAAGGGAAAAATTCAACAAGAGTGGAAATCCAGCTATTTTGAGGCTTGAATGGTTTTTACTATCATATGCCCCCACAACTTTGCTCCGAAAAGAAAATAAGGAGCTAAAGTTGGGTATGATGAGTTGCAACGGAGTCCCTTTCAAAGAGTTAGAGCTGGAGCAAGAGTTTGAGGTCGGGAATGGTGGATGGCTTTCCCTCTACTTTCGGCTGAAGAATGGCCTGAATCTCAAAGGATGATAGGCATTGATGCCTTGCCCCCAGAATTCTCATAGAGTAGTTGCTTCTTGTCCATGATTGTATTTTCATTTCTACATTGAATGCTTGGTGTGAGAAATCAGACATGTGATTTGCTAACCATTTTTCGAATAATGAAATGAAATTTTGAATTTTGAATTCATGTGTGAAGTTTCCTCTGCAAAAATTTTATTTGTTTGAATTAGCTTCCACACTTGTAGGTTTGTCAAATGCCCCCATTGCAGCTATGAGTATCCACTGAGAGCTTTTCCACTCCAATTGGTTTAGAGTGGTTCCCAGAAAGAGTCTTAGATTGCTTATCGGGTGAAGACTTGGATTGCTTCTTGAGAAAGGCTTTGATTGCTTCCTCAAGGAAAGGCCTGAGATGTTTCCTGGAGGAAGACCTTGATACTTCGCAGAAAAAAGTTCTGGATGCTTCGAAGGGTGAAGGCTTGGGTGCTTCGCATGACGAAGACTCGAGTGCTTCACAAGGCGAAAGTTTGGGTGCTTCACAAGGCGAAGGCTTGAATGCTTTGCATGACGTTGGCATTGATGCTTCACATGACGAAGGCTCTGGTGCTTCGCATGACGAAGGCTTTGGTGCTTCGTGGGAGCGAAGGCTTTGATGCTTCGCGGAGGCAAAGACGTTGGCACTTTGCGGAGGCGAATGCTTGCATGCTTCGCTGGGGCGAAGGCTTTGGTGCTTCGCGAGGTGAAGGCTTAGATGCTTCGCTGGGGCAAAGGCTTTGGTGCTTCGCAGGGCGAAGGCTTTGATGCTTCGCGGGGCGAAAGCTTGGATGCTTTGCTGGGGCAAAGGCTTCGGTGATTCGCGGGAGCGAAGGCTTTGGTGCTTCGCGAGGCGAATGCTTTGGTGCTTCGCGGGGTTAAGGCTTTGGTGCTTTGCGGCTCGAAGGTTTTGGTGCTTCGCGGGGCAAAGGCTTTAGTGCTTCGCGGGGCGAAAGCTTTGATGCTTCGCTGGGCGAAGGCTTTGGTGCTTCGCTAGGGCGAAGGCTTTGATGCTTTGCTGGGGCGAAGGCTTTGGTGCTTCGTTGGGGCGAAGGCTTTGGTGCTTCGCGGGGCGAAGACTTTGGTGCTTCGCGAGGCGAAGGCTTCAGATGCTTCATGGGAACCAAGGCTTCAGATGCTTTGTTGTGGCGAAGGCTTTGGTGCTTCGCGGGGCGAAGGCTTTGGTGCTTCGCAGGGCGAAGGCTTTGGTGCTTCTTCTGGCGAAGGCTTTGGTGCTTCGCGGGGCGAAGGGTTTGGTGCTTCGCGTGGCGAAGGCTTTGGTGCTTCGCGGGGCGAAGGCTTTGGTGCTTCGTGGGTCGAAGGATTTGGTGCTTCGCGGGGCGAAGGCTTCAGATGCTTCGTGGGAACGAAGGCTTCAGATGCTTCGCTGGGGCGAAGGCCTCGGTGCTTCGCGGGAGCGAATGCTTGGATGCTTCGTGGGGGCAAAGGCTTTGGTGCTTCGCGGGAGCGAAGGCTTTGGATGCTTCGCAGGAGCGAAGGCTTGGATGCTTTGCTGGGGCGAAGGCTTGGATGCTTCGCTGGGGCGAAGGCTTGGATGCTTCGCTGGGGCAAAGGCTTTGGTGCTTCGCGGGGTGAAGGCTTGGATGCTTCGCTGGGGCGAAGGCTTGGATGCTTCGTTGGGGCGAAGGCTTTGGTGCTTCGCGGGAGCGAAGGCTTTGGTGCTTCGCGGGAGCGAAGGCTTTGGATGCTTCGCAGGAGCGAAGGCTTGGATGCTTCGCTGGGGCGAAGTGACAGGACCCGCCCCGATCCTCTCTGGGACCACATGGGGACGTGCCCTGCTCCCGTCTGACACCCAAAATAATGTTCCAATTTTAAGCTCAAAACATCAAGTGCATAAAAACCAAATTAAAGTTTTACATCAAATCCGAAATAAACAGATGTCAGACAAGGGATGAAATCCAAAACTACAAGTTGCGAGCACGACTCTAACATAAACTTGCGGGTAAAATCACCCAACAGGGATTCAGGTACGCAGAAGTAGATCTATGCCTCAGCCTCAGGTTCCTCCTCTACCTCAGTAGCACGACCTGGAGGGGTTACCAAAACATTAAGGGTGAGTGGGCCGAAACTCAAGTTTATAAAATCGTTTAGTAAGTAAAAGATATAATTTACCCCTCCGTTTTCCAAACATGCATGCATCAGCATTTAAAACCATAAATCATATAATATGAACCATAAGGCATGTAATAAAATCATAAGATAAATTTTATCTACTGCACTATACGTTCCGATCCTGACATCCCAGATGCCTGACGTCCCTGACGTCTAATAAGGTCACAGTCTCAAGGCTACGCGTGCCACTCGGGTCTCAATTCCGAGTCCAATCCCCGAACCCTGTCCGGGTACGGCATCTCAAATGCCTAGCGTCCTAGACGCTCGACGTCCCTGACGTCAAATAAGCAATCCTGCTCCTGAGTCATTTTACAGTCCAGTTCCTCCGTACAATGACCCCTCGCAGGCAATGCGCCGTGACCACTCCGGGGTACCACATCCGGAGGAGACAGTATCACAAGAATGGATCTATACAGTGCAGTACCAAATACATTTTATTGATATCCACATGCAAAACATATATACATAGATAAAATCCAAACCAATGTTTAAGTTTCACCAAAACGGGTCTCAAACCCAAATACCGTGAAACATGCCATAATCATAATTTCAATATCATCAAAACCGTTTCTTGATTCCAACATGTGAACATATAAGTAAATAGGAAAACATTTAAGCATGCAAGGGTTTAATGAATCGGGCCCACTCACAGTACGATCCCGCGGTGAACCTGTGCGTACGAACTTATACCGGGATTATCGTACAATTCCTGTCAGTCCAAATCACATGTAAGGGTCACTACAAGTCTTAAACATTTATCCAAAAAGTCTGAAACAGAAACCGGCTCGGGGAAGCCGTCCAACACGTTTCCCGAGACAACCAGCCCTAAACTGACCCTCCTAAACTATCTCAAATCAACATGGTTAATTCATAAAAAATGTTCAGAATGATGAGAGGAACAAAAGTCATGTTGATCGTGATTAGAGATAAGGTCCAACGCGCCCTCACGCACCGCCCAAAGTGGCTGCGCGTGAAAGTCACGCGCCTGAGACTGTAGCCACAGTGTCACCACCTTCACCTGTTTGTCTGTAATACGGGCCTGCCACCCGCGGCTTGACCCGGTTGATTACCCATCAATTCCTACTCGATTTCAATCCAATTTGATCCTAACATGTTTATTATTCTTCCAATTTAAGTTCTGTGACATTAATTTGCCTCGACAAGTCTTTTAACTGGCCATTCGACCCGTGATCAACCAAACGGGTTGATCATCCCAACTCACTGGTTTCCAAACCATAAACAAATTAACCTTCCAGGAAGCATCAAAGGACTAAAACGAACTAAAATAAACGATCAATTGTGCCTGAAAGTACCTGAAGGTTGTCGTCCCAAGCTCTGTAATTTCTCTGAAAACGGCAGCCTCCGTACCAGCTCAACCGTGGCTGGTTCCTCTAGATTTTGATGTGGTTGAGTTCCAAACACTCCCAGAAGACTAAACTAGGCCTTGGTTTGGTCCAACAATCACCAGAAATCAAAACCCGAATTTCCCTCCAATTTTCCAGAAATGGTTTTCTCTGGTTTTCCCCTCAAATTCTCAGTCCTCACAGCAGCAAAGTGAAGCACACTCAATTCTTATTCAGTTTAAACAATCCATACCAGCCAACAGCTCGTGGAAGCCATACTGTCCACTGAAGAATGTTTCCTGCAAAGGTTCGAATCTTTGAAATTAAAAATAGTGGCTTTGCTGGATGTATCCAGCCATGTGCTGATGTCCAAAGGGTTTAAACAAATCTCAGCTTTCCAACTCACACACTGATAAATCAATTGGGACACAGAACCACCACACATGGTGGTGCCGCCCATGTTCCCCGCGGTTTGCTACAGTAACCAGGGGTAAAATGACCAAAATGCCCCTAGTTCAAATAATTACCAAAATGCCCCTCACTTCCTAGACCCGTAACTCAGCCATACGAAGTCCCATTTCGGCGTGCCGCCTGTCTACGGACTCAGGACATTGAGGCCTACCTACCGGTCCTTGGGTCGAGTGAAAATTAGTTGCCAAACGAAAAGTCAACATTTTCGCCCCTAAAGTCCAAATTACGGTAATGCCCCTGAACTTCCGATAGTCATAACTTCTTCCCTAAGCGTCCGAATTGGACGTGCCACCTGTCTATGGACTCGTGACGTCCTGAACTACGTCACGGTCATTGGTCAAAGTTCGGTTGACCCACAAATCAAAAAGTCAACAATTTGGCCATACCATTCACAAGGGTAAAAACGTCAATTCATACATTAAATTACAATATTAAAATCCTCGAATTTCCGGGGTGTTACACGAAGGCTTGGATGCTTCGCTGGGGCGAAGGCTTTGGTGCTTCGCGGGGCGAAGACTTGGATGCTTCGATGGGGCGAAGGCTTGGATGCTTCACTGAGGCGAAGGCTTTGGTGCTTCGCGGGGCGAAGGCTTGGATGCTTCGCTGGAGCGAAGGCTTTGGATGCTTCGCAGGAGCGAAGGCTTGGATGCTTCGCTGGGGCGAAGGCTTGGATGCTTCGCTGGGGTGAAGTCTTTGGTGCTTCGCGGGACGAAGACTTGGATGCTTCGCTGGGGCGAAGGTTTTGGATGCTTCGCAGAGGTGAAGGCTTGGATGCTTCACTAAGGCGAAGGCTTTGGTGCTTCGCGGGGCGAAGGCTTGGATGCTTCGCTGGGGCAAAGGCTTTGGATGCTTCGCAGGAGCAAAGGCTTGGATGCTTCGCTGGGGTGAAGGCTTGGATGCTTCGCTGGGGCGAAGGCTTTGGTGCTTCGCGGGGTGAAGACTTGGATGCTTCGCTGGGGCGAAGGCTTGGATGCTTCGCTGGGGCGAAGGTTTAGGATGCTTCGCAGGGGCGAAGGCTTGGATGCTTCACTGAGGCGAAGGCTTTGGTGCTTCGCGGGGCGAAGGCTTGGACGCTTCGCTGGGGCAAAGGCTTTGGTGCTCTTCTAGAGCCACAGTGCATTCTCTGCTCCCTTTCTGAGCTGCAAAGGCTGAAACGCTACCTTCAAATGATCGAATGGATCGTCATGCCCTTTCCTAATTGAATCGCAAGGATTGACGGAAAGTTCCGAAGAACGATGAACAACATTCAAGAACTTCGAACATAGTCGATGAACGACGAACAAAATATAATGAACGATGAACATGACTGATGAACAACGCTCAAGGACTTCCAAACATAGTCGATAAACGACGAATGAAGTACGATGAACGATGAACGCGGCTGATGAACAACGTTCAAGGACTTTCAAACATAGTCGATAAACGACGAATGAAGTACGATGAACGATGAACATAGCTGAAGAACGATGAACAACGTTCAATAACTTCGAACATTGTCGATGAACGACGAACGAAGTATGATGAACGATGAACGATTGTGAGAGCTCCACTTGAGTACTTCTCAATCGGCTCTCAATGAAAGCACCAATTGTTGAAGAAGAAATCGAACCCGCCGCGAAAAGTCCTCACAATTTCTGCAAACAGCAAACAATTAGCTATCGTTGCCTCGATTGATTACCCGGGGGGTTGCTCGACCAAGAACACTCCGATGCTTAAGTTAGCTTTGAGAGAGAAAAAGGATATACTTCGAAGCGAAGAATCAACTTCTTTTTATTGGGAAATGTGTACCTCTTATATAGGGGTGAGTGAGATGTTCAATTTCCATAGTTTTGATGTGGGACAAATGCTCATCAATTTGCATGCTAACACGTGTTATACAAATCGAGGGTGGAGAGGCTTCCACATGTCATTCTGGTTTGGGCCCAATGTTGGAGCTAAGTAAGCGTTGTGGGCTTGGGCCATGTCCGGTGCTTGGGCTTACAAGTATTATTGCCAAGGGCAATTCGGTCATTTCGAGAATTATGGGCCATGTGGCAGCTCCACATTCTTCCGGTGATTTTGGGTTCCACAATAATACATCTTAAAAAGTCTCATCTATAAGGTATGGCTCTTTTCCATATAAGTTAGCAAAAAATGGATGCTAAACAGAAAAGGACAATCATGATCTATGATTGTACTTACGTAGCGTAGCTGTGCTTGTTCTAAAACTTATAACACTTCAATTGATTGAACATGTTTTACTCAAAAACATCAATCATAATGATTTTTTTCCTTTTCTATTATTTTCTCCAAAAGACGAAAGGAGGTAATAAACCTCGTGCTTTTAGTTTTATGCAACGCAACTTTTTTGGTGAAGCACAATTTGTACCTAACGAGAAAAACGTGAATGTGTTAATAGGTCATGTATTATTTGAAGGAATTGCAGATCTAGGATACCATTATCCCAAGGTGGAATCGTGAATAGCGTACCTATAACAAAATGAAATAATATGTATATGGGATCTCCCATGCTGGAATCCTATTCCTAAATTAATAATAGGGACTGTTTACACCCGAAAAAATACCCTATGTACCCAAAACATCGGCTCACGGAATTAAAGGCCCAAAGATACACAAGCCCAGCCCAACGAGCTTGAACGAAGAAAAAGTAAGTTTGGGCAGTGCTGACAGAGAAAACGAAGAAAAAGGAGGCAAGTGGGAATGTTCCAACATGATAAATGGCAAAGTGGGACCCACTGGGAAACCCTAATATTCAAACAGCTTCTCTTCTCACCCCTTCGAGACATTTATGCACTTGCCTAACCATCTTTCTAACCAAACAACGTCATAATGGTGGGCTTCTCATCTTTGCATAGACCTTCTTTCTGATCGCACAAGTGTCATAAGGGTCGCCCTCTTCTCGACTGACCAGTTTTTGGACTTTTGGTTGAGGTTCACGAAAGATCAACCTTCTTCTTGACCACTTAGTGTCATAAGGGTTGATATTATCGACTACCAGCTCACGGACAACTATTCCGACTACCGGCTCACGGACATTCTCTTGCCACCGTCCCACGGATAGCCATCCCGACTACCGACACACAGACAGTCATCCCAACCACCGGCTCACGGACATTCATTTCGACTACCAGTTCATGGACAGTCTTCGGACACCGTCTTACGGATAGCCATCACGACTATCGACACACGGAAGGTCACCGAGGAACTCAAACCTCCATTTTCAACGTCTCACCATAGCATTTGAGTGCTCTGTAATCTCATGACATGATTTCTAACCGATATTCATCTCAGTTGAAGATTTCTCGAATTTCCTGCTCCTTACGGACTTGAAATTTTAAGAAAATAGTTTACTGTTTCTGCACTTGTAATTTCAGTTGTTATTCAATTTCAGTACTTTTACATTCTTTTACTCGTACTTCCATTTTCATTTTAATACAACCATATTTTCTTAAGTAGTGATTGGTTCTCGGAATATATCATCCAAGCGTGGTTCATGACTCACCAAGTTGAGACACCATCTTTATGTATTGGTCTGAATATTTTGATCCCCACTTGATGGAACCTGGGACCATCTCCCACTTAACTGATAAAATAACAACGTCGCCATATTTGAATATCATGGCGGAATAACTTCTAATTTGGGCATCGCTGGAAAGAAAATATTTGAAGTACTTGAAAAAAGCATAGAAAAGAACAGTGCGGGGATTTCTTGTCCGCCCGCCTCACAATCGCATTGATCAGAAGGAAAGTTTTCAGGTTGAAAATTGAACCTAATTATACTGTCCAATAGCAGTTTCTCTATTGGTGTCACGTCTACACCTGAGTTAAAAGGCTCATTTGCTTCCTGCTCCACCCATTTACGGATCAACCGTGACTTAAGGTCCTTTACGCTCAGCCCATTCAGAATCTCTACATTGCATTTGAAGAAAAATAGATCCCACGAATGGTCTGCCTCCCTCGCTCCGCAGAAAAAAGGTTCCACGCGAAGGTACAATCTCGGAGCGTCTTGGCTCTTAAAACGAGCAAAAGATTTCGGGCAGAAACAGGGACATTTCTAAAAGAATTGTAAGAATTATATGGACATTGCAATAAGAGAACTCCAAGATTTTAATTATGTAATGAAAGGTGGATGTGCAAGCTGTTTATGGAAGTTGTTACGCTAGATTTGAATTTTACTCCTTAACTATTAAAATGTATTTCTTTCAAACAATGGGCATTCAGCTTGGTGTTTGGAAAATACATGTCACAGTTATAAAAAAAATTATTATTTTGTTTCGGATTTGATACAACAATAATAAGACAATAAGATACATAATTTCCTTTTATGAAAACTTTGTGTCAACTTCCTTTCTATTCAATTTGTTGACGTGACATCTGACCAAACAACGGGCCTGCCAAAATATTAGATTGGACTACTGGATAAGCCTACCAAAAGACCTCAAAAATCACACAAGGCTCATGCCCAAAATCCCATCACTATTACCTTAACCTAAACCCAAGACAATTTCTGTAAATAGGGAGCCCCCTCCCTCATTTTGGGGGACCTCTCTCTCCACCTTCACATGAGAAAAGCTCTCCCTTCTCTCTACTTTCTTTCTCTAAAGGCTCTAAACTAATTTTATTATGTAAGAAAAGCACTATTATACTAATGAGAGTGAGGTAACACCGTAGACGTAGCCCGATTTGGGTGAACCACGTACTTTCTTGTGTCTTGGTGTGCATACGTGTCTTTACCATCTCATTGGTACAATTTTTGCATCAACAGTTTGGCGCCGTCTGTGGGAATCGATACAAAAGGTTATGTCGGTTATTTTCAATTTTTCTCACCTGCTGAAACACCATAGCCACCAAGCACCAAGAAAATCTAGATTGGCTTTCTACCAAAATAACCCAGAAAATTCCCCTACTCGGTCGGTCAAAAACCTTCATACGTCTCTTGTGCAAACTCTCTTTATTGTGACAGTATAAAAGACTCACCCTACCTCTGCAAACTCTGCCCACCACAAACAAATAACAGATATTTTTTAGCCTTCTGTAGGCATTTGCCCACTACAAATAAAATACATATATAATCATGCTTGGTAACCTGCCCCCTGCCACTTGACCCCACCAAGATATTATCTCTCTTTATTACAACAAACTAGACCTCTTCATCGGTCCCCACTGATATCCTCTAGGACTCTATGCTCGATCGGTCTCTCGATGTCCACTCGGTCGGTCTTCCGATGTCCCTCGGACTCCATGTTCAGTCGGTCTCCCGATGTCACCTCGAACTCCCTGCTCGGTCGATCTCCCGATGTCCCTTTGGATCCCCTCTTCATCGGTCCTCACTGATGTCCCATCGGACTCCCTGCTCGGTCGGTCTCCCAATGTCCCCTGGACTCCCTACTCGGTCGGTCTCCTGATGTCCCCTCGGACTCCCTACTCGGTCGGTGTCCCGATGTCCCCTCAGACTCCTTGCTCGGTCGGTCTCCCAATGTCCCCATGGACTCCATGCTCGGTCAGTCACCCGATGTCCCCTCGGACCCCCTGCTGGGTTGGTCTCCCAATGTCCCAAAAGACTCCCTGCTCGGTCGGTGTCCCATTGTCCCCTCGGACTCCCTGCTCGGTCGGTGTCCCGATGTCCTGGTCGGTGTCCCGATGTCCCCTCGAACTCCCTGCTCGATCGAAGTCCCGATGTCCCCTCGGACTTCCTACTCGGGCGGTGTCCCGATGTCCCCTTAGATTCCCTGCTCGGTCGGTCTCCCGATGTCCCCTCGGACTCCATGCTCGGTCGGTCTCCTGATGTCCTCTTAGTTAGTCTCCCGATGTCCCCCGGACTCCCTGCTTGATCGGTCGCCACCGATGTCCCCTCAGACTCCCTACATGGTCAGTCTCTTGATGTCCCCTCAGACCCCATGTTCGGTCGGTTTCCCGATGTCCCCTCGGACCCCCTCTTTATTGTTCCCCACCAATGTCCCATCGGACTCCCTGCTCGGTTGGTCTCCCGATGTCCCCTTGGACTCCCTACTTTGTCGGTCTCTTGATGTCCCCCTCAGACTTCCTGCTTGATCGGTCTCCTGATGCCCCCTCAGACTCCCCGCTCTATCGGTCCCCATCGATGTCTCCTCGGACTCTCTACTCTGCGGTCATCACAATCCCAAGGTGTAACGACCCGTCCCAAATTCTTGAATTAGATTAGTGACTAATCGTGATTAGTGAGGTTAATCGGTGATCAGTTGGGCGAAATCGGACGAACGATGCAAAATGACCGTTTTGCCCCTAGAATGGGTAAAACGTTGACTTTTCATTCTGGCGGTCAAATGGACTTTGACCGATGACTGTGACGTAGTTCGTGACGTCACGAGTTCATAGACAGGTGGCAAGTTCAATTCCGACATTCGAGGAAAAAGTTATGACGTTTGGAAGTTTAAGGGCATTTTGGTAATTATAATTGAAAGGGGTAAATAGTTAACTTTTGGACTGGGAAGTCTGATGGCCGAGGGCCAAGGACCGTTACGTAGATTGGGACGATATGAATCCGTAGGCAGGAGACACGTCAAATTCGGACGTTCGACGGCGAAGTTACGGTTCACAAAAGTTTAAGGGAACTATTTCACGTTTTACGAGATGGATGTCATTTGGCAGCTAGTGGGCCTAGATATTTTAAGGAGGCCCAATGGATGAGTGACAAGTGTCACCCATCCACTGGCCATATCTTTTCCTTCATGCATATCATCTTCATCGATCATTTTCCTTTATTCCCAAAACACAACCCGATCTCAGTTTGAACCCAAAAACCCATCCAACCCAACCCCAGATGATCATGACAGAGAGGCCAAGGAGTGAAGAGAGGACATGACGATGTGGTGGCTGGCCTGGACGGCGCCTCCGTGGAAGGTGGATCCACAAACCCGAGAGGGTACTCGGTAAGGCCCAAATTCCATTTGAATTTAATATATGCATTATGGTTTGTTTTGGATGTTTCTAATGAATTAAATGGGTTAGTAGGAAGGTGTTAGAATGATTTTGAGGATGGTTAGAGGTTGTAGGACACCAGGGGAGGTTTTGGGAAACTTGAACCGTGAGGTTCAATTTGGAACCATGGGTTTTAGGTGTTTTTAGTTAGTTTTGATGATTGGGTTGGATAGGAAATGAGAAAATAGGAATTATAGGATTGAATTGGAATGAAAACGGACCAAAATGAGGAATTTAGAGGGCCGGACCGGTCACGCCGGTCCAACTGGACCGGACTGGACAGTCGAACCAGCCGGACCGGTCTGATTCAAGGAAGAAGATGTACAGTACCCGGCGCGTGGCTTTCACGCGCAGGGACTATCTTGGGCGCGTGTCCAACATTTTGGGAAAGTGTTCAACGCTCGAAATGACAGGACCCGCCCCGATCCCACTCTGGGACCACATGGGGACGTGCCCTGCTCCCGTCTGACACCCAAAATAATGTTCCAATTTTAACCTTAAACGTTCAAATGCATAAAAACCAAATTAAAGTTTTACATCAAATCCGAAATAAAAAGATGTCAGACAAGGGATGAAATCCAAACTACAAGTTGCGAGCACAACTCTAACATAAACCTGCGGGTACACCACCCAACAGGGGTTCAGGTACGCAGAAGTGGATCTATGCCTCAGCCTCAGGTTCCTCCTCTACCTCATTAGCACGACCTGGAGGGGTTACCAAAACATCAAGGGTGAGTGGGCCGAAACTCAAGTTTATAAAATCGTTTAGTAAGTAAAATGTATAATTTACCCCTCCGTTTTCCAAACATGCATGCATCAGA
The DNA here is from genome assembly GCA_032719365.1 of Prinsepia uniflora. Taxonomy (NCBI): domain Eukaryota; kingdom Viridiplantae; phylum Streptophyta; class Magnoliopsida; order Rosales; family Rosaceae; genus Prinsepia; species Prinsepia uniflora. Next base: position 14,527,076 of record CM064868.1, on the reverse strand, counting down.
ATTTAAATACATCATTCATATAATATGTATCATAAGGCATATAATAAAACCATAAACATAATTTTAGCCATTGCACTATACACTCCGATCTTTACATCCCCGATGTCTGCCGTCCCTGACGTCCAATAAGGTCACAATCTTAAGGCTACGCGTGCCACTCGGGTCTCAATTCCGAGTTCAATCCCCGAACCCCGTTCGGGTACAGCATCCCCGATGCTTAGCGTCATAGACGCTGGACGTTCTAGACGTCCGTGACCACTCCGGGGTACCTCATCCGGAGGAGACAGTATCATAAGAATGGATATATACAGTGCAGTATTAAATACATTTTATTGATATCCACATGCAAAACATATATGTATACATAGATAAAATCCGAAGACGGGTCTCATGCCCAAATACCGTGAAGCGTGCCATAACCATAATTTCCATATCATCAAAACCGTTATTTGTTTTAGCATGTGAATATAAATAAGTAAACCAGAAAACATTTATGCACGCAAGGGTTTAAGGAAAACGGCCCACTCACAGTACAATCCTGCTGAAAACCGAACGTATACCCTCGTTCTGGTACAATTGTACAACCCCTGTCATGTCCAAAGTATACGTAAAGGTCAATATTAACCCCTAACACTTAACCATGAAACCCTAGACTGAAACCGGCCCTGCAAAGCCGCTTGAACGCGCTTCCTGAGGCAATAAACCTCATTTTGACCAACATAATGATCTCTGATCGACCCGAAACCACCGCCATTGGATCCGGATCGTCGAAACCTAAAGAATGGTGGTGGTCCCACCAAAAATACTGTTCACACGCGGCCCCACGCGCCGGTCAACGCGTCGGTCAACGCAGGAACAGTCCTTGCTGACGTCACTGCTGATGTCAGCATGACGTCATACTGACGTCATCTGACAGCTGTCAGGTCTGACGTGTCAGACTCTGACAGGTGCCACGTGTCAACACCCGATTGGTCCACCTCACTGATCTGTCAGGCCACGTGTCAGATCTGACATGTGCCACGTGTCAGCACGGCACTGGTCCACGTCACTGACATGTTAGTGACACGTGGCAGTCCCTGATTGGGCCACGTCACTGACATTTCAGTGCTGACTATGCACTGACATGTGACACGTGTCGGCTCTCGATTGGTCCATGTCACTTGACAGGTCTGACAGGGTGCCACGTCATCACCCCTGTCCTCAGACGGGTCGACCCGTATCTCTGTAACTCGGGTCGATCAGACCCGCGATCTGACCCGGTCACCATTTCTTCAATTCTCAACCATTTTTGTTCTAGTTTGTTCCTACATGCTCGTCTTAATCCCAGAAAGGGTTCTACCTAATTAAAATCAATAAACAAGGACTGGATCTAAGGCTTACCTCGATGAATAGACCCGGTTCTCCCGTCGTCATTTAACCACCGTTCAGATCACCCCTGGCCACGCAGACACGTCCTAAAGATTCCTACCAATCCAAAGAGTTGATTAGGGTTAATAGAACTCGAAAACACATGCTGGAAACGAAGCTTCCAAATCCTGAGTTTTAAAACCGTTTCGGGTTTAGGATTTTCCTACCTCGCCGCCGTCCACCGCCGTTCACCGCCGTGCCTCAGTCCTCCTCAGTGAGTCCAGCAACACACAGACACAGAGACTGGGTGTAGTGCGGATGTGTTGGATTAATGGACAGTATGTGAGGGTGTCGGGTGAGAAAATATATAGAAATGGAGGGAAATGGATGGACGGTCCAGATTAGATCTCAGGGATGAGATCAAGGGTTGAGATTAGATCTGGAGGGTTCAGATCAAAGGCTGAGATTAAAAGGTAGATTAAATCCTAAATAAATGCTTAATGGAGCTTGATCCATTCTAAATGCTTAGTGACCTCCAATCAGAATATCAGAATAAAATATTCGACACGAAAACCGAGACGCGAACCTCCCGATTTCACGTTTCTGACCATAACTTCCTCGTACGAAGTCCGATTTCGGCGTGCCGCCTGTCTACGGACTCAGGACGTCGAGACCTACCTAACGGTTCTTGAGTCGTGTGAAAATTAGTTGCCAAACGAAAAGTCAACATTTTCGCCCCTAAAGTCCAATTTACGGTAATTCCCCTGAACTTCCGATAGTCATAACTTTTTCCTTGATCGTCCGAATTGGACGTGCCACCTGTCTATGAACTCGTGACGTCCCGAACTACGTCACGGTCACTGGTCAAAGTCCATTTGACTTACCAATCAAAAAGTCAATAATTTGGCCATACCATTCACAAGGGTAAGAACGTCAATTCACATATTAAATTACAATATTAAAATCCTCAAATTTCCGGGGTGTTACTTGAAATCTTCTATTCGATGTAACGAACATTTTGGGACTGGTTTCGTGTTGATCGGACATCGTTTCGATAATGTTCGGGGCATCGGAAGGATTAGGTTCGATTAAAAATAGTTAAAAATTTGGGAAAATTATGGGACTTCAATGAGAGGTTAATGAGGCTATTAGTAACCCTCTAAATGAATTTAAACAGGTTCGGGAGTCCCGGTGAAGACGATTTGCCCGGTGAGGCTTACGACACGCAAACCGAGGCGGTAGCATAGGACGATCTGTGAGTGGACCTTGATTTCTAAACTCTGATCCATGCATAAATATTTTATATGGATTATGAATGTGATTCTATGATGTTGATTTGGATATTTGTGAATTATATGGTTTCACGCTTTACAAGGCGATTTACGTGCTTGCACGTAAATCGAGGTTTTTCGATTTTATACTGATTTTTCGTACTTATGGTTTTGGATATGATTTCCTGAAATGGTTTTGGATTTGAAAAGGTAAACTCGGGTTCGAGACCCTTTTTTTTTGGAAACCCTCAGACTCGATGTCCCTTTTTGTTACGTTCTCGGGCAGGAGGCCCAATTGGTTCTTAAATTGATTTCGGATTTGGAAATATGGAATTGGGCATCCATTTGATTTAGGAAATCGGGCACAAGGCCCAGTTGGTTTACGATTCAGACCAGAGGTCCAGTTTTTATGTGGATTCGGGCCTAGGGCCCATCTATGTGTTACAAATAGATTTTATGGTTCATGACGGTTTATGGGAACCGGCATAAACCCCTGAAATAGATTTATGGTTCATGACGGTTTATGGGAACCGGCATGAACCCATGAAAGGTTTTATGGTTCAAGACGGCTTATGAGGGCCGGGCATGAATCCTTGAAAGGTTTAAAGAATTATTTCAAAAGGTTTTTCTTATGCCATCCTTTATATATGATTGTCTCCTCCGGGGAGGGTCGTTGACATGGGTGGACCCCGGAGTAGTCACTGTGCACTAACTGAGTGGAGTCGCCTCCCAGTTGGGATCCTTACTCTCAGGATGGGCATGGTTCGTTACCTCCAGGGAGGGTCATTGATCTACGGACATTGACCTGGGTGGACCCTGAAGAGACTTGGGTTTGAGACCCCGGTTAGCACGCGCGAAGCTCTATATACCGTGACTGGTTCTTGGATATGAAATATAATGGATAAACATGATTTCAAGTGGTTTGGTAAATTGTGTTTATGATGATAAATGGATTTGGGCTGAGATCCCACATATGTTTACTATGTTATGGTTTTCTGTAAATGGTTTTGGGCAGGAGCCCGTGTGACTTGTATTTACGGAACTTGGGGCTGAGACCCTAAATATGGTTGTTAAACATGTGTGATTGGATAAATGGTTTTACTATGCATGCATGCTTTTTAGTGAAGGGTATAAAGGTATTTATAAAATGTGTTTTTGAAATATTACTTTTTGTCCACTCACAGTCTTTCTGTTTTTAATACCCTTCAGGTTGGATACGATGCGGACTGTAGCAGAGACCGAGATATCACATACCTCCTCCGGATCCTAGCATACACTGATAGCCCGGGAGGGCAAAGGTCGAAAATTTCCCTTGTCTGACACTCTGTGTCAGACGGGATCATGGGCGTACCTCGTTAATCCCAGGGGGATTGAGGACGGGTCCTGACAGTTGGTGTCAGAGCCTAGGATTTCTTATCAGAGCGGGAGTCGTCTCTATTCGAGCAACCGTGGAGCTCTTGGAGTAGCGCGTAGGTCGAGGATGTGATATCTCAATGAGCTACAGTTCGTTAGCAACCTGATAGTGGGATGCCGATACGATAGTTAGTAGGATTGAATCATGGAACGTCTTGGTTCGGCACTAGATGCCGGGGTTGCCATAGTTCTGTCGTGGATGACAGTGTGGGACCCTACGGAAGGATGAACATAACAGTATTTTGGGAGTTTTGATCGTGTGACAGTTAGTAAGGATCGCCTTTCACGATGTCGTAGGATCGTTTTGACTATAGTTCAGAATTGTGGTCATCTGATGATCTGATTTGGTTGAGTTAAATGGATTTTCTGCTCCTGGCAGTTAGCAGTCGGGTTCGAGAAACTCTAGTTGAACTTACGGTAGTATTGGATTGATGTCCTTGCAATGTCGGGACCGCGTGGTCGGTCAGATTGTTGATTTTACTGCTTTTTGCAGATGGGTTCCAAGGAACTCTAGGCGTGATCGTGGAACCCTACCTTAGGTTGTATGGTTCGGAAAGGTGAGTTGGCGAGTGGTCTCGACTTTGATGAGATCGTCGGTCGAGTCATGTCAGCGTAGTGTTGGGACTGCACTCTGCAGTCGAGGTTGTACTTATCGAGTAGACCTAGTTGGTTGTCGTACTACCATAGTTGTCATGGATTGTTGGTGCAATTAAAACCGTGGATGACCTGGTAGACGACATTGGTTGAGTCGAGTTACGACGGGTTAGAGTTTGGTTGGACAGGTTACCAGGGTTGGTACATGTCGATGGAATCCCAGAGTGGGGATACAGAGTAGTAGTACGTGCGGTTGATTTCGTTGGATGCGGAGTCTGGATATCGAGATGTCCGGTAGTTAGGTCTCCAAGAGTTGTGGCAGGCACGACTACCGAGAGTGGTTGTAGTTATGGTTGTTGGGAGTCGGGGACGTTCGGGGAACGTTTCCTTTTCTCGTATGAGATATCAGGGTGACTGTACCTAGAGTTGTTGGGTACGAGGGAGGCAAAGTTTCTCCAATTCGAGCAGAGGTACGGGATCGTCGCTCGGTATTAGCGGAGATCCAGGGTTGTCAGTTTTGCACATGGTGTGCTAGTGTTAGTGTTGGTGCTAGTGTGGATGCTTGTGTGCTGATGCTGCCAGGTGATAGTGATGATACTGGTACTAGCGCTGGTGCTGGTGCCGGTGATTGTGACTCCGTCGAATTAGGCTTATATTCGGTATATGTGGTTCGGGAGTGGATCATGGCTAATGATGGACTGGATTGGATCCAGCAGTAGTTAAGACGTGAGAATCGATCTGTCGCGGGGTTTAGCGACCAGTTGGTCGGTGTTGGCCAGAGTTCGTCAGATATGGTGGTATGTAGAGATTTGACTGCAGATCACAGCATGAGTCTGTTGTGACTCTTCAGTCGAGCGGTACGTCAGATTAGGATGAATTGACATCCTTTTGGATGTACATATACGGTCGTAACCGGATAGGTGAGTTTATTATTTAGGGGACACGTAGTTGATGTCCGAGTGTGTTGGTTCCGATATGGTTGGAATTTCGGAATCGCGAGAGGTTGTGATTGAGGTGATGAGGGGAATGCGGGTTTTCTACATTGGTAATGGGTATTTCAAAGTCATTTTGGGTGACTTCTCAGGTTCTACCGTGGTAGATGTGGTAGATGATGGTTGTGTCACTAGTACATTGATCATGTATCGGTTGATGGACCCGGGATTTGGGTCATCAAGAGTAGTTGAGTATGTCGAAGTTAGGTGACTTAGAATTCTCATTTTCTCCAGGGTGGCAGACGATGTTGGATTACGTGGTGTGGTGAGTGCAGCGAGTTTTGGTTGCATTCAAGTAGGATTACTTTTGATGTCATTGTTTTGGATCATCCTTGATTTTCCTAGGTAGAAGGACAAGGATCGATACGAGGTAATCAGTGAGACCCACAGTCTCGGCATGTCTCGTCGTTGACTAATCTGTTTAGATGTGGGAATTGGTTGAGGAGTGGTGTGACTTACGAAGGATTCATGAGGGTGTAAGACCCTAAGATCGGATCTCAGGTGGATTGTTAGCTGAGTGAGATTGTACGGATCCACCTAGGATCGTGTTATGGATCAGGATCGTGGTGTTGAGGATATAAGGTATTGTGACGATCTAGGATCGTGTTGTGGATCGAGATTTTGATGTTGTGGGTTTTGGACGTCGTGACGATCGATGATCATGACGTTTATGGTCGGGTGACGTAGTGATGGATCTGGATCTTGATCTTGATGATCTAGATAGGTGGAGAGTTTATCACTCTTACTTGGATAGTTTGAGTTGAGGATGTTGGGACTGAACTTCTTTTCGAAGTGAATCCTGTATGGTATTACTCAGGTGAGTAGTTTTTCGACGTGGTCGGATTTGGTCAGCCTAAATGTGCGTATGATGGGATTGGCTTCCCTATGAAGTCAATCAAATGTAATGTGTAATCGATTGAGAAGGTAACCGATAGGTTCGGTTTTGGTGCGTCTCGGTAGATGAGAACGAAATTTCGGGTTTTTGAATCGGATTTCTAGATGACGATTCAGGATTCGATTTTGGAACTTGAAAGTGAATTTATGGATTTGGGTTCGGAATGGTCATTCCTAATACTAGTTTGCGGAATGATGATTTCGGATTCGGATTGGGAAATGGATGTTGAGTGGGAGTTGTGATCTGTCTGGTACAGGATAGGACAGATTGACTCCAGAATTGAAACGTGATTGGTTATAACCTAGGTGGTTGTAGTCTGAATGATGGATAGATGTACGTACCTTGTACGTTGTTCGAGGTACGATACTGGGCAGACTTATGTTGCTTGGTGACGGTATATAGGTTATACCAGTGGTACGTTAGTGAGCTTGTTGGTAGTCAGCTTAGTTCCGATACCATTGGATTAGTTGACGTTGTGGATTGGACATTGGATAGTGTGCATTGGGTCATAGTATTTCTGGTGGGTCCAGTTACACACAGGTTGAGTATTTGTTGGTATGTGTATACTCAGGGTGAGTAAATTGGTGGTCGGTGTGACCACAAGTGAGTATTGTGTCAGTTTTTGACTGGCGACTGTCAAGTGGTGACAGATTGTCGAAGGTGTCAGCGTGGATCGACTAGTAAGGTCTGGTGACTCCCAGTGGGAGCAGATAGCAGGATAGGTTGGTAATTGAGGAAGGAACCTTCAAGTTGGTTGTGTCAACGAATTGGTGGGTTTTGACAAGTGGTGTCATTTCAGAATGTATGTCTACTGTCATTCGACGTGGTCGAGTGTAGTCGATACGACGTGAGTGTTAGTGGTACGTCTGGGTGCGAATAAGTTTTGTGTTGACTAGTGGGCGTACTAGTGTATACGTGTTGACAGGACCCGTCCCAACTGGACCTCGATAACTGTACCCGGTCCTGCTCCCGTCTGACAAGTCAACTGAAGTCCCGAAACTATCCTTCAGCACCTATCAGATAAGGGATTTTCTCCGCTTATGCCTCCGCCTCTCGGTTAGCCCCAAACGTCGTGTCACGGCCTAGAGGGTCATCAAAACAGAAAAGTGTGAGTGGACAAAAATATATTCGTTAAAAAAAACACATTTTAGAAGACATCATTTGCCCTTCAGTTTATCAAACCTGCATGCATAGGGAAAACATATGGAACACAATCACTGGCTTTCAGCCAAACCATCTAACAAGTTAAATTCCCGGCTCTCACGCCAAACACATGAAAACATAGTCACCTGGCCACACAGACCAGAACTCGTACTCAATACCAGTACGTAATCATAATCAACATCAAACAGTACTATGCACAAGGTCACAATCAATTACTCAATAGATCAATCAATAAATTCGCACTATTCACAAGTGCACAACCATCACACTGTCACGTCTGCACTACGCGTAGGCCATAACCCGTGCCTCAGTCGTCTGGGAAGTCCCCCGAGCTCCGACTGCCCCGGCACGCATCACCCCGAGCGTTAGCCGTCTGGGAACACCCCGAGCTTCGGCTACCTGGGAACACATATCTCCCCGAGCAACAGCCGTCTGGGAACGCCCCTAGCCTCGGCTGCCTGGGAACAATCACAATCATATCCCCGAGCTCCGGTCGTCTGGGAACACCCCTAGCTTCGACCGTCTGGGTATTCACAATCACAATCACAATGAAAATCATCCCGGGAGCATATCCCAAAACATGTCAATCAGCTCCATGACTCAAGCCAAGTCAAATCATTACCAACCGGGACTCAAGCCCAAATACCCTTTATACGTAAATCCGTAAAATCACAGGGAAAACATTATAATAATCCAGAAATCATTCTTGACTCATCAATTCATCAAAATATCCATTTTGAAATCATTTTGACTCCGGGCCTAGCCCAAAATATCAGTTACGCATTTCCTCAAAAAACATGCCCAAATTACCGATTAAAATAATCATTACATCATAAATAATCATCCAAACAAATCATGACATCATTGCAAACCAAATCATGAAATAAATCATGTAAAACATTTAACTATGCATTCATATTAATTTATAAACAAACGTCCACTCACACACCGTCCGATTGCTCGTTCCCCGCACTGCACGCGTTTCCGTAATTTTCGATACTTGTCAGGAATCTCAAATCCTGTTCAAAATCATTATTCAAGGCTACTAACAAGTCAATTTACATCATATCAATTTCCCATAATTTTCCGGGATTTAAATATTATTTTAAAATAGAACATAAACCGTCGGACACGCGAAACATTATCGAGACGGTGTCTGATCGACTCGAAACCAATTTTAAAATGTCCGTATCATCGAAAGCATCAAAAGTATGTTGGAACCATGACCAGATTCCCGGCCACACGCCCTCACGTGCCACCGCAAGCGGCTGCGCGTGAGTCCACGCGTCGCCGCAAGCGGCTGCGCGTGAGTCCACGCGTCGTGCTACAGTAACCATGAACAGTTTCCTTCCTTACCCGTTTCTCTGATAAACGGAGCCTAAGACCCGCGATCAGACCCGGTCCGTTCTCCACTACTTCAAACTCAATTTCATCGTTTCTTTCACTCATTAGCATCAATTCCATTTGTATTAGTGATCTACGACTTCAATTTCATAAATTGAACCCTAGAATCCCTCGACTCTAAGTCGATAACCCGACGGGTCCTCACTTGGGTTCTATCCAACATCGACCCATATCGTTCAATTGATTGCATAGGAAGTATCTTATACACATTCTAAGCACGAAAATGAAATCAATTTCAAGAATTTGTACCTCTAAGTGATCGAACTCAAGCTCCACCTTTTCCAGAGGTCGCAGGTTCTGTTCTCCCTCAATTCACAATCAATTGACGTCGCAATTGATTTGGTTCGAGTCGTACAGCTCCCAGGAAGCTGAATATCTAATCAATTTCCCTCGAAACAGTTTACAAAATCAAAATCGACATTGGTGTTCTTAAGTGGATTTTCGGGTTTTGTTCTCAGGTTTACAGCTCGGTTTTTCTTCAATTATCCCCTCCGTTTCACTCACAAAATCACCTCTTTTCTCACTGTCCAATCTTAATTCATCAGGATCAATCAATTTGGACGAATTCAAATACACAAGGGGGCGGTTTGTTTGTTGTTCTCTGTTTTCTGTTTAATATGAACAGTGCTAATCATACAACAGCTTAATCCATTAATTAATTGTACACAAAGGCATCTAAGTGCCACTAATCCATCTAATGAAAGTGACAGATGTCATATAACCACTAATCCTCATCCAATTAGGCTGAATCAGCCATTTAATTAACCAACTATTCCAGCTGTGGCAATTTACCCTTTTACCCCTACTTGGAAAAATTACCAAAATGCCCCTCATCGTTCTAGACCCATAACTTCTTCGTTCAGACTCCGATTGACGCATGCCGCCTGTCTACGGATTCAGCATCCCGAGACCTATCCAACGGTCTTCCCGGAAAGTCCAAACAATTTCCCGATCAAAAAGTCAACTTTTGGCCCCCTTTGACCAATTTACCAAACTGCCCTTAAACTTCCGAACGTCATAACTTTCTCCTCGAATGTCGGAATTGGGCGTGCCACCTGTCTATGAACTCGTGACGTCCCGAACTACGTCATGGTCATTGGTCAAAGTCCGTTTGACCGCTCACATTAAAAGTCAACTTTTTCACCCAATTTCAGGGCCAAAATCGTCATTTTCCTTCAAAATTTCCAAATTTTTCTTTTTCCGAATTTTTTGGGCGTCACACGTGTCGTGAGATCGAATTATTTCCACGAGGTGGATGAGGAATCAGAATGGTTGGAGTTTCGAGAACGGAACTAATTAAGGAGGAAAGAACGGTTGGAATTAGGTCGGTTGCAATTTCGAGGATGAAATTAATTAAGGAAGGAAGATTGTAACGACCCGTCCCAAATTCCTGGATTAGATTAGTGATTAATCGTGATTAGTGAGGTTAATCAGTGATTAGTTGGGCGAAATCGGACGAAGGATGCAAAATGACCGTTTTGCCCCTAGAATGGGTAAAACGTTGACTTTTCATTCTGGCGGTCAAATGGACTTTGATTGATGTTGTGACGTAGTTCATGACGTCATGAGTTCATAGACAGGTGGCACGTTCAATTCCGACATTCGAGGAAAAAGTTATGACGTTCGGAAGTTTAAGGGCATTTTGGTAATTATAGTTAAAAGGGGTAAATAGTTAACTTTTGGACTGGGAGGTCCGATGACCGAGGGTCGAGGACCATTAGGTAGATCGGGACGATACGAATCCATAGGCAGACGGTACTTCAAATTCGGACGTTCGACGACGAAGTTTAGGTTCACGAAAGTTTAAGGGAACTATTGCACGTTTTACGAGATGGATGCCATTTGGCAGCTAGTGGGCCCAGATATTTTAAGGAGGCCCAATGGATGAGTGACAAGTGCCACCCATCCACTGGCCATCTCTTTTACTTCATGCATATCAACTTCATCGATCATTTTCCTTCATTCCCAAAACACAACCCGATCTCAGTTTGAACCCAAAAACCCATCCAACCCAACCCCAGATGATCATGACAGAGATGCCAAGGAGTGAAGAGAGGACATGATGATGTGGTGGCTGGCCTAGACAGCGCCGCCATGGACGGTGGAGCCACAAACCAGAGAGGGTACTCGGTAAGACCCAAATTCCATTTGAATTCAATATAAGCATTATGGTTTGTTTTGGATGTTTCTAATGAATTAAATGGGTTAGTAGGAAGGTGTTAGAATGATTTTGAGGATGGTTAGAGGTTTTAGGACACCAGGGGAGGTTTTGGGAAACTTGAACCCTGAGGTTCAATTTGGAACCATGGGTTTTAGGTGTTTTTAGTTAGTTTTGATGATTGCGTTGGATAGGAAATGAGAAAATAGGAATTATAGGATTGAATTGGAATGAAAACGGACCAAAATGAGGGGTTTAGAGGGCCGAACTGGTCACGCTGGTCCAACTGGACCGGACTGCATAGTCGAACCGGCCGGACCGGTCTGATTCAAAGAAGAAGATGTACAGTACCCCGCACGTGGCTTTCACCCGCAGGGACTATCTAGGGTGCGTGGGGGCACGTGTCCAACATTTTGGGAAAGTATTCATCACGTGAAATCTTCTATTCGATGTAACGAACATTTTGTCACTAGTTTCTTGTCGATCGGACACCGTTTCGATAATGTTCCGGGCATCGGAAGGATTAGGTTCGGGTGGACCTTGATTTCTAAACTGAGGCGACAGCATAGGACGGTATGTGAGTGGACCTTGATTTCTAAACTGTGATGCATGCATAAATGTTTTATATGGATTATGAATGTGATTCTATGATGTTGATTTGGATATTTGTGAATTATATGGTTTCACGCTTTACAAGGCGATTTACGTGCTTGCACGTAAATCGAGGTTTTTCGATTTTATACTGATTTTCCGTACTTATGGTTTTGGATATGATTTCATAAAATGGTTTTGGATTTGAAAAGGTAAACTCGGGTTCGAGTCCCTTTTGTTTCGAAAACCCTCGGACTCGATGTCCCTTTTTGTTACGTTCTCGGGCCGGAGGCCCAATTGGTTCTTAAATTGATTTCGGATTTGGAAATATGGAATTGGGCGTGACACCCATTTGATTTAGGAAATCGGGCACAAGGCCCAGTTGGTTTACGATTCGGACCAGAGGTCCAGTTTGTATGTGGATTCGGGCCTAGGGCCCAGCTATGTGTTACAAATGGATTTTATGGTTCATGATGGTTTATGGGAACCGCAATGAACCCTTGAAATGGATTTATGGTTCATGACGGTTTATAGGAACCGGCATGCACCCATGAAAGGTTTTATGGTTCATAACGGCTTATGAGGGCCGGGCATGAATCCTTGAAAGGTTTAAAGAATGATTTCAAAAGGTTTTTCATATGTCATCCTTTATATATGATTGTCTCCTCCGGGGAGGGTCGTTGGCATGGGTTGACCCCGGAGTAGTCACGGAGAACTGACTGAGTGGAGGCGTCCCCTAGTTGGGTTCCTTACTCTCAGGATGGGCATGGTTCGTTACCTCCAGGGAGGGTCATTGATCTACGGACATTGACCTAGGTGGACCCTAGAGAGACTTGGGTTTGAGACCTCGGTTAGCACGCGCGTAGCGCTATACACCGTGACAGGTTATTGGATATGAAATATAATGGATAAACATGATTTCAAGTGGTTTGGGAAATTGTGTTATGATGATAAATGGATTTGGGCTGAGATCCCACATATGTTTACTATGTTATGGTTTTCTGTAAATGGTTTTGGGCAGGAGCCCGTGTGACTTGTATTTACGGAACTTGGGGCTGATACCCTAAATATGGTTGTTAAACATGTGTGATTGGATAAATGGTTTTACTATGCATGCATGCTTTTTAGTGAAGGGTATAAAGGTCTTTAAAATGTGTTTCTGAAATATTACTTTTTGTCCACTCACAGTCTTTCTGTTTTTAATACCCTTCAGGTTGGATACGATGCGGACTGTAGCAGAGACCGAGATATCACATACCTCCTTTGGATCCTGGCGTACACTGATAGCCCGGGAGGGCAAAGGTCGGAAATTTCCCTTGTCTGACACAAGATCAGGGGCGTACCTCGTTAATCACAGGGGGATTGAGGACGGGTCTTGACACAAGGCAAACAACTTAGCATGCACCAAGGAAAACCTCATAACACACTTGAATACAACCAGATAGCACTTCCAATCAGAAACCCCTTCTGGCCATCATTAATGACGTACGCATACATGTCACACATACATGCCCTCGTGCATACTAACATACATGTCACTCATACATATCCTTGTGCATACTAACATACATGTCACATATACATGCCCTCATGCATACTGACATACATGCTACTCATACATGCTCTCATGCATTCAGACATACATTCACTCATACACGTCACACATATGTGCCCTCGTGCATGCCGACGTACATAAATCCATGTCGAACATACATGAGCTTATACATACGCTCGACCCATTACCAAGCTGCTTAACCCATTACCGAGCACCCACATTGGCTCGACACATTATCAAACTGCTCGACACATTATCGAGCACCCACATTGGCTCGACACATTACCATACAGCTAGACACATTACCGAGCACCCACATTGGCTCGACACATTACCGAACTGCTCAACACATTACCAAGCTGCTCGACACATTACGGAACTGCTCAACACATTACCGAGCACCCAAATTGGTTCGACACATTACCGAGCTGCTCGACACACTACCGAGCACCCAAATTGGCTCGACACATTACCGAGCTTCTCGACACACTACTGAGCACCCACATCAGCTTAATGCGTACCGAGCGGCTCAACTACCGAGCCCACATTCAATGCTACACTTAGCTCACATATCGACTGACACAAATATACAACCACGCATCCCTCACAGACAGTTAGATTCATACATAGAGTCATAATCACTGAGGGACTACTAGTGCTTAACCGCCACAACGTCCATCCACTCAGACATACAACACACTACAAAGGGTCTTCTCTTCCGCATCCTACCTCGACCGAGGACTTGAGGGACTGATGATACACCGAGCGGAGCAGTGCAAAGTGAGGAGTTGCTCGGTCAATGCACTTTACTTGAAAGTCCTCAACCGAGGTAGTCCGCCTCAGTCAAGAACTGGGGGACTTGTTGACGTGACATCTGACCAAGCAACGGGTCTGCCAAAATACTAGATTAGACTACGGGATAAGCCTACCAGAAGACCTTAAAAATCACACAAGGCCCATACCCCAAAGCCGATCACTATTACCTTAACATAAACCCTAGACAATTTCTATAAATAGGGAGCCCCCTCCCTCATTTTGGGGGACCTCTCTCTGTACCTTCCCATGAGAAAAGCTCTCCCTTCTCTCTACTTTCTCTCTCTAAAAGCTCTAAGCTAATTGTATTATGTAAGCAAAGCACTATTATACTAATGAGAGTGAGGCAACACCGTGGACGTAACCCGATTTGGGTGAACCACGTACTTTCTTGTGTCTTGGTGTGCACACGTGTCTTTACAGTCTCGTTGATACAATTTTTGCACCCACAGAATATGACTTCTATTCTCTCATTGACTTTGGCATTGCTGCAACTGATATTTATTGAGTTTTAAGTTCATTTGATATCATTTTGTAAAATATTTTTTTATATATAAAAACAATTATAAATCATGTTTGGTAACTCATTTTGAATAATGAATTTAGAAAATAAAAACATAATATATATAATAATTTTCTTACGCTTTATAAAATACAAAATTATTGTTTTCTGAATTTTAAGATACAACCCAAAAAAGTACAAAAAAAACATATAATATTAAGCAAAATATCACCAACATATTACCATATTCATCATCATCACCACCACCATCTGAAGATACAATATTAAATAAATTAAATATCACCAAAATATTACCATAATCGTCATCATCATCATCACCACCACCACTAATTGACAAATATATAGGTCTACATTGCATATTAGTAGATGAAATGGTAAAAAATATCACAATTTTTTATTTACAATTATAATTACTTATTTATAGTAAGATTAAACACGTAATTCATTTAAAATTCATGACATACTATATCTTACTAGAAAGTTCCCCACTAGTTGATACATCCCTATACCGGAATTTAGATATGAAAATGCAAAATTACCAAATTGCCTCCACGAGTGTTGTCGGGCCTAGATTTATTCACTTATAGGCGATTGTTAGGTAAGTGGGATTAGAGTGTTTGTTTTTAGCCCAAACTAATCCCCTAAGCCCAAGATAACCCATGCCCAAATTGAAAGCCCAAACACACTCCGATTGGCCTTAATCCCTATTTGCAACCAACATTGAGACCCATGTTTGGGAAGCCCAAACCCCTAATACCTAGCCCAAGGCCCAAATGTAAGGACCCATAACTTTAATGAGGTTAAAATCGAAAAAGTCGGATTGAATTGACCATTTTATCCCTAAAGTCAAAGATTGACTTTTCTTGGTTAAAGTAAAAAAGTTGACTTTTTGACCGGGGTCTGTTTTTGGCGATTTCGGGAATGCCGTTAGAAAGGTTTCGATCCCTCGAGTACGTTGACATGTGACATGCTGAAAACGGAGTTCGTTTGGATTTGTTCTTGGTCTAAGATACACAGGGGCAATTTGGTAATTTTTTCAAGAAGGGTATTTTGGTAATTTTTTAGGAGATTGTGTTTTGGTTCAATTAAACAGGGACAAGTGTCCCTTATCCCCTAGGATTGAGTGCTACCGACTTGGTGTTTTGGGTATTTTTTATTGTGATATTATGACGGGAGTAGGACCTGAGTGTACTATTCTTGTGTATTCGGGTTGGGTCCTGTCACAAAATCCTTCTTAGTATAAGTCTATATGCTCACTCACTTCGACAAGTTGGAACCGAAACGTCAACACACTCTTACATTACCTTCCCTCCTTGTTGATCACCGAGAACACCTCTCAAATTAACCCACGCCTCACTTGAACGTCGATGTATTGCCCTTTGAACCTTCGCACTGTGATTACCACGACAAGGCGTACACGATCATAATGAACCTCCACTATCAACCAACTCATAGGGGGATTGAATCGACGAGAGATCATGACGGTCCTGGCATCTCTTCGAACTCCATATGACGATCCAGTCATCAAACCACCATTCACGAATGCGCCTCGACAAGACGAACTTGACCCTTTCTGCCGTCCCTATCAACATCCACCGTGGCGAGGACTGTCGATGCAGACCCGTTCTAGACCCGAGAATGACCCGATAATGGTGAGGACGATGAGGGTAATCCTTGAACTCGTACTCGATACCAATCAACTCGTCTTGATGAGAGCTTGGCTCTAATGGGATTGCATGTCCTTTTCGAGGCAAGGAACTACGGCGACGACTGTGACTCGACTCTAACCCACTTCCAATTCATTATATTCGTGCTTTTTAGAGGTCAAGGTGGCCCCATTGGACTTAATCACTCTTCTAATCGGACTTAGAGCTTCCTTTTGACCTATTTGCATGTTGATTCTGGCGTGAGGTCCACGACAAAGTTGACGGCTGCTGGAGCTGAAGTACCGATAACTTCCTGCCCTCGTGACAGTCGAAATAGGTAGACTTTGATCCTGAAACCTAGATTTTTGTGTTCCTCGCGATGAGTAGATGTCAGGACCCACCCCTAATCCCCCGGGATTAAGGGCTAAATCCTGATCCCGTCTAACTTACGCATGACGCGAAGGCTAAACTGACGTCCAACCTTCATGTGACACGTAAGTCGGACAAGGGATTCTCGATCCAACCGTACTGAAGCCTTCTGGACTTCCCAGAGCGCGCCGAATCTACCGTGGATCGTGCGTGTGATGTCTCCATCTCTCTCGACCAACAACCCGCACCGCAACAACCTGGAGGGTATCGAAAACACGAAAAGACTGTGAGTGGACAAAAATAAAGTTTAAGTTTAAAAACATTTCATAAAACAATGACATTTATACCCTCCGTTTTAAGTTCCTTTTTCCAAATCTCGGGCCTCAGCCCAAAACCACCGAAAATCATTTCATCCGAGCCACTGCCCAAAACATCGGAAAACCTTGCTGAAAACCATCTCATTTTTCCATTCACCGAACTTGCTGGATCTATCCGAGTCTTTAAACTCCCGAGTCTTTAAACTCAATCCAGGCCTCAATATAATCCGAGTTTTTAAACTCCGAGTCTTTAAACTCAATAGGCCTACGGGGGAAATATCAATATCCGAGTCTTTAAGCTCCGAGTCTTTAAACTCAATCCGGGTCTTTAAACCTAATCCGGGCCCGTCCCCCGTCAATCACAATATCCGGGTCTTTAAACCCAATAACCAGATCCAGCAAATCCAATCAAAACCATTTGAAAACCATTTCTAAATCCATATCCAAACTCGAATCCGAAACCACTGGTCCGAAGCCCTTCCGGCATCCAGAACCGTCATTCCGAATCCAAATCCAGAATCATATCCATCTCCTTTCCAGATCCGAGTCCACAACCATCATTCCGTAAGCCGGCATCCGGAATAACCATTTCAAACCCAAACTCAGAATCCATTTCAAGTCCAGAATCGAATCCCGAATCGTCATCCGGAAATCCGATTTACAAACCCGAAATCCTCTTTCTCAAAACCACTTTTCTGAACGAGACTTCAAGCCCGAAAACACTTTCCAAAATCCTTTTACTTTCTTTGAAATCCAATCGTATTTCAAATCCCGAAGTCAAATCATTAAAACCAGGTTTAAATCACAATATCCGTCAAATCTCGTAAAACGTGAAATACCGTTATTTCCTTGAAAAACGTGCAAAAAACACAAACCATCAAAATCATAAATCAAATCATAGAATCAAGTATAGAAAACATATAAAACATATATGCATGCATCAAGAGTTAGAAAGCAAAGTCTACTCACAGACCATTCCGACGTCGCCTCGATACACGCGCACTTACGCCGTTCCCGGCCATTCTGCTATCCTCGGCTTCCCCGAACTTGTCCAAAGCCCATAACGAGGTTACTAACTACTTCACAAAAGTCCTACTTAAATCCCATAACTTTCTCAAACTTCTAAGCGTACTTTAAACGGGACTCTAGACCTTCAATCCCGCAGAACTAACTCGAATCGATGTCCGATTAACCCGAAACCTATCTCAAAAGATTCGTTATAACATCTAGACCAAAAACCTAGTTGGAAGGTTCCCCAGGAAGTGCCCCACGTGCCCCTACGCGCCGTCCAAAGTGGCTGCGCGTGGGCTTCACGCGCCTGCTACAGGGTCATCGTCAACCTTTGTCCAGCTGGTTCAAACTGGGCTGGCTAACCCTAACCGGCATGACCGGTTCTCTGCCATTCCTCCATCATTTTCAACCCTTTTTATTCCTTTAGCTTCGTCCTGGCCTAATTAATCGATTCCCCACCTAAAAACTCAACATCGAAGCCTCTAACCCATCGTCTTCAAGCTCGAAGAAAACTACCCGAAACCTCTGTTTCGGTTCCCGGCCAACCAGGCCATCCCCCATCACGGCTTCAACCTTAAACTACTCCTAAGGACCTACTGAGTCTCACAGCACTCACGGAATCCCTCGACTCAGCCCCAAAAGCCACGAGTATTGATTTGAGCAAAACGGGAAAAACAGAGCACACCGAGTAAGTCTGAGGGATTACCTGCTTATCGACAGCCACCGTGCTTGCCGCCGCGTCCTAATGTATTCACAGAGCCTCCCTAGCCTCCTCCTCAGCTTTGCTTGGATCAAAACACGGCAATACCACCCCCAACTCTCTCGACACCTCTCTGTTTCCCTGAGAACTCCAACCTCACACCCCCATCAACTTCTTGCACATGCCTCACTCACCAGTCACTCACTGGTTCCTCCCTTCTCTCTGTCACTCTCACCAATTCACAAAACCTCACACACGCACAGAATCGATCAGCAACACCTCACTGTCTCCCTCTCTGTTCTGGAAGAATGCCCAAAATGCACGGGTTTAAACTTGGACGATTTACAACCGTGCACACCTTAATTTCCTAGAAACCTCTAGGTCTCCCCCACGTGTCCCATTCTCTATGGACAGCACATAAATATCCAACCCCACAAAGACAATTGGGCCTTATCTGATTGGCCCAAGGTGAAAAGACCAAAATGCCCCTAGGTCCAAAATTAACATTTTGCCCTTCAACTTCTCAGACCCATAACTAATCCGTCCGACGTCCGATGACAGCGTGCCGCCTGTCGTTGTACTTAGGACGTCGAGACCTATCTAACGGTCTTCGGTCTATGTGAAAATCAAAAGTCCAATAAAAAGTCAACATTTTCCTCTATTTAGCCAAAATTACGATAACGCCCCTAACCTTCCGAACGTCAAAACTTCCTCCTCGGATGTCGAAATATGGTGTGCCACTTGTCTACAGACTCATGACGTCTCGAACTACGTCACGGTCATCGGTCAACATCCAATTGACCGCCCGAACTAAAATTCAACAATTTGCCCAAACTAGGGGCAAAATCGTCATTCTACGTCCAAAGTCCAAAAGTAACCAACTAACCACCGATTAACTCAGTTAATCCGTTGCTAATCACTTCACTAATCCCGACTCCCGAGACGGGTCGTTACAGTAGATGTAAATCGATCTTTTGCATGTTGAATTTGGTTTAGAATTCAAAGATTTAGGCATCGTCGAATCCTAGG
Source organism: Prinsepia uniflora (assembly GCA_032719365.1). Classification (NCBI taxonomy): domain Eukaryota; kingdom Viridiplantae; phylum Streptophyta; class Magnoliopsida; order Rosales; family Rosaceae; genus Prinsepia; species Prinsepia uniflora. Next base: position 14,507,284 of record CM064868.1, on the reverse strand, counting down.
ATTTTTCAGACAAAAAATCCAAAATTCAACCACCATGGATGGCGACGCTGGTGGCGATCCGGCCACTGTCTTCGACGAGGCTCCAGTGACAACAGTCAACGACGATCAACGTTAGCCGAGGGTTTGCTATCGTTAGTCAACTAATGAAGTTAAGACAGAATATTTTAGGCAATATTTCCATGTGTGTGAGGCGCACGTGTGCATGTGTGGCGCATGGGACATTGTACCTCAACACGCGCAGAGCGTGTAACGCGCATAGGTGGGCGTACCCAGCACGTGGAAACCCTGTTGGTGCGTGGGGCACTTTTCCGACACCCAATCGGTGTGTGGCGGCGCATGGACCCCTATTCTATCTCACAACGACATGTGGGCATAATTATAGGGCATTTTTGGACAGTTTTAAGTGCATTCCAGCCCATTCTAAGCGTTTTAAGTGTCATTTTAGCCTACCCTAGTAGAGATGCCTTAGGGTTTTGAGTGGTTTTGATTGGTAACATGTATAATTGGTCTTGATATGGTTAAATGGACTTGGAGTGATAGGACCCAACCTGGAAAACACCATAAATAACATACTCGGGTCCTACTCCCGTCTGATAGGTAACATAAAGTACCAAATGTACCCTCGAAACCCTGTCAAACAAAAGATACTTGTATATTTGTGAGTTCATGCCTTCATTCCGTAAGCAGCCTCGATTCCAGTGCAGTGGCCCTAGAGGGTTTCAAAAACCAAGAAAAATGTGTGAGTGTACGAAAATAAAGGTTTTAAAAATATAGTTCAAAACATACTAATTTCCGCCTGTTTTATAAAATTATGCATGCAGCAAGTTTACCAATAAAACAACTATCTCGAAATACGTACAATAATAAGAAAATCCAGAAATTTTAGAAACCTGTTCAATATAAACTCATCTTAAAATTCCAATGCATTTATAACCAAGCCAAAGCACAGACACAACAAACATATCGAACTAACCACTGGAATGGACTTCAAGTAGAAGTCACTTTGTTTTGGCCCGATTGGCCTAGAGAGGAAGATTGTAAAATATCCAAACCTAACATTAAGGTATATTCCAAAAATTGTATTTTGGGCTTCCATAATTATTGGGCTAATCTAAAACAGATTTATAGTTCTAGATTAATCTTAAAGTGCATGAACCTAATATATATGCAGAAGGTTCATAAATTAAGTAGATAGATGAATGAAGTATTAATGAAGACATCTAGATGGTTCCTCCTTAACTTATATAAATAGAGGTCATTTGTTTATTTCATCAATCTCATCCAAAAGAAACATCTACCTCCAATTAGAGAGTGAAAAATGTGTGCCCACTCCAAGTTGAGAGTGTTGAGTGATATAGTGTATGTAGCAAAACATGTGTGTGAAAGAGGGTTTCCTTCAAGTGGTGTTCTTGAAGTTGTGCATCTCTTTGTATCCCTAATTTCATTAGTGAAGGTTCTTGTTGTTGTTGCCCCGTGGATGTATACACCTTACCGAACCACGTTATATATAATATTCTTTATTCCTTACTCTTTTATTTCCTTGTATATATATTTTTTTGTGATTTAAGTTATTATTTTCATTATACTACTTTTCCCAACACCTCGTACATCTTAATGAGTTTCCCATCAACAATGCCATAATGAAATCATATTCAGTTTACAATATGTACGTGAAGAAAGGTTGATTCATGAAACTTTCAGTTTATTTGAGAACGTGTGTATCTACATTGAGGGTGCCAAATCTATCACATGCAGCATGATTTCATTTTTAAAGTTTTTTTTTTATTTAAAAAAAAAACTTAGAACTACAATAACTGAGATTAGCAAATTTGATATCAATAGTTAAATATCCTCGCCAAATGACATTTACAATCTTATCTTAATATAAAAGAATATCAAATATGCTAAATATATTCTGATCCCAATGGAAAGATGAGAGCATTAGCTGAATCCCCAAGATTTGCAGATTGTGTGAAGAATTTTTCGTCGCTGTCAGCCCAAACCAGAATCATCCTCAGGGTTTGGTCTTTGAGCTTGTATTCCCAAAAAGATGCTTGTTGGCCGCCAATTAACTTCACTTCAACCTACAGAAAATAAGATTGATATTGTAACATGATGGCCCATGGACAGCCCGAAGTCGGAACGCCTTGTTTCCCCAGAAAATCATAGCAAATATGGAGCATGTGTAAACTTTAGCAGCATACATAAAAACTCCCATAAATTTCCACTTGAAGTTCATACGTAGCCATTTTATTTATTCTATAAAAAAAGATTAGTCAAACCATGATTTCAAGTAGTGTCAAGCTCATCATATGTGGATACTTCAACTAAGCAAATACAATAGTGTGATCGAATCGATTTGTAAAAAGCTTACTTCATTTTTTGGTTAAGCAGACCTTGTACCCATTATGAAATATATAATGCAAGCATACTATGAAATATACGCTTTGCCATCTCTGTCTTACTACATTTTGAATGCATGCCAATAAGTGCACTTGCAACATATATGTTGGTATGAAAGGCAACCTTTTGTGATGCAGCAAAAGTGGTTCTATTAGGTCGCGCAATTTGATGCTGCATTTCCCTGAAAAGATGGATTGCCTCTATGTGGTCACCATTCTGGAAGCAGCTAGAGAGAATGGCATTTCAAGAAGTCACATTTGGGCATGAAACGTGATCAAACGTCTTACCGCCATTTTTTATGCCATCGGACTTGAGACACGTTGCAAGCAAGTGTATATAAATAACTTCATCTAGTTCAAAACAACAAGATTACTGTTAAAGCAGAATTCGTCCTTTAAACTCAAAAGTCTCATGAATCCCTGTAAACAACAAACAGTAAGCTATCGTTTGTTCAAGATCAAAACCCCGAGGGTTGTTCAACTAAGAACGCTCCAATGCTTAAATCAGCTTTGAAAGAGAAATTTCAAGAGTTTAAGTAGCGTTAAACCGAATTACATTGGAAATGAAATGAGCTCCGCTATTTATAGGGAAGCCTTGAGAGTCTCGGACCGTTCTGATTAATCGGTTGAATTTGTAATTAAATAATATATTTAAATATTATTTAATAATCATAATAATTGATCATTATGATAATAATGATAATTAATGTTAATAATAATAATCAACATTAATAGTAATTATTATAATAATGATACTTAATGTTAATTCTAATTATGATAATATTGAGAATTAACATTAATAGTAATTTTTGATAATAATGATTATTAATATTAATAACAATGGTCTATTATTATGAATATCAATTATTTCTCGGAGAATAGCAATATTATCGAGACGTCAACCCAATTTAATAATGTATTTGACTAGAAATACATTATTTACAGCGTAGATGTCTGTGAATCATTAATGTCATTATCATAGGTAATTTGGACATTTTGAGAATTATGGACCACATGGCAGTTTCACAGTTTTCAGGAGATTTTGGATTCCACAATTACATTCTTTGCATATATTCTATAGCTTTTTTACTCTGGTGTATCTGGCCATACCGAGCTATCATGACATTCCAAGTGATATTGCTCATTTCAGACAAATTAGAAAAAACCTTCTTAGGGCTATTCATATCTGCACCATTTGCACGCATATCAAGCAATGAGTTGCTTAAATGAAGATCTCCCTCAAAACCAAGTTTAATTGTAAGACCATGTATTTGTAATCCATTCACATTACATTGAAACCTATCACTCATATCATTCAGGTCAAACTCGCCACATCCTCATTTGGCACAAACACCTAAGGTTCTCGACATGAGACAGAATATATCAATACCAAACCTTTTCCTATACATTATTCTAATCATTTCAAAATCCTCCATGACTCTGTTCGTCTCGTTCTGATGATAAAACCAAGCAAGAGCTACAGTCATCAATTAGTTTGTTAAGTTAGTTAGGCAGTTAGCAAGCTGTCATGAGCTGTAATCCATTTCCACGTGTCTTAGTCTTATAGATTCTATTACACACTGTACAACTAAGCTATATAAGCTAGAAATCCTCTGTACAAGCACATGCTTTCAATACAATTAAGAAGTTCAACCGTTTTCCCTCTCAAAAAACTCTCTGATTCTTTCTCTCTTACACAACCTCTCTTAAGGTTTTCATGGTATCAGATGACAGGACCCATCTCGATTATTCCTTGATAATCGTGAAAGATCCTGCTCCCGTCTGACTATGATTTTAAAATACCAAAAGTAGTCCAAATATATATAAGTACATAATATAACATAACCAACAACCCACATAGTCAGACCAGGGATAGGTATATCTTTAGGACCGTTGACTATCTCAGTCGTCAACCGGTTTACAGAGCATAAGAAATATTTACAAACAAGGATTAAAGTCCTACGCGGTCAGAACTCGAGTATGCAGCGGTTTGCTTATTATTCTGCCTCAATACGAGCCTCGGTACCTATGCACGGGCCTGGAGGGTACAAAAACAGTAAAGGTGTGAGTGGAAAAAAATAAAGGTTTAGAAATACATTTATTAAAATCGTCTTACCCTCCAGTTTTCACAAACATGCATGCATATCATATAAAACATAAGTTATATAAATCAAAATAAAAGAAAACATTTAATATACTTCAAAATCAATCATGATACCACCATCCTCAACATCCAATCTTAATATTCAATAACCCGTCACGATATCAATGCAACGCGTGCAACTCGGGTGTCTCACGTCCGAGTACCTCCCCAGGATCAACGACGTCTGGGGTGATATCATCTCCAGGATCAACGACGTCTGGAGGATATCATCATAACTCACACTCCTGAGACTGAGCCTCCCCTCGAAGCTACTCATCTCCAGGTAGTGGATCGTGACTACTCCAGGATCTACGACGTCTGGAGGAGACCATCAAATCACCGAGGATGATACCACTAATCAAGAATTTCATTTCAAAACTATTTAAATCTCAAAAGCAAATCAATAGTTCAACAGGGTCTCTACCTGAAATATAGCATTTCCACAGCACAAGTAAATTCCTTAATTTCATGTCTAACAGATCATTTATAATTCAATTTCTTCAATTAAATCATGTAATTTAATTTCAAAGTTAAAAATCATTTCAAATCTAAAGTCATCGCCCAAAATCACACTTTTATGTTTTTCTCGAAATTTGAGCTCAAAACAATATAATAATATAATATTCCCAAAATCCGGAAATTATCATATCACATCATTAATCATGGCAAATCAACTTAAATCATATTATAAGCATTTAAAAGCAGTTAAAACATATATGCATGCATTTAGGGTCGAAAACAAAAGCCCACTCACACACCGTCCAGATTGCTCGGATTCGAGCTGTTCGTTCTCGTCCGGTGTCCCGAGAATATTTTGGCCTGTCAAACATGTAATATAGGGTTACTAAAATATCATATAATCTTAGGTATGAAGTTCCGAATCGTCGGAATAAAATAATATTATTTAAACGTAACCTATACGCTTCGGATACGTAAAACTATCCTCAATTTATCTCCGATTGACCCGAAACTAACGCCAATAGGTCCGTATCATCGAGAACATTAAAAAGCATGTTGGACCCTCCTTCAGATTCCCGGTCACGCGCCCTCACGCGCCGCCGCAAGCGGCTGCGCGTGACAGCCACGCGTCGTGAACAGTGACTGTACAGTGTCTCTCTCTCGCCCGTTTCTCTGGTATTCGGGTTGTAGACCCGCGATCAGACCCGACTCGTTTTCCCTTAATTCTAACTCAATTCATCTCGTTCTTTCACTCATTAACATCTATCCAATCTAACTGATAGTTCTGTGCCTTCAATTGAATCCATTAAACCCCAAAACATCTCGACTCACGACGAACACTTATCGGATCCTTATTCGGGTTTGACTTCAAATCGACCTGTTTGCTTCAATTATTCACACCAGAAGCATCATAGAACTATAAGGAACACGAAATCAAGATCAATTTCATGAAATTGTACCTCTAAGTGACTCGACTCAAGCTCGATTTTTCCAAACAGTTGCAGCGTCTGATCGTCACAGTTTCACCTTCAATTCTCGTTCCAATTGATTGGGTTCGAGTCGTTGAGTTCCCAGGAAGCTAAATCTCACCTTAATTTCACACCAAACTTTCTCTAAAATGAAAATCGAAATCAAGGTTTTTGGATGGTTTTCGGGTATATGCAGCACGGGTTTCCTCTGTGTTTAGGTCGGTTTCTTCTCGGTTTTTCTCTCCAATTTGTCTCTAATTCCTTTCTCAATCACACTTAACTCTGCTGCAATCGATCAAGGTGAAGATGTTTTGGTGTTTGAAGGTTTCGGTCGTGTACGATTAGTGTTCCTCAATTAACAATCTTCAATTACTAATTAATCTAACTAATGCCACTAATTGGTTTCTCAACATGCCATGTGTCCATAAAGGGAATGAATCAGCCATTAACTAGGTGAATCAGCAAGGCAATTGATGTTGTAATGATCCTTCCACCGTCCAAGTATACTCCACACAAAATTACCATTTTACCCTTCTTAAGCACAATTACCATTTTACCCCTACACTTCACAACCCCGTAACTTCTTCATCCGAACTCCATTTTTGACGTGCCACCTGTCTACGGATTCAGCGTTCCGAGACCTACACAATGGCACAAGCAAAATATACAAACAGTATACCAAACAAAAAGTCAACTTTTAGGCATATCCTTCTAGGGGTAAAAACGTCCTTTTCGCATTATTTTAATATTTTACAATTTTTGGATTCTTCGGGGCGTTACAACCTTCCCCCCTTGGGAAATTTCGTCCCCGAAATTTCACGGAAACAAATACGGATACTGTTCGCGCATCTGAGCTTCGGGTTCCCAAGTAGCTTCTTCTACATTCTGATTTCTCCAAAGTATTTTCACTAGGGGAATTGTCTTTCGGCGGAGTACCTTATCTTTTCGATCCAAGATTTGCACAGGTTGTTCCTCAAAGCTTAGATCTTCCCTGAGCTCAATAGGTTGCTCTTCTAGTACATGAGATTCGTCATACACATATTTTCGCAACATTGACACATGAAAGACATTATGAACTCTGGAAAATTCGGAAGGTAAGGCTAGTCTGTAAGCCACTCGGCCGATCCGTTCGATAATCTCATAAGGACCAATGAAACGGGGGCTTAATTTCCCGCGTCTGCCAAATCGTACTATGCCCTTCCAAGGTGATAACTTCAGGAAAACCCAATCTCCAACGGCAAATTCAAGATCTCTCGTCCGTCGATCCATATAGCTCTTTTGCCTATCCTGGGCCGCCTTGAGTCTCTCCCGGATAAGCTTGACCTTCTCCGTTGTCAGATCAATCAATTCAGACTTAGACAATTTTCTTTCGCCCACTTCTATCCAACACAAAGGAGTTCTACATTGTCGTCCATATAAGGCTTCATAAGGTGCCATCCCAATGCTCGCCTGGTAGCTATTGTTGTAGGCGAATTCCATCAATGGTAAGTGCGACTCCCAAGTTCCCTGAAATTGCAGAACACATGCCCTCATCATATCTTCCAGGATCTGGATAGTTTGTTCGGATTGTCCATCTGTCTAAGGGTGGAACGCCGTACTGAAATGCCATCTCGTCCCAAAAGCTTCTTGTAAACTTTGCCAAAATCTAGAGGTAAATCGTGGATCTCGATCTGAAATAATAGAGGCAGGTGTACCATGTAATCGGATGATCTCATTAATGAATAAATTGGCATACTGGGACATCTGAAAATCTTCCTTGACAGGTAAGAAATGCGCTGATTTGGTAAGTCTGTCCACAATCACCCAAACTCCATCGTGGCCTCTGGGCGTCCTCGAAAGTTTAAATACAAAGTCCATGGTTATATGGTCCCATTTCCATTCTGGGATAGGAAGCAGTTGCATTATTCCATAAGGTCTTTGTCTTTCGGCTTTTACTTGTTGGCATATCAAACATTTGCTCACATACTCAGCAATTTCTCGTTTCATTCCAGGCCACCAGTAATGTTCTCGGAGCGTACGGTACATCTTAGTTCCTCCTGGGTGCATAGCGTATGCTGAACTATGAGCTTCATCCAGAATTTCCTTCTTTAATACAGCATCAGCAGGAACACACAGTCTGCCTTCCTTTGTCAAGGCTTCATCCTCACTCACTGCATAATCCTGGCGTTCCCCGACTTCCACTTCAATTCGGAGAATACATAAGATAGGGTCTTGGAACTGAGCTTCAATTATCTGATCAAGTAAAATTGGTCGAACCTGGAAACTCACTACCAAACCACCTTGGTTTTCCAGTTTCAACATAACACCAGTCCGACTACGCTCAACCAATAAGGGTAAATGTACCATCTGCAAATGAGCTATAGAATGTGCTGACTTCCTACTCAACGCATCCGCCACTATGTTTGCTTTCCCTGGATGATATTCGATCGTGCAGTCATAATCTTTAAGCAATTCCAGCCATCTTCTTTGCCGCACATTTAATTCTTTTTGTGTGAAAAAGTACTTTAAACTCTTGTGATCCGTAAAAAGTCTACAAGTGGCACCATATAAATAATGTCGCCAGATCTTGAGTGCATGCACCACCGCAGCCAGCTCTAGATCGTGGGTAGGGTAATTGTGTTCATGTGGTTTTAATTGTCGAGAGGCATAAGCAATTACCTTACCATGTTGCATCAACACGCACCCCAATCCATGCAAGGATGCATCCGTATATACGTCAAATTCACCACTATCGTTCGGAAGAACCAACACCGGAGCGGATGTCAATCGTTTCTTCAATTCTTGAAAGCTCCGCTCACAAGCTTCATTCCAAATGAACTTAACTCCCTTTCTGGTTAATTGGGTCAGTTGAGCAGCAATAGTAGCAAAACCTTCGACAAAACGTCTGTAGTAACCGGCCAATCCCAAAAAGCTTCTCACCTCGGTTACTGACTTCGGTTGTTCCCATTTTGCGACTGCCTCAATCTTCTGGGGATCAACACAAATGCCTTCTGCAGAAATCACATGCCCCAGAAATCCCACACTGGTTAGCCAAAATTGGCACTTACTCAACTTTGCATACAACTTGTTCTCCCTCAGTGTCTCAAGCACAAATCTCAGGTGTTTCTCATGCAGCTTTTTACTCTTGGAATACACCAAAATATCATCAATAAATACAATGACAAACTGATCCAGATATTTCCGGAATACTCGGTTCATTAGATCCATAAATGTCGCCGGTGCATTGGTTAACCCAAACGGCATTACTAGAAACTCATAATGACCATACCGAGTTCGGAATGCTGTTTTTGGAATATCTTCTTCCCGAATCCTCAACTGATGATAACCAGAACGGAGATCGATCTTCGAGAAATACTTGGCCCCCCTTAATTGATTAAACAAATCATCAATCCTGGGCAGAGGATACTTATTCTTGATTGTGACCTTGTTGAGCTGTCTGTAATCCATGCACAATCTCAAACTGCCTTCTTTCTTCTTTACAAACAACACGGGGGCTCCCCACGGTGATACGCTCGGTCGGATGAACCCCATGTCAATTAGATCTTGCAGTTGCACCTTCAGTTCCTTCAATTCAGCTGGGGCCATACGATAAGGAGTCAATGAAATGGGTCGTGTACCAGGGATCAATTCAATCGTGAACTCCACCTCCCTATGTGGTGGTAACCCTGGCAAATCCGCAGGAAACACATCCGGAAACTCACATACTATGGGAATATCCTCGGCCTTAACTGGTGAAGCCCGTACATCAATCACTTGTGCTAAATAGCCCTGACAACCCTTCCTCAACAATTTCTCTGCTGTGAGAGAGGATATGATTTTGGCGGTTAACGCTCTCCGATCTCCCTGAAATACCACCTCCGGTAACCCTGGGCTCTGGAGTAGTACCTTCTTCTTGAAACATTCGATCGAGGCATGATGGGTTGTCAGCCACTCCATCCCAAGGATAACATCAAAATCACACAAATCTAACAATATTAAGTCAGCTACTAGGTGCACACCCCCTATCAATATAGGATAATCTCGTATCACTTGGTTGACTACATAAACCTCACCGGTCGGCGTACCGACTCCCATATCACAACCGAGTGCAGAAATCTCTCTATCAGCTAAGGTTGCATAAGTGCAAGAAACAAAAGAATGCGTAGCTCCCGGGTCTATTAAGGTACGTGCATCATGACCAAAAATAGGAAGCATACCTGTCACCACTACTAGAGTTACTCGGGCCTCCTGTTGGGTTACTGCAAACACTCGAGCCTGTGGTCCTGAAGTTTGACCATGTCCCCCTTGATCCACCACGTCCGCGACCAACTCCGCTTCCTCCAGTTGCGCCAGAAGTCGAGGCTGTATTCAAATTCTGCTCTGTTGTCCCCCGACCTGTACCATTGTTACCTGACTGGTATGGGCAGTTCCTTATAATGTGTCCAGGCTCTCCACAAGAAAAACAGGTCACTGAACTCGGCCGACTAGATCTCTCACTCTGTCTCGCAGTAGATCCCACAGATGTTCCACTGAACTGAGTTGTTGCCTGAGGTTGAACACCAAATCTCTGTGTACCTCCTCCACTGCTATAGTTCGGTCGAGTACCACCAGAAGATCCAGAACTAAAACTACCCCTTTTTGGCCATCTTTGGTTCGGGGCTCCCTGATATGATCGCTCTCGGCGCCAGCTGAAACCTGAAAACTGCTGTCGTACTGGTAATGTTGCCTCAACTCTAGCAGCAGCATCAGATAACTCTCTCAGAGTAGCAAACGATCCCACTGTTACAGCACCACGGATCTCATTCTGTAACCCCTGTTCAAATCTTCTACACTTATCTTCTTCATTGGCCACATACAGAGGAGCGAAATTAGCTAGGTTCAGGAACTTCTGTTCATAATCAGCCACCAAAATATTTCCCTGTTGCAGCTAAAGAAACTCCACTTCCTTAGCATTACGAAAGGAACGAGGGTAGAATTGATCTAAAAAACGATGCTTGAAATCCTCCCAAGTTAGAGTGCTAGCATCCAATCCCGTCAACTGTAAGCCGCGCCACCATCTATATGCCTGACTACTCAACATGAATGTAGCTAGGGGAACCATATCTCCGGGTGGACATCGCATAATCTCAAAAATCCTCTCCAACTGGGTAATCCAATCATAGGCTTCGTCTGGGTTAGTCTGGCCCGTAAAGCTAGTGGCCCCTAATCGTTGAGCTGTTTCGACATCGGGACCCTCTATTTCTTCACCAGGCTGTGCACGAGGCTTGCGTCGTGGAGGCATTTTGAGGTAGCTGTAAACAGAAACAGATTAGTATAACAACCACCCATGCACACCATGTACCGAACTCAGACCGCAAACCTATGCTCTGATACCAATTTGACAGGACCCATCTCGATTATTCCTTGATAATCGTGAAAGATCCTGCTCCCGTCTGTCAAGCTTGTATAGCAGGCAAGTTTACCAAACTATCTTTTCCAATATCTACTACCAGGGCTAGTGAACCTTTTTTCCTGATTCATTCTGATGTTTGGGGACCTGCACCTCAACCATCCATAGAAGGTTTTAGGTATTTGTACTCTTCATTGATGACTGTACAAGGTATACATGGATGTTCCCCATGATCAATAAAAGTGAAGTTTTTGGTCATTTAGAACTTTTTTTGCTTATGGGTTAAATCAGTTTCAAGCGTCTGTGAAATGCTTCAGATCTTATGGTGGTGGGGAATTCATGAACATCAAATTTAGGGATTTTCTGAATGAGAAGGGTGTTCTTCATCACATTTCGTGTCCTTATACTCCTTAGCAAAATGGAGTTGCTGAGAAGAAAAATAGACATGTTAAGGAAACTGCTGTCACCATACTTAAGCATGCCTCTTTACCAGATTCTTTTTGGTATCATGCTTGTGCCTTAGCAATTTTTCTGATTAACAGGATGCCTACAGCAACTCTGCAGATGCATTCACCATTTGAAAAGTTGTATCAGAAAGTTCCAGGTCTTGATGCTCTTAAGGTGTTTGGATGTGTATGTTATCCTCTGATGACTCAGCACAATACCAGCAAGCTTATGGCCAAGTCAGATCAGTGTGTCTTTGTTGGTTTTGCTCTAGGCTATAAGGGATTCATTTGTTATCATAAGAGCTTAAGACGTTTTTTGATATCCAGACATGTGCTGTTTGATGAGCAATTTTTTTTCCTTTTGCTCAGTCACCCTCAGTACACAATCCATTATATCTCAGTCCTTATGTTCTCTCTTCTACTTCTCAGACTCTCTATTCTCCATCTCCAGTCCTTGTTTCTGTTTCTGTTCCAGGCATTGTTCCTGATATCTCCTCTTCTGTTGTAATTAATATACAGGAACATGTGCCTGTCCCAGATAACTCACCATCTGATTTAGACTCCATACAGGATCATATGCTCATACCAGGGGGATCAACATCTACTGCAACTTCCATGTAGAATCATGTACCTGTTCTAGTGATTATTCTAGAGGTTGATTCAACTACAGATGATTCCTTACAGAATCATGTACCTAGTCCAGTGATTCCCCCAGAGGTTGCTTCACCTACAGATGATTCCTCACAGGTAAACTCTTCTCCAAACTTATCCTCTGATGCACTTTTACCTTACTCTCATAAACACTATAGTGCAAACGACCTTGCTAATTCTATCCCTAGTCCTGTTGTGTCTCCTCCTCTTGAATCCACTACTACCTCTCTTCCCTCTACTTCTGGTAGTCTTGATCCCACTTTATTAGTTGATCTTACTGCCTTTTCCCCAGACACTTATACTACCATTCAGTTTGGGGACACTTCAGGCACTATATCTGTTAACACCACTCCTGGGGAGGGTGTTTCTATTCTTTTTTATGCCCCTTATAGAAGGAATCTGACAGGACCCACCCTGATTATCACCTCGATAACCGAGACGAACCCTGCTCTCGTTTGACAATCAAATTTTAAAAGACTAAAATAACCGCAATAACCACAAAACATACATTGTCAGACCAGGGAGAAAGTACAATACAACCAGTCAACAGTAGCACAGAGCATAGTAACGGTACATGATAAGAACAAAATCCTACTGTGAATTGACTACACGCGCAACGGGGAATGACAGGACCCGTCCCAACTGGATGTCAAAAACCGTGCCCGGTCCTGCTCCCGTCTGACAAGTCAACTAAAGGTCCGAAACTCCCCTTCAGTGCTTGCCAGACAAGGGATGTTTGCGCGGATTTCTGCTGCTGTCACTATCTCACGATCAGTCCCGAACGTCGTACCACGGCCTGGAGGGTCACAAAACAGAAAAGGAGTGAGTGGACAAAAATGACCTCTTATAAAAACATTTGCCAAAATACAATCTGACCCTCCAGTTTTCACAAACTTGCATGCATATCGTAAAACATGAGTGACCGATAAAATCAAAACATATTTTCCCATGGTCCATAAAACTCATGTTCACCAAATTAGTTCATGTTATAAAACATCAAATCCCGGCTCTCAGGCCAAACCATGTGAAAACATAATCATTGGCCACAAGGACCAAAAACCCGTACTCAATACCAGTACATCATCACAATCAATACCAATCAGCATTAATCACCAGTGCACAAGAAATATATCAATCCAATCAATCCGCACTACTCACAAGTGCATAAAATATCACAAATCACATCTGCACTACTCACAAGTGCAAAATCAATCAAACTGCACTACTCACAAGTGCTGCACTACGCGTAGGCCAATATCCAGTCACTCTCTCGGGAACAGACACCTCTGGGCTCAACCCCCTCGGGCTCAGTCACCTCTGGGCGAACACATCCCCAGGCTCAGACACCTCCGAGTGGTACATCCAGGCTCAGTCTCATCCGAGAAGCTGACTACCATTGGATCAACTCATGATCCTACAATCACATCCCCCAAGCTCCGGTCGTCTGGGTAATCCCCCCCCCCCCAAGCACTGACCGTCTGGGAATATCACAATCACAATAAAAACCATCCCGGGAAGTACATCCCAAAATATTTCAATCAAATCTTGACTTCATACCAAGTCAAGATCATTCTCGACTGGGTCTCAAGCCCAAAATACCTTTTTCACATAAACCGTTAAAATCACATTTAAATTAATAGAATAATCCGAAAATCATCATTAACTCACCAACCAAGTCAAAATATCATTTTAGAAATCATTTAGACTCCGGGCCTAGCCCAAAACATCATTTGCACGTTCCACGCAAAACGTGCCCGAAAGACTGATTAAAATAATCATAAATCCCAATAAATCATCAATTTCACAATTTCACAAGTGACTCCAAATCCGAGTCAAAATCACTATTCACTTGGATTCTCATGCCCAAAATAACATTATCACGTAAATTCATGCGTTGCAACCTCCGTTGCCATTTTCACGTAAATCCACGAAATCCTTGACTCATTCCCGAGTCACAACATCATTCTCAATCCATGACTCATAATCCGAGTCCACACATTATTTCCAACCAATTTTAATCCCAGACTCATAAACCAAGTCCAAACATCATTTTTACCAAATCTCGTAATTTCTCGAAAATCGCCCAAAAATAATAATATAATATTCATAAAACCGAGAAATTACCGGATTGAAACACAAATCATGCCCAAGCATATAAAATCATATAATAAGGCATTTAAATCATATATGCATGCATCACGGTTAGAAAACAAAGTCCACTCACACACACCGTCCAAAACGGTCCGTTTCCGAGCTGCACGTTTTTCTGTAAAATCTGGAAATCACAACTCCTGTCCAAAATCATTATAGAGGGTTACTAACATCTCAAAATACATCATATAATTTTCCCCAATTTTTTCGGGATTTAAATACGTATTTTTAACGTAATACAAAACTTCGGATACGCGGAACATTATCGAAACAATATCCGATTTCCCCGAAACCAACGTCAAAATGTTCGTTACACTGAGAGGATCAAAAGTCATGTTGATCTCACCTTGAGACTAGGCCGGACGCGCCCTCACGCGCCGCCGTGAGTGGCTGCGCGTGAAACCCACTCGCCAGCTACAGTGCTGTCGTCTCAACCCGTTTGTCTGGTAAACGGGTCCTTTAACCCGCGATCAGACCCGTTTGGTTTTCTGTCAATTCCACACTGAATTCATCAATTGAGCATTCATACAGCTTCGAATTAAGTTCAATTTAAGATCTGTGGACACAATTACAATCGAACTTACCTCAAACCTCATGATCACAGTTGATCATTCGAAGAACACCCCGCACACTGTTCATCATCAGAACTCCCTCAATTTCAATCGATTTCTCTCAATTGATGCAACCA
This sequence comes from Prinsepia uniflora, assembly GCA_032719365.1. Taxonomy (NCBI): domain Eukaryota; kingdom Viridiplantae; phylum Streptophyta; class Magnoliopsida; order Rosales; family Rosaceae; genus Prinsepia; species Prinsepia uniflora. Next base: position 14,492,008 of record CM064868.1, on the reverse strand, counting down.
GAAGCTTCAGTGGATTCAGGTAAACTCTTTCCCCATCTCAATTGCATCAATTCATGGCTCAAACGCCACGACTCAAACTCGATTCTTCGTCACTGTGCAACTATGGAGTTCAGTCAATCTCAATCAGTTTCTTCCAATTGATGGATCTAGAAGCATCGTGGGATCCTTAGGAACATAATCCCCAGCTCAATTTCAACAATCAAAGCCTCCAATTCCTCGACTCAATCTCGAAAATTCTGAAAGTTTCCTTCCTCAGTTCTACCTCAATTCGACCTCAATTCCACTTAGTTCCTTCTACAAAATTGATCGTAGTAATCCCAGAAGACTGAAACTGAACCCAATTTCGATCAACAAGGCTCAATTCATCCAATTTGATTTTTCCTCCCAAAAACCCAATTTTCGAATTCCCAGTTTTCAGCCACTCTCAATCTCCCGTGTTTACCCAGTTGAGTTAGTCTCAACAAGCACTCGATTTTTCCCTCAAAACCAGTTAGAAATGGCAGCTAACACTCTCCAATTCTGCTGCTCAATGCTCACGGGTAAGAAAAACAAAGAAGGAGAAAATTAAGGAGAAAATGGAGGAAATGATGAAGGATAAATGTTGGGAGGGAAACATGGAGCTGAAATCAAGGGATGGGTGACACTTGTCACTCATCCAGATGTGCACAGTCACCGGGTACTGTTCATAATAAAATATTATTTTATTCCCGGTTCGTTCGGTTAATCGAGCCCGATTCCGTGACCATAACTTCGTCGTCGAATCTCCGATTTCGGCATGCCGCCTGTCGTTGGATTCGTATCGACGAGACCTACGTAACGGTCCTTGACCCTCGTCCATCGGACCTCCCGATCAAAAAGTCAACATTTGGCCCCTACTATGCCAAATTACCAAAATACCCCTCAACTTCCGAACATCATAACTTTCTCCTCGAATGTCGGAATCGAACGTGCCACCTGTCTATGAACTCGTGACGTCCCGGACTACGTCACAGTCATCACTCAAAGTCCGTTTGACCGCCCGAACTAAAAGTCAACATTTTGCCCACGCTAGGGGCAAAACGGTCATTTTGCCCACGCTAGGGGCAAAACGGTCATTTTGCACAATTCGTCCAATTTCACTCAACTAATCCCCGATTAGTCATTCTAAACCATAATTAATTAATATTCAATCCCGTTATTCAGGACGGGTCATTACAGGGAAACTTTATGCCTCTACCTCATCATTAGCCCCAAAGTTCACACCACGATTTGGAGGGTATTTAAAACCATAAAAGTGTGAGTGGACTAAAAAAAATAAGAGTTTCAAAAACATTTTTAAAAGCAAACCAGGATTTTACCCTCCGTTTTAAAACATGCATGTATAACTAAGTATCTGAAAAACAACCTTATAAACCGTATAGCAATCATTATGGAAATATCATCATAAAAACATGAAATATGAAATATATCATCAACCAATCGAACATGTTGGATCTATCCGAGTCTTTAAACTCCCAAGTCTTTAAACTCAATCTAGGCCTCAATATAATCCGAGTCTTTAAACTACCGAGTCTTTAAACTCAATAGGCCTACAGGCGAAAATCATAATATCCGAGTCTTTAAACTCCCGAGTCTTTAAACTCAATCCGGGTCTTTAAACCTAATCCGGGCCCGCCCCGTCATGTATCATATATGGGTCTTTAAACCCAATAACCAGATCCAGCAAATCCAATCCAAAACCGTTTGAAAACCATTTCCAAATCCATGACCAAATCTGAATCCAAATCCAGAAATCCCTTTTTAAGCTTTAAAACCCAATCTCGATTTCCGAAATCTAATTCTAAAACTCAAAATCTTGGTTATCGAAATCATTTTTCAAAACCCATTTGTAATCATTGAAAACAAGTCATATGTAAATCACCAAAACTATAGCATCGGAATCATGATCAAATCATAGCATAAATCCACATCTCGTAAAACGTATCGAAACACGTATACATCTAAGAAACGTCTCAAAAATCGTGCAATTATGTAAAGAAGATATATAGTAATCCAAAACATAAAACCATATTTAAAAGCATGGAATAAGTAGATAAAAACAGTTATGCATGCTCAGTTAGAAAATAAAAGTCCACTCACAAAGTTCGAATGCGTCAATCGCGTCCCCTACCCTCCTCGGATGCCTCGGGAATGTCCCGACCTGTCAAACGTCATAATTTCAGGTCACAAACACTTCGATTAAGCTCACACTAATTTCTCCACTTTTTCGAGATTTTTAAACGTAATTAAATTAACCCCTAAACCTTCGGACACTCAAAATTACCCCGAGACGGTGTCCGAGCGACTTGAAACTTGTCCTAAAATGTTCGTTACATCGATTAGAGTGAAAATCATGTTGAACACTTCCCCAAAAGAGGCCCCACGCGCCCTCACGAGCCGCCCAAAGGAGCTGCGCATGGGAGCCATGCGCGACACTATTCATCATCGTCAACTTCCAGCCATCCTGATTCAGATCGGTCCAGTCCAACTGAGCCAGCGAGGTCGGTTTTCTCCCATTTTCAAACCATTTTCGATCCTTTCTTCACCCTTAGCTTCGTCCTTTAATTTAGAACTGATTTATCTAACGAAAACACAAAATGAAACCTTATTTCATACCTCCCAAGTTTAAACAGAAAAACCAGAGATTTCAACTCTCTGTTCCTGGCCACCACGAGCCTCTCCGATCACGGTTTTGAATCCCTGGGTTCAGTAGTATCCTCCTAGGATGATAAACATTAACACAGTTGTTAAACAACACGCCGAAACTCTCGATTTCATTTTATACCGTTTCAGGAAAAACAGAGCAGTTTCAGTGTCGTACATGCCCTCTGTCCTCCGCCGTGACCTCCACTGTGGTTCTCAACGTCCAAGAGTCGATTCTCAGCTCACCAATCACCACCACAGGTAAGATTTAGATGTGTTTGATCGATTGAAGCTCACGGCTATTCACAGGTAGCCCTCTCTGTTTTCTGGATTTTTTCTCACCTCTCACACCCACTCTTCACTCAGTTCTTCCCTTAGACACAATCACACAAGTCACAAGCAAGCCTCTGATCTCTCACTCACTAACACAGTGAACTCACACACTGAAAATGGACGATTTGCTTTCTGTCTCTGCTTTCTTTCTTTTGATCGATTTAGCCAATTTAAAATAGCTTAACCGTGTGGGACTTGGCTAGAAGCCACTGGAGAGTGGACAGATGTCCTTATCTCTGTGGTTCTCAGCAAAAATATCCAATCCATCCAGCTCAAGTGTCCTTATCTGATTGCTCACATAATTCAAGTTGCCAAAAGACCATTTTGCCCTTAAATGTCCAAATTACCATTTTACCACTCACATAATTAGACCCGTAACTAAACCGTCCAACGTCCAATGACAGCGTGCCGCCTGTCTTTGTACTCAGGGAATCGAGATCTACCTAACGGTCCTCGAATTACGTGAAAAATGCTTGTCGTGTAAAAAGTTAACAAATTTCTCTTTTTTAACCAAATTACCAAAATACCCTCGACCTTCCGAACATCATAACTTCTTCCTCGAATGTCGGAATGGGACGTGCCATCTGTCTACGGACTCGTGACGTCCTGTACTATGTCACAGTCATCGGCCAACGTCTGTTTGACCTGCCAAACAAAAAGTCAACGTTTGACCTCACTATTCACAAGGGTAAAATCGTCATTTTTATACAAATCTTTTTCGAATTTACATTTTTGCCCTTTTTGAAGTTCTGGGCCGTTACAAAATCAGTTCAATCCTATCTCTGAGGCAAACATTTTACATCCAGTAGATGGTCTTCCCACTACTGCTCAAAATGCTCATCCTATGCTCACTAGGTCCAAAAGAGGTATTTTTCAACCCAAGTGCCTGTTAGCTATACATTCACAGCCTTATCTTGATCCTAGTCTCACTGAACCCCACTCCTACAAGGATGCCGTACAATGTCCCGAATGGAAAGCGGCCATGGAAAGTGAAATGCAGGCTTTAAAGTCACAAAACACCTGGAGTTTGGTGCCTCTCCCACCAAATCGAAATATTGTCAGTTGCAAATGGATTTTTAGGATCAAGAAGAATGCAGATGGTTCAGTCTCTAAGCATAAAGCTCGTTTGGTTGCTAGAGGGTTTAGTCAAGCTCAGGGAATTGACTATGATGAAACCTTCTCTTCTGTATTACGTCACACAACAGTTCGATTCGTGTTAGGCATATATGTTCATTTTGGCTGGAAATTGCATTAGTTAGATGTCAAGAGTGTTTTCTTGCATGGTCATCTGCAGGAGGAGGTCTATATGACACAATCTGGAGGTTTTACTGATTCTAATCATCCAGAATATGTGTGCAAGCTTGCAAAATCCTTGTATGGATTGAAACATGCACCTAGAGCCTGGAATGAGAGATTTACTAGTTTTCTTCCTACTCTAGGTTTCCATACTTCCTATGCTGATCCTAGTCTGTTTATTAAGAGTACATCTGGGTCTTTGGTTTACTTGTTACTCTATGTTGATGATATCATACTTACTGGTAATGATCCTAGCATGGTTCAGGATGTCAAAACTGCTTTACAGCAAGAATTTGAGATGACTGATCTTGGTGCTTTGCACTATTTCTTAGGCTTGGAGATTCAGTATATGGCTAATGGTGATCTGTTTGTCTGTCAGTCCAAATATGCACGCGATGTAGTAGCTAAGGCAGGTATGACAGGGTGCAACACTCATCCTACTCCTAGTCAGGTTGGTGTTAAGCTGCTCAAAGAGGGACAATGGCTGTCTGAGGTGGAAAGCTCTTACTTCAGAAGTCTGGTGGGATTCTTGCAGTATCTCACTTTCACCCGTCCAGACATTGCCTATAATGTCAATACAGTCTGTCAGTTTCTTCAACATCCTACTCATCAAAACTTGGTGGATGCTAAGAGGATTATGAGGTATGTACAAGGTACCATTGACCATGGGATTCTTCTGAAGTTTGCTTATGCTTCAACTGACAGCAGGGCTGCATCAGAACTTCATCTTCATGCTATCTCTGATGTTGATTGGGCAGGAGACCCCAATGACAGGAGGTCCACATCAGGTTTTGTTGTACTTCTCAATCAATCCCCTATTTCTTGGTGTAGTATGAAACAACATTGTGTTAGCAGGTCCTCCACAGAAGCTGAGTATAGAGCCATGACAGATACAACTTCTGAACTTCAATGGCTGAGACATGTGTTCAAGGATCTTCAACTTCATCTTTCTGAAGTCCCTTCCCTTCACTGTGATAACATCTTTGCTTTAGCTCTTGCTACCAATCCTGTTCATCATTTCAATTTAAAGTACATTGAAGCTGATGTTCATTTCACTCGAGAGAAGGTTAAAGATGGCTCTATTACACTACGGTTTGTTACTTCTAAACTTCAACCTGCAGACTTATTTACCAAAGGCCTTTGTTCACCTCAGCATACCTTCTTTTGTAACAGCTTGCTGGTTTGTTCCCCCCATCAAGCTGAGAGCGGGTGTTCTGATGATAAAACCAATCAAGAGCTACAGTCATCAATTAGTTAGTTAAGTTAGTTAGGCAGTTAGCAAGCTGTCATGAGCTGTAATCCATTTCCACGTGTCTTAGTCTTATAGGTTCTGTTACACACTGTACAGCTAAGCTATATAAGCTAGCAATCCTCTGTACAAGTACATGCTTTCAAAACAATTCAGAAGTTCAACCGTTTTCCCTCTCAAAAAACTCTCTGATTCTTTCTCTTTTACACAACCTCTCTTAAGGTTTTCATGTCTGAGATAATCCAACCATCATAGTTGTAAAAGTAACCTCATTTCGGTCATTCATGCCATCGAAAACCTGAATTGCATCCCTAATAAGTACAAGATAAGCATACATTGAGATTAAAGCATTAGCAACATAAATATCGCATTAAGATCAATTTTGATCAGAAGACCATTGCATTTACTACCACAGTCCATATCCAACAATGCTTCACAATAACTAAACACACTAGCCATCGTGAAGCATGAATCCCTCTAAAATCATTATATCATAAACACCCAATGTCGTTTCTTCTTGCCCACGCCGAAGCAAAGCACTAATCAGTCTTCCACGAAACAGTGTTTCGCTTAGACATTTAAAAAAACAACTCCTAAGCATAGCCTAAGCTTCCAAATTTACAGTAACCACCCAGGATTGCATTCCAAGAATACATGTCTCGGGCGGCATTTTATCAAACACTCAGTAAGCATAGCCAAGGTTGCAGCAAACCGGCCGATTATAGAGGAAAGTATTGGACAAGAGGCCATTGTTGTGCAATATAAGAGCATGTATAAGCTTTCCGGCTAAAAGGGATTTCTTGCCTTTGAAATCCTGTAAGAGATTTGCTAAAACGCTAGCTTTGCCTTCTATGCTTCTTAAAGCTCCGCTTTACATTGGTATACCCTTCCTCTGGAGAATACTCTTTTTTTTTCCTTTTTCTTTTCGATAAGTTTACATTGGAAACTCAAAAACAACAAATAATCCAACAAATAGATAACGTCACGACGGCAAAAACTGCAATCTCATGGGCAACTTTGTAACCACTTAAACATTCCTCGCTGGCATAATGTTTCTTCAGTGCATCATTAAAGTATGCCACGTAGGTTAAAAAATCCAGCTGGCATACCGTTCTTCAGTGCATTACTGAATTATTAAGAATACGCCACGTCGGTGTAAAATATCCAGCTGGTATTTTACCTTATTTGTATGTAATTTTGAAAATCGTCATCGTCAAGGTGGACAATTTAGGTTTTCTTACATCGGCATCACTCCGTTTTATGCTCTGAGGTATTTAATTTACAAAAGACTTTATCTTTGGTTCCCTACGACGTCGTTTAACCGAGCCAACAGCAGCTCGAAACAGAACCAAAACTCGACTCTCAATGGAGGAAGCCGGGTTAGACTCCGCCGGCCGAGAATTCAAGAACGCGGAGGAGATGTGGAGAGAGCAGGTCGGAGAAGACCACAACAAGACGACCGAGTGGTACCGTCAAGGCGTTAGCTACTGGGAAGTCAGTGCTTTTGCCAATTTTCTATCTTTGCTTTCCATATTTTGTTTCAGACATTTCGTCAAGAACGTTGTGGGCGTTTGGAAGGTGTTTGATGTTTTTGGTTATTTCGTTGATTGTGGCGTTGATAGAGCGTGGACGCCTCGACGAATGGGTATTTAATTTACAAAAGACTTTATCTTTGGTTCCCTACGACGTCGTTTAACCGAGCCAACAGCAGCTCGAAACAGAACCAAAACTCGACTCTCAATGGAGGAAGCCGGGTTAGACTCCGCCGGCCGAGAATTCAAGAACGCGGAGGAGATGTGGAGAGAGCAGGTCGGAGAAGACCACAACAAGACGACCGAGTGGTACCGTCAAGGCGTTAGCTACTGGGAAGTCAGTGCTTTTGCCAATTTTCTATCTTTGCTTTCCATATTTTGTTTCAGACATTTCGTCAAGAACGTTGTGGGCGTTTGGAAGGTGTTTGATGTTTTTGGTTATTTCGTTGATTGTGGCGTTGATAGAGCGTGGACGCCTCGACGAATGGAGTGTTGGGAGGATACCCACAGGTCAATGAGCCTGACATAATGGACAGTGAAGCTTTTCTTAATACGATCCTCTCTGAGCGTTTTCCAAAACCTGCAAATGGCCAACGCCACCTTGTTGTTCTTGGTACACAAACTATCTCTATGTGTTTTTATTTTGTTGAAGCTGCTTTTACCTTATTAAATCTGTAGATTCCTGGTTAAAGGAATCTTATTTATCTGGGAAACGAGCTGGATTTAGATTAAATGAGTTCATTTTTTGTCAGTCAATATATGACCTGGCTGTAAAGTATGCAAATTTAAGAGACCTTATTTAAATTTATACAGATTGTGGTTCTGGTATTGGAAGAGTCACCAAAAATCTGCTCATAAGATACTTCAATGAGGTAAGTTTCAATTTAACTCCCTCTCCCACCGCCCATTTTCGACATTCAGTTTCCCTGGAATTCATTCGATATCACTGCACAGTGCACAATAATTTTAGAGGTCTTTAACTGAGTTTGTATTTTCGTGGTATTGTTGTGATTGTTAATCAATAGTGGAGCCAAATTTGGATGAGTTCCAACTGGTTTAAAATGAAGTGCATCCATACCATATTGGATGAGCACCAACTGGTTTAGAGCAAAAGACTATATTCCTGGTATAAATAGGATGCTTAGCAGCCTTAAAATTTCTTTTATTTCTCTCACTAGACCTCAAAATGGGCGTTGGCAACTTGGAACTTATCTTTCTAGCTTTCAAATTAATATTTCAGGTGGCAACTGTTAGGTTTTACCCCATTTTAAGGTTTTTGGTTTTCCGTTGAACTGGATATCCTTATGTTTGTGTTACATGGAACAAATGAGTGTGACTGAATGGAGTTCTTTATCAATTGTGAGTTTTAATGAGTTTGCACATTTGCTCTCTTTGATTGTTTATTTATATTTTCTTAAAACCCCAGGTTGATCTTCTCGAGCCTGTATCACATTTCTTGGAAGCTGCTCGTGAAAGTTTGGCTCCAGAAAATCATATGGTCTCTGATATGCACAAAGCCACTAATTTTTTCTGCGTGCCTCTTCAGGTAATAGACTCAAGTACAAATATATTAACTAAACATTGGCGTCTGGGCTTGACATACAAATTGTTTACATTTTTGTAACATCTCTCTCTTGCTCTTGCTGATTTATTTGCGAACATCATGAACATTTTTTGCCCTCTTGTTAGGAATTCACCCCAGAAGAAGAAAGGTATGATATTATATGGGTTCAGTGGTGTATTGGGCATCTGACAGATGATGACTTCGTGTCATTCTTTAAAAGAGCAAAGGTAAAACTGTTTTCTTGAATATTACTGCAAAACTGTGGTTCAGATATTAAGGTATCAAATGGGTTGTATCACTATTTCATAATCAAGTGTAGACAGTGAAGAATGAAAATTCATCTAAATGTTTTTTTCCTATGATTCTTATGAACAATTCAGTCAACAAATCAATGTAATTTTATGTGTGTATGAAACACTTTGTTAAAGATAAAATGTCTAAATCTGCACAGGATCCTCATTTGATTTAGGATTCTGCACAATTGTTTGACTTAGAAAATTACGATGATGCTTACTGTGTATAGGTCCTTTAACTTCCTAATTCCAGACTTCCAGGGTCTGCAACTGAGAACTTTGATTTCTATTCCATTCAACTGAAATCATTGTTTCATACTTGAATGTTTAAATTTCTTTTAAAGTTGATTGTCTCATAGGCAAAGAATTTGGAGAACATTATTCCAACATTTTTATATGAACAACCTGTACTGACAATCTGTTATTTCTAGGTTGGATTAAAACCTGGTGGTCTTTTTGTCCTGAAGGGAAATATTGCAAGAAGCGGTAATTTGCTTCATTTACCACTTTTCTTAGTATTATGATAAAGTTACCACAGCTGTTTCCAATACTACCAAGTTTACCATGCCAATATGCCATAAGAAAGTGCGTGTGTTGGATTCATTTTGGAAGACTAAACTGATGGAATAGAACAATTTTCAGCTAGAGAATGAATAGTTCTGAACTAATCAACTGTATTGATTTGTAGGGTTCGTGTTAGATACAGAAGACTGGAGTATCACCAGGTCCGACTTGTACTTTAAGGAGCTCTTTTGTCAATGTGGATTGCATCTTTACAAATTAAAAGTTACATGTAAGACTTTGTGCAATGACCTAATATCTCTAGAATTTGACATGGACCTTATGCTCTAGTATTCCGTTGTTTTTTGTCTTTTCATTTTTCATTGCTGATAACTGATTAGTCTAGATTCTAGAAGTGGGAAAGAAATATTTAAGATGTGAATGGACAGAGTTTAACGAAAGATTTCGACTTTACATTGTGTGTTGACTTCATACCATGTGGCCTGCAGATTTTTGCTGGGTATGTGTTGTTTATTGTATTAATGCCAAGTTGCCAATTTTCTTAATGAATTGAGTTCGCTATCCCTAACTGGAAATTAGTTTGCTGTCTCATAACTTTAAAACGAAGTGAATCAGTTGAGCACGATTTGTTTGGTATGACGCAGCAGTTCGTCGAATTTGATTGAACATACTGCCTAATTCATTTTAATAACTAATTTATCAAATGACAGTCGTGTAATTTCCATGGAAGCTCTCGCGCCTTTAGCAAGGTTTGCTTCGTTTCTGATGCGTGTTTTCCTTGCGTCAGGATCAAAAGGGATTGCCTGAGGGATTATTCGCTGTGAAAATGTATGCATTAACTACTGATTTGCCAAAGAACGTGCATCGGACCAGATCTAAATTGCAAGCCAATACACCCGGGCTCATCAAGCGAGGACCTAAACTTACGTAGTACAAGGATTATTTTCTTTTTGACAGTAGTTTTTGGTCTTTAGTTATTGGAATATGCCATTTTTTCCTGTCCATGTGCTGCAGCTTATACTTATGCAACAACCAGTTTGTATTCAGCTGCAGATTTTGTACTATGATGTTCTTGACGATTCATTGTTTTCTTTTTCTTGTATACATGGCACTTGAAAAGCCCAAATAGCCATTTCTATTATTCTATACATCAATTTTCCGACCTTAACGTAGTGTTGTGTTCTTTGCATAGCATAATAGAATATTTACTCTATAGAAGCTGTTGAAAGAGGCGAGGGTTCTGAAACCATGAAAGTGCATCGATAAATAAAAGTTTACAATCCAAGCATCCCACATGAAAATTACAGCATGTTAGGATAGTGCATACGAAACTTGCTTCTCTCTGTTATCAGATTTACAAAGTTCCGTGCATTGAAAGGTTCATCGTGTTTCCCTGCGCTTGTGCCCTTTACCTCTTTCTGCATGTAATCTTTCATGATTATGAGATGCTAAAACCCTGCAACACTCGTAGGCTCTACTCATGATATCGAAGACTTGACCCAAAGTTATTTGTTGGTTGCTTGAAAGATCTGTGCACATTAGCCCTAGCCCTATTGCTTGTTTAGCTTGATCAGAAGTGTTCTCTGTCAATTCCATTTTTTGGTCTATCACCTTCTGAAAATTTCCAGGATAGTGCAGTCTGATATGCTCAAGAAAACCAGCCTCACCCTGTTCAAATTCTTCTTGCGGGCGCTTGTTCACTAGCATCTCTAGGAGGAGCACTCCAAACTTGTACATCTCTGAAATATTATATTTTAGATTTTGATATGTTAGTCAAATTATATATATGTATGAAGAAAAGAGAGTTTTATGTAGCTTAGTAAACTGAGACTCACTTCTGCTGCTGCTGCTGCTTTGATCCTGAATCTTGAACCTCGAAATTTGAGGCTCCAGATTTTCAGACAACAAGATACTGCTTGTTTTGAGGTCATAGCCAACTCTAGGCCATTCCTCTTGTAGATAACACATGCCTTCCACAACCCCCATCAAAATTTTCAACCTGTGTTTCCATGGGGTACTATTTGACTTCATTAACCATATCTCAAGGCTCTCTCCTTCCATCCATTCGGTAACCATGGCCCTCAACCTTCTGTTATCACACCAGCCCAATACATGAACCAAATTCTTATGGCATAATTGAACCAGAACTTTGCATTCTTCAATCAATTTCGGGTGGGTTTTGCCTTTGTAAACCTCAATCCTTACATCAGTTCCATTTCTTAAAGTTCCTTTGTATATGTCAACTGCTTCACTCTTTCCCATCAAATTCCTTTTCGAAAACTCATCGGTAGCTGCGTTGAGCATTGCTGGTGTAAATCGGTGGTTTATTTGAAGCATTCGGGGAAGGGAATCAGGCCTGTGGAAACAAAGCCACCCCAAGCAGCACACAATGAGAATGACAAAAATTGGAAAACCAACCAACAAGATTACGGCCTTGATCCTGAAGTTTTTCCGGTCAGGAAGGAGACCAGAGTGGAGAAAACACGAAGAGTTAAACCGCGTAAAGAACGGGGAATCGGAAATTTTACTCTCTGAGAAGTGATTGTACGACAAATTAAAAATTGTGAGGTTGGTAAGGGGAGAGAAGTTCTCTATTGGGACATCACCATGGAGGTCATTATGGCTCATATCAAGAGCTTGAATTTGAGTGCATTGAAGAACATCAATAGGAAACTCGCTGTCCAACGAATTGTTGGAAAGATCAATTGTTAAGATGCTCAATGGACAATACTTCCAAAAGAAGTTGAATGACAAGTAGAGAGGCGCGATATTGGGGTGGTTTCTAAGGTCTATTTTGGGGAAGGATTCAACACAACTCGGGTTGTTGGACTCGTTGCAGAGATGGCTTGCGACAATGGTGGATTTGAAAATCTCGTCAAGGTCCATGGGTGAGGAAGTGCAGTATCTGAGAGATGGGTTCTGATGGCAGTTTTTGGTGATGGTGGAGTTGAAAGCATGAGGTGGTTTCAAATTTTTGAGGTCTTCTATGACTGATGCAGAGAGGGCTAGAGAGACTGAGGATGAGATTGTGATGAAGACGACGATGAGGATGGAAGTTGCAGAGATGGAAGAAGCCATATGGAGAAGTCGTTTGTGTGTGTTTGAGTTTGGACTTCGATTTTTGAAATTTTAAATAGAGTTAGAACGGTTAAAAAAGAAGTGGGGGACTGGGAAGTCCATTACTTCACGTTGAAGGATCATTATGGAGGTTACATTAAGCAGTTTGATTTCTAGTACAAGCGTTTTTGGGCGGGATATTTGATTTCTATAATATATATATATATATATATATATATTATGTATATATCAATCTTTTTATGAAAATTAAATTTAAAATCACGTATTAAATAATCAATAAAAAAATCACTAAATTGTAATGCTAGTGACAAAAATAGAAACTAATTTAATTCTAAACAAATCTTGCATTTCGGATGAGGCCGAGGTAATCAGCAACCCAAGAACTGTTAGCAGGACGATCCAATGAGCTTAGTAAGGATTTCACGATTGCAGCTACCAGGAAGATCACAGAGTGACATTCAGAGGCAGAGGTTGAAGACTCATTATCAGGTATTTCTTCACAACCTAACTAATAGCTAGAAATCGAGATTAGCTCGATTGGTTTAGGATAGAATCTTCTTTCTTCTACCTAATTCTGGTGATTAGAAACAATGAGAATTGATGATGATTGTAATAGAAGAATCGTGCACTCTATGTATTTGTTGTATTGCTTGAATGAGATGAACAAAGTTTTCTGGAAATTTCTCAGTGTAGAATACCACTACCCAAAACTCATAGGGTAACATCTTGCTATGCAACATGGACTTTGCCATCTCCACAATTGTCTTGTTCTTCCTCTCAGCAACCCCATTTTGTTAAGGGGAGTAAGCAACAACTAATTGCCTTTCTATTCCAGCTTCATCACAAAACTCCTGAAATGTATTTGATGTGTACTCTCCCCCTCCATCACTTCTTAATTTCTTTACTTTGAAACCACTCTGCATTTCCACCATTGCCTTAAAAAATTTAAACACATTTAGCACCCCTGATTTGTGTCTAATGAAGTAGATTTAGCACATTCTTGTATGATCATCTATGAAGGTAAGAAAATAGAGATTACCCCCAAAGGTTTCAGTTTGCATTGGACCACATACATTAGAATGTATGAGTTCTAGTGGAGTTGAGGTCGTCCATGCCTCTTCAGTGTTAAAAGGGGTCACATGGAGCTTCCCTGTGATGCACCCTTCACATAGTGTCTTATCTTCAATCAACTTGGTAGCCTTGTCACCATATCTTTCTGTCTGAACATCTGAAGACTGGTATGATTAAGATGTCCAAACCTCATATGCTACAACTCCATGCTTTCCCTTGCTTCTACTTTTCTAGCCACTGGAAAAGCATAATCCAGTGAAAGCTTGAAGCATCTACTACCTGTCATAGGAACCCTTGCAACCATGTGCTTCATTTTTGTATCTTCATAGACATCTACTGCTTGATCCCCAAACACAGTACAATAGCCATGTTCAATCATCTATCCTACACTTAATAGGTTCTCATCCAATCCAGGTACAAGCATAACATCCCTAATGTACTTGACACCTTGACTAGTGTGAACAAGCAAAGAGCCCTTCCCAACAGCTTGAACAAGGTCACATGTTTCCATTTTCGCTTTCACATTCTGAGTCCTGTCAATATCCGACAATAGGGACTCATGACCTGTCATGTGGTTGCTGCAGCCACTTCTTCATTTTTCTCAACATAAGCAGAGTGACATGCATAGAACAGATTCCCTTCAATTTTCTTTTCTAGTTCCTTCACTTGCTGTGTCATATTTGCATTCTGTTTGACACGACAGTCTTTAGCAATATGGCCAGACTTTCCACACTTGAAACATTTATACATGTTCTTGATCCAACAAGGTCCATAGTGGTTTATGTGACAAGTTTTGCAAGCATGTTTTGTTTCACTATCCTCACTTTTTTGAAATTCAGACTGCTTGTTCTTAGAACCAAATCGGTTCTTATTGAAATTCCAGTTTTTACCATTCCCTTTCTTCTTGTAACTTCCCTGATTTGATATGAACTGTTCATTGGACTGATTTTACATATTCATACTAGAGAAAGTTTTCTCTACATCATTGTCATAATGCATCTCCAAATGCTGATCAAAAGCTCTTATAGATGTAGTGATGCTTTCAACACTAATAGTATCAAGATCTCTAGTTTCTTCTAGAATAGAAACAATAGAATCATAGGACTTGGTTAAGTTAATAAGGATTTTTTGAGCTAAACGTTTTTTAGTTATAGTTTCTCCATATGTCTTCATTTGATTAACAGCTCTCCCAGGCCTCACCTTAGAATCACCTCTAAACTCTTGTTTCAGGACATCCCAGGCCTTCTTTGCACTTTCTTCACTTGAAATTCGAGGAAAAATTTCTTCAAACACTGCATTCTGGATCAGATTCAGAGCCTTGGCATTTCGGATCTGATCTGCCTTAGTCTGTTCAGTCTCCACCTCTTCATCATCACTGTCATATTCAATATCAGGTATGACTTGCTCAACAATTCTCCATAGATTCGTTGCTTTTAATGTTGTCTTCATCTTGATGTTACATAAATCATAATTGATTCTTGTGAAGATAGGTAACTTGGGATCACCACCAGCTCCAGCCATCATTCCTTGAATCACAAGAAATTGCAGCTACCACTTCACAGAAAACAGACACCCTAGAGACAGCAGATCTTACTGCTTTGATACCATGTTAGCAGGACGATCCAGTGAGCTTAGTGAGGATTTCACAATTGCAGCTACCATGAAGATCACAGAGTGACATTCACATGCAGAGCACACTCAGAGGCAGAGGTTGAAGACTCATTATCAAGTACTTCTTTACAACCTAACTACTAGCTGGAAATCGAGATTAGCTCGATTGGTTTAGGCTATAATCTTCTTTCTTCTACCTAATTTGGTGATTGGAAACAATGAGAATTGATGATGATTGTAACAGAAGAATCGTGCACTCTATGTGTTTGTTGTATTTCTTGAATGAGATGAACAAAGTTTTCTGAAAATTTCTCAGTGTAAAATACCACTACCTACTGAGCATTCATCTTCTCGTTTTCTCATTAATTCACTCATTACATGATCTTTCACACATATATCCGTGCACAAACTCACACACCTATTGAGAGAAACGGTTAGAGAAGATTCCTAGTGACATCATCACACTCGCACACTCCTTACTGCCTAGATAACAGCTTACCCTTACACATTCACAATCACTAATAGAATTTTCTTACTCACTCACACACATTTGCTCACACACGATTACATTGAATTGCTATTTACCACTTCTGATTCATTTAAGCACCCAAGTCACTCTCAGTGATTAGGCTTAAACACCAACCAGAACTTGATACGAGATGACGCGACCCATCTTAATCCCTTCAAGATTAACGCGGGATGTACCATGCTCCCATCTGACACGAAGTGTCAGACAAGGGATAACTCAAACCTCATCCCTTTCGGGGCTTCCAGAGCACGCTAGGATCGATAGAGGAGTGTGATGTCTCGGTCACTGCTACAGCCCGCATCCGTGATCAACCTGAAGGGTATTAAAACCATTAAAAAATGTGAGTGGACGAAAAATCAATAGTTTAATAAAAAAAACATTTCATAAGAAGACATTTATGCCCTTCACTAAAAAGCATGCATATATACATTCGAAAACCAATAATCAAACCATTTACTTTAATTAAATCAATAGGGCCTTAGCCCAAAACCATAAATCCAAGTATATGGGAATCAGCCCAAAACCTTAAATCCAATCATGTGGACCACTGCCCAAAATCACCAACACTGAAATACCATTTCATAAATCTAATGAATCTGAAATCCAAATATATAATCCAGTAAATCCATAAATCACAATCCAATCAAACACCGTTATATACCAATCATCGGCATCTCAGATGCCTGGCGTCCCAGACGCCTGACGTCTTAGATGTCATGTCACGGTCTAACGCTACGCGTGCCGCTCGGGGTCTCTTCGAGCCTATCTATGACATCCCAGGTGCCTGACATCTCAGACGTCTAATAATATCAATCCTGCTCGTGAGTCACCCTATACAGGCAATGCGCCGTGACTACCCAAGTATCTCAGGCAACTGGAGGAGACCATCCACATATCCTCATATCAGGATGGTATAGGGAAAAAAGTTTATAAAAAATTTTTCAAAATATTTCAAAGGGACCATTCCCGGAATACCATTTCTATAAAATCACCATAAATCCAGAAATCCAAGTACTCAAATCCAATCCATTTTATAGGTCTCCGAACCCGAAATCACATTTATAGCCACAAATGGGACTCATGCCCAATATCATACTCAATTGGGGCTCTAGCCCGATCATGTAAACCAAATGGGCCTCTAGCTTGATATCTCATTAAATCAAATGGACTCCAAGTTCGATAGTTTCCAAATCAAATGGGTCTCATGCCCGATTCCATACTTCCAAATCCAAGACCATTCTATCAAAAAATTATTGAAAACACAAGCACATATAAGTCAAACATAAAATCATACACCTCGAAATATGTACAAATACGTAAATACCAAATACCACAAATATACGTATTCAAAGAATTCAAAACATAGATATAAAACATATAAAACAGTTATGCATGCATCATGTTTAGAAAATAAGTGTCCACTCATAGACCGTCCTATCTGCCGTCTCGATACACGTGCTATAAGCCTTCTGAGGCTAAATCACCATGATCGGAACATTCAAACCTGTCCAAATCACACCTGAAGGTGACTAATCAATTATACAAGTCTATAGGATGAACCCCTACAACTCCCGAAACAGTCAATGTGTCATGGACACGATTCCCTAGGTGAAAAACTTCGATTTGACTAACATAACGATCTCTGATCAACCCAAAACCACCACCATTGAATCCGGATCGTCAAAATTCTTAAAATGACATTGGGCTCACCTTGAAATTCGAGCCCACGCACCCCACGAGCTTGGTCAACCCAAAAGTCAACGTTGTTGAAAAGTCAACGCTGATGTCAACATGACGTCAGCACTAACAACCCTGACAGTGCCACGTGTCAAGTTCCCATTGGTCCATGTTTGACATGTTAGTCTGAAATTGTTAGATCTGACATGATGACGTCATCGCTGGCGTCATCAGTCATCCCTGACCTCAGTCGGGTTCTACAACCGGGTCGTGTAGACCCGCGATGTTGACCCGGCCGGTTCTCCCTACTCCTGCCACCATTTTCGACTGGGTTTGTTCCTACATGCTCGCCTAAACCTAGCCTAGGGTTCTGTGGATTCAAAAACTACAAAAACATTCGAGATTCATACCTCTGATTCAAAACCCGCAGCCCGGAATCCTTCTCTCTGTTCTTCACTTTCTCGACTACCTGGATCCACGAAACCAACACCAAACAGCTCGTTCACGGCCCTATAATGACCCCTATGACATTAAATCAATCCATACACGTCAAGATTAGAAGTTTCGAAAAATGAAAAAATAGGGAGTTTTGGGTTTTTCGGGTTTCCAGCCTACCTCCGCCGTGGACTGCCGTGAACTCCTCCCCATCGTCTTCACTGGCCTCCTAGCTTCCTTCCACATCCAGATTTTCACTGTCTATGGCCAAGTTGATTTGTTGTGATTGTTAAGGCTTGGTGAAGGTTTGCTCTTTCACGGTTTTAGGGAGAAAGTGAGATGATGAAGATAATAAAGATGATGAAGATGAAGGGTGGGGATGAGAGATAATTGATGAGATGAAAAGATGATGGGTGGTGAGCATTGTGAGATGAGAGATGGGTGAAATAATATATATATATATATATATATATATATATATAAACCAACCAATGGGACAAGATCCCCTTTTTGTGAAATTTGGGCCATAGGATGAGTGACACTTGTCACACATCCAAGGGTCCACTTGTCACTCATCAGTCACTCAATACTTTATTATTATTTTAATCGAATCTCGGGATGTAGGCTTAACCGATCTCGGTTCCGTGACCATAACTTCTCCGTTCGACGTTCGATTTCGACGTGCCGCCTGTTTACGGACTTGTGACGTCTCGATCTACGTCATGGTCATTGGTCCTCGTATGTATGACTCTCCAGGTCAAAACTCAACATTTTGCCCAATACTAGGGACAAAACGGTCATTTTACACCGTCCATCCGATTTATCTCGACTAATCCCCGATTAATTACGATAATCCATAATTAATTAATATTTAATCACCATATTCGAGACAGGTCGTTACACGAGAGTTCAATATATCTATAATAAGAAGTCAGGGTTGTTCATCGCCTAGACGTGTGACAGGACCCATCCCAATCCCCCCGGGATTAGTGCGGGATGACCCTGCTCCCGTCTGACACGAAGTGTCAGACAAGGGATATTTTCGACCTTCGCCCTTTCGGGCTATCAGAGTACGCCAGGATCCGGAGGAGGCATGTGATATCTCGATCTCTGCTACAGTCCACATCCGCTGTCAACCTGAAGGGTATTAAAAACAGAAAGACTGTGAGTGGACAAAAATAAAGATTTTATAAAACATTTCCATAAAAGACATTTATACCCTCCACTAAAAAGCATGCATGCATAGTAAAACCATTTATCCAATAATATATGTTAAAACATCCATAAATAGGGTCACAACCCCAAGTTCCGTAAATACAAGTCACACGGGCTCCTGCCCAAAACCAATTTACAGAAAATCAGAACATAGTAAGCATATGTGGGATCTCAGCCCAAATCCATTTATCATCATAAAACACAGTTTTCCCAAACCATTTGAAACCATGTTTATCCAATATATTCATATCCAGAACCTGTCACGGTAAAATAAAGCTACACGTGTGCTAACCGGGGTCTCAAACCCAAGTCTCTTCAGGGTCCACCCAGGTCAATGTCCGTAGATCAATGACCCTCCCTGGAGGTAACGAACCATGCCCATCCTGAGAGTAAGGAACCCAACTGGGGGGCGACTCCACTCAGTCAGTGCTCCGTGACTACTCCGGGGTCCACCCAGGCCAACGACCCTCCCCGGAGGAGACAATCATATATATAGGATGGAATATGAAAAACCTTTTGAAATCATTCTTTAAACCTTTCAAGGATTCATGCCCGGCCCCCATAAGCCGTCATGAACCATAAAATCCTTTCATGGGTTCATGCCGGTTCCCATAAACCGTCCCGTAAATCCATTTCAGGGGTTCATGCCGGTTCCCATAAACCGTCATGACCCGTAAAAACCATTTGTAATACATAACTGGGCACTAGGCCCGAATTCACATAGAAACTGGACCTCTGGTCCGAATCGTAAACCAATTGGGCCTCCGGCCCGATTCCGTAAATCAAATGGACCGCAAGTCCGAGAATTACCTTTTCAAATCCAAAATTATTTCATTTAGACCAATAAAGACCTACAGCCCCGTATAGGCACCGTATAGGGCCGAAACCTCGAAATACGTGCCTATACGTAACCACACATCCAAATGCACTCATGGCAACACAAACAAGTATTTAAAACATATAATAAACATTTATGCATGCACCAATTTAGAAAACAAGGTCCACTCACAGACCGTCCGAAGCCGCGTCTCGATACGCGTGCCATACGGCTCCCCGAGCCGATCACTGTCACCGGAACTTCCAAACCTGTCCAAATTAATTTAGAGGGTTACTAACTACTTATATAACCCCTCACTAAAGCCCCGTAATTTTCCCGTATTTTTAACTATTTTTAATCCCGAACCGAAATCTTCCGAGGCCCCGAAACATATCGAGACGGTGTCCGATCGACTCGAAACCAGTCCCAAAATGTTCGTTACATCGAATAGATGATTTCGTATGTTGAACACATCCCCAGAAACCCTAGCACGCGCTGCCACGCGCCGCCCAAAGGCCCCTGCGCGTGGGCCTCACGCGCCGCTACAGTGCCGTCGTCCTCCCTCGATCGAACCGGTCCGACCGGCCCGGTCCGGTCCAACCTCTGCAACTGGACCGGCGTAACCGGTCCAGGGCTTCTTCTCCCTCATTTTTGGTCCGATTTCCTCCATTCCAATTCCTAAATTCCTATTTTAATGTTTTCTACCAATCCCAATTAACAAAACTATCAAAAACCCACCGAAACCCATGGTTCCAAAATGAACCTCACGGTTCTGTTTTTCCATTTTCCCTTCCATGGCTTCCCAGCCGTCCTACACCATACAAACCCTCTTAAAACGCCCTAAGCAACCTATTTAAATCAACCAAACCATCTAAATCGTTCCATAATCATTAAATCGAATTTAAATGGGTTTTGGGCCTAACCGGGTAATCTTCTCGGGTTCAAGGCCGCCGTCCACGGCGGCGTGGCTTCCAGCCGGCCACCATCGTCCAGTCTTCATCCTCTGCTCGCTCCTGACCTCTCAGTCATGATCAGTGGGGTTCAGTTTTGGATTGGGGAGGGAGAATGGATCGGTTTGGTGTTTGGGTGGAAGGAAGATAAATGATCGATGAAGGGATGGTATGCATGTATGGGTGAGATTGGCCAGTGGATGGGTGACAAGTGTCACTCATCCATTGGTTGCTGAAAAGTAACTGGACCCACTAAAGACAAACTGCACTTTTTGTCTCGTAAAACGTGCCATCATGAATAGTAACTGGGAACTTCCGTGAACCGTAACTTCGTCGTCGAACGTCCGAATTCGACGTGCCGCCTGTCTACGGATTCGTATCGTCCTTATCTACGTAACGGTCTTCGGCCCTCGGCCATCGGACCTCCCGATCAAAAAGTCAACTTTTGACCTCCTATTCACCCAAATTACCAAAATGCCCCTAAACTTCCGAACGTCATAACTTCCTCCTCGAATGTCGGAATTGAACGTGCCACCTGTCTATGAACTCGTGACGTCACGAACTACGTCACGGTCATCGGTCAAAGTCCATTTGACTGGCCGATTGAAAAGTCAACGTTTTGCCACCACCAAGGGCAAAACGGTCATTTCGCATCGTTCGTCCGATTTCGCTCTACTAATCACGGATTAGCCTCCCTAATCGTGATTAGTCACTAATCTAATCATGAAATTCGGGACGGGTCGTTACAACCTTCCCTCCTTAATTAATTTCGTCCTCGAAATTCCAACCGACCTAATTCCAACCGTTCTTTCCTCCTTAATTAGTTCCGTTCTCGAAACGCCAACTATTCTGATTCCACATCCATCTCGTGGAAAGTAGAATCGACCCCGAAACACGTGTACACTTGTACACCCACTAGTCAACATAAACCTCGTCTGCAACCAGACGTACCACTAACACTCATGTCACATCGTCTACATTCGATCACGTCGAATAGCAGAAGTCGAACGCTCCGAACTGACACCACCTGTCAGTATCAGAGTAGCCCAAGTATCCTATGATCGACCCACTTGTCAAACCTACCCTTTCGCTAACATAAACAACTCTACGGTTCCTTCTTCAATCTCCAACCTATCTTGACGTCTGCTCCCACTAGGAGTCACCAAACCGCACTCAACGATCTACGTTGACACCTCCGACAAACTGTCACCACTTGACAGTCGTCAATCGAAAACTGTCACTATACTCACTCGTGGTTACACTAACCACCAACTCACTCAACCATGGGTAAACACTCACCCACAAAGAATTTCACTCAATCTGTGTGTAACTAGACCCATCGGAACTACTATGACCCAATGCACAGTATCCAATGTCCGGTCCACGTCCCCGACTAATCCGATGGTATCGAACCAATCCGACTACCAACTCGCTCACCAACGTATCACTGGTATATCCAGAATACCGCTACCAGACACCACAAGCCTATCCAGTATCCTACCTCGAACAACGTACAAGGTACGTACATCTACCCATCAATCAGACTACAACCACCTAGGTCATAGCCAATCACGCTTCTATAATGGAGTTCATCTGTCCAATCCAGTACCAGACAGATCAAAAACTCCGACCCATTATCCATTTCCAAATCCGAATCCGAATCCGTAATTTCGTAAGAAATCCCGAATCCAAACCCAGAAATCATATCCATAAACATGTCCAAATTCGAATCCGAAATTATTATTCCGTAGATAGCATTTGGAATAACCATTCCGAACCCAATTTCATAAAAAGGAAATCCATTGTCAAGCTCCAGAATCAAATCCTGAATCGTCACCCAGAATCCGATTCCAAAACCCAAATATAGAAATCCTCTTTAAAGTTCCAAAATCAAATCCTGAATCGTCATCCAGAAATCTGATTCCAAAACCTGAAATATCGTTCACGTCTACCGAGACACACTATACCCGAACCTATCGGATATCTGCTCAACCGATTACCACATTACCATCGATTGACTTCCTAGGGAAGTCAATCCCAACATCAACACAACACTAGGTCAGACAAAATCCGACCTCGTCAGACACCTACTCATCGGACAACTACTCAGGCGAGTAGTAAGCCATATGGGATTTACCTCGAAAAGAAGTTCAGTCCCATCATGCTCCACTCAACCAAGTAAGAGTGATAAACTCTCCACCTATCTGGATCATCCAAATCACGATCCAGATCCAACACTACGTCAACCGACCATAGACGTCACGATCCCCGATCGTCACGACGTCCAAAGTCCTTAACCATTTCCCACATCTAAATAGATTAGTCAACGACGAGACACGCCGAGACTGTGGGTTCTCACTGAGTACCTCGTATCGATCCTTGGCATTCCACCGTGGAAAACCAAGAATGATCGAATAAGCCATCCTACGTGAATGCAAACAACACTCGCTGCACTCACCACGTCCTGTAACCTAACATCGTCTGCCACCAAGTAGAAAATGAGAAATCTCAGTCACCTAACTTGATATACTCATCTCCTCCTGATGGTCCAGAACAAATCCCGGGTCCACCAACCAATACACAATCAGTGTACTAGAGGCAACCAACAACATCTATATCATCAACGTCATCTACCATCATCAATCATGGTAGAATCCGAGAAGTCACCCAAACGACTTCGACATACCCAATACCAATGCGGAAAACCCGCATTCCTCTCGTCACCTCAATCGCAACCTCTCGCGATTTCGAAGTTCCAACAAAATTGGAAACAACATACCCGGACATCAACCACGTGTCCCCGTTAGACTGGTTATGGACACATGCCCATTTACGACCGTATATGTACATCCAAAAGGATGTCAATTCATCCTAATCTGATGTACCACTCTACTGAAAAGTCACAACAGACCCCTGTTGTGATCTGCAGCCAAATCTCTGCATACCGCCGTATCTGACCAATCCTGACCAATTCTGACCAACTGGTCGCTAAACCCCGCGACAGAACGAGTCTGACCAACCGGTCACTAATCCGTCAGGATATTACTCGATCCTCACTCCTCAACTACCGCTGGATCCTCTCCAGTCCGTCACTATCCGTGATTCACTCCCGAACCACAGATACCAATCATAAGCCCATCACGTCGGAGTCACACCCCGACTCGTAACTCACCGTCATCACAATCACCGGCACCAGCACCAGCACTAGTACCAGTACACCACCTGTCAGCATCAGCACAAAGTGTGCCAATCAGACAACTCTGGATCTCCGCTCATACCGAACGATGATCCCGTACCTTTGCTCAAATAGGAGAAATTCTGCCTCCTTCGTACCCAACACCTCTGGGTACAGTTACCCTGACAACTCATACTAGAAGAAGAAACGTCCCCTGAACGTCGCCGTCTTATTCTGCGATCGCACTCAACCGTAACCAAGTCGAATCCAGAATCACTACCCACACATATGCGTTATTCACGCACCTCGTACCATCGTCACGACTGACAATCCCATCGTCACAATCGTCACGACAACCTGAGTCTACTCAACCAGATAAAATTCGACTACGTCTATCGATAGTAGCGTCTGCCACAACCTCGTGCAGACCTAACGACTAGACATCCAGACTCCGCATCCAACGGAATCAACTGCCTGTACCAACTACTCTGTATCCCACTCAGGGATTCCATCGACAAGTACCAACCCTGGTAACTTGTCCAAACCATCTCTAACTAGTCGTAATTTGACTAAACCAATGTCGTCTACCAGGTCACCCACGACCTTAGTTGCACCAACCCACAACTGAAGTAGCACGACAACCAACTCGGTCTAACCGATACGTACAACCCTGACTGCGAAGTGCAGTCCCAATACAAGCTAACATGACTAGACCGACTAACGAATCCAAATCCGGATAGTCATCCAAGTCAAACCACTCGTCAACTCACATCTTCGAACCATACACCCAAGGTAGGGTTCCACGATCACACCTATGGTCACGCTGACCCCAACTGCGGAAAGCAGTAAAATCCACGCTCTGACCGACCCCGCGATCTTGACATCGTAAAGACGTCAATCCAATCCTACCATCAAGCCAATAAGGATTCCCCGAATCCGGCTACCAACTGCCGACTGCAGTAAATCCATTTAACTCATCATAATCTGACCATCTAATGGTCACAACATCGAATCAGTCGTTGGAACCGATCCTACGACATCGTGAAGACGATCCCAACTAACCGTCTCACGATCACACTCCAGAATACGAACACGTTAATCCTTCCGTAGGGTCCCACACTGTCAACCTTGACAGAACTATGGCAACCCCGGCCTCAAATGCCGAACCAAGGCATGCCAATCCTACTAACTATCGTACAGGAACCCTAACAATCAGGTTGACCACGAACTGCAGCCCCTTGAGATATCACATCCTCGACCAGCATACATACTCCAAGAGCTCCGCGGTTGCTCGAATAGAGACAACCCCGCTCTAATAAGCATCCTACGAGCAATCCTATGCTCTGATACCACGCTGACAGTATCAGAGCATCCTGGGTATTTGATGAGCTATCCGAGTTCTGATACCACGTTGACAGGACCCATCCCAATCCCCCCGGGATTAGTGCGGGATGACCCTGCTCCCGTCTGACACGAAGTGTCAGACAAGGGATATTTCCGACCTTTGCCCTTTCGGGCTATCAGAGTACGCCAGGATCCGGAGGAGGCATGTGATATCTCGATCTCTGCTACAGTCCACATCCGCTGTCAACCTGAAGGGTATTAAAAACAGAAAGACTGTGAGTGGACAAAAATAAAGATTTTATAAAACATTTCCATAAAAGACATTTATACCCTCCACTAAAAAGCATGCATGCATAGTAAAACCATTTATCCAATAATATATGTTAAAACATCCATAAATAGGGTCACAACCCCAAGTTCCGTAAATACAAGTCACACGGGCTCCTGCCCAAAACCAATTTACAGAAAATCAGAACATAGTAAGCATATGTGGGATCTCAGCCCAAATCCATTTATCATCATAAAACACAGTTTTCCCAAACCATTTGAAACCATGTTTATCCAATATATTCATATCCAGAACCTGTCACGGTAAAATAAAGCTACACGTGTGCTAACCGGGGTCTCAAACCCAAGTCTCTTCAGGGTCCACCCAGGTCAATGTCCGTAGATCAATGACCCTCCCTGGAGGTAACGAACCATGCCCATCCTGAGAGTAAGGAACCCAACTGGGGGGCGACTCCACTCAGTCAGTGCTCCGTGACTACTCCGGGGTCCACCCAGGCCAACGACCCTCCCCGGAGGAGACAATCATATATATAGGATGGAATATGAAAAACCTTTTGAAATCATTCTTTAAACCTTTCAAGGATTCATGCCCGGCCCCCATAAGCCGTCATGAACCATAAAATCCTTTCATGGGTTCATGCCGGTTCCCATAAACCGTCCCGTAAATCCATTTCAGGGGTTCATGCCGGTTCCCATAAACCGTCATGACCCGTAAAAACCATTTGTAATACATAACTGGGCACTAGGCCCGAATTCACATAGAAACTGGACCTCTGGTCCGAATCGTAAACCAATTGGGCCTCCGGCCCGATTCCGTAAATCAAATGGACCGCAAGTCCGAGAATTACCTTTTCAAATCCAAAATTATTTCATTTAGACCAATAAAGACCTACAGCCCCGTATAGGCACCGTATAGGGCCGAAACCTCGAAATACGTGCCTATACGTAACCACACATCCAAATGCACTCATGGCAACACAAACAAGTATTTAAAACATATAATAAACATTTATGCATGCACCAATTTAGAAAACAAGGTCCACTCACAGACCGCCCGAAGCCGCGTCTCGATACGCGTGCCATACGGCTCCCCGAGCCGATCACTGTCACCGGAACTTCCAAACCTGTCCAAATTAATTTAGAGGGTTACTAACTACTTATATAACCCCTCACTAAAGCCCCGTAATTTTCCCGTATTTTTAACTATTTTTAATCCCGAACCGAAATCTTCCGAGGCCCCGAAACATATCGAGACGGTGTCCGATCGACTCGAAACCAGTCCCAAAATGTTCGTTACATCGAATAGATGATTTCGTATGTTGAACACATCCCCAGAAACCCTAGCACGCGCTGCCACGCGCCGCCCAAAGGCCCCTGCGCGTGGGCCTCACGCGCCGCTACAGTGCCGTCGTCCTCCCTCGATCGAACCGGTCCGACCGGCCCGGTCCGGTCCAACCTCTGCAACTGGACCGGCGTAACCGGTCCAGGGCTTCTTCTCCCTCATTTTTGGTCCGATTTCCTCCATTCCAATTCCTAAATTCCTATTTTAATGTTTTCTACCAATCCCAATTAACAAAACTATCAAAAACCCACCGAAACCCATGGTTCCAAAATGAACCTCACGGTTCTGTTTTTCCATTTTCCCTTCCATGGCTTCCCAGCCGTCCTACACCATACAAACCCTCTTAAAACGCCCTAAGCAACCTATTTAAATCAACCAAACCATCTAAATCGTTCCATAATCATTAAATCGAATTTAAATGGGTTTTGGGCCTAACCGGGTAATCTTCTCGGGTTCAAGGCCGCCGTCCACGGCGGCGTGGCTTCCAGCCGGCCACCATCGTCCAGTCTTCATCCTCTGCTCGCTCCTGACCTCTCAGTCATGATCAGTGGGGTTCAGTTTTGGATTGGGGAGGGAGAATGGATCGGTTTGGTGTTTGGGTGGAAGGAAGATAAATGATCGATGAAGGGATGGTATGCATGTATGGGTGAGATTGGCCAGTGGATGGGTGACAAGTGTCACTCATCCATTGGTTGCTGAAAAGTAACTGGACCCACTAAAGACAAACTGCACTTTTTGTCTCGTAAAACGTGCCATCATGAATAGTAACCGGGAACTTCCGTGAACCGTAACTTCGTCGTCGAACGTCCGAATTCGACGTGCCGCCTGTCTACGGATTCGTATCGTCCTTATCTACGTAACGGTCTTCGGCCCTCGGCCATCGGACCTCCCGATCAAAAAGTCAACTTTTGACCTCCTATTCACCCAAATTACCAAAATGCCCCTAAACTTCCGAACGTCATAACTTCCTCCTCGAATGTCGGAATTGAACGTGCCACCTGTCTATGAACTCGTGACGTCACGAACTACGTCACGGTCATCGGTCAAAGTCCATTTGACTGGCCGATTGAAAAGTCAACGTTTTGCCACCACCAAGGGCAAAACGGTCATTTCGCATCGTTCGTCCGATTTCGCTCTACTAATCACGGATTAGCCTCCCTAATCATGATTAGTCACTAATCTAATCATGAAATTCGGGACGGGTCGTTACTACGTGGGTATTTATAATGGTTCTTAGTTGATGTTAGTTGTGAAATGATATATGAATACACCAAGTGAAATCCCAAAATTTTCTAGCCCAAACACATGTGGTGCTCCATGTGATTTTTTTAATTAACTCTTTCAAATTAAAAATCAAACTTACATAATTAAAAATTAAAATTAAGAAAAATAAAACTCTAAATCAATTCCTTCTTGTCAAACTCCACCAACAAAAAACACTAACGGCCTCCATCAATAACGTTGTCGAACTCCACCACCAAAACTCTCCATTGCGTGGTGTGAATTGATTAGTGTCCTAGAGTACTCTCGCATCTAAGTCTTGACCCAAAATCCTCAATTTCCTTCTCATCATCTCAAAATTAAAAGAACAAAAGAAAAGGAATACCTTGCCTCCACACAAGAACAAAGGTTTGAATCTTAGTCATTTTCCGATCACAACCCCACCCCCCTCTTTTTATTCGAGATTACTGCCTATGTGAGGCTTTTCGGTGTGATTTGCGCGCTATCTCCTGTTATTTGAGATTGCCACATACGTGAGGCTTTTCAGTACGTTATTCAAGATTACACAATTTATTACTTAAAATTCTCGAGTATAAAAATCATCTTATAATAAAACTAAATATGGTATAAGGCGGCTCCGCGCCTACGTGAGGCTTTTCGATGCACTCTGCACGTCATCTCGCGTTACCTAAAATTATATTATTTCTTATTTATAAATCTTGAGTCTAAAAATCATAAAATCATATAATAGAACTAAACAATGTACCAATTAATTTTTGCATAAAAAGGATGCCTAACTAGAGAGATTTTGAATTTTCCTTTGTATCCAAAAGACCCTACATCAAAATGAAAAATTCAAACTCTCTTTAACTAGTCATATTTTTATGCAAAATTTAATTTGTACATTGTTTAGTTCTATTATATGATTGGATGATTTTTAGACTCAAGATTTGTAAATAAGAAATAATGTAATTTTGGGAAATGAGAGATGATGCGCAGCTCACGCAAGCACGGAGCTGCCTTATACCATATTTAGTTTTATTATAGGATGATTTTTATGTTCAAGAATTGTAAGTAATTAATGGTGTAATCTCAAATAACGTACCAAAAAACCTCACGTATAACCCTCCTTGGGATGCAGATTACATGCACCATCCTCACTGCAAATGCGACATTTTATTATCAATAATAATCTTCCTAACTAATCACAAGTATGGAGTTTGATACTTTCCATTTGGTAGTCTAGTGGTTAGGAAAAATTCGCAGATTACACTGGAATAATCGAGGCCCAAAATTTAAGTGAGAGACCATGTCAATATATTGCTCATTCAATGCTTCAATTCCTGAGTTTTTCGTTAGGATATTTGAACATATTGAGTAATTATATATGGATCGGGTAATCTGCATCCTGAGGTTTAGATCAATCATCAGCTTTCATTGTATTAATTTGCTGTATGATCTAGCCCTTGGGATGCAGATTAATCTAATCCTGACTGGCAATATTGGAAGACTGTTGTGCAAGAATACCATGTACGGCATCCCCAACAGATCTGTGTGGGAGTATTAACAAGAGTACAAGGTTTTCTAATTAATTATCTGACTTATATGTTTTCATAGTTGTCAATTTTATGTAGAGCAAGTACTTCCGAATCAGTTTGCATTACAAATATAAAAGACAAGTTGAGCTACCAATTCTAGTTCTCCTACCTAGCTGTAGTACTTCGTTTCTAATTATATTGAAAAACATCGATTTCATCGAATTTGAATTCCCCTTCTTCTTCGATAATGAAAAGGCTAAAATTCGTCCTTTTTTTTTGGATACCAATAAATACCCTCCCAATCTCCTTATTATATGAAAAACTCCCTTGCTTGTCTGGAGGCAAGTGCTTGCTTAAAGTGTGGTGAGCAATGGCTGAATCTCCCTTGGCCTTCTTTTCTGATTTCTTGTGCTACTAGGTGGAAAGGAACTCCTCTCCAAAGTTGCTATTAAAAAACTTGCTTTATAGTCACTGTTTACTGTATTTGGTCGGAGAGATATAATCGTGTGATTTCTAACACTTGTTCTCTCCTGTCTATTGTTTTCATACGTATTTTTTATATGATTCGCTTAAGATTGTGTGATTTGAAGTTTAAGAATTCCGCTAGGAATGACCAAGCTGCTAGAAATTAGAACTTACCTAGCAATTAGGTCCCGGTCTTTTCGGCTCTAAAGTCTTGCTGTTTGGCTCCCTCGAGCTTGTTGTGTTGTTTGAGCCATAGTGCTCCCTGATTGTGCCTTCAGGCTTCTTTATTGTGGCTTTTTTTTTGGGCCTCTAGAGACAATTTGATTTATAAAAAAACAAAAATTCCTTGTAAATATATATATATATATATTATTTTTAATTTGCACTCCCCTAATTTAATTGTTAATAATTTTAATTATATTCTTTAATTTATGGGGTTTTTGTAATGCTATTAAACACTAATTATGGTGCATGTGGAGACTTTTTTTTTTTTGAATGAAAGTGTGTAGTGACATTTTTAATAAAAGTACGTGTACGTAGTGACATTTTTAATAAAAGTACGTGTACGTAGTGACATTTTTAATAAAAGTACGTGTATGTAGTGACTTTTTTAATGAAATTGTAGTGACTTTTTGAATGAAAGTGCAGCGACTTTCGTAATTGGATTAATATTTTACTCAAATTATTTATACACGTGACAATATTGAATTTTTTTAAAAAATAATTAGCTTCGATAATTTGCTTAAACTAGAAAAATGGGAAAAAAGAAATGAATCTCAAATAAAGAGAAGCCATTACATTTCTTGAAAATTAGGAATTTACAAGAAATTGGTTAGATTAGCAACTACACAATGGTTAATTAACTAGCTAGCTAGAAATTAATACAACAAAAACAACAGCAAAGTAAGAACAATACAAATAATCAGGGCCTTCATTGACAACAAAGTAATCTAGCTGCAACTCTTTTTTATCATATTATTCGGATGAGCCATTGGATTGTAGCAACTG
This sequence comes from Prinsepia uniflora, assembly GCA_032719365.1. Classification (NCBI taxonomy): domain Eukaryota; kingdom Viridiplantae; phylum Streptophyta; class Magnoliopsida; order Rosales; family Rosaceae; genus Prinsepia; species Prinsepia uniflora. Next base: position 14,460,794 of record CM064868.1, on the reverse strand, counting down.
AGCAACATTGTCCTTCAGCAACAGTTTGGATTGGATGTCACGATCGTTTGCCAGAACTTCAACAAATTCTTTCAAAACCAAGCATTTTTCTTCGGAGTAGAGCTTCTCTTGAAGAATTGGGGATGCCAGTACTTCAAGACGCCCCTCATTCATTTTCAACTTTTCTTCCTTCATTTCCTGCTTGAATTTGTACAGTTCCGCATCAAAATCCGTGTAGGTATAGATAAACCAATTCCTCAATTAAAAAATTAAGATATATCCATATATAATACAGATGAAGTCGTACCTGATGAAGCTTGAGAAGTGAAACTTGAGCCTGCAAGAACTTGACATATTTATAAGCAGATTGCAGCATTTCAGCAGTGTTCATTTTGTTGGCGCCAGGAATGAGCCTCCCAAGCTCCTGAGTCTTCTCTGTAATCCTCCTCCTCCTCTTACGCGCCGCTATGCTCTGCGGCGACAGAGTAACTGCTCCACCATTGGGCTTCTGGATGTCAACAACCTTGTGACCACTAACTACATCATTCCTCAAACCTCCACCAACATATTCACTTGGCTGGTTCGGAATTAGGGTTTGGGGAATTGGACCCAATTGTTGAGGGTGCATAAGGAACCCATCAAACGCCAGCTTTCGGCGCTTCGGGTGGGGCTGATACGGGGAACAGTCAAATTGATCGGGAAATGGGAAGATTTCCGGCGAGAGGGATGGAAAATTCATGATGTTGTGATGATGATCTGTTGGAGAATAAAAACTCGGAAGTTGTTCGAATAACGGATTGTTGTGGAAGGGAAAGTCCTGCAGACCCAAAATGCCTGAGGCTGCTAAAGCCAGCTGGTCGCCGTTGATCATCATATCGGGGTCTGGAAGCTGAACAGACTGCCAGTAGTCGTCCACCGCGCAAAAACTAGTGCTCATCATAGCCATGGAAACTGATCACAAGTCACAACAACCTGTTGCGCGCAGAAGAAGGTAAAAAAGTTAGAAAATGAAATAAGTAACTAATTAATTAAAGGAACTAAAACAAGATTTGAAAAGCTTAAGACATGCAAGAGAGACAGACCTATTGGGAGTTGGAGGTTGGTTTGTTGAATTGCAGTAGACTTAAGACGAAATTTACAAACTAATAATCTTATCAAATGTTTGTTTGTTTGTGCATAAAAGTTTGGCAACTGAAACAAGTACAAAAGACTTGCCTGCTGACTGGTGATTGCTGCGCGCTTAATTAGTATATAAGAGAGAGAGAGAGAGAGAGAGAGAGAGAGAGAGAGAGAGAGAGAGAGAGATGCGGAGGAGATCGAGTTGGTTACTTTAGGAGGAGAAACAGGAGATTAATGAGGGATTAGTATAACCACCATTCTGCTAATTAATAACCTCCTAATTACTAGCACACAACTCCCAGTACTGGATCACGATCGAACCCTTGTATTTCCAGGGTTTCCATCCACGCATTCAATGTCATATAACCTACAACCGTTACCGACTCCTAGCTCGTTGGCGGCTATAACTTAATTCCAATATATAATTGCCCTAATTAATGTTAATTCATTCATAATTCATTCCCAACGTACGTACGCATATACTGTGTTTTGTGTTTAATGTTCCCAATTAATAAATTTAATATATTTTCCCACCATACAAAATCGACCACAAAATTAATCTCGAACATCCAATTTTTTACTGATTTGAAAAACCCAAAATTTACTGTTTGAGCGGTTCGTAGATATTAGGGCAAAGTTTTAACCAAGCGTACGTACCAATATAAGTATGTAGGCAATTATACATGTATAGCAGAAATGTGATTACACAATATGAAATTATTTAAATTCCTAACTTCTCTATATTAATTAATTAAAACATAATTATTAATAAAATACGTAGTATAATTATCAATTTTTTTTAATGAGTTTCACGATCGCTAGCTAATTCAATACACCTTACAAACTAATTATTTAATTAGTACTAATTCTATTCCTTGTCCATAACTTAATGTTTCTCTCATTTCATACCAATAAACAAATCATTCCATCAAACCCTATGTACCCAATTTTGTTCGGAAAATAGAAAAGTAGTATGTAGCTAGAATTATCGTTATATGTCTACATGTATGTGCATATGTACAAGATTTTACTCAGTTAATTGTGATCTTTTAGCTTTTAGATGGATACGTTTGTTTAGAAAATAGAAAAATAGTTCGTAGCTAGTATTCTCGTTATATGTGTACGTGCATATGTACAAGGTTTTACTCACTCAGTTATTGGTACTAAAAGGGTAGGCGACTTCCCCAGTTCTTGTTCAGTGGCGGATTCAGAAATTTTTTTCAGGAGGATCAACATGTAAAATGTAAAAAATTTTGGAAAGCAAAAATATCCTTTAAAACAAAGGATAATATTAAAATTCATAATTTATACATGCTTACAAATTATAATTGTCCACAGAGACTTTTCATATCCTGAAAGCGTTGCATTATAACTTCATTATCAATACAAACAAAAATATCTCTCTCGATGTAAACAACTAAACTATCACTCAATCACTGATTTCTTATTTTGTTACGGAGTGGAGTTTTTACAATATTTATAACAGAAAATGTTCTCTTCACTGAAGCGGTTGCAACTAGTAGCACTAAGGCTAGTATAAGAAGCAAATACTCATACTTGCATACTCTATGTTTCCCCGTCTAGACCATTTCCTTCGCAAGACTACTAATTCCTTTCAAACTACAAAACACATTACTCAAATGCATATCATTAATATAAATCCCAAGTTGATCCTCAAGTGCAAAGAGTTCTCGGGAACTAAATTCTTGAGGATAATATTCAACAAAACAAAGTAGTTTGTGTTTGTCAAATGCCGAGAAGGAATTATCTAGAGTCAAACATGTCATACAAATAAGTAACTCAGTACTTACCTCGTTGAAGTGATTATTCAATTTTGAAAGTTGGTAATTAATGATATGAGCAAAGAGATCCACACGATAATGATGATAGTTTGTGAGCTTTGCCGCCACACATTTAGATTTTCCTTGAGTATAGAATGGATCATCCATGTTGGGAACATCTATATCATGTTCATCACAAAAACACGATACTTGTTCAAGTAAAAGATCAAATTCAGTATCTCTCATGAATTGTAGTTGTTGCTTACTTACTTGAACTAGGGCCATGACATTCACAATATTTAGATATTTCTTTTGGAATGCTTGTGGCAAGTCATTTGTAACTCCCAAAATAGATCTCATAAAAAAGAGATAAAACACAAACTGAAAAGTTTGAATATCTTCAAACGATCTATTTACTTCACCTAAATGATCCGTCGAGCCATCATCTATAATCAATTAAAGCAGTTTCACCACAGATTTGAACATAAAAATAATGCTTATAAAAGTACCATAGTGTGAGTTCCAACGTGTATCACCCACAAGTTTGAGACTGGTTTCTTGATTTAAACCTCATCCCGTTTCAAGACAATTATCTTCAAGAGATTCCATAAGGTCCTTTTGTAGTTGATCTCCTAGAAAATCACCACGCTTACATGATGCTCCAATAATATTAACAAGACTATTTAATTTTGTGAAAAAAAGTAACAATATCAGCATGGCCTTTTACCACCGCCACAAGAGTTAATTGAAGTTGATGTGCAAAACAATGAACATAAAATGCATAAGGATTTTCTTTCAAAAATTTTTCTTTAAGACCATTGAACTCACCTTTCATATTACTAGCTCTATTATAACCTTGTCCTCGTAGCATCGACATGCTCATGGTGGTTGTAGATAGCAATTTGTCAATAGCATCTTTTAATGTGCTTGAAGAGGTATCCGCAACATGTTGGACAAACTTTCAATTACATGTTTCCTTTTATCTACATAACGAAATACAACCGCCATTTTCTTATTTTTTGAACAATCACGTGATTCATCAACCATTATTGAAAAAAACTCACCATTCACATCCTTGGTAATAACATCAGTGGTTTCAACTGCACATGCATTAACAAGATCCTTTTGAATTTTAGGAGCTATTAACTTGTGATTCTCCGGAGCATTATCAAATAAAATGGCCTTCACCTTCTCATCATGATTTTCAAGAAATGTCATGAACTCCACATAGTTTCCCTTGTTGCTTGAACTTTCCGTTTCATCATGAGCACAAAAAGAGAGACCTTGCACCAACAAAAATCTGGTGCAATCAATTGTAGCATTCAAGCATATGCGGTAATTGATACGAGCTTGGTTTGATTGATTGACCACAATTGTTTTGATATGTTGATTTTGGTTCATAAGATCATCACAAGCTTGTCTAGCTTGATTATGAACACTACCAATGACAGGACCCCGTCCCAACTGGACGTCAAAAACCGTTCCCGGTCCTGTTCCCGTCTGACAAGTCAACCAACGGTCCGAAACTACCCTTCAGTGCTTGCCAGACAAGGGATGTTTGCGCTGATTTCTGCTGCTGCCACTGCCTCACGATCAGTCCCGAACGTCGTACCACGGCCTGAAGGGTCACAAAACAGAAAAGGTGTGAGTGGACAAAAATGACCTCTTATAAAAACGTTTGCCAAAATACATTCTTACCCTCCAGTTTTCACAAACTTGCATGCATATCACAAAACATGAGTAATAGTATGAAATCATTCAAGTATGAACCGTGGACCGATAAAATCAAAACATATTTTCCCATGGTCCATAAAACTCATGTTCACCAAATCAGTTCATGTTATAAAACATCAAATCCCGGTTCTCAGGCCAAAACATGTGAAAACATAATCACCTGGCCACAAGGAACAAAAACCCGTACTCAATACCGATACGTCATCACAAGCAATCATCAATAGACACTATTCACAAGTGCACAGTCAATCAATCAATCCAATCAATCCGCACTTCTCACAAGTGCACAAAATATCACACAATCACATCTGCACTACTCACAAGTGCTGCACTGTGCGTAGACCAATATCCAGCCACTCTCGGGAACAGACACCTCTGGGATCAACCCTCGGGCTCAATCACATCTGGGCGAACACATCCCCAGGCTCAGACCCATCCGAGTGGTACATCCAGGCTCAGTCACATCCGAGAAGCTGACTACCATAGGATCAACTCCCGATCCTACAATCACATCCCCCAAGCTCCGGTAGTCTGGGTAATCCCCCCCAAGCTCCGACCATCTGGGCATTTCACAATCTCAATGAAAACCATCTCGGGAATTACATCCCAAAATCTTTCAATCAAATCTTGTCTCCATACAAAGTCAAGATCATTCCCGACTGGGTCTCAAGCCCCAAAATACCATTTACACATAAACCGTTAAAATTACATTTTAAAACAATAAAATATCCAGAGATCATCATTGACTCACCAACTAAGTCAAAATATCATTTTAGAAATCATTTAGACTCCGGGCCTAGCCCAAAACATCATTTGCACATTCCTCGTAAAACGTGCCCGAAAGGCTGATTAAAATAATCATAAAATCACAATAAATCATACAAAATCATCCAATTCACAAGTGACTCCAATCCGAGTCAAAATCACTATTCACTTGGGTCTCACGTCCAAAATATCATTTTCACGCAAATCCATGCGTTGCAACCTCCGTTGCCATTTTCACGTAAATCCACGAAATTGACCCTTGACTCATTCCCGAGTCACAACATCATTTTTCAATCCATGACTCATAATCCGAGTCCAAACATTATTTTCAATCAAATTCAATACCGGACTCATAATTCGAGTCCAAACGTCATTTTTAACCAAATTCATAATTTCTCAAAAATCGTGCCAAATATAATAATATAATAATCCATAAAATCGAGAAATCACCGGATTGAAACGTCAATCATGCCAAAGCATATAAAATCATATAATAAGGCATTTAAATCATATATGTATGCATCACGGTTAGACAACAAAGTCCACTCACACACACTGTCCAAAATGGTCCGTTTCCGAGCTGCACGTTTTTCCGTAAATTCTGGAAATCACAACTCCTATCCAAAATCATTATAGAGGGTTACTAACATCTCAAAATACTTCATATAATTTTCCCCAATTTTTCCGGAATTTAAATACGTATTTTTAACGTAAAACAAAACTTCGGATACGCGGAACATTAACGAAACGATATCCCATTTCCTCGAAACCAGCGTCAAAATGTTAGTTACAATGAGAGGACTCCAAGTTATGTTGACCTCACCTTGAAACTAGGCCGTACGCGCTCTCACGAGCCGCCGTGAGTGGCTGCGCGTGGAACCCACGCGCCTGCTACAGTAACCGTCGTCCTCACCCGTTTAACTGATAAATGGGTCCTGCAACTCGCGAGACGACCCGGTTCAAATCCTATCAATTCAATACCAATTTCAACAATTGAACATTCACACAACTTCGTTATAAGTCTAATTAGAGATCTGTTACATCAATTACACGAAACCATACCTTAAACCTTAAGATCAAAGATGATCATCCGAAGAACATTCGAACCCTGTTCATCATTCGAAGTCCTTCAATGTCACATGATTTCCTTCAATTGATGCAACCAGAAGCTTCAATGGACTCAGTTAAACACTTTCCCCAACTCAATTGCATCAATCCAAGCCTCAAACTCCACGACTCAAGCTCGAACTTGCACACTGTTACCAGACCCAGTTCAGAGCCAATTGGGCCTCAATTCTCCTCGTTCTTTCGATGTAAATGATCGTGGAAATCCCAGAAGACTCAAATTAATCTCCAATTTGATCGTCACGGCTCAATTCTTCCAATTTGAATTCCCCCCCCCCCCCCCTAATTTTCTGAAATTCGAATTCCAGTTCCTAAGCTCTCAATCACTCCCTCATGTTTCCCTGTTAATTCAGTCCCACAAATCTCACAATTCTCACTCAAAACCGGTTGTGGAAGGGAGCTGAATTCTCTCAATTCTGATTCCCCCAAATTTTGCATGGTTTGAAGAACAAAGAGGATTAATGGGGGAATTAAATATAATTAAGTTTAATTAATAATAAAACATCATAATGATGTTTCCCCTAAGACAATGATTCTGCTTTTAAGCCTTAATTTAAGGGATGAGTGACACTTGTCACTCATCCAGGTGTGTTCAGTCACCGGGTACTGTTCATAATAAAATAATAATATTTTAATCCCGGTTCGTTCGGTTAATCGAGTCCGTATCAGTGACCATAACTTCGTCGTCGAATCTCCGATTTCGGCATGCCGCCTGTCGTTGGATTCGTATCGACGAGACCTACGTAACGGTCCTTGGCCCTCGTCCATTGGACTTCCCGGGTCAAAAGTCAACATTTGGCCCCTTTTTAGCCAAATTACCAAAATACCCCTCAACTTCCGAACGCCATAACTTTCTCCTCGAATGTCGGAATCGAACGTGCCACCTGTCTATGAACTCGTGACGTCCCGAACTACGTCACCGTCATCGGTCAAAGTCCGTTTGACCGCTCGAACTAAAAGTCAACATTTTACCCACGCTAGGGGCGAAACGGTCATTTTGCACAATTCGTCCGATTTCACTCAACTAATCCCCGATTAGTCATTCTAAACCATAATTAATTAATATTCAATCCCAATACTCGGGACGGGTCAATACAACCAACTCCTCTAATATGCTCCCTAAGCTTCTCTTTCTTCTTCCAATTTCTAAAGTGGATCTCCGTGTAGACATCATTACAGACTTGCTCTAGTTTTAAATAAATAGCAAGGAAGAAAAAATCCCGCATCTTTATCATTACTACACTCCAACCAACCAACCTCATCAAACCAATCACGGTTGAAACGACGATTATAGCCTGAAATTCTTGTTGTTTGTGGAAAATCTTCAACGTTCATTTTTGGTTGACAAGGACCCTTAAATATATAGGCTCTTCCAAATTCATCGTGAATGTTATAATCATAGTCCATCATTCAAGGGCGAAGACTAGGATCTCCAGGAAGATTAGTTAAAATTGCATCAAACTCACTTTGTTTTGGTGTTGAACTCCTTGAGTCATTGGGAGTAAGATTGTGACACTGTCTCTTAAAATATTGTTCCATAACTGTATAATAAAAGAAAAAAAAACATTCCCTCCATGTAACGACCCGTCCCGAGACAATTATGGAACAAAATGTTGTTATAATCATAGAATGACGATTTTGCCCCTGGTTTGGACAAAATGTTGACTTTTAGTTCGGGTGGTCAATTGGGTATTGACCGATAACCATGACATAGTTCGGGACGTCACGAGTCCGTAGACAGGTGGCACGCCCGATTCCGACATCCGAGGAGGAAGTTATGATGTTCGGAAGGTTGAGGGCACTTTCGTAATTTGGTTAAAAGAAGGGAAAATGTTGACTTTTTGCGGACTCTTAGTTTTCACATAGACCTAGGACCGTTAGGTAGTTCTCGACATCCTGAGTTCAACGACATGCAGCACGTGTCGATTGGAGTTCAGACGGCGAAATTACGAGTCAAGGAAATTGAAGGGCAAAATGGTAATTTGGATTTTTAGGGGGCAAATTGGTCTTTTGGCAGTTTGAATCATGTGAGCAATCCTGTGAGGACACCTGGCCTGGATGGATTGGATCTTTTCACCAGACTTGAGGAGATGAGTACACGTGGCTTACCTCTGGTGGGTTTTAGCAAAATCGATTTTGTGTGATCGTCTTTAAGAGAAAACAGAGACGGTGAGGAACCATGGAGGATCTTGAGCCCGAATTGTCCTAAAATGATTCCCTGACCCAAGAATGGTGAACCAGAGTGGGAAAGGGAGTTGAGACAGACACCGTGCTGCGATTAGCATGAACCGCCGTGGACGGTGGTTCTCAGGCCGCGAAAAACATAGGATTGTGAGTTTTAGTTCATACACCCTATCAAACCTCATCCTTAACCTCTGCTTGTTGAATGAAAGATGAAGAGGGAGGTACGGCGACACTGGTAATGGCCATTGTGAGGCTCGACAGTAGAGGTAAGGTCGATTTTCTCCAAAGGCTAACGTGGAATTCAAAAATGGTAGGTCTCGTTGTAGCAGTTATTAATCGATTCTTTTAATTGGACTGTGTTTTGGAGGTTGGAATTAGTAGCTGGACTTGAAATCGCGGCTTGAGGTGGTCGGATTGATGAGGATACAGAGGAGGCAGGTCGGGTGTTTCTTATTCAACTTGGGCAGGTAAAAACATGTTCTATTTTCACGATTTAGTGAGTTAAAACGATTAGATTTGTTTGGACGAACATAATGGAATCAAAAGGACACAAAATGGAACAGAAATGGGACGAAACCGTGAACGCCGGTTCACGGCTGGACCGGTTGGACCGAACCGGTTCAAACTGGATTGAACGAAGGTTGAAGATGAACAGTGTACGGCACATGAGGCCCACGAGCAGCCCCTTTGGGCGGCGCGTGTGGGCGCATGGCTCAGTTTTCGAGGAAGGTTTCAACATGACTTTTAACGTATTTAATGTAACGAACATTTTGGCGCTGGTTTCGAGTCAATCAGACACCGTCTCGATAGTTTTCGGGATGTCCGAAAGTTTTAAGCCTCGGCTAAAAATAGTTAAAAATACGGGAAAATTACGGGGCTTTGGTAGAAGCTTAATTAATTAGTTAGTAACCTCGTTATGGGATTTAAACAGGTTCGGGGAAGCCGAGGATAGCGGAATGGCCAGGAACGGCGTAAGTGCGCGCGTATCGAGGCGACGACGGAATGTTCTGTGAGTGGATTTTGCTTTCTAACTCTTGATGCATGCATATATGTTTTTATATGTTTTCTATACTTGATTCTATGATTGGATTTATGATTGTGATAGTTTACGGTATTTGCACGTTTTTCGAGGAATTGACGGTTTTCACGTTTTGCGAGGTTTTGATAAATATCGTGATTTGACCCTAGTTTATGATTTGATTTTTGGATTTGAAACACGATTTGATTTCAAAGGAAGTAAAAGGATTTTGAAAAGTGTTTTCGGGCTTGAAGCCCAGTTCAAAAGTGGTTTTGAGAAAGAGGATTTCGGGTTTTGAAATCGGAATCCCGGGTGACAATTCGGGATTCGATTCAGGACTTGAAGTGGATTCCGGGTTTGGGTTCGGAATGATTATTCCGGATGTCGGCTTACGGAATGATGGTTGCGGACTCGAATCTGGAAAGGAAATGAATATAAGTTCTGGATTTGGATTCGAAATGACGGTTCTGGATGCCGGAAGGGCTTTGGGCCAGTGATTTCGGATTCGGGTTGGATATGGATTAAGAAATGGTTTTCAAATGGTTTGGATTGGATTTGATGGATCTAGTTATTGGGTTTAAAGACCCGGATATTGTGTTTGACGGGGGACGGGCCCGGATTGGGTTTAAAGACCCGGATTGAGTTTAAAGACTCGGATTATACTTATATTTCCCCCGTAGGCCTGTTGAGTTTATAGACTCGGATTATATTGAGGCCTGGATTGAATTTAAAGACTCGGGAGTTTAAAGACTCAGATAGATCCAGCAGGTTCGATGGATGGAAATGTGGCTCAATATGTTTTGGTTTTTCACTGAGATTGAGGATGATGGTTTTCGATGGTTTTGGGCTGAAGCCCGGGATTTAAAAAAAAAAAGAAAAAAGAAAATGTGTTTGGTTCTCTTTCATGGTTTTATGAAATACCTTGATATGCATGCATTGGTTTTGAAACAGAGGGTATAAATGCTTTTGTTTTATGAAATGTTTATGAACTTAAACTTTATTTTTGTCCATTCACAGTCTTTTCGTGGTTTTGATACCCTCCAGGTTGTTGCGGCACGGGCTGTTGGACGAGAGAGACAGAGACATCACACGTACGATCCACAGTAGAATTTGCGCACTCTGGATAGTTCGGAAATTTTTGGACGGTCGGATCGAGACTCCCTTGTCCGACTTACGTGTCACATGAAGGTTAGACGTCAGTTTAGCCTTCGTGTCATGCGTAAGTTAGACGGGATCGGGATTTAGCCCTTAATCCCGGGGGATTAGGGGTGGGTCCTGACACTCCATAATCAACAATTAACAATTAACACTCCCTCCAATCCAGAACAAAACACTCCCTCCATAACCAACAATTAACATCATTAGTTCATTACATTAATACATCATTAATAAAATTAACATCAATTAATTATAGATGAAAGTACTATGTTCAAATCTATCATCAATACATCAATATCAATAAAAAATCAATTGATTATACATCACTACATGACAGGACCCATCCCAATCCCCCCGGGATTAACAAGGGATGACCCTGCTCCCGTCTAACACGAAGTGTCAGACAAGGGATATGTCCGACCTTTGCCCTCCCGGGCTATCAGAGTACGCCAGGATCCGGAGGAGGCATGTGATATCTCGATCTCTGCTACAGTCCACATCGTCTCCAACCTGAAGGGTATTAAAAACAGAAAGACTGTGAGTGGACAAAAATAAAGATTTTATAAAAAAACATTTCATAAGAAAGACCTTTATACCCTCCACTAAAAAGCATGCATGCATAGTAAAATCCTTTATTCAAACACATATGTTAAAACATCCATAATTAGGGTCTCAGCCCCAAAATTCGGTAAATACAAGTTATACGGGCTCCTGCCCAAAACCATTTACTGAAAACCATAACATAATAACCATATGTGGGATCTCAGCCCAAAATCATTTATCATCATAAACACAATTTCCCAAACCAATTGAAATCATGTTTATCCCTTATATTCATATCCAGAACCTATCACGGTAAAATAGAGCTACACGTGTGCTAACCGGGGTCTCAAACCCAAGTCTCTCCAGGGTCCACCCAGGTCAATGTCCGTAGATCAATGACCCTCCCTGGAGGTAACGAACCATGCCCATCCTGAGAGTAAGGAACCCAACTGGGGGGCGACTCCACTCAGTCAGTGCACCGTGACTACTCCGGGGTCCACCCAGGCCAACGACCCTCCCCGGAGGAGACAATCATATATAAAGGATGGAATATGAAAAACCTTTTGAAATCATTATTTAAATCTTTCAAGAATTCATGCCCGGCCCCCATAAGCCGTCATGAACCATAAAATCCTTTTATGGGTTCATGCCGGTTCCCATAAACCGTCATGACCCGTAAATCCATTTTAAGGATTCATGCCGGTTCCCATAAACCGTCATGAACCATAAAAACCATTGGTAACACATAATTGGGCTTTAGGCCCGAATCTACATAGAAACTGGACCTCCGGTCCGAATCGTAAACCAACTGGGCCTCCGGCCCGATTCCGTAAAGCAAATGGGTCTCGAACCCGAGTTTACCTTTTCAAATCCAAAACCATTTCATTAAACTATTTCCAAAACCATAAGAATGGAAAATCAGAGTAAAACCAGAAAATCTCGATTTACGTGCAAGCACGTAAATCGCCTCGAAATACGTGAAACCATATAAATCACAAGCATCCAAATCATCATCATAAAATCATATTCATAATCCATTTGGAAATCCAAAACCATTTCATTTAGACCAGTAAAGACATACAGCCCCGTATAGGGCCGAAACCTTGAAATACGTGCTTATACGTAACCACACATCCAAATGCACTCATGGCAACAAAAACAAGTATTTAAAACATATAATAAAAATTTATGCATGCACCAATTTAGAAAACAAGGTTCACTCACAGACCGTCCGAAGCCGCGCCTTGATACGCGTGCCATACGGCTCCCCGAGCCGATCACCGTCACCGGGACTTCCAAACCTGTCCAAATTAATTTAGAGGGTTACTAACTACTTATATAACCCCTCACTAAAGACTGTAATTTTTCCGTATTTTTAACTATTTTTAATCTCGAACCTAAACCTTCCGATGCCCCGAAACATATCGAGACGGTGTCCGATCGACTCGAAACCAGTCCCAAAATGTTCGTTACATCGAATAGATAATTTCGTATGTTGTAACCTTCCTCAAATTGTGTGCCACGCGCCCTCATGCGTCCCAAGAAGCTACTGCGTGTGGGCCTCACGCGCCCTGTGACAGGACCCGTCCCAATCCCACTGGGACCACCCGGGGACGTGACCCGCTCCCGTCTGACAATGACTCTAAACATACCAAAATTACCCTTAAATAAAAACCGAAGACTCACATAGATACATAACGTACAAACACAGTGTTTAAAGTGATACTGTCAGACAAGGGAAAGTAAAATACAACATGTGAGCACACTAGTCAGAGTACATTTATTCGGTGCTCAACCTACCCACAAGTGGGTGTACAGGTGCACAGCTAGGCAAACTAAACCTCTGCCTCCTCCTCCGGGTCCTCCTCCTCTATTTCCGTGTCAGGGTCTGGAGGGGTCAGTAAAACAAGGGTGAGTGGGCCAAAAATAACAGTTTAGAAATCAATTTAAAAAGAAAATAATCATAAGGTTTTACCCCTCCGTTTTCCAAATCTTGCATGCAGTGAAAATATAATATTATAATGAAAGCATAACAAATGAACCACCATAATAATCGTAAGGTGAAACTAACATATCAGTGCACTGTAAAACCCAACCCAAATGATGTCACGGTTCTAAGGCTACGCGTTGCCACTCAGGGTCTCACACCCGAGACTCTCTAGGTACATCAGCTCCCGGTATCCCGGTCACTGCCCGAGGTATATGAACATGCCTTCCTGAGAGTAAGCAGCCCAACGGGGGTCAACTCCACTCAGTCAGAGCCCCGTGACTACTCCAGGGTCCACCCAGGCCAACGACCCTCCCTGGAGGAGAAAATATACACAGGTAGGAAAGTACAGTACAATAACAGTATAGTTTACCCTATGTCCCCCGGACATCCCAAACAAAATCCACATATAATCCAGACGGGTCTCATGCCCAAAACATTGTAATAACATATATAAACAGTTCATAAGACTCATCAGTGGAAATAGTAAAACAGTTTATGCATGCAAGCCTTTTATAAATCAAACAGCCCACTCACACTCGGTCCTTGCTGCTCAACGATCCCTATAAACCTGTATTATTATTCCTGAGGGTTACTTAAGGACCCTATGATATCAATACCAAGACCCTAGAACAGATCCGCCTCAAAATCGTATCCCGGGCACTATTCCCGGTGCTTCAAACCCCATTTTGACTAACATAACGATCTCCGATCGACACGAAACCACCTCCATTGGATCCGTATCGTCGAAACCTTGAAAATGGTACCTGCCCCACCAAAATCACTGTTCACACGCGCCCCCACGCGCCTGGTCAACGTGTGGGTCAACGCTGCTACAGTACTGCTGACGTCAGCAGTGACGTCATCACTGACACTTGTCAGGTGACACGTGGCATGTTCTGATTGGTCCCTGGTCTGACAATATCTGACAGGATGACGTCATCATGACGTCAGAAGTGACGTCAGCATGATGACGTCATCATGCTACAGTATCGGGTCAGACCCGTTTGACTGGAACCGGGTCGCCGTCGACCCACGGCTTGACCCGATTCAACCGTACGACTCCGGCCACCATTTTCGACGGGGTTCATCCCTATAGGGTCGTCTAGGTCTGTTCTATGGTTCTACAACCTCAAAATGGAAAGAAAATGGGAGAAAACTCACCAGTTCTTCTCTGAAACTCACGGCCAAAGTCTGATCGCCTTCTCCGGTGATCCACGCCGTCTCCGTCGTCCAAACCAGTCGTGACCGACTCGTCTCTCACCCTAGAACATTTCTAACATCACAAAATCAATTTCCTAGCACTAAAACACGATGGTTCGAAACAGGGGATCAAAACGGGTTTTCGGGTTTTCGACCTTACCGCCGCCGTGTCGCCGCCGCATGCCGTGCCGTCGTCCAGTTAAGCTCCTGGGGTCCTCACGGTGCAGACTGGAGCTTCCCCCGCGTCGAGATGATGTGGTTGTCACGGTTTGCTTCTTGGACCCGTTTCCGTCGTGTTTCGGGTCGTGCTTTTTGGACGGGATTTCGGACGGGAAAATGGGCTGGTGGTTGCTGGTGGTGCACGGGTTGTGAAGACCAGATGATGGTGGTGCTGTGGGTGGTCGTTTGGTGCGAAGAGGATGGCTGGTTCGTGTGTTTGGATGGAGAGAAAATGGAAGAAATGCATGGGTTGTGGGGGGATGAATGTGTGTGTTTGTGTGTGTTTGTAAGCATAGGCAGAGACAGAGATCGTGCATGAACAAGGGAAAATCAGAAGAAAGGAAGGGCCAGTATTCATTTGCACAGAAATTCCAATGGCTGAAATCAAATGGAGGGAAAATTAATTAATATAAAAATGGATTAAATAGTGTAAGTTGCTTTATGGGAATAGTGTAGGCTTGGATGGGTGACACTTGTCACCAATCCACCGGTTTGATTTAAATATTAGGTTGGCACGGCTTCCCGTAATAAATTAATATTTTATTCCGTTGTTCTCGGTTCGTAAATTCCGCTAAAACGCTTCCTTGACCATAACTTCTTCATACGAACTTCGATTTCGGCGTACCGCCTGTCTACGGATTCGTGACGTCCCGACCTACGTCATAGTCATGGGTCAAAGTCCAAATTGTTGCCCGGGTCAAAAGTCAAAGTTTCCCCCCTTTAGGGGCAAAATAGTCTTTTTACATTAAAATATTATTATTCTCGGTTCGGGTCGTTACACCCTGCACAGTGTCACCAGCTCCAACGATCGAACCGGTCCAGGTCGGCCGGTTCGGTCCAACCCCTACAACTGGACCGGCGTAACCTGTCCAGGCCTCCTTCTCCCTCATTTTCGGTCCGTTTTCTTCCATTCCAATTCCTAAATTCCTATTTCTTCATTTCTTATTTAACCCAATCCCTAAATCTAAGAAAAACCCACCCGAAACCCCTTGTTCGAAATGGACCTCACGGTCCAGTTTTTTCCCCGCCGTTCCCACGGCCTCCTCCGCCGTGAACCACCCCCCAGACCGTCTTCAAACCTTTCTAGCAACTTATTGAACACTTCCTAATCACCCACAAGCAACCATAATGGAAAACACGAATTAAAAATGGAATTTGGGCAAACCGAGTACCTCTCGGGTTTCATGGCCGCCGTCCACGGCGGCGTGGCTTCCAGCCGGCCACCATCGTCCAGCCTTCATCCTCTCTACCTCTGGGCTTCACGGGCATGATCAACTGGGTCAAGGGTTTGGTCTTGGATTGAAAATGGGATCGGGAAATGTGGGTTTAGGGAGAAACGAAGAAAATGAAGATGCAAGGGAAAATGGAGATGCATGAATCAATTTTGGGTGGCCTGTGGATGGGTGACATGTGTCACTCATCCATTGGGTCCCCACAAAATATCTGGGCCCCACTAAGTCCAAAAGTGCAACCGTCACGTAATTCGTGCAATAGTACGTTCGAATTTCCGTGAACCGTAACTTCGCCGTCGAACGTCCGAATTCGACGTGCCGCCTGTCTACGGATTCGTATCGTCCTTATCTACGTAATAGTTCTCGTCCCTCGGCCATCGGACATCCCGGTCAAAAAGTCAACTTTTGACCCTATTTAACCAAAATTACCAAAATGCCCCTAAACTTCCGAACGTCATAACTTCCTCCTCGAACGTCGGAATTGAACGCGCCACCTGTCTATGAACTTGTGACGTCACGAACTATGTCACCGTCATCGGTCAAAGTTCATTTGACCGCCCGAATGGAAAGTCAACGTTTTGCCACGACTAGGAGCAAAACGGTCATTTCACATTGTTCGTCCGATTTCGCCTAACTAATCACCGATTAACCTCACTAATCGTGATTAGTCACTAATCTAATCTAGGAATTTGGGACGGGTCGTTACACTACATCAATAACATCAATTTTTTATAGATGAAATTGCTATGTTCAAATCTATCATCAATTGATTATAGATGAAAGCCCTGTACATGCAGTGTGTTCAACAATTGATTATAGATGATGCATCAATACATCATCAATAACAAAACACTCCATCCAAAACACTCAATATATCAATAGATCAATAACAAATCACTCCCTCCAAAACACCCAATACAACAATACATCAATACATCATAACCATACACTTTTGCCCAAATTCAACATTAAAGCGTGTGTGCTAACAAATAATCAAAGAGAGATATAAAAAATTAGGGTTTATGAATTGAGAAATTTATTTACTTTGATTTAATGGAGGAAAGTTTGACCTCCGTCAGTGGAGTCGATGGCGTTGTCGTCGAGGTGGCGGTGGCGTCGTGGGCTTTAGGAATTGTGCCCCGTCGTCGTGCTGCCGTGGTGTGGTAGGTGACTACTTCTTTGCTTCAATTCTTCTTGTGCTTTGTTTCAAGTTTGAGAGTTGTTTCTTACTTTCCTCACTTAATGAAAATGTGTGTTTTGAACTAAGAATTAAAAAAAAAAACATACAAACCTCACTTAATGAAACTGTGCGTTTTGAACTAAAGAATTAAAAAAATCAATCAAATTGGCGTCGTTTTGTATGTTTAAAACAAAAAAAAAAACCCAGAACTTCATCTTCTCCGTCGAACTCTCATAGCCTAGCAGAGTGAAGGGTCAATGGACGATGGAGTAGGCTTCTCCCTCAGGTTTCTCCGGCGGTAGAAGGGTCAGGTGACCCTCCTTGCCCCTTAGTAGGTCCTCCAGTGTTCTTGTTAGTAGAACTTGATTGATCACATCAATGATTGGCTTTTGACATGAAAAAGAAGATAAGCGTAGGCATTAAGTAGGTGATTAAAAAATATTAAATTCAAGTAATCAAAACATGGTCCTCGTAAGGAGGTTGTTCTGCTAGGGTTTCGTAAGAATTTACAGTATGTTCAACTGCCAACCTTGATTATGAGTAAAGAGTGATCGACGACAATGGTGAGTGCAAGTGAGTGAGACTTGGTCAAAACATGAGTGCTTGTGAGGATTGGGTGAGGGCAGTGTGGAGAGGTCAATCTGGTTGTCTTATGCATGTTCGTGAATGGGTGTCGTGGGTTCCAAGCTTTATGGACCTTACGGTTGGCCACAAAGGTGGGCCCAAGGGGCACAAGCCCCAAATCCAAAATATTATAAGGCCCAAAATATTTCCAAATTATTAATAAAGTATATATATAATAAATTAACTAATAAATAAAGCATGCAAATAAATAAACAATATAACAATATGTATGTTTGATGTTGATTAATTTTTTTTTAAATAATGGAGCTCTTATGCTTGTATTGAATATGAAAGGTTTAGTCTAATAGTTTTTAAGGTGGAATTTTCATCTATATACAAGTTAAAAATATGGAATTTTTTTTTTGGAACTAGATGTAATGCTTTAGACATGAATTCTTTTTTTTTTCTTTGTTAGGGATTTTGCTCCAATATGTTTTCCCTAACAAGGTTTTATCGAGTTTTTATATTGTAAAAATGAAATAATCAGTCTATCAAAATTTACGTTTTTAATTGTTCGGCATATGAATTAGGGACACATTTTTTATTTTTGCCCTGAGTCTTCAAATCTTTGGACTGACCCTGCTGGGTCTGATGTTCGTTTCCGATGGAGGATTTGGCAATGTTGTTGGCTCTAGGCTTCATTTGTCCGAGAAGGAGAGGGTAGGAGTTGCGCTTAGCAAAAATGATACTAATGGTGCCTTGGTGGGTGCAAAGTTCACTTTGGTGCCCTAATTATTCACACAAAAGTATGTGAACGGCCAAGTTTTTCTCTCTGTGTTCAAGGGCCTTTGGTGTGGTTCGATGGGGGAAACGATCAAGAAGATCGGTGATAAAAGGTTCCTGGTCCGTTTGGGGTCTGCATGATAAGTAGAGGGTGCATAGATGGAATCGTGGTCTTTTAATAAGGTGATGGTTCTGATGAGTAATCTTCTTCCTGGGCAGAGTCTCCACTCTATGAGGTTGTCTAGGGCGGTGTTTTGGGTTCAGCTCCACTGAGTGCCATCATTGAGCATGATAGGGAAAGTGGCTATGAGTATTGGAGGATGGATTGGAGAGGTTTTACAAGTCAACCAGACTTATGGGGAAGACTGTTTTGGTAGGTTCATCTGTATCCAAATTCGGTTAGATGTGACCAAACCACTCACACGGATCACATGTGTGGATTTCCCAGAACTTGGAACACATTGGATCGATCTTCAATATGAAAACCTCCCTAAATATTGTGTTTGTTGTGGTAATGTCTCCCATAACATCAGGCTTTGTGGAGTTGGGAAGTCTACTGTTGTTTATGAGGTTTCATTAAGGCTTAGGGTGAACCGAGCCTTTTAGAGGTTTAGATGCCAATGAGTACTTGAGGGGGCGCAAGCTTAGAGCTTTTGGAAAATTGAAGGTTGGGCATGTTGTTCCTAGCATGGGAGGGGGTCGTCATGAACGGAAAACTGACTTTTCCTCTACTCGGTTCGATTATGTGAGCTAGAAGAATGATGGACAGGTGCTGTATGCAGTGGTGAGTCTGATCATTATAGAGGCTCTGTTAGGCTCTTGGACAAGTTTCTTCGCCCTTGAAAATGGCTTAGATATGGGCTGGTGTTGATGGAAAGGGTACTGAGCTTGCTGCCCATATCAGGACGGCTAAGGAAAAGGAAGAGGCGGATACTTGAGTACTAGAGGAACTTATCATGAAGGAAAGATTGGGCATGGAAGTGTGGTTCTCCCTGCTGATAGTACTGGGCCTGCTGTCAGGACCCGTCCCAAATCCCCCGGGGTTAACATGGGACGTGCCTACTTTGTCTCGGTCGGGGCTTCCAGAGTACGCAAGGATCAGAGGAGGAGTGTGATGTCTCGGTCTCTACTACAGCCCGCATCCGCAATCAACCCGAAGGGCATTAAAATCCACTAAAGCCGTGAGTGGACAAAGCAAGGAATTTATGAAAACAATTTCATAAAAAGACATTTATGCCCTTCACTAAAAAGTATGCATGCATTAGAAAACTATTTATCAAACAATTTCTCAAATCATTAAACCATTAGGGCCTTGGCCCAAAACCGTAAATCATGTACATGGGAACTCAACCCAAAACCAATCCGTAGGGACTTCGCCCAAAACCATTCTCTGTAAAACTCCAGACAGATATATATATATATATATATCCCAACCTCGGCATCTCATATGCCCACTCCATCACGATATATCTAAGTACACATACTACTTGGGGTCTCACTCCGAGTCTACCCCCAGGATCTACGACGTCTGGGAGGATTAGTCTGAAATCCAGGATCTACGACGTCTAGAGGACTCTCTGCGGACCTAGTCCTAGACTATACCATATCTTTCAATCCCAGAATGTGCTCCCTTTTGGAGTCACTCATTCCAGGTAGTGGATCGTGACTCTCCAGGATCTATGACGTCTGAAGGAGACCATTTATACGGGAGGGTATATAATTTTTCAAATACTTTCTTTCAAATCACAATTCAACTGGGTCTCATACCCGAACTTTTTAACAGGATTCCTCGAATGCGATTCAAATCTCATTTCACAGGCCTCAACCTAAATCCACAGTTCAATAGGGTCTCATATCCGAATTCTCATTTCATAAACCAAAACTGGGACTCAAACTCGATACCACAGTTCCAGGGGGCCTCAAGCCCGATATCACAAATCAACTGGGCCTCAAGCCCGATACTAGAATCAACTGGGACTCAGGCCCGATATCATAGTTCAATTGGGCCTCAAGCCCAAATTCGTAAACCAACAGGGCCCCCAGCCCGATCGTATACTCAAATGGGCCTCCAGCCCACTTTCTCATTAAATCAAATTGAATCCAAGTCCGATGGTTTGTAAATCAAATGGGTCACATGACCGATTGCATCTTTTCAAATCCAAAACCTTTCCATCAAATCACCACAAAAAAGACAGCACGTATAGGTACGACATAAAACCGTATATTTTGAAATGTGTGCAAATACGTAAATACTAACTACCACTAACATATGCACTCAAGGCATTCTAAAACGTGTATTAAAAACATATAAAACATTTATGCATGCATCACAATTTAGAAAACAAGGTCCACTCACAGAGTCCAAAGTTGTGCCTCAATACGCGCGCCATACGCCTCTCCGGGCTAATCACCATCACCGGGACTCCCAAACCTGTCGAAATCATTTTAGAGGGTTACTAACAACCTCATTAACCTCTCATTGAATCCCCGTAATTTTTCTGAATTTTTAACTATTTTTAAACTCGATCATAAACCTTCGGACATCCCGAACTATATCGAAATGATGTCCGATCGACTCGAAACTTGTCCCAAAATGTTCGTTGCATCGAATAGATAAAATTACATGTTGGACACTTTCCCAAAGGATGGCAAACGTACCCTCACGCGCCATCCAAAGGGGCTACACGTGGGCTCCACGCGCCTGTACAGTACTCATCTTCAACCTCCAATCGAATCGGTCTGAACCCGGTTCGCTAGTTTGCGGTCCGATTGGGGCAGCGGAACCGGTCCAGGCCTATTTTTCGTCCATTTTTTGACCTTTTTTGATCCTTTCAATTCCTAAACCCTTGTCTAATCATTTCCTATCAACCTATATGATCAAAACCATGAAAATCGATCAAAGATGCTACCTTTGGATTGAAGAACACACGACCAAGCTTCTTCCTCCATATCCGTGTGTTTCCAGCCACCTCCAGCCATACTCTCGATCCCAACCAACTTTTAAGACCTCCAGAAACACATCCCCATCATTAGAATCGATCGACAACACCTAAGAACCCATATTCAAAATTCAAACCAACCCTTACCATTATCGGGTTCACGGCGACCGTCCACCACTATCGACGTTGTGAGCACCACCGTCATCTTCTCAGTCCTCCCTCCAACCTTCCTTCACGGCCCAAAAGCAGTAGATGAGGATTGAGGAAGGTGGTATATGTGGGTTTGCACGGTTTTGGGGACGATCGAACGAAGAAGGAAGATAATGGATATACATGTATGTGTGGTAGGTGAGCAATAGATGGGTGACACTTGTCACTTATCCATTGGGCCTGCACAAAAATTTAGGCCCACCTTAGACAAAACAAAAGTTAAATGCCTCGTAAAAAGTGCTACCGTAAATAGTTCCTGAAATCTTCCGTGAACCGTAACTTTCCCGTCGAATGTCCGATTTTGACGTGCCGCCTGTCTACAGACTCGTATCAACACGATCTACGTAACGGTTCTTGGCCCTTGGGTATCGAACCTCCCGAGTCAAAAGTCAACATTTTACCCTCGTTCAGGGGCAAAATCTTAATTTCGCCCTGAACATCTGTTAATCCTCGGCTAATCCCCGATTAGTCTTGCTAATCCGTCATTAATTCTTAATTAATCTTGATAATTTGGGACGAGTCGTTACGATCTTCCCCTTTAAAGAATTTCGTCCTTGGAATTCAAACTGACCCAACTCCACAACCAAACTGTGGAATCCAATTATGTCCCCCACATGGGCACTCTCGTGTAAAAGTACACGTCCGTCACAAACACCGTACTCGTGAGTTTGCACTATCACCGGAGCTTCCAAAACTTCAACTAGACTCTCGAGAAGTCACTTGTCGAATATCGGTGTCTCGCCTGCCACTCACTTTGACAGGTCAGTGATACTATGTTGTCGTCAAATCGGCTTTTCAGTCTCCCACTCTAACACGTTCCAACCTACAGTCGTCAGGTTGAAATACGTACTCCCACTAAGGGTCATCACATCCAAGCTGGCATCCAGCTCAGCATCCAATTAGACAACATCCTCCCGATCCTATCATCACCATGGCACGAATCCCATCTCGCAGGTCATCCTCAAACTTGCGGCATCTATCGACCTCGGTACTCATACTGACTCCCTCAGCGATCCCTACTTACTCCAGTGAGAGTCACAACAATCCATACCAATCCAAATGCATCGGATACCGTTTAAATCCATCACCACCATAGGTCACAACCATCATGACCAGCGGGTAGTTCTCGGTTCCACTGCGCTTCATTGCACTACTCTAATCTTGACTCACTCGCTTTCGAGTGCCTATATCGTATCTTGTGTTACTTCGTGACCTACCCTGGAATCTTGACTCACTCGTGTCCCAAACCATCACATCACGTACTCTGTTGAAACATATTCGACCTCTCACCCATCTTGGGTGCATCTGGGTCCCATTGAATACTTGTCTCAGCAGAGATAACGCGTCTCCACTGTAGGGTTCCCTTAGTCATCCACGACTTGAGTCCCCGCTCATATCAATCACTGAACCCTACCAACTCATTCCGGTTTCATGCACAATACTCGATGTCCAGTCCACCAAGACGCACCAGTCTGAATCTCTCTACCAAGGTATCCAACACGCGCTCCTCTTCTTGACCAAGACAAATCATATGCATTCTTCACATATCCAACATCTGTCTTGTCGTCTCACTAACCATTCTAAAGATTCGTCAACTGGCTCACAACATGATTCTCCTCTCCTCCTAGCTCGGCATAATCAGTAGTACGATTCTCCCCAAATGACGACCGGACCTCGGTTTACTCGACTCACAGTCGCCAGTCATCTCAGTCATCTCGATCGACTAAATCGTCACCACACTACTCAATCCACCTAGGATCCACTATCAACTTCCTCAGTCGACGTAAGATGACCCATCATACCAACATAAGTTCACTACCTCGGACACTCACTCGTCACACCCAGTGACGCTAAATACCTTCTATTTTTTCAAGTCATTCAAATTTGACTCACAGTTTAGCTGTTCGGTTCTTACACCCTCTTTGAACTCCTTGACTGTTATATCACTCCTCATCATCCCACCTATGGAAGAATCAAGGAGAGTCCAAGGTTATGACATCAAATTTCATCTTATGTCATCCTGCGGCACCAAGCATAGAGCAGAAAATGAGAAGTCTCATTCTTCGACTAAGAGTATTCTCTTCGGCTTCTTCCATCACCATTTCGTTGGCATATTAGTTAGCGCGTCCCAACCCTTATGAGATCAAATTTCCAACATTAAACACTCCGTCTGTCCACACTGAACTAGGGAACCTATCACCCATCTAGGTATACCCTATACCTCGCATCGAGCCACTCGGAATCCTCTCTGACCCGCTCAGTGCCCACCGAACTCACATGTTCACCACTCTAGGGCACGTTTACCAACTTGGTCACAAACTAAGCCCTCAACTCACTCGGACATCATCCACGTGTTCGTAAACAATCCAACTCGCCTATCCGATTACGACCGTTTATGTACATCCAAAGGGATGTCAACTCATCCTAACCTGATGTACCGCTCGACCGAAGAGTCACAACATAACCATATCTGACCAATAGACCCTTACGTCATAAGACGTCACTTACGTCATCCATTTATACCTTTTTTTTTCTAATCACCACTCAGTCATCTCAATCACCATTGGGACAGAGTCCCCGCCAGTTCAACCATTGCTGGGCTCCACCCAGTTCATCTCCATCATATCTCTCATCTCGATATAAAACCCAAGAATTTACACTAGCTGACGAATCCTCCTCGTCGTGTAGTGGTAGATATCAACTATGAGAACATCATGACTGAGATACCTTCAGCTCGTGGCTCGTCGTCTCTCTTCATTAACATCATCGCATCACCGCTACACGGAGTGCGAATCAAACCAATCCTAAAACCTTGCTCAAATCGAGCAATCGTCACTTATCTCCACTCGGGTAGGAGGGGCTCTGCCTCTGTCGTATTCCACCACTCTGGGTATGACCATTCCGATAATTCAAATGGGAAAATGAACGTTCCCCGAACATCCCCCCAATTCTCAACAACCAACATCAAATCCAGCCTCGATGGTGGTACGTACCACGAGCTCGTGCAGACACAACCCACATACATCACCACCGAGACTCCGAACCTATGTGGTCATCTCACCGCTGGCATCAACCGCTCAACACACAACATCCACTGATTGGTCAACCTTAGGATCCGATCGACAAGTACCAATCTCCTGGTCACTCGTCCGATCACTCACCAACTAGGGTTATCACAAACCTGGCTGCTCATTGCAGCACGTTCATCCTGTCCGATCCAACGCTCTCGACTCTGAAAAGTCGTCATACCCCGATACTGGTGTCCAATCAACCAGTAACCATACTTTGAGGATCTCGTCCTCTCGTAACTCTACGACTTCCAACCGATGGCCTCCACAAGAACTTGACCATACCTAACATTGCACAACCGCTACATGTCGCAATCGCATCCTACCATGCCACACAATAACTACTCTCGGGCATCCTTTGCCAGTCAACATACCTCCGGGATTCGACACACCTAAACATGGCCTCTCTTGCCAAATAGGGTCAAACATTCCTATTCCTAGTAGTCTCAACGAGGGTCATCGTGTGCCCGACTACTCCTAACAACACAATCTCCGATCCTTGCACTTATGTCATGGACGACCCTGACATTCGACCTCTACTGATTCCACATTGCTCAAATCCATGTCGTCCTGAACTTACCGTTGAGTGGTCACAACTCCATAATATCATCATACTGAGAAAACCGACTCACTAAGTCCCATCCATCAGAAAACATGCGGCTCTAAGCTGTTAGATTCGCATGAACATTGATCCCACTTGGGATCCAACCTCTCGAAAATTGCGACATCCTATGCCAATCGGACCCTAAAAAATCGCACCTCGTGCTAAACGTAATCAACCAGGGTTCGATTCCATTGGATCCTCATCCTCTTACCCTAACTATCAGGTTAATGATGGGCTGTTACTACTGCAGAGACATCACATCCTCAACCTACGCGTCTGTAACAACTCGTACCTTCAGGAAGGGTATAAATGTAATTTTATAAAAAATTTGTATAAAAGGACGATTTTGCCCTTGTGAATAGTGTGTCAAAAGTTGATTTTTTCTTTACAGGTTGGATGAGCGTGAACCATTGACCGTGACATAGTTAAGGACGTCATGATGCCGTAGACAGGTGGCATGCCCGATTGGGACAATCGGAGAAAAAGTTATGACGTTCGGAAGATTGAGGGCGTTACCATAATTTTGACTAAATAGAGGAAAATGTTGACCTTTTAGTGGACTTTTGATTTTCACGTAGATTGAGGACTGTTAGATAGGTCTCGATGTCCTGAATACAACGACAGGCGGCACGCTGTCATCGGACGTCAGATGGAAGAGTTATGGTTCTGAGAAGTTGGAGGGTAAAATGGTAATTTTTAAACCCGGGGGCATTTTGGTCTTTTTCTCTTAGGCCCAATCAGATAAGAACAAGTGGCTTGAGTGGGTTGGGATATTTGTACTGATGTCCATAGGAAATTGGACACGTGGAGAGGACTCGATGGTTCTAGGACGGCCTAAAATGTGCACGGCCACCTTTTGTTCTCATTCAAACTGTGTGTTGGTTTGGGAAGAACAGAAAACAGAGAGTGAAGAAAGTGAGAGGATTGATCGATTCAGTGTGTGGGTGAGAGTGTTGTGAGTTGTGAGAGTGACAGAGAGAAGAGAGGAAGTTGGTGATTGAGTTTGGGGGTGAAATTTTGCACGGAAACACGGTGGTTGGAGGATTGATTTTCGGGGAAAACAGAGAGGCCGTGGGACAGAGGTGGTGGTTGTGCCGTGTTTTGGTTCAAACCAAGCTAATAGGAGGCTAGGACGACTGCAGGGGACTCAGTGGACACCGTGGTACACGGCGGTGCAGACGGCGGAGGAAGAATCAAAGGTATGACTCGAATCCCCTGTTTTTCCCGTTTGATTGTTTTCGAAAGTCGTGGACTTTGGGTTAGAGTCGAGGGTTTTGGTGGTTAGTGTGAGACTCCTGAAGGTATCAGGAGTCATCTGAGGTTGGTGCCGTGACGGGGGAAGGTCTGGGTGGCCGGAGGCCAAAACAGGGCTTACAGGCAGTTCTGTTCGAGGTTGAGGACGATGGGTTTCGGGCTTCGATTTCCAGATTTTAGGAGGGGAAAGGATTGCTGGGAACTGGACGAAGCTAACAGGATTGAAATGGTGGAAATTGGTGGAGGAATGGAGGAGAACCGGTCACGCCGATTCAGTACAGTTGAACAGAGCGACTCGAGGTAGACGATGGAACTGTGCAGGAGGGTGAGGCCCACGCGCAGCCACTTTGGGCGGCGCGTGGGGGCGCGTGGGGAGGATTTTGAACAAACTTCCAACATGGGTTTTTTTCTAAATGTTCTAAGGAATCCATTGGGACAAGTTTCAGGTAAATCGGACGATGTTACGGGATAGTTCGAGGATTCGGACGGTTTAGGGTTTATGTATAAATTCCCGAAAAATTTGGGGAAATTAGGGTTAGCATATTGGACGTATTTGTGACCCTATTTGGTGCTTATTGACAAGACGGGAGACGCCTGAGACGGTCGAGGAGTGGACTCTTTCTTTTCTTACGAGCATTCCTAACAGTTTTATTTATGTTTTTTTGATATTAAGTATGTTTTGTGCTTGTTGATGATGATTATATGTGATTGATATGCTTTCACGTTTTTTTGAAGCATTTTTGGGTTTTCGCATGTTTTTCGAGAAAAAACTGGATTTCTGATTTTGATGTTAAGCTTCCATGTTTTCAATCTAAAATTGTTTTCTGATGGTTATAAGTGGATTATGAAATATGATTTTGGTAATCAAGGTTTTGGTTTTAAAATCAGATTTCGGGAAACGAAATTTGGTTTTAAAGTCGGAAAAGTGGAATTCCGGATTTGGGTTCGGAATGACGGTTCTGGATGCCGGAAGGGCATCAGACCAGTGATTTCGGATTCGGGTTTGGAGATGGATTTTAGAATTAGTTTTGGATTGGATTTGCTGGATCTGGATATTGGGTTTAAAAACCCGAAATCTGATTGACGGGGGATGGGCCCGGATTGAGTTTAAAGACTCGGGAGTTTAAAGACTCGGATATTTATGATATTACCCCCGTAGGCCTATTGAGTTTAAAGACTCGGGAGTTTAAAGACTCAGATTACATTTGAGGCCTAGTTTGAGTTTAAAGACTCGGATAGACCCAGCAGGTTTGATCAGACTTGGGAATTGGTGGATTTGGTTTTATGATATGATCTTGTTATACTGTTTTATGTTGTGGTTTTCTGATACTTCGTTAGCCATGCATACTTTATTTTTAAACGTAGGGTAAAATCTTATGGTTTTTTTCTAAATCCTTGTTTGATTTCTAAATTGTGTTTGAAACTCTTATTTCTTTTAGTCCACTCACACTTTTTGGTTTTAACTTACCCTCCAGGTCGTGGTGATAGCGCTGGGGTGAACGTTGAGGCAGGGATCGAGGCATAGAGCTTACGACGTTCTTCCGTTGCGAGATTAGCCTAGTAGGATTTTGTGCCTGTTTTGTATAAACTATGCTCTGAATTACAGTTGTATTATATTTCTCCCTTGTCTGATAGTTATGCTTATGGTTGTGTTGAGGTTATTTTGGTACTTTAAGTGTGATTGACAGACGGGAGCAGGGTTCGTCCCGGGTATCGAGGTGATATTTGGGACGGGTCCTGACAGCGTCGCACTAAATAGAAAAACCTTGCTCTGATACCACTGTCAGGACCTGTCCCAAATCCCCCGGGGTTAATTTGGGATGTGTCTGCTCTCGTCTGACACGAAGTGTCAGACCAGGGATAATTCCAGCTTTAGCCCACTCGGGCTTCCAGAGTGCGCAAGGATCAGAGGAGGAGTGTGATGACTTGGTCTCTACTACAGCTCGCATCCGCAGTCAACCTGAAGGGCAATAAAATCCATTAAAGCCGTGAGTGGACATACGCTTCGGAAACCTAAAATTAAATCGAGAGGGTATCCGATTGATTCGAAACATGCACCATTGGGTTCGTAATATCGAAAACATGAATAGTCATGTTGGATGGACATCGGAGGACTACCACATGCATCCCCACGTGCCACTAGGGCTCTCTGCGTATGGGCCTCACATGCCATGTACGGGGGTTATCTTCAACCTCTAGCTACGACCTAATTCTCCACAACTTGAGTCGCCCGACGCGACGACCATGACCCAACTCGAGATCTACTATTACTCTATTATTTTCTTCGTTATAAACATCAAACCTCATCTAATTAATCCCAAGAATAGTTCTATGACCTTAAAACATGAAAACAACGTACCTCAATCCTTAACTCAAATCCTAGCTTTCGACTAAAACTCTTTCACAGTTTTCCCAGCCTTCCCGCATGCCAAATTCTTTGTTTTTCAACGTTTTGGGTTCCTAGGAACTTGAGAAGACTAATAGGAACCTTGTTTTGATGTTTGAACACCTCAAAAAGAGCCAGGGTTCCCGGATTTGAATTTTTTCAGTTTTCTGGTTTCCGAGTCCGTGGTTTTTTCCTCTTCTCCTTCCTCTGGTTTTCTTCTTCTTTTCTTCTCCTTTTCTCTTGCCATTTCTGGTTCTTTCTTTGCTCTCGGGTTGGGGGTGGTTTCACACAAAACTCAAAACATAAAAACACATACAACTAACCCATATATTCATCCTTCTTTCGTATAATTCGGTGCATCCAAGACCAAATAGGGTGCCACTTGCCACAATCCTACAAGCTCACACAAAAAATCTTGGTTGCAAAATGACCAAAATGCCAAGTCTAAATTACCAAAGTACCCCTAAAAAACCTAGACTCATAACACTTTCATCCTACCTTCGATTCCGACATGCCGTCTGTCTAAAGACTCAGGATTCCAAGACCTACCCAATGGTACTCACGAGAAGTCCAAACAACAATCCAAGTCAAAAGTCAACTTTAATACTATTAGGGGAAAATGGCCAATTACAAGAAAAAGTTTCAAAATTACATTTTTTGACTTTTTGGGTTATTACATACTAGACTGGAGACATATTTAAAAGCAGCTCTACATGATAAAGAGGTTCATTGGAAATTGAAGCCCAAGATAAAATGGTTGAATAAGAGGGATAAAAATACAAAATTTTCCACGCCAAAACTGAAAATTGTAGGAGGCAGAACATACTACTTGGCATTCATGATAGTTTGGGAAGGTGGACTGAGGATGAAGCTACTATTTGGTCCACTGATGTACAGTGCTTTCAAGGCATGTTTACGGCCTCCTAACTCTAGGGTGACAGGAAGGTTAGTGAGTGTATTCATGGTTGCATAACAGCTCAAGAGAATCATATGCTTAGTATAGAGGTTACTGACGAGGAAGTCCAACCTGATATGTTTTCTTACATCCCATGAAATCTTCGAGGCATGATGGCTTTAATGTTGCTTTTTACCATAAGTATTGGGGGCTCGTTGGTGCTAGTGCCATTTTCTTTTGTAAAGTCCTTCTTTGCTACGGAGTAGCTAGGAGGTAATTATAACCATATGAATATTCCACTGATCCCAAAGATACCCAACCCTACCCATATGGCATAATTAAGCTCAATCTCCACATGCAATGTCATTTATAGTTTATCTCCAAGATGATCACTAACCGGTTGAAGAAGGTGCTACAGCATATCATTAGCCCTATGCAATCTGCTTTTGTAGATGGGTGGCAAATTATAGACAATATCCTAGTTGTTTAAGAAGTGTTGCATACCTTGAAAAGAAGCAGGGAATTATGGGGGAAGATATGGTACTCAAGATATGGCAAAGGCTTATAACCGAGTGAAGTGGAGTTTTTTGGAGTCTATCATGGGGAAGTTTGGTTTTGCTCATATTCTCATTTAGTGGATCATTGGATGTGTGACCTCCACTACGTACAGTGTCATAATCAATGGAGAATCATCTGGGTTTATTCGCCCGTCGTGAGGTATTAGTCAAAGTAAGCCGTTATCTCTTTTTTTGCTTGTGTTATGTGTTGAAGGTCTTTCATCTCTGATTAGATGTCTTGAGAAGGGGGTGTCTACTCTGTGGTATTCATCTTGTACCCAATGGATAAAATCTCACTAACCTCATATTTTCGAACGATTTAGTGTCTATGTGTAAGGCTACACTTGAGGAGGCGGCGCGTGTTAAGGAGATTCTTGGTACTTATGCTTAAGATTCTGGAAAGTTAATTAACACGGAGATGAGCCCTATTTTGTTCAGTCATGTTGTTCTTACTGATGGGAAGGTAGATCTATCTACGTTTATTGGTATTCAATGTAATGAGGGTTTTGGAAAATATTTAGGGCTTATGGCAGATTTTGGGTCTTCTAAGAAGAAGGTGTTTAAGCATACCATATTGAGGATAAAAAACACTGAGTGCGAGGTTGGGTTGAACAGTACTTTTTCCCTGCAAGTAAGAAGTTCTCCTTAAGTATGTGGCTATGGCTTTTCCTATTTATTATATGTCGTGCTTTTTGCTTCCAATCACTATTTTTCAGGACATCACTCAAGTTATGGCTGATTGTTGGTGGGGCATTTCGGGTTACAAAACTGGAATTCACTGGGGATCATGGGACAAAATTACGAAGGCTAAAAGGGATGGAGGTTTTGGGTTCAAGGAGCTTAGATGTTTCAATATGGCGATGCTAGCTAAGCTTGGGTGGAGGATCCTGAATAATACTGCTTCAATTTTGTCCTAGGTTCTGCATGGGAAATATTACCCTCATGGTCACATTCTTAATACAAAGGAAGGCACGGGCAGCTCCTGGGGCTCGAAAGGCATCATGCAGGGGGTACAAGTTCTTCAAGCGGGGCTCAATGATAGATTTAGGATGGTAGCAAGGTTCACGTGCTTACTGACTCGTGGTTTCCTACATGCAGGCCCTTTATTCATTGGTTTTACCATGATCTAATGCCCTAGGTTATGGCTGATCTTATTGATAGGGAGAACAAATGCTGGAAAACCGACCTAGTTAACACAATATTTAGTCCTGATGAGGATCAAGGTATTCTTGCTATTTCTTTTAGCGTTCTTGGGTGCTCAGATAGGTATATTTGGCATCATATGAAGAATAAGAGCTATACTGTTAATTTAGAGTACCATATCGCTAGGGAGCTATTGCGAAATGGTGAATTCAAATGAAAGTAGGAGTCTAGAAAGTCTAGTACATCGAATCAACAACCTGAATTGTTGGCCACGATTTAGGGACTTAAGGTGCCTCTCAAGTTGCAACACTTCATATGGAAATGCTATAGACAATTCTTGGACGTGCGAGCCAACCCGGTAAAGCATCGTATCTTGGTGGGTAACATTTGTTCTCATTGTGGTGAAGTGGAAGAAACCTAGGTATATTTATTTCTCCAGTGCAATCAAGCTTAGATTTTCTGGGTTGGAAGTCCTTTATAAGTAGACATGAGTCGATTGGAGATGGAGGATTTTGTTTAGTATTGGGAGTATTTCTTGCGTACTTTAGCTTTGCATGATCAAACGAGCTCTACTATCCAAATTCTCATGTTTGTTCTGTGGAGATTATGGAAATGACGTAATATGAGATGTTATAATGATGAGGTGATTGAGCCAACCATAACTATTCAGTTGACGATGGATCAGATCGAGGAATTAAGTGCAGCTAGGCTTGACCCTCCAGTCTTGATATATACGGTCCATAGACCTCTGGTGGACTCGTGAAATAGTCAATCCTAGAGTCGCCCCCCAGTGGGATGCAAGAAGGTTAATTGTGATGGCGTTTTTTACAAGGAGACAAGGCAAGGTGCTTTTAGCTGTGTACGCAGATTCTTCATGAGGACCTTGATTATCGTAGGTAGGGAGGGGGGACTTCCCTTGTTCTAGTTTTTTTGCAGGTTGAAGCAGGTGCGCTATGTGCTACTATGCTTGAGTGCGCTAAGTTTGATTACAAGAAAGTTATCCTCGAATCAGACTCTAAGAGCCTTGTGTAGTGCGTGATAATAAGTTATGGTTTGGAGGCCAATATTAAAATAATGATTTTTGATATCTTAGCTGTAACGACCCGTCCAAAATTCTTAGGATTAATTAAGAATTAATTATGGATTAGCAAGGCATTATTAGTCGAGGAGTATCGGACATTCATGGTGAAATTACGATTTTGCCCCTAAAGGAGGATAAAAAGTTAACTTTTGACCCGAGAGGTTCAGTGCACGTGGACCAAGGACTGTTATGTAGATGGAGTCGATACGAATCCATAGACAAACGACACATCAAAATCGAACATTCGACAAGAAAGTTACGGGTCACAGAAGTTTCAGGAACTATTTACGACGACACGTTTTACGAAGCAAGTTGACTTTGCTTTTATCTTATGTGAGGCCCAGATATTTGTGCAAGCCAAGGGATGAGTGACAAGTGTCACTCATCCATTGCTCCCATTACACATACATGCATCCACTCCCCCATCTGTTCCATTCGATCAACCAAACCCGAAACCTATGAAACCCAGACCCCATTTCTCCCCAACCCTATGATGATTGAGTAAGGCTGAGGGGATGAGAGACCAGGAGACGGCCAGGGACGGCAGGACCACCGTGGATGGCAGAGGAAGCAATAGATGAGGTAAACCTGTAACCCCTTTTGAATTCAAATTCGAATTTTGGTGGTTTGGACGTTTGGGCCGTTCCTGATGATTTAATGATGTTTGTGAGGTTTGTACGAGTACGTGGACATAAAAAATAGGGGCGGTAGACGGTGGAACCGCCTGGACAGAGGCTGGGAAAACTGGGCCGCGAAGATCAATTCGAACAGGTATGTTCTTGGCCTGGTTTCTCGTTTTTGGGATTGTAGATTGATAGGGAATGATGAGACGAAGAGGTAGGAATTAAAAGGATCGAAAATAGGTTCGAAATGGCTGAGAACCGATCTCATCGGTTCGATCGAACCGAAAACCAGAGAACTGGGTTTGAATCGGTTCAACAGAGGTCGACGATGACATTGTTCATCGCGCGTGAGTTTCATGCGCAGCGCCTTTGTGTAACGCCCCAGAAACTCAAAGGATATAAATTTGTAAAATGATAAATGAAATGACGTGTTTACCCTTGTAAATAGTGAGGTCAAAGTTGACTTTTTACGTGATACGTATTTTTCACGAACTTCGAGGACCATTAGGTAGGTCTCGATGCCCGGAGTCCGTAGACAGGCGGCACGCTGAAAACGGACCTTGGACGAATAAGTTATGATTCTAAAACGAGGAAGGGCATTTTGGTAATTATGTGAAGGAAGGGTAAAATGGTAATTTAGATGGTGCAATTTGTAAACAGCCGTAGTGGATTGTTAAGTGAATTGTGTAACTATTTAAGTGACAATTGTCACTAAGAAAGGATGGATTAGTGGCACAAAAGAAAATGTGTATGCAGTGGGAAACTTAAACTAAGTGTGTGTGGGTGTAGTGCTGTGAAAGAACAGAGCACGGGGGTTAGTTTTGTAATGTTTTGGGTCAAATGCGGGAAACAGAGACACAGAGGGACTGAGAGATTCCCTTAGGTTGCTGTGAAGGACAGATTGAAAACAGAGAAGTTAGAAGTCAGTTGTGACAGGACCCGTCCCAACTGGACCTCGATAACTGCGCCCGGTCCTGCTCCCGTCTGACAAGTCACCTGAAGTCCCGAAACTATCCTTCAGCACCTATCAGACAAGGGATAACTGCGCTGATTTATGCTCATGCCTCCGCCTCATGATCAGCCCCGAACGTTGTGCCACGGCCTAAAGGGTCATCAAAAACAGAAAAGTGTGAGTGGACAAAAATATATTCGTTAAAACACATTTATCAAAACACATTGTTTACCCTCCAGTTTATCAAACATGCATGCATAGGGAAAAACATATGAAACAAAAATACTGGCCTTCCAGCCAAACCGCATAACAAGTTAAACCCCGGCTCTCAGGCCAAAACACATGAAAACATAGTCACCTGGCCACACAGACCAGAACTCGTACTCAATACCAGTACGTAATCACAATCAACATCAAACAGCATTACTCACAAGTGCACAATCAAGTACTCAATTAATCAATCAATCAAGCTGCACTATTTACAAGTGCACAAACCATCACACTGTCACATCTGCACTGCGCGTAGGCCAACCTCGGGAACTACACTCAGGCACCATCCGAGTCATATCCATCATGTCTGGGAACTGCACACGCATCCTCTAGACGCCTCCGGGAACTGCACTCACGCAACGTCTGAGTCACGTCTAGGCACTGCACTCGCATCATCCAGAACACGATCCAGTATCCAGTATATACAATCACAATCCATATCACAACACATTTGATTGCATAATTGGACTTGCATTGATGTCTTGATGATGTGGCCTGCTTATGTGTGATTTAATGAATATTTTAATCGGTCTTTTGGGCACGTTTTTCGAGGAAATGTGCAAATGGTATTTTAGGCTAGGCCTAGTGTCAAAATGATTTCAAAATGGATATTTTGATGAATTGGTAAGTCAAGGATGATTTCTGGATTATTTTTAATGATTTCATTGTGATTTCACGAATTTACGTAAAAATGCTATTTGGGCTTGAGTCCCGGTTGGTAACGCTTTTGATTTGATTTGAGGTCATGGATAAGTCATGTAAAACATTTAACTATGCATGCATAGAAATTTAAAAAACAAACGTCCACTCACACACTGTCCAATTGCTCGTTCCCGCGCTGCACGCGTTTCCGTAATTTCCGACACTTGTCAGGAATCTCGAATCCTGTTCAAAATCATTATGTGGGTTACTAACAAGTCAATTTACATAATATAATTTTTCCCATAAATTTCCGGGAATTTAATATTAATTAAATACGTAACGTAGATCTTCGGACCCTCGAAACAATATCGAAACGGTGTCCGATCGACTCGAAACCAATTTTAAAATGTCCGTTCCATTACATAGAGTAAAACACCTGTTGAAACCTTCCTCAGAAAACCCACCACGTGCCCTCACGCGCCGCCGCAAGGGGCTGCGCGTGAGTCCACGCGCTGTGAACAGTAACCTGCACAGTCGTCCCTGTAACCCGTTTTCTTGGTAAACGGAGCTTATGACCCGCGATGCAACCCGATTCAATCCTAGCCAATTCGACATCATTTCCTTCAATTCAATCATCTATTAGTATCATTAGGGTCTTAATTCAGGGTCTGTTACCTCAATTTGATGAAACAATGCCCCAAAGTCCACGACTCAACAGCGAAACCCGACGGGTCTTAAATCGGGTTCTACTCCAGTTCACGTCATTTCATTTAATTGATTACACAGGGAGTATTATATAGTCATTATAAGCATAATTTCAAAACCAATTTGAAGCTTCCTTACCTCCAATCACTCGAACCCAACCTCCAACCCGTGTAGACATCGCAGAGTCTGTTCTTCGGTCTCGTCAGTAATTTCTTTCGAATTCAAGGCTGGTTCAACTCGTTTCAGTCCCAGAAATCTTAATCCACAATCAATTTCACTCCTTAACGTTTACAAGATCTAATTCGACATAAGGTTCTTGGATGGTATTTTCGGGTTTCTCAGTGTGATGTTAATTGCATTTGTTTTGTATCCCTCTCGGGTTTTCACTCAGTTTTCATTCCAAATTACCCTTAATTTCTCACTTACTTGTTCCCTGGATTGCTGAGATCGATCAAGGGTTTTGAGGAGGTTTATCTTCTATGTTTTTGTTCTTAGTCGACAACTGCTAATGATCAATCTTAATTCTCTATGCTAAGGATTAATTAATTGATGTAGTGCCACTCATCCACATCCTAAGCCACTAATCTCACACTTATGGTGACAAGTGTCACCACATGACCAAATCCTCATCTAATTAGGCTGAATCAGCCGATTAAAGATATTGTTAATTGCACCGTTAAAGACAAATTACTGTTTTACCCTTATCATAACAAATTACCAAACTGCCCCTCATCGTTCTAGACCCGTAACTTTTTCGTTCGGACTCCGATTGACGCATGCCATCTGTCTACGGATTCAGCGTCTCGAGACCTATCCAACAGTACTTCCGGAAAGTCCAAACAATGTCCCGATCAAAAAGTCAACAAATGGCCCCTTTTGACCAATTTACCAAATTACCCTCAAACTTTCGCACGTCATAACTTTTTCCTCAAATGTCGGAATCGAGCGTGCCACCTGTCTATGAACTCGTGACGTCCCGAACTACGTCACAGTCATCGATCAAAGTCCGTTTGACCGGTCGAATAAAAAGTCAACCGTTCGCCCAATTCCAAGGGCAAAATCGTCCTTTTTCTTAAAATTTTCCACTTTTCATTTATCAAATTTTCGGGGCGTTACAGCCTTCACCCCCTTAAAGCATTTCGTCCCCGAGATTCAGTCACAGTTTTTATTAAAAAAACACAACAGTACAACAAACACACAACAGCACAATGGTCCAAGCTAAAACGCATACATTATCGTACAAACACATAACAGGACATCACAGCACAATAGTACAAAACTTTACATCACAACCACAACATAACAACATATACCACTAATCACAACAGCTACAGGCACACCAAGATCGTGCAACACGCTACGATTGTTTTCAAGATCTACGTTCGTGAACTCGAAGGCCGACCACGACCCGGTCGCCCAGTTCTAGCATTACTGGTACCTGTCGACATTGGTCCTTGGTATCGATCCACAACTGTATGATCGGTCGCCCCTTGATCCGACAAGAAAGGACATTCTCTCCTAATATGACCACACTCTCCATAATGAAAGCAAGTGATTTGTGTACGCCTTGATGGCGATGATATCAATACGCTATCCGATGGTTCTGAGGGAAGGGGTCGTGACATACCTCCACGAATACCATCTGCGCCATCTCCTTGACTCGTACTTCCAGTACTTTGATGCTCCCGGTAGCGTCCCGAGCTTCTATCTCGCTCTCGAGTGGGTAAAGTCGCCTCCACTCGAGCAACAGCATCTGATAATTCTCTCAGGGTCGAATACGAACCTACCGTCACAGCACCCCGTATTGCATTCCTCAATCTCTGCTCAAATCTAGAACACTTATCTTCCTCAGTTGCCACATACAGAGGAGCAAAATTTGATAAGTTCAAGAACTTCTGCTCATACTCGGCTACTGATAAATTCCCCTGCTTCAAGCGAAGGAACTCAACTTCTTTAGCATCACGGAAGGATCGGGGGTAAAACTGATCTAAGAAACGATCTTGGAAAGTCTCTCACGTCAAATTATGGGCAGTGATACCAGTCATCTGTAATCCACGCCACCATCGATAAGCATTACCACTCAACATAAAGGTGGCTAATAAGACCATATCCTCTGGTCGACATCTAATAATCTCAAAAATCCGCTCAACTTGAATAAGCCATTCATAGGCCTCTTCTGGGTTGGTCTGGCCCGTAAATCTCGTGGCTCCCAGACGCTGGGCTCTCTCAACATCTGGACTCTTGAACTCATCGCCAGGCCGTGCACATGGCTTGCGTCTCGGAGGCATAATAGATCAATAACCAAATGCTCTGATACCACTTTGACAGGACCCGTCCTAACTGGACCTCGATAACTGCGCCCAGTCCTGCTCCCGTCTGACAAGTCAACTGAAGTCCCGAAACTATCCTTCAGCACCTATCAGACAAGGGATAACTGCGCTGATTTCCGCTCATACCTCCGCCTCGTGATCAGCCCCGAATGTTGTGCCACAGCCTGGAGGGTCATCAAAAACAGAAAAGTGTGAGTGTACAAAAATATATTCGTTAAAACACATTTGTCAAAACACATTGTTTACCCTCCAGTTTATCAAACCTGCATGCATAGGGAAAAACATATGAAACACAAACACTGGCCTTCTAGCCAAACCGCATAACAAGTTAAATCCCGGCTCTCAGGCCAAAACACATGAAAACATAGTCACCTGGCCACACAGACCAGAACTCGTACTCAATACCAGTACGTAATCACAATCAACATCAAACAGCATTACTCACAAGTGCACAATCAAGTACTCAATTAATCAATCAATCAAGCCGCACTATTTACAAGTGCACAAACCATCACACTGTCACATCTGCACTGCGCGTAGGCCAACCTCAGGAACTGCACTCAGGCACCATCCGAGTCATATCCATCATGTCTGGGAACTGCACACGCATCCTCTAGACGCCTCCGGGAACTGCACTCACGCAACGTCTGAGTCACGTCTAGGCACTATACTCGCATCATCCAGAACACGATCCAGTATCCAGTATATACAATCACAATCCATATCACAATCCATATCACAACACATATCAATCATATCCATGACCTCAAATCAAATCAAAAGCGTTACCAACCGGGACTCAAGCCCAAATAGCATTTTTACGTAAATCCGTGAAATCACAATGAAATCATTAAAAATAATCCAGAAATCATCCTTGACTTACCAATTCATTAAAATATCCATTTTGAAATCATTTTGTCTCCTGGCCTAGCCCAAAATACCATTTGCACATTTCCTCGAAAAACGTGCTCAAAAGACCGATTAAAATATTCATTAAATCACACATAAGCAGGCCACATCATCAAGACATCAATGCAAGTCCAATTATGCAATCAATCATGTAAAACATTTAACTATGCATGCATAGCAATTTATAAAACAAACGTCCACTCACACACCGTCCAATTGCTCGTTTCCCGCGCTGCACGCGTTTCCGTAATTTCCGACACTTGTCAAGAATCTCGAATCCTGTTCAAAATCATTATGTGGGTTACTAGCAAGTCAATTTACATAATATAATTTTTCCCATAATTTTCCGGAAATTTAATATTAATTAAATACGTAACGTAGATCTTCGGACCCTCGAAACAATATCGAAACGGTATTCGATCGACTCGAAACCAATTTTA
The DNA here is from genome assembly GCA_032719365.1 of Prinsepia uniflora. Taxonomy (NCBI): domain Eukaryota; kingdom Viridiplantae; phylum Streptophyta; class Magnoliopsida; order Rosales; family Rosaceae; genus Prinsepia; species Prinsepia uniflora. Next base: position 14,421,212 of record CM064868.1, on the reverse strand, counting down.
AAATATCCGTTACATTACATAGAGTAAAACACCTGTTGAAACCTTCCTCAGAAAACCCACCACGTGCCCTCACGCGCCGCTGCAAGCGGCTGCACGTGAGTCCACGCGTCGTGAACAGTAACCTGCACAGTCGTCCCGGTAACCCGTTTTCCTGGTAAACGGAGCTTATGACCCGCGATGCAACCCGATTCAATCCTAGCCAATTCGACATCATTTCCTTCAATTCAATCATCTATTAGTATCATTAGGGTCTTAATTCAGGGTCTGTTACCTCAATTTGATGAAACCCTGCTCCAAAGTCCACGACTCAACATCAAAACCCGACGGGTCTTAAATCGGGTTCTATTCCAGTTCACGTCATTTCATTTAATTGATTACACAGGGAGTATTATATAGTCATTATAAGCATAATTTCAAAACCAATTTGAAGCTTCCTTACCTCCAATCACTCGAACCCAACCTCCAACCCGTGTAGACGTCGCAGAGTCTGTTCTTCGGGTCTCGTCAGTAATTTCTTTCGAATTCAAGGCTGGTTCAACTCGTTTCAGTCCCAGAAAGCTTAATCCACAATCAATTTCACTCCTTAACGTTTACAAGATCGAATTCGACATAAGGTTCTTGGATGGTATTTTCGGGTTTCTCAGTGTGATGTTAATTGCATTTGTTTTGTATCCCTCTCGGGTTTTCACTCAGTTTTCATTCCAAATTACCCTTAATTTCTCACTTACTTGTTCCCTGGATTGCTGAGATCGATCAAGGGTTTTGAGGAGGTTTATCTTCTATGTTTTTGTTCTTAGTCGACAACTGCTAATGATCAACCTTAATTCTCTATGCTAAGGATTAATTAATTGATGTAGTGCCACTCATCCACATCCTAAGCCACTAATCTCACACTTATGGTGACAAGTGTCACCACATGACCAAATCCTCATCCAATTAGGTTGAATCAGCCGATTAAAGATATTGTTAATTGCACCGTTAAAGACAAATTACTGTTTTACCCTTATCATAACAAATTACCAAACTGCCCCTCATCGTTCTAGACCCGTAACTTTTTCGTTCGGACTCCAATTGACGCATGCCGCTTGTCTACGGATTCAGCGTCCCGGGACCTATCCAACGGTACTTCCGGAAAGTCCAAACAATGTCCCGATCAAAAAGTCAACAAATGGCCCCTTTTGACCAATTTACCAAATTACCCTCAAACTTTCGCACGTCATAACTTTTTCCTCGAATGTCGGAATTGGGCGGGCCGCCTGTCTATGAACTCGTGACGTCCCGAACTACGTCACAGTCATCGGTCAAAATCTGTTTGACCGCTCGAATAAAAAGTCAACCGTTCGCCCAATTCCAGGGGCAAAATCGTCCTTTTTCTTAAAATTTTCCACTTTTCATTTTTCAAATTTTTCGGGGCATTACAATTTGAGAGATCAATTTGAGAGGAAAAACCGAGGAACTAGAGAGAAAACCAAAATCGGAAAAAACTGGGAAAATGGAGGGAAAATTCGAGTTTGATTTGTGAGCGGAGAGGAGCTAAACAGATATTAAAAACAATCTTCTGGACTCATTTCGACTTCAACCCCACAAAAATCGAAGGAAGTTAAGCATGGTTTGGCCAAGAACTGAAGTTCCAGATTCTGGAAAAATTCGAGTTTGAGTACGACTACCTACAGACAATGATTTGTGCAATTGGTTATTACAGAACGTTCATTTAAGTCTTAATATGCTTCTGAATCAATTAATTAGGAAACTAAGTCGATTTGAGTGAGATTCGAAAGTTAAAACCGTTTGTTTGATCATGAGAGAAATGATGGATTAAAAGCTTGATGTGTGTAATTAATAATGGAGAACTTAAATTAGGATAGAATGGAAGGATTTCGGTGGAAGAATTAAAAGAATTAAGTTGGAATTGAAGGAGTTTGAACCGGGTCGTGTCGCGGGTCCGTAACCCGTTTAGCAGGAAAACGGGTAAGGACGACGACCCTGTAGCGTTACTGTGCAGGGTGTGTGGCTTTCACGCGCAACCACTTTGGGCGGCGCGTGAGGGTGCGTGAGGCAATATCTCCGATCACGGTCAACATGTGATTTGATCCTTTCAATGTAACGAACATTTTGAGATAAGTTTCGAGTCGATCAGACGTCGTTCGAGATAGTTTGGAGAGTTCGAAGGTTTAAGATTTTAATTTAATAACGTTGAAAAATCCCGAAAAAATTAGGGAAATTATTATAAGCTTAGTGAAAGTGTTTGTGACCCAAATTGTGATGTTTGACAGGCCAGAACATTCCTGAGGCAGCCGAAGAGCGTACGGGAAGCGATTGACGCATTCGAACTTTGTGAGTGGACTTTTGATTTCCAACCGAGCATACATAACTGTTTTTACTCACTTGTTTTATGTTTCTACATATGATTTTATGTTTATAATTATGACATTCCTGCCTTACGTGATTGCACGTTTCTCGATCTGATTTATCGCATTTTACGTATTTCGAGACTATGGTTTCTCCTGTGCTTTGATGATGGTTTGATGAGTGATTTTGTATGATTTGTGCATATCACGTTTTAATGATGATTTGATTATGATTTCTGAGTAAGATTCGGGACTTGAACGTGAAATTTAGACATAAGTCCTATTTTGATAAAATGTGATTTTGAATTGATTTTGGAATTTGGGTCACGATGGATCCTGGATTTGTTATGATTTACACATGATTTTGGATTTAAAGACCCGGTATGATTGCTGAATCTGGTTTTGGGTTTAAAGACCCGGTTAATTGATGACGGGGGAATGCCTTGATTGAGACATGTTGAGTTTAAAGACTCGGTTACTATGATGTCCCCCGAGGCCTATTGATTGTGTTTTGAGTTTAAAGACTTGTTGATATCCCGAGAAGACCTGATATATGAGTTTAAAGACTCGGATGGATCCAGCAGATTTGATTCTTTGATGTTACATTCGGTTTTACATGGTTTTATAGTTATAAGTGTTTTTCGGATACTTAGTTATGCATGCGTGTTTTGAAACTGGAGGGTGAACCCCGATTTCATTAAAACTGTTTTCCAGAACCATTTATTTTAGTCCACTCACACTTTTCTGTTTTAATACCCTCCAGGTTATGGTACAAGTTTTGGGAGCTAACGCCGAGGCAGAGGCATAAAGTTTTCCCGTTGCGGTGTAATTATTTCACAGAGTAGGGTTTTATCCTTATCTCGTTTGTAACTATGCTCTGTGATACTGTTGACTTGTTGTACAGTTGATTGTATCGTATGTTCTCCCTGGTCTGACAATGTATGTGGTGTAATTATTCTGGTTATTTTGGTCATTCGTGTTCGGTTGTCAGACGGGATCAGAATTCTTCCTGATTGTCGAGGCGATAATTGAGGTGGGTCTTGACACTTTGGGCGACGCGTGAGTGCGTGTAGGCCTGATTTTCGAGGAACGGTCAACATGTTAATTCATTTTTTTGGTGTAACGAATATTTTGGGACAAGTTTCGAGTCGATCGGACATCGTTTCGAAATAGTTCGGGATGTTCGAAGTTTAGGACCGGGTTCAAATACGTTTAAAAAACCCGAAAAATTACGGGGATTTAATGGAAGGTTATTGAAGTGGTTAGTGACCTTCGAATGTGATTTGGGCTGGTCCGGAAGGTCCGGTGATGATGGATTAGCCCGGAGAGGCTTATGGCACGTATATCGAGGTGGCATCTAGGACGGTCTGTGAGTGGACTTTGGCTTTCTAAATATGATGCATGCATAACTGTTTTATATGTTTTAAATATATGATTTGAGTTGTCTTGAGTGCATATGTTTGTGGTGTTTTGGTATGTACGTATTTGCACGTATTTCGAGGTTTATTATTTTGTACTGTGCTTATACGTGCTGTGTTTTCTATGATGGTTTAATGGAAGGGTTATAGATTTAGAAATATGGAATCAGGCATGAGACCCATTTGATTTGCGAACTACCTGACTTGAAGTTCATTTGATTTAATAAGATATCGGGCTAGAGGCCCAATTGACTTATATGATCGGGCTTGAGGCCCAATTGGTTATGATATCGAGCTGGAGGCCCAGTTAGTTTATGAAATGGAATTTCGGGCTGAGACCCATAAGTTTGCAAATTGGATTTATGGATTTACGATGGTTTTTTGGAAACCCCGGGCATAACCCTATGAACGGTTTTGAGATATTTTGTGAAATGGTTTTTCATATATACTATCATCACGAGTGGTTGCCCTCCAAACATCCGGTAGTATCTTGGAGTGGCGGGTTGTCTCCTCAGACGTCTAGTAGTATCCTGGAGTAATAACGGGCACTGCCTGAGAGGGGTTGACTCGAGGGGTAGCTAGCGATGAGGAGTGCATTTATGGTTGATACCCAAGGGAGGGTCAATGATCTGAGGGTCAATGATCTGCGGGTCATTGCTCTCGGTGGACCTTGGGGAGACTTAGGATTTGAGACCACGAGTGGCACGCGTAGCCTTGGAAACCGTGACAGTGGTATTGATTAGGCATGAGGGATGCCGAGGATTGGTTTTGGGCTGAGTCCCTACGAATTTGGTTTTGGGCTGAGTCCCTACGAATTCGGTTTTGTGCTGAGTTCCCATTTAATTGGTTTTGGGCTGAGTTCCCATATACTTTGGTTTACGGTTTTGGGCTAAGGCCCTAATGGTTTAATTAATGATAAATGGTTTGATAACTGGTTTTCGAATGCATGCATGCTTTTTAGTGAAGGGCATACATGTCCTTTTATGAAATGAGTTTTTATTAAATCATTTGTTTCATCCATTCACAACTTTGAATGGTTTTTAATGCCCTTCATGTTGATCGCAGATGCGGGTTGTAGCAGAGACTAAGACATCACACTCCTCCTCTGATCCTGGCGCACTCTAGAAGCCCCGAACGGGCTAAGGTTTCGAGTTATCCTTTGTCTCGTGTCAAATGGGAGCATGGTACATCCTGCGTTAATCCTGAGGGTATTTGGGATGGGTCGTGAAAAGTGGTATCAGAGCACGATTTGCTCTTGTGGTACGCGCATGTCGATGATGTGATGTCTCTACAGTGGTAACAGCCTGTTATCAACCTGAAAGTTAGGGTAAAGAGTGTAAGGATTCAATGGAATCGAACCCTGGTTAGGATATGTTGGCACGAGATGTGATGGTTTAGGGTTCGATTGGCTCAGGATGTCGTGTGCTATTGAGGTTGGATCCCGAGTAGGATCGTCGTGTATGTGAATCTAACAGCTTAAGGCTGTAGTGTTACAGATAGGTCCCATCTACCTAGTTACCCAATTGTCCCAGTATAACGACCTTGAGAGTCGGGACCCTAGTTGAAACTGTTGAGAATAAGAACGTTTGATTCTAGTTGGCGTAAGATGCCATGTTTTATTATGTTGAATCCCGGAGGGATGTCGACTGGCAAAAGATGCCATGCTATGGATGTTGTGTGGCAAGATAGGCCATGTTTGTGACATGTAATGATTGGGCAGTGTGAGGCACTAAGTATGGCCAAGTTTCTTGCGGGTCCAGTGGCTGAAGGCCGTAGGGTACGAGTGGTTGAGATCCTTGGATTGTGATTACTGGTTGGTTAGACACCAGTATCGGAGTATGACGACTCTTCGGAGTCGAGCGCGATGGATGGGTCAGGATGGATGTGCTGCAGTGAGCAGCTGGGTCATGACAACTCTAGTTCGAGACTGATTGGTCTGACACTAAGTAAAATGATGGGATCCGATTCACGATTACCATTATGAGATGAGATTTGAAATCCTGAGGTGAACCGATCGGTGGATATTGCGTGTTGAGCGGTTGGTGCCTACGGTGAGTTGACCGGCACGATTATGGAGTTTCGGTAACGGAGTGGCTACTGGATTAATCTGCGCAAGGTTGTGGCAGACATTACTATCGATATGACTCGTCCATTGGATTAGCCTTCTTATTGGTCCATTGGATTAGTCTTCTTATCGAGTTGGGATAGGCTCGGTTATGACTGTGTGTGATCACAGAAGGAGAGGAGATTTGGGTGCTGGCGAGTATGCCACGCTACCTCAGGGGAGGTGACAGAGATGAGCGAGAGATGACACAGATGATGTTAGGCGTCACTAGTACGGTGATCACTTATTGATGGGTGGACCAATGATTGGCTTTGGGTCCGTAGACAAGAGAGGTTGTGATTGAGATAATGAGAAGAGTGCTTGATTCTGCATTGGAAGTGGGTACTCCGAAGTTGATGAATGAGACTTCTCATTTTCTGCTCTTTAGCAGTTGGTGCTTGGTGCCACAGGTTGACATGGGATAAATTTTGATGTCATCATCTTGGATCATCCTTGATTCTTCCCTAGGTTAGATGACGAGGAATGTGATGACAGTTAAAGGGTTAAAAGAGGGTGTAAGAACCGAACACCTAGACTGTGAGTTAAATTTGGATGACTTGAAGAGCAGATGGTATTAGCGTCACCGGATGTGACGAGCGAGTGTCTGAGGTAGTAGACCCATGTTGGTATTATGAGGCATGTTACATTGACTAAAGGAGAGCTAGTATGGATCCACCTAGGATCAAGTGGATAGAGTCGTGTGGTGACGATCAGATGATCGAGATGATTGAGATGATTGTGGCAACTATGGGTCGAGTAAACCGAGGTCTGGTCGTCATCGGGGAGAATCATACTGTTGATTATGCTAAACTAGGAGCAGAGGAGAATCATTTTGTAAGACAGTTGAAGAATTTTTGGAATAGTTGGTGAGATGACAAGAAAAGAGGTTGGATACGTGAAGAGTGTATACGACCCTTCTTGGTCACAAAGAGGAGCATGGGTTGGATACTATGGTAGCGAGATTCGGACTGGTACGTCTTAGTGGACGTGGTTCGGATAGACACGTATGGGTTGACGTGAACGAGTTATCGCTTGGGGTAGGCCCCAACCCTGTTATGACTATTTAGGTACATGGGTACATAGGATGTACCAGTTGTAGTTGTGATGGTAATGAAGGTTATCGAAGAAGTTTCGATGTGGTTGAGTTATGATGGACTGGACATTGAGTATTGCGCACGAAGCTGGAGTGAGTTGGCTGGGTTCAGTGATTGATGTGAGTGGGGGCTCAAAGTCGTGGATGACTAAGGGAACCTTATAGTGCAGACGTGTTATCACTACTAGACAAGTATTCGGCAAGGTCTAGTTACACACATGTCGAACTGAGTTGGTGGTTAGGGTAACCACATGTGCGTATGATGTCAGCGTGGATCGCTGAGGGAGTTTACTAATGTGAGTACCAAAGCCGATAAATGCCGCAACTCGAGTATGGCCTGTGAGGTGTGATTCCATCGTGACGGCAGGATCTAGCGGATGTCTGCTTGATCGGACACTGAACAGGATGTCAGCTTCGATTGTCAGATAAGAAGAACCATCAAGCTGAAAAGTTGATTTAATGGCAACATAGTATAACTGACCTGCCAGAGTGAGTGACAATGGGTACCGACAGGTACTGTGGGTTATGTCGGACGTGTACGGTTACACAAGGGTGCCCCGAGTTGGAGGCAGGATTGGATTTCCACGGTTTAATTGTGGAATTGGGGTGGTTTGAATTTCGAGGATGAAATTCTTTAAGGAGAGAAGTTTGTAACGACTCGTCCCAAATTCTTGGGATTAATTAAGAATTAATTATGGATTAGCAATGCTAATCGGAGATTAGTCGAGGATTATCAGACGTGCATGGCAAACTTACAATTTTGCCTCTAGACGAGGGCAAAAAGTTAAATTTTGACTTGGGAGGTCCAGTGCACGTGGATCGAAGACCGTTACATAGATCGAGTCGATACGAGTTCGTAAACAGGTGACACGTTGAAATCAGACATTCAACAGGAAAGTTACGGGTCACGAAAGTTTTAGGAAATATTTACAACGACATGTTTTACGAGGCAAGTTTACTTTGCTTTTGTCTTATGTGGGTCCTAGATATTTATGCAGGCCAAGTATGAGTGACAAGTGTCACTCATCCATTGCTTCCATTACACATACATGCATCCACTCCCTCATCTGTTCCATTCGATCAACCAAACCCGAAACCCATGAAACCCAGACCCCCATTCCTTCATAACCCTATGATGATTGAGTGAGGTTGAGATGATGAGATACCAGGAGACGACCAGGGACGACATGACCACCGTGGATGGCGGAGGAAGTAATGGGGGAGGTAACCCGTAACCCTTTTTGAATTCAAATTTGAATTTTTGTGGTTTGGATGTTTGGGGCCGTTCCTGATGATTTAATGATGTTTGTGAGGTTTGTACGAGTACGTGGACATAAAAATTAAGGGCGGTAGAAGGTGGAACCGCTGGACAGAGGCTGGGAAAATTGGGCCGTGAAGATCAATTCGAACAGGTATATTCTTGGCATGGTTTCTCATTTTTGGGATTGTAGATCGATAGGGAATGATGAGACGATGAGGTAGGAATTAAAAGGATCGAAAATGGGTTCGAAATGGTTGAGAACCGATCTCGCCGATCCGATCGAACCGAAAATCAGAGAACCGGTTCAACAAAGGTTGATGATGACATTGTTCATCGCACGTGAGTTTCACGCGTAGCGCCTTTGGGGCGGCGCGTGAGGGCGCGTAGGCTTGATTTTTGAGGAACGGTCAATATGTTATTTCATCATTTCGATGTAACGAACATTTTGGGACAAGTTTCGAGTCGATCGGCATCGTTTCGAGATAGTTCAGGATGTCCGAAGGTTTAGGATCGGGTTCAAATACGTTTAAAAATCCCAAAAAATTACGGGGATTTAATGAAAGGTTATTGAAGTGGTTAGTGACCTTCGAATGTGATTTAGGTAGGTATGAAAGGTCCGGTGATGATGGATTAGCCAGGAAGGCTTATGACACACATATCAACGCGGCAGCTAGGACGGTCTGTGAGTGAACTTTGGCTTTCTAAATATGATGCATGCATAACTGTTTTATATGTTTTAAATACATGATTTGAGTTGCCTTGAGTGCATATGTTTGTGGTGTTTTGGTATGTACGTATTTGCACGTATTTTGAGGTTTATGATTTTGTACTGCACTTATACGTGGTGTGTTTTCTATGATGGTTTAATGGAAGGGTTTTGGATTTAGAAATATGGAATCGGGCATGAGACCCATTTGATTTGGGAACTATCAGACTTGAAGTTCATTTGATTTAATGAGATATCGGACTGGAGGCCTAATTGACTTATATGATCGGGCTTGAGACCCAAATAATTATGATATCGAGCTGGAGGACCAGTAAGTTTATGAAATGGAATTTCGGGATGAGACCCGTAAGTTTGGAAATTGGATTTATGGATTTACCATGGTTTTATGGAAACCCGGGCATAGCCCTTTGGACGATTTTGAGATATTTTGTGAAATGGTTTTCCATATATACCATCCTCATCAGCGGTTGCCCTCCAAACATCTCGTAGTATCCTAGAGTGGCTGGTTGTCTCCATCAGATGTCTCGTAGTATCCTGGAGTAGTCACGGGCACTGCCTAAGAGGGGTTGACTCGAGGGGTAGCTCGCAATCAAGAGTGCATTTATGGTTGATACCCCAGGGTAGGTCGATGATCTGCGAGTCATTGACCTAGGTGGCACGCGTAGCCTTGGAAATCGTGTCAGTGATATTGATTAGGCATCAGGGATGTCGATGATTGGTTTTGGGCTGAGTTCCCACATGATTGGTTTTGGGCTGAGTACCCATATACTTTGGTTTACGGTTTTGGGCTAAGGCATTAATGGTTTAATTAATGATAAATGGTTTGATAACTGGTTTTCGAATGCATACTTGCTTTTTAGTGAAGGGCATAAATGCCTTTTTATGAAATGAGTTTTTATTAAATCATTTATTTCGTCCACTCACAGCTTTGAATGATTTTTAATCCTCTTCAAATTGATCGCGGATGCGGGCTATAGTAGAGACCGAGACATCACACTGCTCCTCCGATCCTGGTACACTCTAGAAGCCCTGAACAGGCTGAGGTTTGAGTTATCTTTTGTCTGACACTTCATGTCAAATGGGAGCATGGCACAACCCGCGTTAATCCCGGTGGGATTTGGGATGGGTCGTGACATTAGCTTTGCAGCCCTTCTTTGAATCTGTTAAGCTTAGATACACCTCTCAGAAATATAATGGTGCAGCTCATGCAGTTGCAACCTTCTGTAAATGCACTAAGTGTTGTCCTTAATGGGATGCCCTTAAGCCCCTCTGATTATTTCATTTACGAGCGAAAGATATAAATGTTTCTATTTATATCAATCAATGAAGTGATTCTCTTTGTAAAAAAAGGTAGTTAAACATTGAAAACAAAAATATAGGTATTGTACACATAACAAACCACTAAACAAGGGACTTTTCAAAGTAACATGTTCATATATTTAACTTACAAATTCCATTGTATCATTTGCACTTCCATGGTAATTTCAAGTTCCTCAATATTAGGTAGTTGATAAAACGAAGAAAAAATAATTTCACCAAAAAATTTGAAGTCAAATTGATTTCAAATTGAAATTCATTGATATGCAATTTTATTTTTATAGATGAAATATAAGGTATTCAAACTTGCAATTATCACTAAATCGATTAAGGACATGTTTACTTCCAAGTAATAAGAATAGTCAGTAATAGAGAAATAGACAATTGGAGAAGTGAGTAATTAGAGAACTAGGTAATCATTTTTATTGAGTTCTTTACTAACTATATATAACTAGAACATTATGATTTTTTTTTCTTGTTATTGTTAATTAATAATTATCAATTCGAATAAAAATTAACTAATTACTAAAATGCTTTTTTTTTCTTCGAGTTTTCTCAACATCTCGTTCTCTTCTTATCACCATCTTAAAACTCATTTACTGAAATATTCGATTTACTAAAAAATAAATAAACTATTCTTCTTCATTTTCTGAAAAATTCAAATCCTTAAAAAATAATGTCATCACTCGCTAATTTGTATAATAGTAATTTGAGTTATAATAAGATATCACTATATATATATATATATATATATATATATATATTTTTTTTATGACTAACGTTGTAATTATTGCAAAAGTTGTAGGAAAGTTGTAGGGCAACTTTGATACATAAAGAATTAAAATAGATAATTGGAATCATTAACATTTCCCCCCAGTTAATCTCATTACCCATTTCTGGATAGTCCATTAAGGATTTCACATAGAGCCCACTTCTCGAAAAAATCTAATTTTGTAAGTAAATGTAGGCCTTTGGTTTGATTCCTATTACCCTTAGTAAACATGCCCTAATATTTAGTTAATTTTTCTAGCCTAAAAGTTAGATATACGATTAGTTACAACTAGGGGTAGACACAAATCCATTAAAATTGCTAACTGATTCGCTTCAAAACGTTATTTATCTAACGGTTTAGGTTTGACTAGATAAAAGTTAAACAGTTTGAGAATCCAAACTGTTCCGTTAGTAACGGTTTGAATTTGGATTTTCATTTTGGAAATCCGTTAAATCCAAACCGAACCGTTAATGAATATATTAATTTTTATTAATATTTAAATCTATTATTAATACAAAGTAAAAATAATAAAAATAAAAAGATACTTAGATATACTCATATAAGTATATGTATACTCACATAAGAGTACAATAAAAGATTATTAGCTAGTTTGTGTGTTTGATAAATCTTATTATAGTGATAATGTTTGCAATTCAATACTTAACAAGTTTAATATATAACATTTTAAATATTGAATATTGATTTTTTTTAATATCCTTATTTTTTCTATATCCTTATTTTTTTTATTCCTTAACGATTTTAAACCATTTCGATCCAAACCGAACAGTTAGTAACGGTTTGATTTTTAATTTTAGAAAATTCAAACCATATCGAACTGTTAAAATTTTATCAGTTTGGATTTAAATATTACCAATATCCGTATTTAACCGCACCGTACCTACCCTTAGTTACAACCCCAAAATCCTATATAAATATTTTTTATTAATTAGAAAGAAAAAAGTGACTTTTAACCACAACCAATTGCTAAAACAAGTACTTCACCGTAATTTTATTTTATTTTTTGTTAAAATAACTTTTAGTTTTTGTAAATCAATGTTTTCCTGAGCTGCTGCTTAATATTATGAGTTTGTGTTATTTAGTTATGTGAAAATTTTCAAATTTAATCCTGAAAATTTTCAAATTTAATCTTGGAATACTTAAAGGTAGTTATCACCAAAGCACATAGTACCAAACACAGGAAAAGTCGTATCTCAAACAAATAGGTAATTATATATGAACTAATTGCAACACAACAAATTTACCTAACAAGTTCTCCAAAACCCAGCATTGTCTTCTTCAATCCTTGAAAATAAAACAACATGCATGAATGAAAGATTAAAACTAATTGTAAACAAATTGTACCAAAAAAATTATATTGTAAACAGTGCATTACCACTACCATCGCCATCGACATCGCCATAATCATCTTTTTTTATATCCTTAAACCTTGATTCTCTTCCTCGTTGACAAAACTCCGCAAAAACCAACAATTATTAGTCAAAAATAAAATGAAGGCTCATTCCAAAAATAAACCCACAATAGTACTTTAACCATCAAAGCTACCATTCTTTGCTTGTTATTTTCAATCCATAAAATTGCTTCACTGGAGCCTGCTTCATGCATGGTCACCCCATGAGACTATCATGGTTTTCCCTTTTTGATCTCCTTGTGTTATGAACTTTAATTATATCAAAACAACACACCAAATCATACACCTATTACTCAATTCATTCATCAACAGATCCAAAGCCACAAATTTTTTTAAAATAAAATACAAAAGTTCAATTAAATAAAGGAAGGCTCCACAATAAAAAACATAAAACATTAACCAATAGAAAACGTTTCACCTGGAATTGAACCAAAACTCGTCGAACTCTTTGCAATTCCTTGCCAAAACAACAGTATGCACACAGTTAATCAAACCTCATTGATTGAATCAGTAAAAACCAACAGAAAATGGACATACAACAACTTAAAACCATAAATAGTCGAACTTAAATTCAACAAATAATTAAACTTGTAAGCCCCTGCGCATAAATTTTATGAAGAACTATTACCTCCAATGGAAAAAGTTAACTGATGTCACCAATGGAACTTTACTGGGAAATTAATCTAGGATATCATAATAGAGTTCAGAGACTGAAACAACATGCAAAATAATTTGAAGAACTCACTTCACAATTCATGCTCACATAAATATAAAATGGAACTTGACTGGGAAATTAATCTATGATATCATAATAGAGTTCAGAGACTGAAACAACATGCAAAATAATTTGAAGAACCCACTTCACAATTCATGTTCACATAAATATAAAATTCTCAAAACAATCAATCTCACCAGCAAGGCAAAGAACACGCAAAATAATTTGAAAAACTCCAGATTTGCAACATTCATATATATCAAATTGAGAAACACTCAAGAATTAAATAAAACCTAAATCCGGGCAACATGATGCTCTAATTATATGAGCAAATCGATGTTCAGTTGAATTAAAGAAGACTTGATGCTTGGTCGCAAGAACTTAAAGAAAAGATAGAAGAAAAAGTGAGGGCTTGAGTGTGCAAATTCGAAAAAGTGAAGAAGGCAAAGCGGAGCAAATTAACTGAATCGCGACGACGGTCGAAGAGGAAGGTTGAATCGCGACGATGATGACATTCAGTGAAGGCGATGATGAAGGCGATGACGATGGTAATGATGATGACAACGGCTGAAGGAAGAAGAAAGACCTAGATTGTGCGGAAAAAACGCTCAAGAAGTAAGATGAAGCAAAAAAAAATGAGGACATCACAGTAATTTTACTGTTCACAACAAAAGAAAAGAAAAAAAATAAGGGTAAAATTATAAAAACACTGCTTGTGAATAGTACGCCGGAGGCTCCGGCCCTTTCTGAATTATTGAATTAAGTATTATTAATTTTGCATAAATAAACAGTAATTTTTTATATCTATAAAAGAAAGGGGAAAAAAAGACAGAATCGGTAAAATATTATAGGGAAATAATTTTTTTTTATCTATTTTATGATTTTTTGATATGTATAAAGGAAAAAAAAAAGTTTCTTTTGATACGTATAAAGGAAAAAATATATATATAAAGGAAATGAAAAAAAAATAAAGGAAAAGAAAAAAAATTTGATTTGTATAAAGGGAAAAAAATAATAATAAAGGAAAAGAAAAAAAAGGAAAGGGAGAAAAAATTGATATGTATAAAAGAAAACAAAACAAAATAAAGGAAATGAAAAAAAAAATTGATATGTATAAAGAAAAAGAAAAAAAATATCAAGAAAAAAGAAAAAGAAAAGGAAAAAAAATTGATATGTATAAAGGAAAAGAAAAAAAATATCAAGAAAAAAATTTAAAGAAAAAAAAGAGTAGAAATAGAAAATTACTGTAAATGTACCGTAATTTTTCCACCCTCCTTTAGTATAGTTATAATTGAAAATTAAAAAAAAAAACAAAGAAAAAAAGGTAAAAATGAGAAAAGTCATAAACAGTGGAAGGCTGCTTGCCTTTTAATATATATAGAATATAATTTCGTTAACTAAAAAAAAATCAACGTTTTCTGGAGGTAAATTTTACTATGACTTTATTACAAAAAAAAAAAAAAATAGTAAAAGAAACATATATCCTGAGGACCTGAGCCCAAAAAGACCAGCAACCAAAACATGAGTCCGTCTAGCATCAGCGGCTTCTATCGTCCTCTCCATAACGCACTCTTCCTCTCCCACCGTAATTTACTTACCAGTCCCTTATCGTCAAATCGCAGTCTAGCCCGTGTTTGGTGTTACACTTCCTCTAACTCCAGCAATGCCCCCTCTTCTCCAGGTGTTTGTTTGCCTGTATAAAATCAATTGCATAAAAATTATAATAATGAAGCGCCTCCTATCGCCTTTTCATGACTTGGGTTTTTGTTGTTTCTGAAGCTAATACACAACACAAAAAGGAGCAGACCATTGGTATGGCTAAAGTCGACGTCTTGAAGCAGAAATTGGAGCTTGTTGGGATTCTCTGTAATGAGTCTTGCGTGCCTGGACGATATACTAATCTACTTTGCCCAAAGGTACTGTTTGCAATAGTTAGCCCTAATAATCTTTAGTGGGTTCTCTTTGTGTTTCGTAATTTAGATAATATGATATATTTGGGAATTGGGATTATGAATACTCTTTATCATAATGTTTTAGCTTCATATGGATAATGGAATCTCAAAAGTTTCCATTTTTTGTTGTCTAAACAGTGCAACGGTGGACGGTCAATGGAGAGGAGTTTGTCTCTTCACATTGTCAAAAAGGGGTATGCTACTGCTGCTGCGGCTAGTTTTCTTATCTGTGCCACTATGCATTTTTGATAGTGGGTTGTAATTACTTTATTGGATACGTTAGGGATTTGGCAATGTGGAGGTGTTTTCGAACTGATTGTAATTTTGGTGACCAGGTAACATAATACAATTATGTAATTTTGTGTTTTATGTTCTACAGTTTAAGAATTTTTATGTGGCAAGAGTATTGAGACATTGATCGTTTTATTATTGCACTATAGGTGCACATAGAAGGCAGGGCAGCACATAATGAAGTGAAGAAATTCGAGTACCCTGGACAAATGACAGAAGAGAGCCTCAAGTTGGAACAACTAGGGGAAAACGTAATTACGCATATCAATATTTGATTGATGCGCCTCCATGTTTGCATATATCTTTTTGGTATTTGAATGACCTATAATTTAATTGCTTGGCCCTTATGGACTTTGCCTCTGGAACTGCAATACCCCAAAAAAAGGGGCCTATCTTTGGCTATATCCCAACAACTTGGACAGTTAGAAGGGTTTTGTGAAATTTGGTCAGGAAACATAAATATGTGGTATTATCACCAGGATTAGTTTTTTATGGATTTACTGTTATAAGTTCATCCCCAAACATGGAGTACCATGTGTTTTTATTTCATTCAAAGACATGCATGTCGTACCATCACCATGTCCGCATGTATGGACAATGGAATTTATTCTGCCCAGTACTAATGTGTATGTTGGAACAGGACACACCTTTGTGTCCAATAGCAGGTTTATGATGATTTCATTGTTAGTCTCCTTCTGTCTCTGGTTCAAATTTCGTTTTTATGCTACCTTTCACATGTTGATTTCTTGGATATATAAACACTCTTTCATATGTCAGATACTTGCATACTTCCGTGAGCGAATGATCTCTGAGAAAACTCTTCTTAGAAATGCTGTAATGCAACGTTCCAGTGATAAGGTACCCTGAAGTCATCACTTTCTGGACTTGCTAATATTCTTTCAATGAGTCACTACGAAATTAGTAACCGTTCTAATTTTGGACTACATTCGGTTATTTCTCTACATAGCATCGGTGAGTAAACTACTTCACGCAAAGTGCACTTCATGACTGCACTTCGTGACTTTATGCTATTAAGCTTAAATCTTGAATCCACTTTAGCCAAGTTTGAGATTTCGTTCCAAGAGAAACTATTTGAGATAAAACCCTGATTACAAACATTAAAATGTATCTTTTTCCTAAGGTAATTGGTTAAGATTGTCAAATCCACTTTTGGGTATCAAATGATCAAATTTACACCCCCAGCCACTTCTCAATAATTTATTGTACTAGTAAAAAGAATTGTATAATCTATTTTCAGTTTATACAGATACATCAGTGGTTTATTTTCAAAAAAAAATAACCCTAGTCAAATTTGGCAGCCCTTATATGTTTCAGGATATGCACTCATGCTGACACGAGTACTCACACTGACACATGAGTGGTCACACAGTTTCCTTTAAAGCACTTCATCATTGAGGAGTTGATAATTTATCCATTTTAAAACGACTGCGATTTCCAGGATGCAATTGCATTTACGTATAGATGCAATGGACTGATTGTTGGCTGCAAGTACCGAACCTTAGACAAAAGATATTGGCTGGTATATGTGCTATGCTTTGTCAGGTTTTTTGTACAGGAAAATTTATTGACTGCATGACTATGAAGTGAAATGCAGATGCATTCTAATCAAGATTTGATTTCAGTTTCTGTTATTGGTTTTCAGGAGAAGGGGTCAGATAGAATATTATATGGATTCGATGACATTACTGAAGCAGCTGAAATTATCATTGTGATTTCAATTTCCCCTTGTTATGTTTTCCTCCTCTCTCCCCTAGGCACCACCTTACATTTTGTGATTCTGATTCTGCTTATAGGTTGAAGGTGAAATAGACAAGCTTTCAGTGGAGGAAGCAGGCTTCTGCAATTGCGTGAGTGTCCCTGATGGTGCAACAGGAAAGAATTCTACTGAATTGCCACCATTGGAAAAGGTGGGAGCTAGATTCTTTTGAGCTTATCTTTGTGGTTCAGATTTATAGTTCTACATCAAGCTTTGTCACTTGTACTGTAATTTGGTTACTTCAAGTGGCAAGGTTGACTTGGTTTATGGAACTGTTTCTTACCAGAAACTTCAGAAATTTCTTATGAGAGTAGGAAGTAAATGAAATCTAAATTATAGGGACCATTGGTAAACTATACGTTAAACAAAAAAAAAAATCACATATTAACATTGGAGAAAAAAATTATTCGAATGGTTTATTAATATGTTTATTTACATTTCCTTTGTGCATGCATATTAGGACACAGCATATCAGTACCTGTGGAGTTGCAAACAGCATTTGGATAAGGTGTGAACACTATTGTCTTATAATCGATTTAAACATTACTATGTGAACTGTTGTTTAACATGTTTACCTGTTAGGTTTCTCGCATTATCTTGGCAACCGACAGTGATAAACCTGGCCAAGCTTTGGCCAGAGATATAGCACGCCGCCTTGGTACACACAGGTTAAAGAAACTTTCTGAATATGTGTTCTGTCTTTGGAAAATCCTTGTGTAATAAATTTTCTTTTGAACTCATTAGATGAAAAGATACATTTTTATTCTGTAACTTTTTTCTTGCAACCAAAACGTTTCATGGGACTGAACTACAAATTTTTCGACTTAAGTCCTTTGACTTTCATTGGTTGTCAGATGTTGGCAAGTAAGTTGGCCAAAGAAAGATGAATCCAGCTATTACAAAGATGCCAATGAGGTTGGATGCTTCCTCTCCTTTCCCTTATTTTCAGTTCTGTTGTGCATATTTTTTTTCGCTGCTAGACCATACTTCTTTGTTGTACATTTCAAATTACGTAAACAATTTCAATATCCAAAAAAATGGTTATTTTCTTAGGATCCTTGCCATGCTTTCTTATCTAATGTTTGGTTTGTGACCTTAGGTTCTGAAATACATGGGACCTGATGCTTTGAGAAAGGCGATTGAAAATGCAGAACCGTATCAGCTATGCAACTCAGACCAAGTAGTACAAAGTTCAGAAGAGAAAAAGTCAGAGAAGATACTGGCTTCTTAGCACTCAAAGAGCACGGGTACACGGTGGCTATAAATTCTTTTCCCAGATTTCGTAATTGAGTCGTAGCCAGAGGGTTAGGTCTGATTTAGCTTGGTATAGTAGAGAAGGACACAACAGGTTTAACACTCACTGCTTAGATTGTATAGAAAGGAACTTGTTGTGCTGTGATTTTACCTCTCAAATCTTCATGCGAATTGAACTTTCAATTATTTATGTGTAAGCACTTTTATGTATTTTTACTGCCAGCCAGACCTTGCCGGCTTCTGATCTATGTAAGCTTTCACTGTCCGATAAGAAAAATGCTACCAGTATTACAGTCTAATGTATTTTCTTATTGTGAAATGGGTGGTAAATTCCTAATAATTAATATGTATAATCTCACGTTCCTAAATTGTTTATATATATATAAAAAAAAAAAACCTATAGAAACAAGATCTGTAGGCCAGAACCGCAACAGAAATCCTTCTACAGAGGAATGTGGACGAATCCATTTCGATGATCTGATAACATAGCTGCCGATTAAAACTAGTCGGTACTAACGCACCGAACACTTAAGCCATCTCGGGAGTTGTCGAGCCGAATAAGCTTAAGATTATCCTGCCGAAAATTTAGATCATATCTATGTTTGCCTTGAAAATATGTAACTACACCCAAGGGGATCCACGATTGGGCTTGCGACTTGTGATTAGGCTGACCTCAATTTGTTTTTTTGCCTCTCTGTGTTATCAGGCATAACCACTGCTCAAGTGAGAGCAACCATGGACGTGCTCTCAATCTCATCCCCAATATTCCTCCACACCCCAGCTTCCAAGCTTTCTCAAAGCTTTCGCCTCAAACCCATCTCCTACTTTCCCACTCCATCTTCCAAAATTTCCACAATTAAGTCTCTTTCTGTCCAAACCCAAAACCCCACCTTCGCCTCCAGGTCCCAATCACTTGATGGCTCGCTCCTGATTTCCTCAGCTCAACAGGCGCCGCCTACGGCCATGAGAGGTGCTGAGGCCGACCCCATGGGGCTTTTGCTCAGGGAGAGGATTGTTTTCTTGGGCAGTAGCATTGATGACTTTGTGGCTGACGCTATCATTAGCCAGCTGCTTTTGTTGGATGCCCAGGACTCCAAAAAGGATATCAAGCTCTTCATTAACTCCACTGGTGCCTCTCTCAGGTTCTTCTTGCCATTTTACCATCTGGGTTTCTTTTGTTTTTGTTAGTTGTTTGAAAACATGGATTTTTTTTTTTCAACGGAGCTTACGGGTGGTAGAAACCCTTTCTATATTAGGATGCTAGTTGATTATATTTCATTGAACTTTGTAATGTTTCGGCAGAGAAACTGAGTTGTTAATCATTACTTGTTGGTTTAGAATTCGGCTGTTCCAATTACTTTTGGGTTTAATAAGCGTAGCAATTTTCTTAAGCATCTTTTCCTTTAAATTTAAATGTTTAATATGGTGATACCATTGTGTAATACGTTGGTACAGCATTCTGGTATAATCTAATGGTTTGCTTCTTCTTTTGATTCCGATGACACTGATACTTGAAAAGATGAGAAAAAACTTTGGATGTTTTTTAGTTTTCATTTGTTATGGATACCTAATATCTTGGTGCTAGTTGAATATATAATGAGAATGGAAGAGTCCAAATCTTTGGGGTCAGGTTAAGAGCAAAGGCATGTTTTCTTTGACATAGCTTAAGGTACAGTTCTGAGGTACTGGAGTTCCTTCTCTTCATGTTCCCCATTACAACACTTGGCGCAGACTTTCATGTTTTGATCATGGCTAAATTGGAATTTTTCTAGTTACAAATGTTGTGCGCATGTTCTTTTATTTTCATATATTCTTATAACATCTGCACTGAAGCTAGTTACGATGTCTCCATACTCAAGTAACAGTACAAGTTGCACATATGTATGTACTTTAAGCACTTTGATTCGTAATACGCTTTAGTATGCATGAATCTTAGAGAACCAAGGACCTAAGATGTCCATGTAAGTGGTGGATGTGATATATCCGCAAATAAGCTGAGTGTGGGGCTTCCAAAAATGTTTGGTTATAAGGTTTAGTACTTGAGATAGTATGATGTACAGAGTATTATGTGCAAGGAAGCAGCTGAGCATATTGACATTTTATTCCATTGTTTACGTGCATTGAAATTATTGCGTAAGCTTTCTAGGGAGGCAAGGTTGATTTGTGTCATCATGCATAAAATTTTCGCTTCCGGGGGAAGAAATATTTGTGGAGCTATTTTATGTTGCCTTTCGGGCTGACTTGTTAGGAAATAAATTTTAGGCTTTTCATGGTTCTATGTGGGTTGAGGTAGATTTCTTGTGGAGTAGAGTGCTTTTGGGATGCCCACAATTTGTGCATTGGTTGTTAAAGAGGCCAGAGGTATACCTCGTCTTTATTCATATGGGTTTGGGGGGGTGGGGGGACTGATGAAACGGTTGATTTATGGCACTCATGAACAGCTTAGTGGCTCACACACACTGGGGTCAGGGGCTTGAGCATGTGGTGCGATCAAGAAGAAACCAATGAATTAGTTAATTTTGTTTTGAACATTATTCATCTGTATATGCTTTCAGGCTTTCCCGCTCTTTGTTTTCTTAGTTTCCTGCTGATTTTTCTTTCTGTTAATTTTTTTAGTGCTACAATGGCCATTTATGACGTCGTTCAGCTTGTGAGGGCTGATGTCTCCACAGTTGCACTTGGAATTGCAGCATCAACCGCTTCCATAATCCTTGGTGGTGGCACCAAAGGCAAGCGCTTTGCTATGCCCAATACACGGATTATGATTCATCAACCTATGGGAGGAGCTAGTGGGCAGGCTATAGATGTGGAAATTCAAGCCAAAGAAGTCATGCACAATAAAAACAATGTCATACGAATTATCTCAAATTCCACTGGTCGCCCATTTGAACAAGTCCAAAAGGACATTGACAGGGATCGGTACATGTCCCCAATAGAAGCAGTTGAATATGGAATAATTGATGGAGTTATCGACGAAGATAGCATTTTTCCTCTGATGCCTGTCCCAGACAAGGTGAAGCCAAGAATGAGTTATGAGGAAATTAGTAAAGATCCGATGAAATTTTTGACACCAGATGTCCCTGATGACGAGATTTATTAGTTTTGTTGAGTTGTATGAGAGGTACATTATTCTGATAGCTTTCTGATTACGTGTTGCTTAAACATTTCTGCTTAAGCCATGATATTTTAGAACCTAGATTTCTGTAATTAACCAAGGATGCCTTTTCATTCCATGGTTTGAGAAAAGGAAGTGATTCTCACTTCACTTCCCTCCTCCCGCATTCTACTTGTTTCTATTCATTAGTCTTACTTTGATTTCATTCGACTGTTTGAAAATAAAGAGTACATCAAATAAAATTATAAAATAGAAAGCAATGTGCACAGGTCAGTTTCCTTTTGGGCTATCTTTAGGTACGGGACTTTAAAGTTCTTAGAATTTAGTTAAAAATGAAGAATTTCAGAATATCATGTAATTTGCAATTATTGGATGCAATGTACGTGACACCTTGATAATTGTTACACTTTGATAATTGTTATTTTGGAAAACTCTTGTTTAGTAGTTTTGCTATGTTGTATTGCTTCCATTCTAGCTCACGGACGCTTGATTCAATTTTGATAATGCATTTCTTCGTAATATATTTCAACTCATAAATTTTTGAAATTTTTCATCCAAATGTAAGCTTAAGAAATTGTTTCAATTTAAATTACTGGCGCATAGAAAAGCTGCTTGGGTGTATGAAAGTGTGACATGTTTAGAAGGTTTCTGTAAGGTTGAGTTTTATGTTGAAAATAAATTCTAGCGTTTATATTTATAATGAGAAGTTCGAATTTTTTTTTGTTTTTATTAAAGGGAAAAAAGAATTTTGTAAATTTTTCAAATAATATGTTTTTGGGATTTGAATTTGAGATTAATTATTTACAAATTAACGTTAGAATCAACTGAGCTATTTGAATTCAAGACATCTCGTATAACTTATAAAATTACAATACTAATGATAAAAAATAATAAATTACTTTTCAAGAAAAAAGTTTGTGATAAACACAAAAACTTGTTGGGTTCAAATAAATAAAAGAGAAACCGGGCTGGTTGGGGCTTAGGTACGGGTTGACGGGTAGATGATTTGGGCCCGGGTTATCGTTGAGAATTAAGAACCGAGTTACAACCCTTAAACCTTTCTTTGCCAGTCCTTACCTTACCCGTTTTGTTTCTCTTCCCTCTTCCTTCAGTTTCAGCCATGAAAACCCAGTTCTGTTGAAAAGACAGAGACAGAAGATGAGGAAGCCATAGACGCCCATAGCCATAGGTAAGTTGTTCAAACCCAGTTGACAACTTGCAGAGATATGCGTTCTCTTCTTCACCGACCTCTTCGAAAGCTCTCTTTCCTATCCGCAGCCGCTGGCCTTCTAATGGACTCCAAGCAGCTCTTAAAGTCCACTCCTTTTCCAAAACCATTGGCCCCTTCTTCACAAAGACACCCATTTCACTCCAATAGACTTGTTTTCTCTCCATTTTCGGGAAAATCCGCGTCGAAAATTCGGCCACTTTGCCTTAAGACTAATGGATATTCTTACGCCTCCCATGCTAATGTCATTGAACCAGGTATGATCATTTATCGATAGGAAATATACTCCCTCAAAGTTTTGTTTGCTAATGTTTGTGTGATGTTTTTGAAGTTCATTGGAAAATCCCGGAGGAAACTATGCATGTTTGTGCTTGGGTGTTTTGTTTTGAAGTCTTATGAAATTATTTTCAATATAAATAGTTTATGTTTTGAAATGTATGTAGTTGAATTGGAGGAACACTCAGAGGACAGGATGGTAGATTTTAACAAAATGGCGTTGCAGCTTAAATTAGAGAACCTTGGCTTAGACGGAGACATATGTGTACCAGGGCAGTACAACCACTTGATTTGTCCAATGGTATGTTAGTAGTTTTACTTCTGTTGCTACACTATGATTATTTCAGCAAATCTTTTGTATTTAGGTTTGTTTGGGATTTCATGAATTGACCTGTAGGATGGTAGCTTAGAAACAAAGAATTATGTCCCAACTTTGTTCTTATCTATGGATGTTCTAGCCTTCCTCAAATGCTAGGCATTTTATCTACAAACAATTAGTTGTAATAAAAACTGCAATTTTTATTTGGATAATAAGGAGGTAACCAACATTGAATATAGTAATAAAATAAGTTAGTAGTATTGTTACTTATTTAATGAATGGGATTGGGGAAGTCGAGGTTCAACATTGGGAAGAATGTAATAATAAAAAATTCTTCATTATTGTTTTTAATCAATATTAATATGAGAGGACTCAAACTGAAGGAACTATAGGGGGTTGAAGATAGTTATTGAGAGTAGTTGACAATCTCAGTTCGCCAAAATAAGTAAGTTGTTGACCATGTAACTTATTCAAGAATGGGATTGTGTAGAACTTTAACAATGACTCTTTAAGAACATAATAATTTGTGTTGGCATTTCGCCATCTAAGGTCTGAAGACATATTTAAAGGAGAGGCAGGTCGGAAAAGATGGAATGACCATTTAAGTAGACTAAGGGTGATTTTTTTTTTTATTGTTTTAGAATTATAGGATAAAAAATCAGGAATTAAGTGGACATGATGTACTAAGACGATGTATAGATGCCTTTCTTCTAAATGAGAAATGAAAAAAAATGATGTTCCTGTGGAAATTGAAGTAATTTCTCATCTTTTAGTGCAAAGGTGGCGATTCAGAGGAGAAGAGCTTATCCATTTATATTTCGGAAGATTGGTATGCTTTTCATAGTCTATCAACAGCTTTTCTGATTATGAATTAACAAACTGCAAATCATACTTATTTTTCCATTTATGAGTTCTTAGGAATAGTGCTTTTTGGTGCTGCTTTCGTGGAAAATGCGGGTGGTCAGGTAGCACAAGGGTATGATTGTTTCTCTTTCAAGATTCATTTAGAATATTTTTCTATACCATTTTATTTAAATCAATGAAAGATAGTCATTTGGCTTAATGTCACCCTTTCCTCTCAGCCCTCTGCAGATAACAGGCTGTCTCGTGACATAAAAAGCAAAATCACCAAAGTTAAGGAAAAAAGGGAAATCACAGAGGAGAGTTTAGGACTGGAGCCACTTTGTGAGGAGGTCAAATTTCGTTACTATTTTCTGAATTGAATGCCACCTCTTGTGCTGGATTGTGCCGATACCAGAAATTTTATCAGTAACTTTATCTTTTATATTTGTTTTGCTCTTTTTTCAGATTGTTTCATATTTTTCTGAGCGAATGATATCAAGGGAAACCTTGAAGAGAAATGCTGTAAGGCAAAAGAGTACAGGTGATCAGGTGCATGATGCTATGGAAAAAAAGATTATTACGTTTTCATTTTTTTTTAATTAAGATGATCATGATCTTAGTTGTGTAAATTAGAACAATATATGCACATGAGTATTACAAATGCCTAGATTAGTACACTTTAAAGGTAATCTCTTTTCACTTTAGCCATCAAGATCAAACTGAACCACAGATGAAATGGGATCAGAAGTTTTGTTGGTAAACAGAAGTTCTGTACATACACCTTATTTTTCTTAGGTTCCTTCAGTATACTACATTATATTGCCTATTGTAAAATGGGGAAAAGAAAAGAAAAGTGAAGTTTTCTATTCTAGGGAAGAACTATGAAGCATCAGACAGTTCACTAAAACTATGGGATGAGCTAATCATAAAGATCTGAATTGTCATAATGATTTCAGTATTATACTGTTGTACAACATGAATCTCTTCTTTCTTGTAATTTAATCTGTTATGCTTCTTATTGTGAATTAGCTTCGGCAGATGGCTAAAATATTTGAACTGTCACATTTCATAAATTGAATAAATCTAATTAGGTCCAAATCTTTCTTGCTCTTTTATTTTTGTTTTGATTTTATTTATTGATACTTGTTGACTAAAATTGAGTATATAAAAAGCATGTAAATTTTCAGAACATTGGAATGATGAAGTTATTTATATGGAATAGAACTAAAAATTACATTTACTTTATTCTCCCTTTTATAGATAGTGGTGCTTCAATAATTTTGATAAAATGATTGAGAAAACTTAGGGTTAACACTAAGCTAAAATCCATTGGGGCAGATATTGCAGTTTAGCCTTTCTGACATTGATTGACTATTCTTTGCCTTACCTAAATTGCTTCTGAAATTGTGTATGCAGATTTATATTGCATTTCCTTATTGGAGAGATGGAAAGCTTGTTAGTTGCAAGTATCGGGACATTGAAAAGAACTTCTGGCAGGTTTTTGGATTAATTGATACTTTGTTTATCTAACCCATGTATTTAACAAGCAATGGTTGAAATATTAAGCATATACCTAAGCTTGTGCCCCAAGTGAGCTGGTGGTTGTGCGGGTTAAGTCACTGCATACGCCTTGTACTCCTCAGACCCTGCATTGACTTGTGCATACGACCCCTTTTTATACACACATACCAACGCATATATGCTGAGAGTTAACCAAATGTTGTGTCTGTGTTCTCACAGCCTGCCTTTTTTGTATATTATTTTGATTTAAGTTCAAATAAATTGAGTTAATACTGTCAGTTGGATCTCAATTTTTTTTTTTATCGCAGGAAAAGGATACTGAAAAGATTTTTTATGGGCTGGATGATATAAAGGGAACTAATGATATCATCATTGTATGGCTTCCTCTATTTTGTCAGTGATTGATGCCTGGAAACATGGTCTTGCACCTGATATCTATTCTTTTTACTTTCGTTGGGTTAATGATTTAGGTTGAAGGTGAAATGGATAAGCTTGCAATGGAAGAAGCTGGATTTCGTAATTGTGTGAGTGTACCTGATGGTGCTCCTCCAAAGGTTTCTTCGAAGGATTTGCCACCTGAACAGAAGGTTCGTATCATCCTTAGGATAGTTCAATAATTTTTTATTTTTTTTTTACTTTTACTCGTAAAAGGTGTAGAGAAATGTTATGCAGTGTGGAAACACTCTAGGAATATCTACTTGGTACGTATAACTATCCGTGCAAGTTTACCCTTGGAAAAAAAAATAACACACTGAAATAAGAGAGTTCTTTTAAAATTTTAATACTTCTAGGAAGTTAGACATTTATTAATTGCCATTTTGCTTCCTGAACTTTGAGGTGAGTGTCAGTTTAATCTTTAAACTGCCTTTTTTTTTGGGGGTTTGATTTTAAGGAATGTAGTATTTTAAATTGCCAGCATGGGAATTACCTTTTGTGGCAATTTCACCCTTTGGATAAAACAGTAATTAATTCATCAAAGAGCCAATTAATAAAAAATCAACGAGTTACAAAGAATAAGAAACTTATACCCCAGCCCTGACATCCTCCCCCTCCTCATCTCCTCACCAGCTTAGAGAGGAGGAATCTTCCCTAGGGGTTGGTAAAGTGGTATGAATTTCCTTGTTTATTAACTGAATAATACTTTACAATAGGAGAGTCCTATATATACAGTTCCTAGGTGAGTCTAAGTAGGAAAACAATTATAAACTAGGTAGGAAATCGTGGACCTAACTAGGGAAGTATCTACAAAGATCCTAGGACAGTTTTAGGAAGGAATCGGATGAATTCCTTTGACTTCTGAGATCTGGGAATCAGGGAGATTGATCCTCAATCTCCTGGGATTCCTGTGTATCTTTATCACGCCCCCGCAAGATGGTGGAGCCGTCTGCGACGCCAATCTTGTCACGGAGGAGCTGGAACCGTGGGCGCGGCAGGGGTTTGGTGAGGGCATCTGCGAGTTGATCATCAGTGGGAACATGGTGGACATGAAGAAGGCCACGGGTGACCTGATCACGGACAAACTGGAAGTCAATGTCCACATGTTTCATCCGGGAGTGTAGAGCAGGATTGGCACAGTAGAAAGTGGTGCCGAGGTTGTCACAGGAAATTGTGGGTGTTCCTGTGGCCTGATAACTGAGCTCCCGCATGAGGGATTGAACCCAGAGTAATTCTGCAGTGGTGGAGGCAACAGCTCTGTATTCAGCCTCGGTAGAAGAGCGGGAGACTGACCGTTGTTTGCGTGAGCTCCAAGATATTAAGTTGCCACCTAGGTAAACAAGATAGGCTGTGGTGGACTTGCGGTCGTCATGGTCACCAGCCCAGTCGGCATCTGAAAAGGCACTGAGTGTGCTGAATGAGTGAGCAACAGCATGGAGATGATGGGTGGCAGTGCGGCGGATGGGGAGACCATATAGAACAGTGCCCTTGAGATAGCGGAGAACACGTTTTAGGGCCTGCCAATGAAGATCCGTGGGAGCATGCATAAATTGGGAGAGGCGGTTTACAGCATAGGAGATATCGGGGCGGGTTAAGTTTAGGTACTGCAGGCTGCCCACCACTCTACGAAAGAGAGTAGCATCAGTTGGCGGGGATCCATCATTGAGAAGGAGAGGTGGAGAAACAGCCAAGGGTGTGGATACGGGTTTGGCCCCCTCCATATGCACCATGGTGAGAATATCCTGCAGATATTGATGCTGGGAGAGAAAGAGACCGTCAGAGGTGGGTAGAACCTCCACGCCCAAGAAGTAGTTCAAGGTGCCGAGATCCTTGATGGAGAACCGGGTGGCCAAGGATTAGGGTTTGCTTTCTAGGGTTGCTCGGTGGAGCTTTACTGCTCTGATACCATAAAGTGGTATGAATTTCCTTGTTTATTAACTGAATAATACTTTACAATAGGAGAGTCCTATATATACAGTTCCTAGGTGAGTCTAAGTAGGAAAACAATTATAAACTAGGTAGGAAATCGTGGACCTAACTAGGGAAGTATCTACAAAGATCCTAGGACAGTTTTAGGAAGGAATCAGATGAATTCCTTTGACTTCTGAGATCTGGGAATCAGGGAGATTGATCCTCAATCTCCTGGGATTCCTGTGTATCTTTATCAGTTGGGAGCTGCAAACGTAACTTTTGTTTTCCGTTTTTATTAAGATGGCATCCTGTCCATCTTAGCATTAATGAATGCAAAAGCTGAACAGGAATTACGTTGTATTCATCTCAAAACGTTCACCTGCTCAAGATTAAATGGAATACTGTTTAAGTGTTTAGACAGTGTTTCCATAGAAAAAACTAGTTATTTGATTCTGCCACAGGTAATGTCCACCTCCTCTTATCTTATGATAAATATTGTGCTATTTTTTAATTTTTTATTTCCATACAATCCAAATGGATGCTAAAATTTTTGCAGAACTAATTGTCTTCATCTAGGCCACAATCACCCAAGTCCTCCACCAGCAATTTCTTGTTTACAAAAAATGCAACTAACTAGCTTAAATTTGCAATGTCGAAGAACAAAGAAGGAATATATCAGCAGCACTCTGGCATGGCATAACTAGGCCTTCTGAATTTGTGTCAAGCCTTGGTTGCTATTTGCGTTGGGTCAAAATTTACCTTTCCTCAAACCCAAGAGTGGATAATATAGGGTCAGCCAGTCTCTACCCGAATAAGAGTTTTTTTTTTTTCTTTCTCCCTATTTCTTTAGTAAATACTTCAATTTCCTAAAATTAAGTTATTAAATACTAAGTTTTTAATGGTCAAGTTATTAATTACAATTCAGTATCTGTGGAATTTTTCGATCTGATGCACCTTTTGTCTGTTCTGTAAAGCTAGGATACAAAGTATCAATATCTGTGGAACTGCAAAGAGTACTTAAAGAAGGTTTGCAAATAAGTTTACTGCTATTATTTAAAGCACATCAATATATGAGTTCGTTGGATTGTTTGAAATCATTTTAAGTTTTATAGGCATCACGCATTATACTTGCCACTGACGGAGATGATCCTGGTCAAGCCCTAGCTGAAGAGCTTGCACGCCGCCTTGGACGAGAAAGGTTTCCATGATGGTGTACCCGTATTGTCTTTTGTTGTTTAAGTTGAAAAACCTACATACAAGTCCAGTGAGAATAATTGTCTGATATTCATGGACTGCAGATGCTGGCGAGTCAAATGGCCAAAGAAAAATGATACTGAGCACTTTAAAGATGCAAATGAGGTCAGAGACACTGCATATATGGATTATCTTCAACTGTTATATGTTCAGTTTATTGTATACAAAATGCTAAACTGAAGATCAGCTTACATTAGTTTCTGACATTCAATCACGTGATTATTTGTTTAAATATTTCTTGTTTTGTTGATTCGAGGGATGAAAATGTTTTTCATGTTGCATGTTCCAGCGTATGCATCCATATGAAGCTAGTGAAATTCTGTTTCTTTTTTTCCCCTCACATAACAAGTTATTACGATTTTGCTCTTAATCAAGTTGCATGTTAACAAACCAACCACTGATAGTTAATGTGTTGCCTCTGCATCATCTTGTTTGCTGATCTGTTTCATGATTCTTCCTTGGAACTTAATAAGTTCTTATCATTGGCCCTTCACTTGGTTTGTTCTCGATGGCCATTTTAGTTTATATTTCTTATTTTTTTTAGCTTGCTGAAGCAATCCTTGCCATCTATTGTAATTTTTCTCTACAGGTTCTCATGTTCTTAGGTTCCGATGTGTTGAAGGAAGTAATTGAGAGTGCTGAATTGTATCCTATACGTGGATTGTTCAATTTTGCAAACTACTTTGATGAACTTGATGCATATTATCATCGGACTCTTGGATATGAGTATGGTATCTCAACTGGGTGGAGAGATCTGAATGAGTTGTACAATGTAAGCATAACCTGGATGTTTCTACGTGAAAAATAATGTATAGAATATGTATTTTAAGTATTGGGTGATATTAAGGTGTATGAAAACCTAACAAGAGATGAATTATTTTGAGATTGAACTTGTTACACTTATTAGATTACAAGTCTTTCCTGGGAGGTTTCTAATCTTAAATTGTTGCAGTTAAATCGTATGATTTATTGATTCATAATTCAAGTTTTCATTATGTATTGGTATCTGTGATAATGAAAATTATAGTTATCTTTCAATATACAATGTTCAAGTCTGAATTGTAAACAAACAAGAAGTGTGTTTGTGTCAGGCTCTTCTTGTTCCATCTCCTTTTGAGAAAAAAATTCCTTTCACTTCTTGTAGCCAAATAATTAGAGTATACCTTTCCTGAATCTGCTTGTTTTAAGTGGTAGCTGGGTAACAGTACTCACTTCTGTGAAATGGTATGTCAAAACACAATAAAACTCCTCTCTCTCTCTCTCTCTCTCTCTCTCTCTCTCTCTCTCTCTCTCTCTCTCTCTCTCTCTCTCTCTCTCTCCAGATGTATCAAATAACACATTATTGTATGGCAACAATTTATGCTATTTATATGGTCTAGCTATACAGATTATAGAATATTTCCAAATGACCTCATCTGATAAGATCGTTAGCTACTCTTTGTCTGCATTGATGGCTAAGCATTTTTGTGTGCTGTTCTTATTGCTATCATGAGTTGTCAAAGTATTTTTGGAGTATACTTTTAACATCTAGTTTCTTTTATATTTGATCATTGAAATAGGGATGACTATTTACAGACACACATACTAGTAGTCTAATTCTCTGTTTTTTTCAAGGTTGTTCCTGGTGAATTGACTATAGTCACAGGAGTCCCTAATTCAGGCAAGAGTGAGTGGATAGATGCTCTCTTGTGCAATCTGTATGAAAAGGTTGGATGGAAATTTGCACTTTGCTCTATGGAGAACAAGGTAAGCTATTTTAAGAATCTTCTGTTTTCTCCTATATGTACCCTTTCTCTGGTGGCTTGGTGTACGTTGGATCAGTATGAGAATTGTTCCCACATGGATTTTTTTGATTTGGAGAGAGAATATTTATTAGGCAATGTTTTGATTCGAAAGTTCTAAAACCTTTCTAGTCCAACAACATTCTCTCCCCCCCTCCTGCTCTCTCTCTCTCTCTCTCTCTCTCTCTCTCTCTCTCACTCTCTCTCTCACTCTCTCTCTCTCTCTAACTCACACACAAACTCACCCACGCTCAACATCCACCCTTTCCCTGCATGTTTTCGTAAACATTTAATATGTTGTTGTGCTTCCAGTTGTTCATATCTTGCTTGTCGTTAATTAAATTTGGCAGTTATGCACATATGTTAATTTCTTGATGAAATATGGGCCTCTGCCATCCTGCATTTTGGTGTTGGTTATTTGGTCACTGGGCCTGGTTTTTTCCAGGTTCAATTGGAGCTTCGTAGAAATAATCTTTATAGTTTCATTTTAATTATGGAACTTATTCATTTTTAGGGTTGTCTACGTGTGTTGACTATATAGACCTTTTTGACCAAGTTCTCTTATGTCATATTGGCATTGTTCTCGTTTTGCTCTCTTTACACATTATGCCTTCACATTAATGATTTCCAGGTTCGAGAGCATGCGAGGAAATTGCTCGAGAAACACATAAAGAAGCCTTTCTTTGAAAAACGGTGAGTTTGGATTGACATCCTTTGTTACTATTCTTATAATGTATTTGGTCCCTTAGTTTTATAGTTTACTGATGTAAAGATTTAACTAGAAGGGTATAGCATGAAAGAAGTTGGAAACTTGCTGATTTCAATCGTATTGTTTTCAGTTTGCAATGGATTGCAAGAGGCTAATTTCATTTATTCAATTAGACGTGTGCTATGGCTTAAAATTTATGTTTCTCCATTTTGAAATCTAAAGCTTGATTAGCCCAAACAAAAAAGGAAGTACGAGAAACTGTAGCTCCCACCTGTCCCTGGTGATAGCAGTTTGAGGCATGATTCCGAGCCTTTTTCCATGTTGGCTCAACACTAGAAAGTAAACGAAAAAGAGGGTGGGCCTACTATTTTGTTCACAGCTTGGTTCTGATGGAATATATTTGTGCTGATTATGTACCGATAATTACAGGAACCAATTTTTACATGAAAAGGGAAAAAACTACTTAAATAATGGGCATCCATATATGGCATTGAGGTCATATAGTTCTGGTGGCTTCAATTGCGTACATCCACATTTGAATATTTTCGGTCATAGTAAGCATGTGTTATAACCTTGTGTATACATTTATATATACAAAATTTTGATATAGCTATTAGCATTGGTTTTTGAATTTTTCACTGGGACGGCCTTTATTTTATCGGTTTCAGGTTGGGAAGGCCAAACACCAAACTAAACTGATTGAAAATCTGTCTTATTCTAAACATCCTCTTGCAAAAGATGAAAAAACAAAAACATTAAGCAATTTAAGTACAACGATGTCAAGTATGCTAATGCTTGAATATTCTTTATAATTTGATAATTTCATTTTTTGGTGTTCAAGTTTTACTTTTATCTACACAAGTCTATAATAAGTGGCGATGGCTAGAATAAATCCAAATGGGCTATCTAACACTGTTAACTCTTCCCTTAATCTTTGTACTTGCGCCTTTTTCTGCAATTTCATTGTTTGACCCATAAATTTATGTCTTATACAAATATCACAGTTTTGTATCCTTCCGTTATTGTTATAAATTAATACCGTGGTGCTTTGCAGTATCCTTAGATCTACCTTTACTTGTTACTGTATTATCAAGTTCAGTTTTGCACGTTTTTATTGTTGTCTCTGTGACATTCTCTCTGATTCTTGGTTGGCTATAGTTATGGTGGTCTCGCTGAACGAATGAGTGTCCAAGAATTTGAGCAAGGAAAACAATGGTTAAATGACACATTTTACCTCATAAGGTAAGTAGTTGTATGTTGTTTAGGCTCGCATTCTCAACTATTTGAAAAATTTGCTTCAAGCCTGCTTTTAGGCTGATCATAGAATATTGAGTGTGCACTGTAGAGTTCATATATTTGGACTGATGATCATAGGATATCATGGAGTCTTTGTGAATATCAGATTATATCTTTAATTTCTCTGGTGGCTTTTTATCAATTATAAAAATTTATACTTATATAGCCAATTCCTGGTGGAGTGATTCCTTTACCTGAGCTTTGAGCATATTGGTTCTGTTTTGATTTTACTCCTGTGTCTATGATATAGGTGCGAGGATGATTCCCTTCCAAATATCGGTTGGGTTCTTGATCTTGCACAAGCAGCAGTACTTAGGCATGGGGTGCGCGGTCTTGTAATTGATCCTTACAATGAGCTTGATCATCAGCGTCCCCCAAACCAGTGAGTATTTTCATTACATCCTGTATGTTGTACTTTCTATGGTTTGTTGCCATTTTACACGTGAACCAGTACAGTGGAGTCCCCTAATTTCTTACTTTGAGGCCTTCACTGTATTTAGCTTCTTGTTAGTTCTAACGTTTACCACATCAAGCCTTTGTTAGTTTAACTTTGGTGAAATTATTTTCCATTATTATTTTATCCTTTTAACCTATAGGCATGGTTGATTGGCTATGCATCCTCAATGTTTAGATCTTCTTGCTTGTTATTGGGTTAATTTCAAACTGAATTTTTTTTTTCCGTAGTACTTGTTCCAGTCTTGTTTTGTCATCCACTCACAAAGCTTATTTTTACTAATTGTAACAGGACAGAAACAGAGTACGTAAGTCAGATGCTTACAAAGGTGAAAAGGTTTGCTCAGCATCACTGTTGCCATGTTTGGTTTGTGGCTCATCCTCGACAGGTTGGTTGCTTTGACCTTGACTATGCCATATCTGTCCTTCAGTTTGTTTAATTGTACCCCTTTTTACAGTTGCAACAATGGGGTGGGGGTCCTCCGAATCTCTATGATATAAGTGGAAGTGCGCACTTCATAAATAAATGTGACAATGGAATTGTAATTCATCGCAATCGGGATCCAGATGCTGGGGAAATGGATCAAGTACAGGTAAGTATTGTATGTAGTATTTCTACGCAAAATTCAGTTATCATCTTTATTTCCATTAAAAAAATGCCACAGCCAACATTGTCATGGTCATCACCAGTGTCATTTCTTTTCTTATTGTTGTCATTACCGTCGTGATTGATTTTAATACTGATATCAATTTGTAAACTTGGTGACCCAGGTTTGTGTTCGGAAGGTACGGAATAAGGTGGCAGGAACCATTGGTGACGCCTTTTTGAGATACGACAGGTATGTTATAACTTTTAACTATTTTGGCTATTCCTAGATGGATTTTGCTTCTGACCATGAAACCCAAGATGTGATTCTTAAAACTTCTGTTTCTTATACAAAGCATCATTTTGAAAAGAGTCAAAGACGTTAAGTTGCCTTCACCATTACAATTTTATAGTCAAATGCTTTTGGTGAAAACACAGGTTGAAACTATCTGTCCTCAACTAAGTAGCAGCCAAAACCTGTAATTGTTTTAATCTCCCTCCCTCCCCCTTGTCTGTGCGTAAGTTGGGAATCAAAACTCATGATGTTTACAATGTTGTGCTTGAGCAGGACAACTGGTCAATATAAAGATATCGAAAAGACGGAGAAGTAGGCAGCATTACATGATCGATTCATAGCAACCTTGTACAGCGGAATGTAATAGGCATGTTGGGCGTGTCTGGTGAGTTTCCTGATCGCCGTCGTGACAAGGAAGCAGCTAACGGCGTTGAACGACTCAGGATGTTCAAATTTTGTTTGGAGACGTGGATTTAGTGATCTACGTTGTGTATGTGATTAAAGGTGTATTATTTTGACTACAAAATTCAGAAACTAATTTCTTTTAATTGATAAAATCAAACTGAAACTTTTAGTTCTACAAGTCTCCTCCTACATGAGGATTCTGTTTTTTTTTTTTTTTTTGTTTGGGATTTCTTAGGGTTTAGCGTTGTGGTAGTTGGAAAAAGTAGGTAGATGAGCATAAAATGGAGGTGGCAACAGAAATAGTTTTTCTTTTTCAACCTTTTCAACCTTTTCATATTAATTGTCGATAAAAGTGGGCCTTCAATGACGGTGGGCTCATGAATGTAGATTTATGATTCCAATCAAGAAAAAACGAATTGTTTAATTGACAGACGGCTGAGATTGATTGTCGGTTAGTGGGCCATACCCCCTAAGTAAAATCATACGCGGCTGCGGCCCTAGGCATGAGCAACGAGTCATGTCCAAGTGTGTGGTGGACGTGATGAGCCAATTAGATTTTGCCAGATGGTGTGATCATATACGGCATATTCTACAAGAGAATGAGGGAAATACTCGGACTTCCGCCTCCGTGAGTGGAGCAATAACTTGGATTTTGCTGATTTAATAGTAAACGTTTTATAATATAATTTTTATTTTTTTGTTTACAATTCTTTTTTGAAAAAAAAAATCTTTAATGTATATTGTAGGAGATGTTATAGACATTGAACGTCAATTTAAATTTTTATAAGAGTCGAGTTTGAGTAAATGTTAAAGCCTTGCGTATTTGTTTCCTTTTTGTCAAGAACAATGTGAGTAAATGTTTACAGTTAGCAAGTGATTAGGATCCTTGAAGATTAGTGAATGCATAGTATGCATGCGTTGTACTTATATATTAGTCACACAAATAAGCACGCAGAATGTACGTTTTTTTTTTGTTTGCGAGAGAATATACTATTTTTGAAGTTTCATATGTGCGATGAGTTCAACCGTTACAATTCAAAAGTTAATTCGAAAATAATATTTACAAATAAAAACTATGTTAAAATCACATATCACTTTACACGCAATTGACACTAGCATAATTTATAAATAACTGATATTAGTAATTTTAAAAGAAATAAGAACGTTATATTATATAAACATGCATCATAAAATATGATTTAAAAAAAAAAAGAATGCATCATTTCAATTAATTAACATAATTAACCCACTAATGACGGTTATTAGATATATAAATGATGAGGTATTAAGGAAATCTAGCTGCCCAAAAAAACAGTAACAGTACCAACAAAAAAAGGAAATTTAAAATGCCAGTTAGTAGGGCTGGTATGAAATCAATGTCCACTGTGCCAATATCCGTTCTGGCGTTTTGTCCTTGTGGCGAATTGGTCAAAGAAAAGTTATTATTCTCTTACTTTCTGTAGCTGTGAGCCAATGAAATGGCAGGCATGCAATTGAATCACGAGAGATTGAGCACACATGATCTTTCTCTCTGTCAAACGTAGAGCAAAGTGGGCCCCAAGGTGACTTCTTTTACCGCCAATATGTGCTGGCATCCAGGAGATCAAAACCCCTGCCTCGGGAGAAGAATCCGCCAACGGCTCTAGTGTGCGCCTATGCGGTGGCTTTATATATGTATATATATGGCCGTTGGTGGGCCCACTCCACCCTTCGAAAAATATATAGCCGTTACAACTCGCTGTCCCTCTTCCACTCTCTTAAGCACCACAAGTTCACAACCCATTCTGCCCACTCCCCTCTTTAAAAATTGACATTTTTGTTCACTTTCCTCAAACATAGCAAGGCAAGCAATTTTCCCTCTAGTTTTCTGGGTTGGTTTGATTTGATTTCGAAAAATCGACATTTCTGGGTTGATTTGATTTTGGGTTGGTCAAGAAAATGACTGTTGAGGTTAAGGTTGAGGAGAGCCAGGTGGTCGAAGCTGGGATTCTTTGTCATGAGGAGCCCAAAAAGGCTTTGATTGAGAATGAGAAAGTTGCAGAAGGAGATGATAAGGTGAAGGAGGTGGATGAATCTGAATCCAAGCCAAAAACAGTTGCGAAGAGCTCTTCATACAAGGAAGAGAGCAACTATCTCTCTGATCTGAAAGAGTTTGAGAGGAAGGCTCTGAGTGAATTCAAAATGAAACTTGAAGAAGCAATTTTGAGCAACAATATCTTCAAAAAAGAGGAGCCAAAGAATAGTGAGGACAAAACAGAGGACAAAAAAATAGAGGAGGAGAAAAAAATTGTGGAAAAGACAAAGGAGGAGAAAGCAGAGCAGAAAAGGACAGAGAAAGAAGATGAAGTGCCAGAGGCTGAGGAGAAAGAAACACCGGTGGCCAACGACGGATGCGAAGCAGACAAGGAGATCTCTCTGTGGGGTGTGCCTCTTTTCCCCGGAAAGGGTTGTGAGGGGACTGATGTGGTTCTTCTGAAGTTCTTGAGGGCCAGGGAGTTCAAGGTCAATGAGGCCTTTGAGATGCTGAAGAAGACCCTTCAATGGCGGAAGGAGTCTAAGATCGATTCAATCCTGGACGAGGATGTCTGCGCTGATCTGAACTCTGCTGCTTACTTGAACGGCGTGGATCGCGAAGGCCACCCTGTCTGCTACAACATTTTTGGGGTGTTTGACAATGAGGAGCTTTACCAGAAGACATTCGGGAACGAGGAGAAGAGAGGGCAGTTCTTGAGGTGGAGGCTTCAGTTGATGGA
Organism: Prinsepia uniflora; assembly: GCA_032719365.1. Taxonomy (NCBI): domain Eukaryota; kingdom Viridiplantae; phylum Streptophyta; class Magnoliopsida; order Rosales; family Rosaceae; genus Prinsepia; species Prinsepia uniflora. Next base: position 14,383,574 of record CM064868.1, on the reverse strand, counting down.
GAAGAGCATTCAGAAACTTGAACTCAGGCCAGGTGGCGCCTCTTCGTTGCTTCAAGTCAATGACCTAAAGAACTCGCCTGGACCCGTCAAGAAGGAGCTCAGAATCGCCACAAAGCAAGCTGTTGGGCTTCTCCAGGACAATTACCCTGAATTGGTTGCCAAAAATGTAAGCTTTCTTTTTTGCGTTTTCATAAAGTTTGTCTTTCTGTCCGAATTCGACATGTTTTGATCTTGGTACACAGAAATAATTGATTTGTGGTTTTTGATTTGCAGATTTTCATCAATGTGCCTTTTTGGTATTATGCACTCAATGCCTTGTTGTCTCCTTTCTTGACTCAAAGAACCAAGAGCAAGTTTGTTGTTGCCCGCCCAGCTAAGGTGGCCGAGACCCTTCTCAAGTAAGTGTCTGCCCTCCATTTTTACCCGCTAATTATTTGATCTTGACACCATTGAAGCTTACCCAATAAGCTTTTCTAGGTACATTCCAGCTCAGGAGATACCAGCTCAGTACGGGGGTTTCAAAAGGGAAGACGACGCCGAGTTCTCCACTGAAGATGGTGCTGTTTCAGAATTAATTCTCAAGGCTGGATCCACTGGAACCATACAGATTGATGCCGCTGAGGTATATAAAACGAAATGATTCTGATTTTTGATTCACTCGGATTTGGAAAAAATGATTGATTGTAAATTCGAAATGGTGTTGATAATAACAGGCTCACAGCACATTGGTTTGGGACCTGACTGTTTTGGGATGGGAAGTGAATTACAAGGAGGAGTTTGTTCCAACAGACGAGGGGTCTTACACCATAATTGTCCAGAAGAAGAAGAAATTGGGGTCGAATGAAGGCCCGATTCGCAACACTTTCCGAAGCAACGAATCTGGGAAGGTAGTGCTTACGATCGAGAATGTTTCAAGCAAGAAGAAGAGGGTTCTGTACCGGTACAAGGCCAACAAGTGCTCCACCATCTGAGAGTTCCTACTGTGAGAAAATTGTTGGAGATGGAAGGGCATATTATTACATTATATATTTATATATACATAACTGAAAGTTTATTATTCTTTGGAACTGGGGAGTGGGGGCAATAGTTGAGTGAGACATAGAGAAATTGATAGTTCATTCTTTTGGGATCACCTATGATTCTGTAATTTGATAAATGTTTGATCATGTGTATCTTTTGGATTTTATATTTTAAATTTAAGTGAAATATATATATATATATATATATTGGTTTATTCGTATGTACAAATTTTCGTTAGGAGTTACTGTTAATCCTTTCTAAAGTATGTAATGGACGTCGAGGATAAGGGAAAAAAAAAAAGGAGAAAGCAGAGGAGGTTTGGTTTATTTGGTAAAGATTGAGGAAGAAACATCGGCAGTTTGGTGTGCCAGATAAAACAGAGGAGGTTTATTACGAAGAGTATGGAAGAAACATGGCAGCATGGTGTGAGTCGGATATTTTACATCGAAATTAGGTAGAACTTGAATTTCCAAATCAACTTGCATTGATGGATGATGAGATGATACAGCTTTTAAAATAGGTTTTTTACTATAAATGCATCAGGAACACAGAGGAGGTTTATTACGAAGAGTATGGAAGAAACATGGCAGCATGGTGTGAGTCGGATATTTTACATCGAAATTAGGTAGAACTTGAATTTCCAAATCAACTTGCATTGATGGATGATGAGATGATACAGCTTTTAAAATAGGTTTTTTACTATAAATGCATCAGGAACACATTAATGTGTCTCAAAATGCACCAGAAAATTTGTTCCATTTTACATCAGGAATGGTTAAAATTACTGTTTCTTTTCTTTAAATACTGTTCATCTTCTTCTTCCTCTGTCCTTTACTTCTCTCCTCTTCTTCTACTTTCCGTCATCTTCTTCATCTTCATTCGCACAAGTCACATCTCAATCCTTGTGGTTGAGATGGCTGCACCAGTGAAGAATGCTATTACCTGAAGATCCATCATGGCAATGTATCTGTGCAATGGAACTTCGCATGAGCGAAGATTCTGCATCAACTTCTTTTCCTGAAGCTCCTGACTGAAGACTGCCGGAGGGAGAAGGCCACGGAAGTAATGAGCATCTCTCTCCTTCTCGGTGAAGGCAAGTCCTTTGTGGTAGTGTGGATCACGTAGCAAAGTATATCCACTGGAAATACAGACAATAAAAGGCAAGTCCTTTGTTGTATTGTCTGCATTTTTAGCCACCAAATTTGAAATGCAGACGATAAAAGGGGATCAAATTCTGCATATTTGACTTTATGAGAATTGATTCACCTTTGAAAAAAAAATATTAACTTTTCAAATTACTCAAAATGTGCCTGAAAATGAAAATCTTGATTCATAATGAAAATGAAAATGTGTAAGAACAACAAAGCTCAAGTTTTGTGTACAAAATTTCAAAATTAAAAGAAAATAATCATTACCAAACATAGCCATGGTTCCTGTGATCCTTATAATCTCGTAAGGAGGAAAAAAATAACCACCGACAAAAAATTTGGATTATTTTCTCACTCAAGCTTGAACGCAAGTTTACATTTTTATGAAACCCAAAATTCCAAAAAGAAAAGACGAAGCCTTTATTTCTATAAAACCATCACCAAACATTTCTAAAAGACACAAAAATTGATCAATAAAATGTAATTTGCATACAGACGAAAAAATAAAAACGTGCGCCGATCCACGTCCCAAATTCGACTAGTAAGCCAAGGCCGCAGCGTTGATCAGCAGTCATCTCAACCGCAAGGATTGAGATACGGTGTCTATGTTATTCAATGTTTAAGAGCAAGGATTGAGATACAGTTGTGACTCGTGCGAATGAAGAGGAAGAAGATGAAGGGAAACAAATGAGGAGAGAAGCATATGGGAGAAGAAGAAGATGAAAAGGAAGATGAAGAAGATAACAATGGTTAAAGACATTTAATGAAAAAAACAGTAGTTTTAATGGTATCAAAAATGAAATCCGTTAAATGGTACAACATACCTAATGGTGCACCAATTCTTGGTGCAAAGTGGAACGAATTTCCATTCCTGGTGTATTTTGAGACACGCTGGTGCGTTCCTGGTGCATTTACAGTAAAAAAAAACCTTTAAAATATTAACATCTGCAACAGAGTAGTCAAATTTAATTTTTGAACAAATTTAATCAAAAATTTATCAAAAAACATCAAAATAGGCTTGCAGCAGACTAAGTAAATATAACCTAAAATTTAACTTTTTTATTAAATCAAAAGCCTTTAAAATAGTACCCCTGCCAATCATATTAAGTCGTTTGCTAGCCCCACCTGACGGCTAGGCATGATTGTACACTTAACCGACCGTTAGCGGGTCGTGCCCACCAACTAGGAAAGATCGACCGAGGTACCCAGTCAACCTATTTCAAGAGCTTCCGAACAACACCACGAGAGTCACGGTCAGCACAATCGGTTAGTTACCTTCCGCACCGGTCAAAATACAACTGTACCCTCTAGCAAATCGCCACCATCCATCCAACACCTTCGGACACATGGCAACATCTAAACGGCTGTTTGGGCCTTACTTCGCTAGAATTTTGGCTCATTTACTGCCATTATAAATATGGGCACTTGACCCCATAAAGGTACACACAATAATTACTATTCACTAAGTCTCACGCTCCCTATATTGTTTCTGATCTTTATATGTTTTACTAACTTGAGCATCAGAACCTATTAGACTAGCACCCTATTGGTGTCAGGTGACAGGACCCTCCCTAAAATTACATCGATACTCGTGAAAAGGTCTGCTCCTGTCTGACACAAAATTTTAAATTCCAAAACTATCCTCAGTCCCAAGATAAAAACGAAAATAGTGTCAGACAAGGGATAAACTATATGTGTCAACTGTACGAAAATCCAGAAAGTAATGGTTATATAGAGAACTAGACAAGAATTAAACAATTAGAATCCTACTCAGGTTAATCGAGAGTGTGCAATTCCAAGTAACACGCCTCAACCTCAATATAGTTCTAGTAGCATGAACAGCCTGGATGGTAGGAAAATAGTGAAAAACTACGAGTGAACAAAAATAAAAGCCTTTGGAAAATATTTTCGAAATACTCTTTTTTTCCCTCTAGTTATAAAAAACATGCATGCATATAGGGCTGGACACGGTTCGGTATGGTACGATATTTGCTGATACCGAAACCATACCATTTAATCAGTTCGGTATTCCACAATTTGAAATTGATATCTGATCGTACAGTACCGATTAAATTCAGTATGGTTTCGGTACGGTTTCGGTTTTGAGTCAAAATTTTATGGAATTAGGATTTAAGTGAATGCTAATGAGGAGTTAAGGTTTCTAGTGTAACAAGTACTCGACTAGTAAGTTTTTTTTTCTACTATTAATAAGGAATTACGATGCCAACTTTTTAGGTGACTACTATTGTTGTTAGTATTTAGGTTTAAAAAAATAGTTTCTAATGTTGTCCAAAAAAACTATTTTTAAGTATGGTAGACAACAAGACAATTTTAATGAGATACATTTATTATCATTAGGCCACAAAGAACTCATAATAGTTATTAGTATATAATTGCTATATCAATCAATAGGAAAATATTTTTAGTTATCTAAAAAATAAACAGAAGTGCTAATTCGGTTCGGTATCGGTACATGACGGTTTTCCAAAACCTCGAAACTGAAACCATACCAATTTGAATCATTATCGGGTCGGTACCGGACGGATCATCACATCGGTTTTACTATTCGGTATTTTTTCGGTTTGATCCGATCTGGAACGGTATGGTTTCGGTTTTTCGGTTCTATATACCCATCCCTACATGCATAGACAAATAAGTACTTGATTTTAGATAAAAAAAAATTATGGGACCAATATAAATCATGCAAAATATATAAGTACTCTTGCGCCACATTTCCCTGAAATCCTTGTTTATATGCATATCAAAAACCTCTGGACATGATAACCAATAATAGTCAAATTTTGAACCATGTTGGTCCAACCAACTAATCCCCTATACTAAGCGTAGACAATCACGGAACCTACAGAGTCCAACTCCATTGGAACGTGTGGAGTCCAACTCGGTTGAGATGTATGGAGTCTAACTCCGATTACGTCTGAGTTCATGTCCAAGAATCTTCGGAGTACAAATCTGGAATAGCAATTCAATCGCATGAGGATGACTATACTAGGAAAAATAGTTTACAAAAATACGGTTTAACTTGCTTTTGAAATACCCACAAAGCCCAAAACAATTGTAAGCCGGACATGAGCCCAAATTCAATTTTTCCCAAAATCCGTAATAACTTGTGTCTATAAAAAAACTTTTTGAATATATACATTTTGAAATTAAGCAATTGTCCCAAAAGCATTTAGAATCAAATATTCAAACCATTAAAAACCAAACCATGTAATAAAACCATAGAAATATATAATATATATACATGCATCACATTTTAATAAACAAATAGTCTACTCACAGTCCAATCGGTAGCTCACTCTTGAGCTGTGCGCTCCTCAGAAGTCCCTGGAGCGTCCTCACCTGTCAAAGTAAAAACCGGGGTACCAACAATGCATTTAGCCTTGTACATAAACCCCCCCTAAATCTCGGGATAGTGCACGTGTCCTAAACAAAATCCGTGACTTTGAATGCCCAAAATTACCCCTAAACGAACTCCAATCGACTTAAAACTACCACCATTGGATTCAGCACGTTGAAAACTTTCAAAAAAGCACCAACATGTCTCAAAACTCCTGTCCACGCGCCACCATGCATTGGTGGAAGGCTAATAGCCTTCCCCGTGTGACGCCCCCGCGGACTAACGTGGTATTCTGACGCCATCCCCCTCGGTAGAGAAGATGATTGCACCGCCGTCCATAATCTGAGAATTTTGTCTCATTTTTCAAACGTTTGTATCTGCCTCAAAACTCAACCAAATTGGACATTCTAATAGTCAAAACCTATCTACTCGATCCAAAAAATTCAAATCCAAATCCAAAATTAAGAGAAAGTACATAAATTTCACGATAGAAGCCATGGAAGTTTGGATTCCTTCCTCCTCGAGTAGGGGTCGATTCCATGTGGTTCCACCTTCAAACTTGGGTTATTTCTGATCGTGAGGGTCTAAGGAATATGATACAATTACCGCGAGAAAACATATTAATGATGAGGAACACAATTTTCCTATGCTACTAATATTTGTACTTACTCTGTTATTCTGCTTCAGTCTGGTTGAGAAAGAACTACTGGGCATAAAACAATAAAAAGAATATAGTGATTAGGGCTAGGCATATTATACTTAATTAAGCCGCCATTAACGATAACATGGATAAACGGAACCCATCCACCGTATTCTTCTAGTCGGGTTGGAAGGAATTCATGGGAATAGTTTAAATGGAGTTCCTTGGAGAATGAACTCTAGGAAGGTAGAGTAGAAATTAGTGTAAATATATTAACATATATATATATATATATTAATTATTGCAATTTATATAAATATATAAATTACAATATAAGAAATAGAAATCATAAATAAATAAAAAGAATGTGTTTCATAATGTTTTAATTTTAAAAAAAAATATTAAATTTTTTTTTTTACTTTTAATGTGAAGGCGTTTTTTTTTCTTTCGTTTACGATATCAACAATAATTCCATTGAAACATTATAGATATGATCTTTTAGCTTCTAAATTATAAAGATAAAAAAGGTTCTTCCATTTATAGATCACCATTACAAGTAAAAAATAACCAAAATTCTTTTTATAATTACAACATACATAAACAAAAATCATTTAATACTTCTGCAGTGTCTCGGTCTCCCTTTGTTTAAGAAGGAGCAGGTCTTCGGCTGAGAACAGTCGGTCGGTTTGGATCATAAACTGGTTTAGAAAGATGTTTGCGAGTTGCTCGAAGGAGTTGATGGTATTGGGCTCCGGTCGGTAGCACCAGTTGATAACGGCCTCGGTGAGGGAGGAGCTAAAGACAGGGCACTGAGCCTCGCCGGTAAGATTTTTGAAGGAAAGTGACAGAACCCGTCCCTTAATCCTGTGAATTACGAATCGGTCCCGCTCCCGTTTGACGATTTCTGTCGGACAATGGATACTAACAATTGTAACCACGTCAAAATCTCGTATGACGCCCACAACCTACCTACTTACTCTAACAAATAGTGGAATCTCTAGTGGTTAAACAAATACAAAGTCGATCATAAATTCCTTGGGGTTCCTCTTTATATTAGAACAACATGTATCATAATCATGTATTAGTTTAGAATGTAAGTCCTTATGTAATATCTTTTTATATAAATTATTTAACATAAGCTATTATAAAGGTTTAGTATCAATACTAACCTTAAACTTATTTCCTAACAACTAATCATAAATCATTCTTATCATCAAAATACTAACATTATCCTTCAATTAATCATCCATAATCACCCTTTTTTTCTTAACTCTTAATATTCCAAATTCCACGATTCAAGGAAACCACCATAATTCAAACTAGGTATTAAGTTAAAAATATTTATAATATAACATCATTAAAGGATCAATATTAAGCATAGGTTTCAATTCCCAATTATAGTAGTAATAATTTCCTATTTATGACAATTCACCCTTTAATTACATTATAACCACATTAATTTTCCCCAATTACTTAGGAGTTTTTTTTAAATAAACAATAAGAATTTGAACAACCATAACTACTTCAAAAGATGTCGAATTAATCCAAACTCAATACCATTGGAATCCTAAGACAAAGAGGAACATTTTCTGTTTTGATCGGATTCCCAAAATCCGCCCGACGCGCAGATGTTGTCTTCAACCTCTCGCGGATCCTACGATTCGGATCGTTCGACCCGGCGACCCCAACCTGATTGTAAAACCTTAATTTCTATACCATTTTTCACATACTTTATGTCCTTTTTAGCCTAATTAAATCCAGAAAAGGATTTGTAACATTAGAACCAGGTAAAACTTACCTTAGCACACAGACCAACACCATAAACTTTCGGCTATGGTGACAATTCCTTTCTATCACGATACAACATCCCAACCTCCCTACTTTTGGGCTTAGGGAGACCTTAAAGACCCGAAACAGGCACGAGGGTACTTGTTTTCATTATCTCTTTCCTAAAACCAAAAACCCAATTCTAACCTCACGGATCCATGACTTTTCGCTCATTATTTCCCCCTTTTTCTTTCTATCTTCACACCATTTTCTCCCTCTTTCATTCCTTTATTTACTCTCCCTAATTGCCTTCTTTTATTGGCTCATTTTCTTCACGGGTGGTGAGGCTTTTGTGTTTCTCTCCCTCTCGACCCCCTACCACCGAAACCCCAACTCATATATATAACTAAGCCAAGTTGGTGGAAGTAAAGATAAAGGAAGGGTCCAGATTTCTCTAGATAGGTGACACCATCCAATGCTATCTCTCAAGCAAAATTGACCAAAATTCCCTTTATGTAATAATTACCAAAATACCCTTAAGGATTTTGACCAGGAACAACCTCATCCGAGCATCGATTTTGGCATGCCGCCTATCTATGTACTCAAGAGGTCGAGACCTTTACAACGGTCCTTTCGGAGTTCCTAAGAGATGTCCCAGTCAAAAGTCAATATTTTGACTTTTGATCAAAGTCAACTCTTTAACTTTTAAGGGCAAAATGGTCACTTTCTACTTTCTCAAATATCTGGGGTGTTACAATAAGGGTCTACTAGTAGTTGTTAAAGTGGGTGATTGGGTCTGATTTTCCCGTATAGAGGGGAATATTCAGCTATTTGATCTCGTGATCATTTTGGAAGCTATTAATCTGATCGGTGAAAAAACCCAAGCTGGCCTTGACCCAAGTCGGTGTCTAGGGTGATCCCTTCTCAGCCTCGAGGCTCTTCACTCGGTCAAGCAGTTGTTGAACTAGTGGTCTGGTACCAGGGCCTTTTCTTTGACTCAAATAGTCAATGCGCTAAACAAGTCGGTAGATGTCCTATCGGAGTGAGGTTCCCTTGTTTCCCTTGGATCGGTTACTTCATAGGGGTCGGTCAGACTGACATGCATTGAAGACTTCCTAAGTCATGGGGATCGGTCAGACTAACATGCATTGAAGACTGCCTAAGATAAGTTGGTACCCTCCGTGACTGAGATGTGAGTTGGGTTTTCGGTGCAACGTGGCTGATGCAGGTCTGCTTCGAAATGTTTCCGACTAGTTTGCTCTGTCGGTGGTGGAACATTCTCCTAGGGGAATTCGAGTCAGATTAGACTGGGCTGTTTACATTTCGGTCGGGAGGTTCTGCTCAGGGCCTCGCGAGCATCCCGAAGGATTCTGGTTCCCTGAGCACTCTTCCCTGACACGATCACGAGCTTGTCGTAGTGGCGGCCTTCCCCTATCCATCTGAGTGGCGGACACGCTCAACGTGCTCGACGCAGTTAGCAACAACTATCTTGGCTCCCTGAGTTTCATAGATTAGCCTGTGTAGCTTGGAGCTGGGCCACCACGTTGGTGTACTGACCACTCAATTCGGCATAGTGTACCTCGACACGAGTATTGTTGGCCTTGATCTCGGTCATATCACGCTACAATATTTTCAGTTCTCAAACCACGTCGGGAGAAGTGTTCTTTGGTGTCTGATCCTGTGTAGCATGACTTCACCGTCCGCGTTGTCTTGCATGCTAGTTGGATGGCAAGGAAATGCGGTGTTCAGCTCGATATAGTGGTGGGAAAACTTAGAATTCCCACAGACGACGCCAAATTATTGATGCACAAAATATGACAATTTAGGGAACGAATGATGTTCAGCCGCATGTCATTGGACAGACTTGCAAAACTAGGTAACATGTTGGTTGGTTAGTGTCAGGACCCGACCCTCCTCTGTCAGGTCCCGACTCATCTAGCACGATATTGTCCTCTTTGGGCCACAACAATACTCAACGGCAAGCCTGCGCCCTCAAGGTTTTGTTTTCGGGAGCTCACGGTGCAACTTCCCAAGGGGTCACCCATCATGGAATTGCACCAGCCTCAACTCGCTTAACTTTGGGGTTCCAATCCCCCCCAAAGCCACTGAGCTCCCAAAAGGCCTCATGCTAGATAGGTGTGTGCCTACACCTTTAAGGCACACCACCATCTCCTTACCAGACCATTCCCCCCTCGCAGGAATGTGGGATTGTTCACCGTTCCCTCCAGGACACGGGTCTTACAATCCACCCCCCTTAGAGCCCAGCATCCTCGCTGGCACACTTCCCGGTTGGGGTCTGGCTCTGATACCATTCTATCAGGACCCGACCCTCCTCTGTCAGGTCCCGACTCATCTAGTACGATATTGTCCTCTTTGGGTCACATCAATACTCAACGGCAAGCCTGTGCCCTCAAGGTTTTGTTTTCGGGAGCTCACGGTGCAACTTCCCAGGGGGTCACCTATCATGGAATTGCACCAGCCTCAACTCGCTTAACTTTGGGGTTCCAATCCCCCCCAAAGCCACTGAGCTCCCAAAAGGCCTCATGCTAGATAGGTGTGTGCCTACACCTTTAAGGCACACCACCATCTCCTTACCAGACCATTCCCCCCTCGCAGGAATGTGGGATTGTTCACCGTTCCCTCCAGGACACGGGTCTTACAGTTAGAGCTAGGTACCAGTGTAGTACCAACCTAAGGGTACTCTGATACCCAAGTTAGTGGTTGGTCGTGTGTAGGGAGTGAGTAGTGAATAGTAAATACTTAGTTACCTTTATGGGGAAAAGTGAACCCCTTTTGTATATGTGTGATGTTTCCAATAAAGTTATTCTCCCGATGTAGGACAATGAGCATTCATTATGAGACCGACACGTGGAAGGCTGAGGTCTGTCCACGTGTCAGTGTTGTTCAGACCTTACTAGGGCTGGATTATCAATGTGGGTTTGGGCCCTTGAGCTTGTAGAAGTGTGTTGGGCTAGAGGTATTGGGCCAAATGAGTTCAGGCTGATATGGTATCAACACTTGTTATTACAACCTAAAGGAAATCCAGTGACTACATCCATCCACTTTTAAACAATATATTACAATCTCATCATCAAATTCTTGTTCCTTACAACCTAAAGCAAAGTGTGTGTTAAAGCCAATCATGGCTATATTTTCTTTATGTAAATGGATATGATTGTGCAAAGATGACTACACAAGGAAATAAAACAGTGATATTGTTCATGTAAAACACATGAGGTATAGTTGTATTGTTTTCTCGATTTTAATATCCTAATGCAAAAAACAATGCCAATTGTGCCTAAACTTCAATTGTGTTAGGTTAGCCAATGTTGAAATAGAAAGAGCCACAGTTATGAGAGAATTCAACACATGAATGCAAAAGACACCCCAGACCAAATTTGGATCATATCCATGAAATCCTAAATAATAGAAGAGCGAAACTTTACTTCACTTAATTATTCACGGAACAGCCTTATTACAAACAGGATTAGGTTCACACATAAGAAATATATTCAACAGTAATACACATAAAACAAAAACAAAAATTAAGAAAGAATTATATATATATAGGAGACACAATAATTCCTAATTAATATTTTTTTTTATTATATTTGACCTTATGATCCGGGTTTATAAGGGCGAGTTGGGCTGGATTTACCGGGCCTTATTAGGCTGGGACTTATCTGGCTTACAGAGTTTGAATACACCAAGCTCAAGTCCAGCTCGCTAACTTTCGGGTCGGGACGGCCCACAGCCCATAGCAGGCTAGGTCAAGCTTTTTGTGAACGGGTCTAGCGGGTACCCACAAGCCCATGGACTTCTGAGTCAAATGGTGAGAGCTATTTATGATTATGATATATATATATATATATATATATAAATTCGGTAAATTAAAATGACGATATGAAGTCATAATAATGTATATGATTATATGTACATTAAATAATGCCGTTGGCATGCTACAACCATTTTTGGCCATGAACATTTCGTCTTCATGGCACAATTAAAGAAACTCAAATTATTGAATATGAAATATGAAGGTTTATTAGGCTAAGTGTACTAGGAACAAGTCTGTAACGCCCCGAAAAATCCACAAAATGTAAAATATTAAAATAATGTGAAAATGACGTTTTTACCCTTGGAGGAATATGGCTAAAAGTTTACTTTTTGTTTAAAATACTTTTTGAACATTTTTCGAGGACCGTTGTGTAAGCCCCAAGACGCTGAATCCGTAGACAGGTGGCACGTCGAAAACGGAGCTCGTATGAAAAAGTTATGGGTCTGGAAAGTGCATGGGCAAAATGGTCATTTGTGACCTCAAGGGTAAAATGGTAATTTTATATGGGCCTTAATTAGACGGTGAATAGGATTACTATGATCTGGTTTCAACTGCTAAGTCAATTCACTTAACTTCAGCCAATGACACATGTTATATTAGGAACCCTCTTAGTGGCACTTGGTTGCATTACTCACCTTAAACTACATTAATTAATCAATCAATTCACTGTAGCAGTATTATATGGTTTGTCTTCGACTAAGCACACAGATAACACACCTTCCCTTCCTTGAATCAATTCTCAGTCAATCAAAGAACCAGAGAACCAGTGCAGCAATTAAGTACGTGATTAGGGTCAGTTTGGAGAGAAAAACCGAAACAGAAACCAAGAAACTTCAAATCGAATGGGACTGGGAATACCCAAAACAACCATTGAAGGACACAAATTTGATTTTTATTTTTAAGATGATTTTGATCGCAATTGAGGTGATATTAAGCTGTCTGGGAGCCAAACGCATCAAACCGAATCGATTGGGAAGGAAATTGGTGGAGAAATCGTGATGAACAGACCCTGCGACTTCCTTGAAACTATGAGCTTGAGCTCGATTACTTGAAGGTAAGGAATTGTAAAATTGACTTCATAACGGTGTTTATCATGGACCTAGGGTGCTTCTGGTATGATTAATTGAAGGAAACAGGTTGGTTTTGGGTAGAACCCGAATTAGAACCCGTCGGGTGTTCATCTTGAGTCGAGGAGTTTTAGGGTTTAATTGATTAAATTGCAGTTACAGAACTGTAAGTTAGATTAAACTGATATTAATGATTGAAAGAACGGACACAATTGAGCTTGAATCGTAGAAGATTGTACCGGGTCTGATCGCGAGTTGCAGACCCGTTTATCAGAGAAACGGGCGAGAGAGGAGCACTGTAGTAGTGCACTATTCACGGCGCGTGGCTGTCACGCGCAGCCGCTTGCGGTGGCGCGTGAGGGCACATGACCGGGAATATGAAAGAGGGTTCAACACACTTTTTGATACTCTCGATGATACGAACCTATTAGCGTTGGTTTCGGGTCAATTGAAAGTAGTTTTGCGTACCTGAAGCGTATAGGTTACGTTTAAATAATATTATTTTATTCCGATAATTTGGGAATTCGTACATAGGATTTTGTAATCCTCTAGTGATGTTGTATTACTTGTTTAACAGGCCGGAATAGTCCCGGGACATCGGAAGGAAGTAAACAACTTGAAATGGAACAATCTGGACGGTGTGTGAGTAGACTTTTGTTTTCTACCCTGAATGCATGCATATATATTTTAAATGCTTTATAATATGATTTGACATGATTTGGTATGATTGATGTTTCGATATGATCATTTCCGGATTTTGGGGAATATTATATTATTTTATATGTCTTGGGGCACGTTTTTCAAGAAAACTATAAAAGTGATATTTTGGGCGAAGGCTTGGGATTTTTAATGAGTTTTGACTTCGATTATGAGTCGGGATATGATTTAAGGGCTTTATAGTGGTTTTGGCTATTTTATGGAAAAACGTAAAATGGGCAACTGAGGTTGCGATTGCACGGAATTGCGTGAAATTGATGTTTTGGGCTTGAGACCCAATTGGATAGTGATTTTGACTCGGATTTGGAGTCGCATTGTGAATATGATGGAATTGATGATTTTGATTTAGAAAGTGAATTCTGAACACTGTTTTGATGGATTTGTGGAACGTGCTTTGTGAGAGCTATATTTCGGGCAAAGGCCCTATTGAAATGTTTTGCTTTGATTTGAGAAAAATGGTTTTAAACAATGAGATTTTGGATTTGGTGACTGTTCCATCCTTTGTGATATAATAGTCTCCTCCAGACGTCGTAGATCCTGGAGTAGTCACGATCCACTGCCTGGAGATGAGTAGCTCTGAGGGAGGCTCACTCGCAGGAGTGTGAGATTATGATGATATCCTCCAGACGTCGTTGATCCTGGAGATGATATCACCCCAGACGTCGTGGATCCTGGGGAGGTACTCGGACATGAGACACCCGAGTTTGCACGCGTTGCATTGATATCGTGACAGGTTATTTGGACATGAGGATTGTTGGTATGATGAGGAAGGATTGACCTTGATGCCTGATTTAATAAACATGTTTTTATTGGTCCACTATTCCTACTTGTTTTATATGACACTATGACTCATGTTTTTGTGATATGCATGCATGTTTGTGAAACTGGAGGGTAAGATTGTCTTTTACTAAATGTATTTCTAAAACTTTGTTTTGTCCACTCACACCTTTGATGTTTTATTTGCCCTCCAGGCCAGTGCACAAGTACTGAGGCTAATATCGAGGCTGAGGAATTAACAGACCGTTGTGTACTTAGACACTTTGCAGCGTAGGATTTTGATCCCTATATGTAAATATTTCCTATGCTCTGTAAACCCGTTGACTAGGTCAACGGTCTCGAAACACTGAACTATCCCTTGTCTGATAATGTTTATTGTTTGTATGTGCTATATGTGTATTATATTTGGAACTACTTTTGGTACTTTTGATTTATTCTCAGAAGGGAGCAGGATCTTTCACTGTTATCTAGGTATAATCGGGATGGGTCTTGGCGGATTGGTATCAGAGCACTAGGTTGCGGTCTGAGTCTTGCACATTGTGTGCATGTCTGGTTAACTGATCTGTTTTACGTACAGATACCTCAGGATGCCTCCGCGACGCGAGCCTCGTGCACAGCCTGGCGAAGAGATGGAGGGTCCAGACGTTGAGAGAGCTCAATGTTTGGGGGCCTCGAGTTTTACTGGTCAGACGAACCCAGATGAGGCTTATGAGTGGGTTACACAATTGGAAAGGATTTTCGAGATCATGCGATTTCCACCAGGCGACATGGTTCCTTTTGCCACATTTATGCTGAGTAGTCAGGTGTACAGGTGCTGGCGTGGCTTACAGTTGACAGGATTGGATGCCAGTACCCTGAGTTGGGCGGACTTCAGGCACCGTTTCCTAGATTAGTTCTATCCTTGTTCTTTTCATAACACCAAGGAAGTGGAGTTCCTGCAACTGAAACAAAGAGATGTATTTGTGGCTGATTATGAGCAAAAGTTCTTGAACCTAGCAAATTTTGCCCCTCTCTATGTGTCTAACGAGGAGGAAAAGTGCCGGAGGTTTGAGCAGGGGTTACGAAATGAGATTCGTGGTGCCGTGACAGTGGGATCATATGCTTCTCTGAGGGAGTTGTCTGATGCGGCAGCCAGAGTTGAGGTGACCTTACCGGTATGCCAGCAGTTTTCAGGCTTCGGTCGGCGCCGAGAGCGACAGTATCAAGGATCCTCGAGTCAACGATGGCCTAAGAGAGGTGGTTCAAGTTCTCGGTCTTCCAGTGGTACTCGTCCGAGTTATGGTAGTAGAGGTACACCGCGATTTGGTTATCGACCTCAGGAAATGTCTCAGTCTAGTGGAACATCTGTGGGGTCTACTGGACAGAGTGATAGACCGAGTCGGCCTGGTACAGTGACTTGTTTTTCCTGTGGAGAGCCCGGACACATCGCAAGGAACTGCCTATACCGATCAGGTGGTAGTGGCACAGGTCGAGGAACACCAGAGCAGAGTCAGAATACGGCCTCGACTTCCGATACGACTAGGGGATGAGGAGCTGGCCGAGGATGTGGTAACTCACGAGGACGTGGTACGACTTCGGGACCACAGGCTCGAGTATTTGCTGTTACTCAACAGGAGGCTCGAGCGACCCCAGGAGTGGTGACAGGTATGCTTCCTATTTTTGGTCATCATGCACGTACCTTAATAGATCCAGGAGCTACCCATTCTTTTGTATCCCGAGAGTATGCCTTGTTAGCAGACAGAGAGATTTCCGCGATCGGGTGTGATATGGGAGTCGGTACGCCGACTGGTGATCTGTATGTGGTCACTCAGGTGATACGAGATTATCCTGTGCTGATAGGGGGTGTGACCCTAGTGTCCGACCTCATATTGTTAGATTTATATGATTTTGATGTTATCCTTGGAATGGATTGGCTGACAACCCATCATGCCTCTATCGAATGTTTAGATAAGAGGGTGATACTCCGGAGTCCAGGATTACCGGAAGTGATATTCCAGTGAGATCGGTGAATGTTACCTGCCAAAGTTATATCGGCCCTTACGACAGAGAGATTGTTGCGGAAAGGTTGCCAGGGTTATCTAGCACATGTGATTGATGTACGGGATACCCCAGTGAGGATCGAGGACATTTCTATCGTATGTGAGTTCCCAGATGTGTTTCCTGAGGACTTACCAGGAGTGCCACCGCATAGGGAGATGGAGTTTACCATTGATTTGATTCCTGGTACACGACCTATTTCCTTGCCTCCTTATCGCATGGCACCAGCTGAATTAAGGGAATTGAAGGTACAATTACAGGATCTAGTCGATATGGGATTCATTCGACCGAGTGTGTCACCATGGGGAGCCCCCGTACTGTTTATGAAAAAGAAAGAAGGCAGCTTGAGATTGTGTATGGACTACAGACAACTGAACAGGATGACAATCAAGAATAAGTATCCTTTGCCTCGAATTGATGATTTGTTTGATCAATTAAGAGGAGCTACATATTTTTCGAAGATTGATCTTCGTTCTGGTTACCATCAGCTGAGGATTCGAGAAGAGGATATTCCGAAAACAGCCTTCCGGACTCGGTATGGTCATTATGAGTTTCTCGTAATGCCCTTTGGGTTAACCAATGCCCCGGCAACATTTATGGACTTGATGAACCGAGTATTCCGAAAATACCTTGATCAGTTCGTCATTGTGTTTATTGACGATATTTTGGTGTATTCAAGGAATGCAAAGGCACACAAGATGCACTTGAGACTTGTGCTTGGCACGCTGAGGGAGAACCAACTTTTTACGAAACTGAGGAAATGCCAATTTTGGCTGACTAGTGTGGGATTTCTGGGACATGTGATTTCTGCGGAACGAATTTGTGTTGATCCCCAGAAAATTGAAGCAGTGGCAAATTGGAAACAGCCAACAACAGTGACTGAAGTGAGGAGCTTTTTGGGGTTGGCCGGTTATTACAGATGTTTTGTAGATGGATTTTCTACAATTGCTGCCTCATTGACTCGCTTGACAAGGAAGGGAGTTCAGTTCATTGGGGACGAAACTTGTGAGCAAAGTTTTCAAGAATTGAAGAAACGATTGACATCCGCTCCTGTATTGACCCTTCCAGATGACAGTGGAGAATCCGAAATCTATACTGATGCATCCTTGCACAGCTTGGGGTGTGTGTTGATGCAGCATGGGAAAGTAATTGCTTATGCCTCTCGACAGTTAAAACCGCATGAGCACAACTATCCTACCCATGACTTGGAATTGGCTGCAGTAGTACATGCACTCAAGATCTGGAGGCATTATCTATACGGTGAGACCTGCTGACTGTTTACGGACCATAAAACTTTAAAATACTTTTTCACTCAGAAGGAGCTAAATGTGAGGCAGAGAAGATGGTTGGAATTGCTTAAGGATTATGATTGCGCGATCGAATACCATCCTGGAAAATCAAACGTAGTGGCTGATGCATTGAGTCGAAAATCAGCACATTCAGTAGCCCATTTCCGGACGATACACTTGCCTCTATTAGTTGAACTGCGTAAGACTGGTGTTGTGTTGGGACTCGATAGTCAAGATGGGTTGGTAGCGAATTTCCAAGTGCGACCAATCCTGATTGATCTGATTATTGATGCTCAATATCAAGACGCGACCTTATGTATCCTTCGAATTGAAGTAGAAGCAGAAGAACGGCAGGATTATACAGTGGATGAGGACGGAGCCTTAACAACGGAAGGGAGATTATGCGTACCTGCAGATGAAGCCTTGAAAAAGGAGATTCTGGCTGAAGCTCATAGTTCTACATACGCTATGCATCCAGGAGGAACTAAAATGTACCGTTTGCTCCGAGCACATTACTGGTGGCCTAGCATGAAACGAGAAATTGCTGAGTATGTGAATAAATGTTTGATATGTCAGCAGGTAAAGGCTGAGAGACAGAGACCTTACGGAGCATTGCAACCATTTCCTATCCCAGAGTGGAAATGGGATCATATAACCATGGATTTTGTGTTTAAACTTCCGAGGATGCCCAGAGGCCACGATGGAGTGTGGGTGATTGTGGATAGACTTACCAAGTCAGCACATTTCTTACCTGTGAGGAAGCCTTTCAGATGACCCAGTATGCTAACTTGTTCATTAATGAGATTATCCGGTTACATGGCACACATGTCTCCATTGTCTCAGATCGAGATCCGCAATTTACATCTAGATTCTGGCAAAGCTTACATGAAGCTTTTGGAACGAGATTGCATTTTAGTACGGCGTTCCACCCTCAGACAGACGGACAGTCGGAATGGACCATCCAGACCTTGGAAGATATGATGAGAGCATTTGTTTTGCAATTCCAAGGTACTTGGGAGTCACATTTTCCATTGATGGAATTCGCCTACAATAACAGTTATCAAGCAAGTATTGGAATGGCACCTTATGAAGCCCTATATGGACGCCAGTGCAGAACCCCTTTGTGTTGGACAGAGGTAGGTGAAAGAAAATTGTCTAAGTCTGAATTGATTGATCTGATGACAGAGAAAGTTAAGCTCATCCGAGATAGACTCAAGGCAGCCCAGGACAGGCAAAAGAGCTACGTGGATCGACGAATCAGGGATTTTGAATTTGCAGTGGGAGATTGGGTTTTCCTGAAATTATCCCCTTGGAAAGGCATAGTACGATTTGGCAGACGCGGGAAATTAAGCCCCCGTTTCATCGGACCTTATGAGATTATCGAGCGGATTGGCCGAGTTGCTTACCGATTAGCATTACCATCAGAGCATTCTAGAGTTCATAATGTCTTCCATGTGTCAATGCTACGAAAATATGTGTATGATGAGTCCCATGTATTAGAAGAGCAATCGATTGAGCTCAGAGAAGACCTTAGCTTTGAGGAACAACCTGTGCAGATCTTAGATCAGAAGGATAAGGTACTCCGCCGAAAGACAATTCCCCTAGTGAAAGTGCTTTAGAGGAATCAGAATGTAGAAGAGGCTACTTGGGAACCCGAAGCTCAGATGCGAGAGCAGTTTCCGTACTTGTTTCCGTGAAATTTCGGAGACGAAATTTCCTAAGGGGGGAAGGTTGTAACGCCCCTAAAAATCCACAAAATGTAAAATATTAAAATAATGTGAAAATGACGTTTTTACCCTTGGAGGAATATGGCTAAAAGTTTACTTTTTGTTTAAAATACTTTTTGTACATTTTTCGAGGACCGTTGTGTAAGTCCCAAGACGCTGAATCCGTAGACAGGTGGCACGTCGAAAACGGAGCTCGTATGAAAAAGTTATGGGTCTGGAAAGTGCATGGGCAAAATGGTCATTTGTGACCTCAAGGGTAAAATGGTAATTTTATATGGGCCTTAATTAGACGGTGAATAGGATTACTATGATCTGGTTTCAACTGCTAAGTCAATTCACTTAACTTCAGCCAATGACACATGTTATATTAGGAACCCTCTTAGTGGCACTTGGTTGCATTACTCACCTTAAACTACATTAATTAATCAATCAATTCACTGTAGCAGTATTATATGGTTTGTCTTCGACTAAGCACACAGATAACACACCTTCCCTTCCTTGAATCAATTCTCAGTCAATCAAAGAACCAGAGAACCAGTGCAGCAATTAAGTACGTGATTAGGGTCAGTTTGGAGAGAAACCGAAACAGAAACCAAGAAACTTCAAATCGAATGGGACTGGGAATACCCAAAACAACCATTGAAGGACACAAATTTGATTTTGATTTTTAAGATGATTTTGATCGCAATTGAGGTGATATTAAGCTATCTGGGAGCCAAACGCATCAAACCGAATCGATTGGGAAGGAAATTGGTGGAGAAATCGTGATGAACAGACCCTGCGACTTCCTTGAAACTTTGAGCTTGAGCTCGATTACTTGAAGGTAAGGAATTGTAAAATTGACTTCATAACGGTGTTTATCATGGACCTAGGGTGCTTCTGGTATGATTAATTGAAGGAAACAGGTTGGTTTTGGGTAGAACCCGAATTAGAACCCGTCGGGTGTTCATCTTGAGTCGAGGAGTTTTAGGGTTTAATTGATTAAATTGCAGTTACAGAACTGTAAGTTAGATTGAACTGATATTAATGAGTGAAAGAACGGACACAATTAATCTTGAATCGTAGAAGATTGCACCGGGTCTAGTCGCGGGTTGCAGACCCGTTTATCAGAGAAATGGGCGAGAGAGGAGCACTGTAGCAGTGCACTGTTCAAGGCGCGTGGCTGCGCAGCCGCTTGCGGCGGCGCGTGAGGACGTGTGACCGGGAATCTGAAAGAGGGTTCAACACACTTTTTGATACTCTCGATGATACGGACCTATTAGCGTTGGTTTCGGGTGAATCGAAAGTAGTTTTGCGTACCTGAAGCGTATAGGTTACGTTTAAATAATATTATTTTATTCCGATAATTTGGGAATTCGTACATAGGATTTTGTAATCCTCTAGTGATTTTGTATTACTTGTTTAACAGGCCGGAATAGTCCCGGGACATCGGAAGGAAGTAAACAACTTGAAACGGAACAATCTGGACGGTGTGTGAGTGGACTTTTGTTTTCTACCCTGAATGCATGCATATATATTTTAAATGCTTTATAATATGATTTGACATGATTTGGTATGATTGATGTTTCGATATGATCATTTCCGGATTTTGGGGAATATTATATTATTTTATGTCTTGGGGCACGTTTTTCGAGAAAACTATAAAAGTGATGTTTTGGGCGAAGGCCCGGGATTTGTAATGAGTTTTGACTTCGATTATGAATCGGGAAATGATTTGAGGGCTTTATAGTGGTTTTGGCTATTTTATGGAAAACGTGAAATGGCCAACTGAGGTTGCGATTGCACGGAATTGCGTGAAATTTATGTTTTGGGCTTGAGACCCAATTGGATAGTGATTTTGACTCGGATTTGGAGTCGCATTGTGAATATGATGAAATTGATGATTTTGATTTAGAAAGTAAATTCTGAACACTATTTTGATGGATTTGTGGAACGTGCTTTGTGAGAGCTATATTTCGGGCAAAGGCCCTATTGAAATGTTTTGCTTTGATTTGAGAAAAATGGTTTTAAACAATGAGATTTTGGATTTGGTGAATGTTCCATCCTTTGTGATATAATAGTCTCCTCCAGACGTCGTAGATCCTGGAGTAGTCACGATCCACTGCCTGGACATGAGTAGCTCCGAGGGAGGCTTACTCGCAGGAGTGTGAGATTATGATGATATCATCCAGACGTCGTTGATCCTGGAGATGATATCACCCCAGACGTCGTGGATCCTAGGGAGGTACTCAGACATGAGACACCCGAGTTTGCACGCGTTGCATTGATATCATGACAGGTTATTTGGATATGAGGATTGTTGGTATGATGAGGACGGATTGACCTTGATGCCTGATTTAATAAACATGTTTTTATTGGTCCACTATTCCTACTTGTTTTATATGACACTATGACTCATGTTTTTGTGATATGCATGCAGGTTTGTGAAACTGGAGGGTAAGATTGTCTTTTACTAAATGTATTTCTAAAACTTTGTTTTGTCCACTCACACATTTGATGTTTTATTTGCCCTCCAGGCCAGTGCACAGGTACTGAGGCTAATATCGAGGCTGAGTAATAAACAGATCGTTGTGTACTCAGACACTTTGCAGCGTAGGATTTTGATCCATACATGTAAATATTTCCTATGCTCTGTAAACCTGTTGACTAGGTCAACGGTCTCGAAACACTGAACTATCCCTTGTCTGACAATGTTTATCATTTGTATGTGCTATATGTGTATTTTATTTGGAACTACTTTTGGTACTTTTGAGTTATTGTTAGACGGGAGCAGGATCTTTCACGGTTATCTAGGTATAATCGGGATGGGTCTTGTCAACATCACTAAATCTCAAAATGCACTAGGGAAATTTGCCTCAGGTTGCTGTAGGAACAGGTACATCATCAAGACCGTTGCACCATCTGTTAGTCAAAGTTATTAACACTATTAATTTTGATGACGTGGTAGTAATATTACAAAATTAGTAAGGGTAACTTAGACATTTTCTTCATTTTATTATATTTTATTTTACAATTCTTTTTACAAAATTAAAACAAATAAAACATCTTCCCTAACCCAACTCACCTCCTTCCTCAGGGACCTCCAGCCACCACTGACTTCCTCACTAATCCCAACTCCGGCCAGTGTCCTCCACCTCTTCCGACGACACCCTAACCGCCACAACATCACCCAAAAAATATCCATGGCCCTCTCACTTCATCTCTCTCTCTCACACACACACACATTTCGTCATTGTCCCTCAATTTCTTTTCTTCTACTAAGCCAAAAGCCCTTCATTCCATCATTTTACACACATACATACCCAAAATTACTCTCTTTCACTACTTAATACAGCCAGACCTTTAGCTTAGACATTTTCACAAACATTTACTAGGCATTAATCACAATGAGCAGTGATCAAAACCAAGGTTCAGAGATTGAGAGCAGCTCCAACTCATTCACTTATGCATCACCACCTTCCTCGCCCTCCTCACTCCAAAACCCACTCTTGTCAAACCTAAGGGTGGAAATTTTTGACATGACTCGAAAATCGTACGAGATTTATCTGGGTTAACCAACTCGATTAAAATTTCGGGTCATTTTTGGGTTAACCCATTATGACCCGTTTAATAAACGGGTGGGTTTCGGGTCAACATGTTAACTCGTATAATGACTTTTTAACCCGTTTAATAAATGTGTAGATTTCGAGTTAACAAGTTAACTCGTATATTGGCTTATATGTTGACCCATTTAATAAACGTATCATTACTAACCCATATATCTACCCATTTACCTACATAAATACCTATTAAATGTTAAAATTTAAATAGGTTAAACATGTTAAACAAGTTAAACGGGTCAAACGAGTTATATGTTAATTGAGTTTTGAGTACAACCTGTTTATTAAATGGGTTACATGGGTTACGGGGTCATTAACAGGTTGGATTCGGGTTGGACATTCTTGATACGATTATTAAACGGGTCAGGTTCGGGTTAGGCATAAATGGGTAAAATAGAGTTCATGACACGGCATGAACCTGACACGATACGACCAATTGCCACCCCTAGTCAAACCCACAAAAATGCAACTCGCCAATTCACCAAGAAATTGAGCTACTTAACAAAAAATATGTGAAATGGGACAGAGAATCCAGGAGCAAGCACCCGTCTTGTCGGGGGGTCCGAATGAGGAATTATGGCAAATAGGAATCCAAATTTCGCGAGCCCAGGAAACAATTATACATTTGGCTCGAGACCTTCGCGACTTCCAAGGGGTATAGCCTTATGCTCTCACACAACGCCATATAGGTGTAAGCTATCTCCTCCACCTTGTCGTAATCGGCCCACGTCGTTGATTCCGATGACTTCATCTCATTGATATCCTTTAAGATCACTTTCCACATCTGGGTTCTTCGACGGTAAGTCGGGGGAGGGGGCGAAAGGGTGAAGCTAATGACAATGTCGGTGACGAAATGTGAGGGAGGGT
This sequence comes from Prinsepia uniflora, assembly GCA_032719365.1. NCBI lineage: Eukaryota > Viridiplantae > Streptophyta > Magnoliopsida > Rosales > Rosaceae > Prinsepia > Prinsepia uniflora. Next base: position 14,359,723 of record CM064868.1, on the reverse strand, counting down.
AAGTTTGGGTTTTTTGGGTATATCTGTGTGTAAAATGATGGAATGAAGGGCTTTTTGTAACGACCCATCCCTAATTATCGAGATTAATTAAGAATTAATGACGAATTAGCCTCGTTAATCGGGGATTAGACGAGGATTAACAGACGTTCAGGGCGAAATGACGATTTTACCCATAGAATGGGTGAAACGTTGACTCTTCATTTAGGCGATCAAATGGACTTTAGCCGATGAATGTGACATAGTTCGGGACGTCACGAGTTCAAAGACACGTGGCACGCCTGATTCCAACTTTCGAGGAAGAAGTTATGACGTTCGGAAGGTCGGGGGTACTTTGGTAATTTGGTTGAAAAGGGGCAAATAGCTGACTTTTGAACCGGGAGGTCCGATGGCTGAGGGTCGAGGACAGTTACATAGATCGGGATGATACGAATCCGTAGATAGGCGGTACGTCAAATTCGAATGTTCGACACGAAAGTTACGGTTCACGAAAGTTTCGTGGCACTATTACACGTTTTACGAGACAGCTTAAGTTTTGTCTTTAGTGTGGACCCCAGATATTTTCCCAAGGCCTAATGGATGAGTGACAAGTGTCACCCATCCACTGGCCACCATTTTACATTCATTCATATCATCCCTTGCTTGTTCGTGCATACCAACCCTCACAAACCCGATCTCACCCAAATTAACCCATCCACCATTTCAATCTCGCTGCTAGACTGAGAAGGAGAGATAGAGGAGGATGATGGTGGCTAGGTGGTGCTAAGGTCGCCGTGGACGGCGGTGAGAGTCCTGGAAACCGAGGTAAGCCAGTTACTCGGTTTTGTTGTTTTGAATCCAATATTTCGATTGGGACGTTATGAATAGTTTTGGATAATTGGGAGATGATTATTGAGTTGTTAGGAAGATAATAGGATGGTTTTGATGGTGGTTCACGGCTGAGGAAGCCCAGGGGGTGATCGGGGAGTTTGGACCTTGAGAATGAGTTTTGGTTAGTCGGGTTTTACATGTTTTTTCTTAGGTTTCTTGATAGGAAATGATAGGAAATGAGAAAATAGGAAGAATGAAATAGAAAGAGGAAGACACGAACCGAAAACAAGGGGAGAAAATGGCTAAACCAGCCACGCAGATTCGGCTGGACCGACTGCACAGGACTGAACCGGCTGGACCGGGTCTGCACTGGGTTGAAGATGATCTACAGTGGGCACGTGAGCCCCACGCGCAGCCCCTTTGGGCAGTGCATGGAGGCTCGTGAGACATAATTTGGGGAAACTTCCGACATGTAATTTCATCTATTCGATGTAACGAACATTTTGGGACTGGTTTCGTGTTAATCAGACATTGTTTCGATATAGTTTGGGACGTCCAAAGGTTTATGATCGACATTAAAAATAGTTATAAATTTCAAAAAATTACGGGGCTTTAGTGAGGGGTTATTTACGGGGCGTATGGCGCGCGACTTCGGACGGTCTGTGAGTGGACCTTTCTTTCGAACTTGATGCATGCATAAATGTTTTGTAAGTGTTTTAATATATGTTTTGTCATGCCATGAGTGCATTTGTTTGTGGTAGCCTAGGATTTACGTATGTTCACATATTTCGAGATTTTCAGTTTTATACGATGCTTGTACGTGCTAGGTTTTCAATGAGGGTTTAATGAATTGGTTTTGGATTTGAAAATATGAAATCGGGCACGAGACCCATTTAATTTACGAACTCTCGGACTTGGAGTCCATTTGATTTGACGAGGAATCGGACCGAGGGTCCATTCAGTTATATGATCAGGCCGAGGGCCTCGTTGGTTTACGAGTTTGAACTTGAGGCCCCGTTGATTCTAATCTCAGGCTGGAGGCCCATTTGACTATGGTATCGGGCTTGAGGCCCTATTGGTTGTGAAATCGGGCTTGAGGCCCCGTTGATTTATGGTTTTGGGCTTGAAGCCCAATTAGTCGTGATATCGGGCTAGAGGCCCAGTTGATTGTGAAATCGGGCTTGAGTCCCTGTTCGGATTATGAAATGAGAATTCGGGCATAAGACCCTGTTGAACAGAGGATTTAGGCCGAGGCCTGTAAAAGTGGGTTTGAATCGGATTCGAGGAATCCTGTTGAGATGAATCGGGTATGAGACCCAGTTGAAATATATTTGAGAAAGAAAATGGTTTGGAAATGTATGATACCCTCCATATGATTTATATGGTCTCCTCCATACGTCGACCTGAAGAGTCACGATCCACATACCAGAATGGGTATCCCCATGGGGATCCCGTTCCAGGAGTGGAAGTTATGAGTTTGATGTGGTCCAGGACCAGATTCCGGAGAGATGATCGGACTAGGTCCGAAGATAGAGCCTCCCAGAGGGGGAAGACTCGGAGTGAGACCCCGAGTAGTGGGCACATTTGTATAGATATGATGAATCGTGACATATATCGGGGATGTGTTCCCTAGGGGTTGTGTACCCCGAGTTGGCATCTTCTCGAAAGTTCCGCGGATGGGTTATATGTATGAGTACGTATGAGGTAAAGAAAGTGATTTGGGGGCGGAGACCCCAAGTTCCATGTTTTAGAAAGTGATTTGGGGCGGAGACTCCGTATTCGATGTTATGGGAATGGTTTGGGGCGGAGACCCCGTATTCAATGTTTTAGTATTTCACTGAGAACAGATATGGGCAGAGTCCCACTTGTGTTGATTTAGGTTGAGTTCCCATGTATTGATTTATGGGTTTTGTGATTTCGGGTCGGGGACCCATAAATGGATTTATGGTTCATGACAGTTTATGGGGACCGACATGAACCCTTGGAAGGTTTTTATGGGTCATGACGATTTATGGGGACCGGGTATGAACCCTTGAAAGGTTTTTAGAATGTTTTCAAATTGTTTTATGAACGTTTGATAAATGATTTTTGAATGCATGCATATGCTTTTAGTGAAGGGCATAAATGTCTTATTGTGAAAATGTTTTAATGAAATGTTTGTTTTGTCCACTCACAGTTTTCGTGGTTTTAATGCCCTTCAGGTTGATCGCGGATGCGGGTTGTAGCAGAGACTGAGACATCACACTCCCCATCCTACGATCATGGCGTACTCCGGTAGCCCCAGTGAGGGCTAGAGAAGGAATTATCCCTAGTCTGACACTTCGTGTCAGACGGGAGCAGGCACGTCCCACGTTAATCCCGGAGGATTTGGGACGGGTCCTGACACTTTTGGCTTAGCAAAAAAAAGAAAATTGAGGGACAGGGACAAAATGTGTGTGTGAGAGAGAGAGAGATGAAGTGAGAGAGCTAGGGACGTTGTTTTGGATGATGTTGCGGCAGTTGGGGTGTCGTCGTCAGAGGTGGAGGACACTGGCTAGAGTTGGGATTAGTGAGGAAGTCAGTGGTGGCCGGAGGTCCCTTGGGAGGGAGGTGAGTTGGGTTTGGGAATATGTTATATTTGTTTTAATTTTTTAAAAAGAATTGTAAAAGAAAATATAATAAAATGAACAAAATGTCTAAATTACCGTTACTAATTTTGTAATATTACTGTCACGTCATCAAAATTAATAGCGTTAATAACTTTGGCCGACGGATGGTGCAACGGTTTTGACGATGTATTTGTTCCTACAGCAACCTGAGGCAAATTTGTGTCCCTTGTGCATTTTGAGATTTAGTGGCTTGTTCATGCTGCACTTAGCCTAATAAGCCAAATATAAATGAATGCGACTGATCACAATATATGCGCGTGTCTTCATCTTGCATCAGCAACACGAGTTTCAAAAATAATGCAAAATTTCTAAGAAAAGAATAATGCAAATATCACGTCAGATGCTGTCATATATAAGATTTAATTAAGGATACTAGTACTCAATCCTATTAATTTTAACAACTTATTGCAGACTTAATTATTTTGTATTTTTTTTTAATTCATAGATATGGATCTTAAAAAGCAAACCTTATCTTTCACGAGAGTCAAATTTGAGTTATATCTTTACATATATAATGGAATTGATGAGAATTAATACGACTAGTCATAATAGTACATACTATTGGCTCATTTTCTTATACGACTAGTTATAATAGTACGTATTACTAGTCATAATATATAAGATCTGGATGCAACTTTCTATTTGTGTACATGTATTTTGTCAACTTCTAGAGTTAGGGCACACATCGGTTGAATTCCTTATGCACTCAATCAACATTTGAGTTTGAGATATGATCCCCTGCTCATCGATAATTCCTTTTTCTCTATATAAAATAACGTAACAAAAGCATAATTATACTGGTTAATTAACAGCTAGCCGGTACTCATTGCTTTAGAAATAAATATTGTTGAATTGTTTACCCATATTCAACCAGATGACGAGTATACAATTATTTTCTTTTTAGTTTGGTCCAATATGAATTGGCTAGCTTCAATTATTTAATAATCACATGAATGTTTATTGAGAAGACGTCTTTGAGTTTTAGGTAGAGCTAAGCTAGCTTTCACTACCAAATAGAAATTCAATTAGGATTTCGAAACTCTAGACCGTTTTTCTAAAACGTGTGATTTTAATCGAGGGTCCTTAATTTTCACCTTTGTGCTGTGTAAAAAACTGGAGACTTATCCTTCGGCCTACTAAAATATGGAAAATTTGGTATAAGCAGTATTTCACGATGATCTGTTGTATATATATTATATTGTTCAACTCATCATACAAAATATAATATCACTAATAATTTATATGTTTGACCTTTTTTTTTTCTAGGGTAGATCAGCTGGTTTGACTATTTTGGCCGGTGTGCATGCTTTGATTGATGCACTGGTCATATGTATAGCTACAAAGTTTGGTATGAATCAAATAAAATGAATTCAGATAATATTGGTGACCAACCACTATACATTTAGGACGCACGTAATCATATACGTATAGACAACTACTGTTTATTTGGACAGAAGTTGAGAGTTTTATCAAATATATTGATCGTTTTCTTATTGTCGTATGTTTAAAAAGTTTTGAAATTTGAATGCCAAGTTTTAACTTTTATCCTGAAAACATTCTATAGACTCCATATTCATACAGTGATACAGATAATAAGCTAGGATGAATAACATGCATGGTGTGCCATTCATTTTAATGAACTTAAAGGCAACCAATAACACTATGGTTTTCTATTTTTTCATTCGAAAGTGAGAAGTATAGCACATTAAGATTTTTGTAGTTAGTGCAGTAATAGTACATAACTAATACGTGATCATCATGTTGAGAATAATCTAGACTTCTCTACCATATGGTTATGGGAAGATTAATCTAGAATGATCTCTTAAGTGGTAGTTGAAGTTAATTAAGTTTAAGAGTTGTCTTATGATATTTTCTATGTATCTTTTGATTGTCTCTATGTGTCTTTTTGGTTTCTCTATGTAGTATTAATTACTAAGTGGGTGAGTCTCTTTAAGTTTGTGCTTGTATGTTGTTGTGAAGTAATGAAGTGTATTCAAGAACAAGTTTACTTCAGATTTTACTCATTTCTTGTTCTCTAATTATCACACTCAAGAGAACAAGTTTATTTTCTTGAAACTATATTCTAATCCACATCATGTGGTGTATCAAAGCTCAGTTCAAATCCATGTCTTCAAACAACAACATGTTGCAGTCCCAGTTGCCAAAGTTTACAAGGAAAAACTATAATCGATGGAGCATTCAAATGAAGGTTATGTATGTTGCTCAAGATCTCTGGGAAGTTGTTGAAAATGACTTTGTGGAACCAGAAAATCAAGCAGATTTTACTCAACAACAACTCGTCGAGGTAAAGGAGAATCATAAGAAGGATAATAAGGCTTTGTTCTTCATCTTTCAAGTCGTGAATGAAGTAATTTTTGAAAAAATTTCTTCAGTAAAGACAACGAAACAAGCATGTTACACTCTTTATGCAACATACAAAGGAGAAGAAAAGGTGAAGATGACCAGGTTACAAACTCTAAGAGGTGAGTTTGACATGATGTATATGAAAGAGTCAGGATCTATTGACGATTATTTCAATCGTGTTATTTCTCTTGTCAATCAATTGAGAATTAATGGAGAGAATATTGAAGAGCAAAGAGTTGTAGAAAAAAAATCTACAAAGCATGTCTCGCAAGTTCGAATACATTGCGGTGGCTATTGAAGAATCCAAAGATTTGTCTATTTTGTCACCTGATAGCTTGATGGGGTCTCTTCAATCCCATGAGTTGCGTTTGAAGAAATTTGATTCGGGTTCCATAGAGCAAGCTTTTCAATCCCAAGTTACTTTTAGAGGGAGTTCTAGAAGTGGAAGAGGTGGATTTGGTCGTGGACATGGAAGAAGCTTTCGAGGTAGTGGCGGTTCCAATGACCAAAAAGAAAGCAGTTATGAATATTTTTCAAGCAACCATGTTTCTGGAAGAAGTAGAGGAAGAGGAAATGGAAGAGGTAAAGGCCAAGGTTCATTCCTTCCTAATATTCAGTTCTACAATTGCAAACAATATGGACATACCAAGTCAACTTGTAGAAATAAAATGACAGGATCCGCTCCAATTGGACTTTGATAATCGTGTTTAGTCATGCTCCCGTCTGACACATCAACTGGAGTTCCGAAAACACCCTCAGCACCTGTCAGACAAACGATAACTATACTGATTTCCGCTCATGCCTCCACCTCTCGATCAGCCCCGAACGTCGTGCCACAGCCTAGAGGGTCATAAAAACATAAAAGGTGTGAGTAGACAAAAATAATATCATTGAAAATACATTTCAAAACGAATTAATTTACCCTCCAGCTAGAAACCATGCATGCATAGAGGAAAATATATGAACAACTGGCCTTCAAGCCAAAGCACATGAAATCATCAACCCAGTCACAAAGACCATCGATAACCGTACTCGTTACTAGTACTCAAGGAACAAACAAAAATCAAACAGCACGACTCAAGTGCACAGTCAATCACACAATCACATCCGCACTACATGTAGGCAACCAACAACAAGTCAATAACCCCGAGTGTCAGGACCCGTCCCAAATCCCCTAGGATTAACGTGGGACGTGCCTGATCCTAGGGAAAATTCCCGCTTCAGCCCACTCGGGGCTTCTAGAGTGCGCCAGGATCCGGAGGAGGAATGTGATGTCTTGGTCTCGGCTACAGCCCGTATCCGTGATCAACCTGAAGGGCATTAAAAACATCAAAGGATTGAGTGGACAAAACTAATAATTTATAAAAGCATTTTAACAAAAAGACATTTATGCCTTTCACTAAAAAGAAGCATGCATGCATTCAAAAACCATTTCTCAATTCATTTAAATCATTAGGGCCTTGGCCCAAAATCGTAAACCAACGTATATGAGAACTCAACCCAAACACATTTGCAAACCGCTTCTCATATGAAGCTATACCTTAGTAGGGTCTCTACCCAAAGTCAAAACACGTGGGTCTCAACCCAATTCCAATACATGTGGGTCTCAGCCCAAAACCATATCCAAAACATAGAACACGGGGTCTCATCCCCCAAACCAAATCAAGTGGGAACTCATATATGTATACATATATATATAACCCATCCTCGGCATCTCAGATGCCAACTCGGGGCACACAGCCCCTAGGGAAAAAATCCCCGATATCTGTCACGATTTATATATAACAATATGCATACTACTTGAGGTCTCACTCTGAGTCTACCCCCAGGATCTACGATGTCTGGGGGGGAATCTGTCCAATCCAGGATCTACGACGTCTGGAGAACTGTCTCCGGACCCAGTCTGAGACTATCTCGTATCTCTTACTCTTGGAATGTGCTTCCTCTGGAGATCAATCATTCCGGGTAGTGGATCGTGACTCTCCAGGTCGACGTCTGGAGGAGACCAATCAACTCATATAGGAGGGTGCATATATAAGTGAAAACATTACTTTCTTTCAAACCACAGTTCAACTGGGTCTCACACCCGAGCATCTCAACAGGATTCCTCGAATCCGATTCAAATTCAAATCTCACAGGGACTCAAGCCCAAATTCATATTTCAATAGGGTCTTAAACCCGAGTTCTCATTTCACAAATCACAATTGGGACTCAAGCCCGATACCACAATTCAACGGGACTTCAAGTCCGATTTCACAATCAACTGGGTCCCAAACCCGATATTACAACTAACTGGGCCTCAAGCCTGATACCATAAATCAACTGGGACTTAGGCCCGATATCATAGCTCAATTGGGCCTCGAGCCCGAATTCGTAAACCAACGGGGCCCCCGACCCGATCGTATACTCAAATGGGCCTTCAGCTCGATTTCTCATCAAATCAAATGGACTCCAAGTCCGAGAGTTCGTAAATCAAATGGGTCTCGTGCTTGATTACATATTTTCAAATCCGAAATCATTTTATCAAACTACCATAGAAAACACAGCACGTATAGGTATCATATAAAACTGAAAAACCTCGAAATACGTGCCAATACATAAATACTAATCTACCACAAAAAAATGCACTCATGACATCACAAAACATGTTCATAACCTCATATAAAACATTTATGCATGCATCGAATTCATAAAACAAGTCCACTCACAGATCGTCCAAAGCCGCACCTCGATACGCGTGCTATACGCCCTTCCCGGGCCAATCACCGTCTCCGGAGATCCCAAATCTGCCCAAATCATTTTAGAGGGTCACTCACTACTTAAATAACCCCTCATTAAAGCCCCATAATTTTCCCAAATTTTTAACTATTTTAAAATTTGATCCTAAACCTTCGGACGTCCCGAACTATATCGAAACGATGTGCGATCGACTCGAAACCAGTCCCAAAATCTTCGTTACATCGAATAGATGAAATTACATGTTGGAAACTTCCCTAAAAGTGGTTCCAGGCGACCTCACATGCCGCCTAAAGGGGCTGCGCATGGGCTTTACGCGCCTGCACAGTACTCATCCCTGTCCTTCGGCAGACCGGGTCCAACGGGTCCACCTGCAAATCCGGTTCGACTGGACCGGCGGAATCGGTCCAGTCCATTTCCTCCCTCATTTTTCATCCTTTTTTTATCCTTTAAATTCCTAAACCTTCCTACAATCAATTCTTATCATCCTATATCCTCAAAAGCATGAAACACATCCAAAGGTGGTACCTTTGGATTGAAAAACTCACGACCATGCTTCCTCCTCACTGTCCATGTGTTTCTGGCCACCTTCAGCCATGCTCTCGATCCCAACCAATCCTTAAGACCTCCAGAAACACATCCCCATCATTATAATAGATCGACAATCCCTAAAAACCCATAGTCAAAATTCAAACCAAACCTTACCATTATCGGGTTCAAGGCCACTGTCCACGACGGTCGATGCCGTGAGCACCATCATCATCATCTCAATCCCCCCTCCAACCTTCCTTCACGGCCCAAAAGCAATAGATGAGGATTGAGGAAGGTGGTATGTGTGGGTTTGCACGGTTTTTTTTGGGACGGGAGGGGTTCGGGTTCAATGAAATAGACGAGAGGAAGGGAGGGTGCATGTATGTGTGAAGCTAAGCAAGGGTCCATTGGGCCAATTCAAAATATCTCGGCCCCACTCAGGAAAAAAGTCCACTTTTTGTCTCGTAAAATGTGCCGTCGTAAATAGTTCCTTGAAACTTCCGTGAACCGTAACTTTTCCGTCGAATGTCCGATTTCGACGTGCCGCCTGCCTACGGACTCGTATCGACCCGATCTACATCACGGTCATTGGTCCTCGTCCATCAGACGTCCCGGGTCAAAAGTCAATTTTTTGCCCTCGTTCATGGGCAAAATCATAATTTCACCCTAAACGTTCGATAATCCTCGGCTAATCCCTGATTAGCCTCTCTAATTCGTCATTAATTCTTAATTAATCTTGATAATTTGGGATGGGTCATTACAATCTTCCCCCCCTTAAAGAATTTCGTTCTCGAAATTCAAACGACCTAGTTCCACAACCAAACTGTGGAATCCGAACATGTCCCCTCTACTCGGGTACTCTCTTGTCAAGAAACACGTCTGACAAAAACATCGTACTCGTCGATACGCACTGTCACCGGAGCCTCCAAAGCTCAAACTCAACTTTCACCAACCGCGTTCCGATTGCTAACTCTCGAGACTCCTCCACGTCGGCTCGTACGTCTTACTCGAGACACCGACACTCATCGATCTCTCATGTCACTCACTCTTGACAGGTCAGCAATAATAAGTTTTCATTTAAATGGATTTTCAGCCTGATGGTTCTTCTCATCTGACAATCGAAGTCAGCTTTTTAATATGACGATCCTTCTCATCCAACAACCGGAGCTGATCTCCTATTCAGCATTCGATACGACAATTTTCCTCACTGCTCCCACTGAGCAATATCTCATCCCCTGTCACTAAACGGCTCACAACTGTAATATACTGTTCAGAGGGACACCATTCTCCTCTAACATTCTCTAAGTCCACGACCACGATAGTGATTAGTTGGTAACGCTCGGTTCCATTGCACTTCCGCTGCACTACTCTGATCACGACTCACTCTCGAGTCCCCATATCGTATCTCGTGTCACCCCGTGACCTACGCTGAAACCTTGACTTATTCGAGTCCCAAACTGTCACAACACGTACTCTGTCGAAACACAATTGACCTCTCACCCTCCTGGGTGGATTTGGACCCCATCGAATACTTGTCTAGTAATGATAACACGTCTGCACTATAGGGTTCCATTAGTCATTAATAACTTTGAGCCCCATGCTCACCTCAATCACTGAACTGTACCAACCTACTTCGACTTCATGCACAATACTCAAAGTCCAAGCCACCATAACTCCACTAGATCAGAACTTTTTCGATAACTTTCATTACCCTCACAACCACAACGGGTGCATCCTGTGCACACACGTACCTAAACAGTCATAACAAGGTTGGGGCCTACTCCAAACAATAACTCACTCACGTCAACGAATGCGTGTCTATTCGAACCACGTCCACTAAGGCGCACCAGTTCGCATCTCTCTACCAAAGTATCCAACACGTGTTCCTCTTCGTGACCAAGAGAGATCGTATGCACTCTTCATATATCCAACTTCTGTCTCGTCATCTCCCCGGCCTCAACACTCTTGCGATCCTAACTCGCTTCGGTTTACTCGACCCCTGGTTGCTACAACCGTCTCCGTTATCTCAATCATCAAGATCATCATCACACTACTCAACCTCACTCACCTCAATTTATACTTATCTTGATCACGATCCACATCCAACTCGAGTCATCGGGGATCCACTCTGGGTCCAACTATCTGGGACACTCATTCGTCACATCTAGTGACTCTAAATACTATCTGCAAAAGCGCGCACTATTCTCCTCGTCTCCACCACAACCTTTCTAGATCGAGGACCCAAAGTCAATCATGGGTCCACCAATCAATACGTGATCACCGTACCGGTGACACCCAACCGCATCTGACAAAGAGTTGAAAACGACCATCTCCTTTACCGACTTTAGAATCGAGAGGAGTTGCAACCATGTCGGAAGCATACCTATCTTTTCCGACCAACAGAAACTGTCAATAACTACTGTAGTGACCCATTCTATTCCTCAACCATGTCGGATGTGGAGATATATTGTTTCTTTCAAAGATAGGAGAACAAAAAGGGATCACTAATGTGTTGTATGTTCCAGGTTTGAACTACAACCTTCTAAGTGTTGGACAACTTCTTCGAAAAGGCCATGGCATTCACTTTAAGGGAGACCAGTGTATAATTAGAGACAAAAATTTCTCTCTAATTGCATAAGTGTAGATTTCAAGAGAGAATGTTCTAGGTGAACATAAAGTATGCTTCATTTTTCTTTTTTAAGTGCACTCATCAATAACACCTTATGGCTACAGCATCTTCGCTATGACCCTTTGAGTTTTAGCAGTATTTCTTTGATGGGAAGACAACATATGGTGAGAGGACTACCAATGATTGAATATCAAAGAGAAGTTTGTGATGGATGTGTACTTGGAAAGCATCAAAGGAATTCCTTCACTACGGGAGAAGCTTGGAGAGCATCCCATCCACTTGAGCTAGTGCACTCGGGTGTATGCGGACCTATGAATACAAAATCAAGTGGAGGTAATCGCAATTTTCTTACATTCATTGATGATTATGGTAGAAAGACATGGGTCTATTTTCTCGAACAAAAATCTGAGGTGTTTGATTATTTCAAGATTTTCAAAGCTCTAGATGAGAAATAAAGTGGATTTTCTTTGAAAACCTTAGGGTCTGATCAAGGTGGTGAATTTGCATCCAACGAATTTGAAAGTTTCTTCAAAGAAAATGGGATTAGGCATCAATTTACAGCGAGGTACACCCCACAACAAAATGGAGTTACCGAAAGGGAAAATAGAACTATAATGGAATTGGCAAGAAGTATATCAAAGGCAAAAGCTATGCCAAATAGCTTTTGGGCTGAAGTAGTAGCATGTGTTGTCTACCTCTTGAATCGCGCATCATCCAAGAGTGTTGGAGACAAGACACCTCAAGAATCTTGGAGTGGCCTTAAGGCTTGCATTGGCCATTTGAGAATATTTGACAGCATAGCTTAATTATTCTTATGTTCCTGATGAAACAGGGAAGAAATTGGATGACAAGTCAGAAAAATGCATTCTTTTTGGGTACAACAAAAAAGAAAATCCTAAAAGCTATTTAATCCATTGACTAACAAGATTATTGTTAGTCATTATGTAAAGTTTAATGAAGAAGAGGCATGGGATTGGAGTGAAGCTGAAAAAACAGAATTCCATTTTGCTGGAAATTGTGTCTGAATATTCAGATATGTCATCTATTTCACCAACATCATTGGCACCGCCAGAGCCTTCATCACCAGCCCCATCATCATTGAATAACGAGGAATAAGTAATTCAAAGAGAGCCAAGGAGGCTAGCTAGGCACCATCAACCATTTACAAGGTATCCAACTAGTGATCATGTTATGGTTATTAATGGTGGGACAAACTTTGCTCTATTTGTAGATGCCGACCCAATTACCTTTGAAGAAGCTTCAAAGGATGAGAAATGGGTGAAGGTAATGAATCAAGAAATTGATTCCATCAAGAAGAACAAAACATGGGAATAGGTTGATCTTCCTAAAGGAAAGAAACCCATAGGAGTGAAATGGGTGTACAAAACTAAATTGAATGCTCAAGGAGAAGTTGAGAAGTACAAAGCTCGATTAGTAGCTAAAGGCTACAAGAAAAAATTATGGAATTGACTACAATGAAGTCTTTACTCCGGTTGTGCGCTTCGATTCAATTCGAATGTTGTTAGCTCTTGCTACCCAAAATCATTGGAAAGTCTTTCAAATGGATGTGAAATCAGCATTCTTGCAAGGGATTTTGGAAGAAAAAGTTTATGTGACTCAACCTCCTGGTTATGTGTAGAAAAATGAAGAAACAAAAGTGTGCAGATTGAAGAAAGCCTTATACGGATTAAAGCAAGCTCCAAGAGCTTGGTATACTCGGATTGATGCATTCTTCCAAGAGTATGGGTTTCACAAATGCCCATATGAACACATTCTCTCCACCAAGAAAGGCTCTCAAGGTGAGATTTTGTTTGTTTGTTTATATGTGGATGATTTAATATTCACTGGAAGTAATTCTCAAATATGTGAAAATTTCAAGTTGAATATGTCACAAAGATTTGAAATGACATACCTGGGATTGCTTCATTTCATTTTTGGAATTGAAGTAAACCAAGATGTGAATGAAATTTGCATTTCTCAAAAGAAATATACTAAGGAGCTACTGAAGAGATTCATGTATAAAGATGCAAAATCAATTGGTACACCAATTGAAGTTGAGACTAAAGTGGGAAAGAAATATGGAGTGAATATGGTGGATCAAACTCTCTTTCGAAGCCTTGTAAGTGGCCTCATGTTTTTAACTATAACAAAACCGGACCTTGCATGTTCAATCCGCTTTCTTAGTTGTGTTATGGAGTCACCAAGGGATGTTCGTTGGGAGCTTAGAATTCTAAGAATTCTAAGGGTTGTTTTATTGAATGTTTTACAGCAAGAGTAAGCACATCAAGATCAAGTTCCATTTCATTCGTGAAATTATCAAGGATAAAGAAGTTGAAGTTTAGTACTGTAAGTCTGAGGAGCAACTAGCAGACTTGTTTACGAAGCCATTGAAGAAGGATCTACTTGTCAAGATATGGAGTCTTATTGGAGTAAGAGAAGTCTAGCTTAAGGGGGGTTGTTGAGAATAATCTAGACTTCTCTACAATATGGTTATGGGAAAATTAATCTAGAATGATCTCTTAAGTGGTAGTTGAAGTTAATTAAGTATATGAGTTGTCTTATGGTATTTTCTATGTGTATTTTGATTGTCTCTATGTGTCTTTTTGGTTTCTCTATGTAGCATTAATTACTAGGTGTGTAAGTCTATTTAAAGCTTGTGCTTGTATGTTGTTGTGAAGTAGTGAAGTGTATTCAAGAACAAGTTTACTTCAGATTTCACTCATTTCTTCTTCTCTAATTTTCACATTGAAGAGAACAAGTTTCCTCTCTTGAAACTACATTCTAATCCACATCACATCCAAGTTTTTCCCATTCCTATCAACTCAAAAAAGATAGTTCTCATTAGAATGTGAGGTAATGTCTCACATCGAAAAAATATCTTAAATTTGTCCCTTAAATAGGCTTGAGCTACTCCCGTTATCGTCAATTGATTTTGAGGTGAAATCTCAATTTCTACTCCCTATGTGATAAAACTTAACTGTCACACATGTCACATATATATTACCGTATCAAAAAAACATAACTTAACCTTGGGCTATTCCCTCCATTCCCATTTTCAATTAATTTTAAAATGAAATCTCAATTTTTACACATGCTACGGGTGTGTTAGCTGGTTGATTGTATATGCAAATCTTGAATATTTATTGACACATGTGCAAAAGTTGTATTCTCCTTTTGTTTGATTGAAATTTTACCTTTTTTTTCCTCTTTATGCACCAAATTTGAAGTTGTAATCATTTAGATTGGAATCGTGATTATAATTTTTCTTTTAAAAATAAAATCTAGTTCTATAGTGGTTAATGATATTTAGTTGGTAATACAATATTACATCGATAGTAGAATAAAAAATTAAAACTCAACATTTTTCATCGACTCTGCAACCCTATAACTTTAGCACAAGTTGTACCTAGGATTGTCTTGTGTGGCTAAGGTTTTTCTTTCTTAATTCCCTTAACACTAAATCATCTTGAAGTTATTCAAAAATACTTTACTGCTAGGAAGATTTAACTTCGATAAAAGATCTATATATATATATATATGTATACATATATAAATAAGAACCTGCAGATAAAAAGTTAGACAACAAACCAAAGCATCTTCCAACTATATATGTGGCCTCTATGTTTTGTTTCATCGCCTGGATCAAAAGCTGTGGTGTAGTACGTAACGAACCTGCGGTAGTACTGGAGCCAATTGAAATTTGCATAACCAGCCAATTACATATGCATGTGGCTCAATTATGCAGTCTATTAGCTAGACATAGAACACAAGTACGTAGTCCACTAAATAAATGTGCATTAATTTTATTATTAATTTTCAGACGTATTATATATAATATGTTCGTAAATAAGATTTAATATTATAAAAGCAGGCTGATCGTATATATGTCAATCTATTTAACCTTAGCTTTGAATATTCCACAAGTCAAAATGAGAGGAGATGACTTGCACAATCTTCTAATCTCTTCTTTAAAGTTGTCTCAGTCAAATAACCTTCCCTCTATAAATAACAAATCCCCACCCACTGGAGATCACAAACACAAACCAAAAATATTGCACCAAAATGGCAATTCCAAGGCTTTCACATCTCTTTCTTTTTTCCGCTCTTTTTTTATTAACAATTTCTTGGGCAGCTTCGACTTCAGCTCCTGATCACGACTTTGTTCAATGCCTTCTAAACCATTCCCAGCCCTCTCACCCAATTGCCCCGGCAATTTACACCACCTCCGCCGTCTCCTACTCCTCCGTTCTGGAATCTTACATCCGGAACCTCCGGTTCAACACATCATCAACCCGAAAACCATACCTTATCATCACCGCACTGCATGAGTCCCATGTGCAAGCATCTGTCCTTTGTGCTCAGCTCCATAACTTGCAAATGAAAATTAGAAGTGGAGGCCATGATTACGAGGGTGTCTCTTACGTGGCACAAGTCCCCTTCTTCATCCTCGACATGTTTAATCTTCGATCCATTGACGTAGATATCAAATCTGAGACTGCATGGGTCCAAGCCGGTGCTACTCTCGGTGAAGTTTACTATAGAATTGCCGAGAAAAGCAAAGTTCATGGCTTTCCCGCTGGTGTTTGCCCTACCGTCGGCGTTGGAGGCCACTTTAGCGGAGGTGGATATGGAAACATGATGAGAAAGTACGGCTTGTCAGTTGACAACATTGTAGATGCTCAAATTGTGGACGTGCATGGAGAGCTTCTGGACCGAAAATCCATGGGAGAAGATCTTTTTTGGGCCATTACTGGTGGAGGAGGTGCCAGCTTTGGAGTAGTGATCGCGTACAAAATTAATCTTGTACACGTCCCGGAGACCGTTACCGTTTTTTAGGGTTCAGAGAACCCTAGAACAAAACGCAACGGACATTGTGGACCGTTGGCAATATGTCGCCGATAAGCTTGACCATGACTTGTTCATCAGGCTTACCATGGATATTGTGAATGCTACTACTTCAAATAGTAGAAATGGAGGAACTAACAAAACTCTTAGAGCTTCTTTTATTGCTTTGTTTCTTGGAGATTCCAAGAGGCTTCTAGCTTTGATGAACAAGAGCTTCCCTGAATTAGCGTTGAAGCAATCGGATTGTTCCGAAATGAGCTGGGTCGAATCGACTCTTTTTTGGACGAGTTTCCCTAATGGAACAGCTACGGATGCTTTGCTTTCTAGGACACCACAAGTACTCACCCACTTGAAGAGGAAATCAGACTATGTGAAGAAGCCGATTCCGAAATTGGGGTTGAAGTGGATTTTTCAGAAGATGATAGAGCTTGAGACACCAATGTTGACATTCAACCCCTACGGAGGAAAAATGAGTGAGATTTCGGCGTCGGCAACTCCATTTCCTCATAGGGCTGGAAATCTTTGGAAGGTTCAATATGTAACAAACTGGAACACTGAAGGGGACGAGGCATCTGATTACTATCTCGATTTGACAAGAAAGCTCTTCATGTACATGACTCCTTTTGTGTCCAAGAACCCAAGGGAGGCCTTCTTCAACTATAAAGATCTTGACATTGGGATCAACCATAATGTTAATGGCAAGGTAAGCTATTTGGAGGGAAGAGTTTATGGGGTTAAGTACTTCAAGGGTAATTTTGATAGGTTGGTGCATGTCAAGACCAAGGTCGATCCTGGTAACTTCTTCAGGAATGAACAAAGTATTCCAACTCTTCCATACTAGCTGAGATCGAGGTGATTAAGTTCCCATAGCTACCTAGCTAGAATTTTATAAAGATCCGATCAGTAAATATGTCCAGAATATTTGCATTGTTCTTTAATTTAATTGTCCAGTTTGGTTTGATTAACTTCTTATACTTTGATTAGTATCTTAGGTTGATCATATATGTATGCTTTTACTTAGCCAAGAAATAAATGAAAGAAGAATTTACTTGACAAACTAATTTCATTTGTGAAGATATTGCTTAATTACAAGATTGCAACTTGTTTTATGTGTATCACAATTTCAGTAGTAATATTTAATACAAAGTGTATATATATCCCTCCACATTTCAACGCAAACAGTCCTAAATTTTTTAAAAATTTCAAATTCCGCATAAGCCATTATATATATATATATATGCACACATACACACATATAAGCTCCATTTTGATAATTCTTTTATTTTTGATGACTAGAGGACATGGAAGAACATTTAAGGTTGTTGATGCAAAAATTGTCCAGGTAGGAATTAACCGTTGTGTTTCTACACACATGAAAAATATCTAAGGTTAATACTGAATCCCAAGATTTGGGAGGAGAGGTTTCAACCAAGAATACTCTGATGCTTAAGTCAACTCATTCTAAATAATAAACTGAAAAAAAAAATGAATTATGAGAATAATTATGAGGTACTTGAGTTATGAGGAGATATCATCTACTTACAATGGAGACCTATGGGTCTTCGGTGCTCCTGATTTGTTGTAAGGAATTTTCAATCAATAAGTATTCCTGACTAGGTTAATTATACTTAGAGTTGGTTTTTAATTATAAATATTTCGTTTTGAAGTTATTTATTATAACTTATAAGTAGGAAAATGAGTTTTAATAAATTAATTAATCATTTTAGAAAAGGAAGTTTACTTATTAATTGAATCCTTCTTAAATAAGGATTTCGATGAGATATATGTCTTTTACATGTCAGCTCCACAATTTTGGACAAATTATGGTCCCACAAATGATCCTCAGCTCCACAATTTTGCGATAACTCGATCGCCTTTTGATGCTTTTATGTAATGAGGCTTTTGATGCTTCTTTCAAGGAGGCTTTGCGCTTCCCCGAGTAAAGTCATCGATATTTCCATAGAGGAACGCTTGAATGCTTTGCGAGGCGAATGTTTTGATGCTTTCGTAGAGGAATGCTTCGATCACAAAATATTGTTAATTTGCACCACTATATATATATGGGAATGTTTGGATTTTGCTTTTATTTAAGTTTGTAAAATTTTCTTTTTTGACTTAGAAGTAGCTTATGGCAGAGATGTCCTCAAGGGGTTTTTATTGAACCATCTATCCCTTCCCATCTTGGGATGGAACTTTAACCTTGAGTGTTTTTTTGCGTATATAAAAACCCAACGCTCAATTCCTAATCGATCAATTTATGTATCAACAAAGGTCTTGCGAATAATAATATTCATATATGTACATTTGTAGGGCCTCACTTGAGGAATAAGTTATGATGATAGGAAGCGGAGCGTGTACAAATGGCACACCACATAAATTTTGCATACTAGTGAGCTAAGATATATACAGTAATTAACATTTTCAAGAACTTATAAAAATAATAAATTTGATATTTGTTAGGTTATTATAAAAAATAAAAAATTAGATTTCATTGGGGACTATGCAGTAATTAATACGAACACCCATAATAACAATTTTCTTCTTAGCTAGACGTGGATGAAAGTAATACAAAAACAGATGAATGATTTGTTTGGGGGCGCGTGCCACACCTTATGGGAATTCGATCAACATGAAACTTAAAGTTTTTGATGTTATGAGTCCAACGGTACAATTTTCGAAACAATCGGATATCGTCTCGGAGAATTCGATCAACATGAAACTTACTAGTTATGTTCAAGTGAATCTTAATTCAAGAAGTTATCATCCTGAACCTGAACCTTATGAACATATGCCTGAGACACCTTGTTCTAACTCTAGCTCAAGTACTAGCTCAAGCCCTAGCTCAAGCTCACCATCAAGCTTAGACTCAAGCAACTCATCAGATCAAAGTTCAAGAAACGCACCTCTGAGATTAGGAAGTCTCAGTGAAATCTATGCTAGACGTCACATGTGCATAATTAAGCCTGAAAACTATGGAGACACTACAAGAAATTTAGGGTTGCCCTACTAGATTTGGCCCTACGAATTTTTTTTTCCGTCCCCTTATGGTGGCTTAGCCAACGTAAAATGGAAAGCGTAGGGCGGCATTATCAAATTAGGCCCTACGATAAGAAAATAGTAGGGTAACTGTTTTTTCGTTGGGCAAATATCGGCGGGAAACGAAAAAACGTTGGCGCCAAAAAATAAGGTTTATGGCGCCTTAAATAAAGTTTAGCCCCACTAATTTCTTTTTCCCGCAGGGCCAAAATAAAATAATTTCGTAGGGTGAATTGTAAGCGTTGACCGGATTCTACCCTACGATATTTTTAAGTTTGCCCAACCAAATTTGCGTAGGGCAAGAGTAAAATCAATTATACCCAACCATTCGCCCCTCTTCTTCTTTCTTCCCATATCTAATATATTCAGCTTCCTGATTGATACCTGCGCATTCTCTCCCTCACTCACCATCATCTCTTCATAATTTTTGCCTTTTTTCAATTATCTCTCTATATTTCTTGTTTAAACATCAAACTTCATCATGAGGTATGAAAATATGAAAACCAATTTTTAGTTTTGAATTTTTACTTTTGATTGTAAACTAATTATTTCTTGTGTTATAGAAAATTTGTGATTGATTTGGAGGGACACTTATAAAAAGGTATGTGTTTTTCCATATGAATTTAATTTTGGTAAACAATTTGGAGATATAATTTTGATAGGAAATTGTGTATAATTTGGGAAGAATGTGTAGAAGTTGTATAAAGGTTGGGTTAATCATGTATAAATTTTTATGTTATGTGATCTATGAGGAAAATTTGAAATTAGAAAATATTTTATGAAATTAGGGAATTAATTAGAAAATATTTTTAGAAATTAGGAAATGAATTAGAACTTTTTGTAGAAAATTATATAGATAATATGTTAAGAAATTAATTAGTAATTTTTTTTAAGATATTAGAAAATTAACTAGAAAATATGTTACAAAATTAGAAAATTTTTTGGGAAAATAAAAAATAGAAAATATACTAGGAAATTAGAAAATCAAAACTATGTTAGGAAATTAGAAAATTGTAAAGCCCATGATATGTGTGATATGCGTATTAATATATATTTTTATTTGTGAATTTATCATTAGTTATTTAGGTAGTTTTGAAGGACTCTGCCTGGAAGAAAGCAATGGAAGCTGAGATGACAGGACCCGTCCCAAATCCCCCCAGAATTAACGCGAGACGTGTCTGCTCCCGTCTGACACGAACAAAGGATAATTCCAACTTTAGTCCCCAACCGGGGCTTCCACAGTGCGCTAGGATCATAGGAGGAGTGTGATGTCTCGAACCCTACTACAGCCCCCATCCGCTATCAACCTGAAGGGCATTAAAACTACGAAAAGCTGTGAGTGGACGAACTAATAATGTATTAAAATTCATTTATAAAAAGACATTTATACCCTTGACTAAAAAGCATGCATGCATTTGAAAACCATTTATCAAACCATTTCTCAAATCATTATACCATTAGGGCCTTAGCCCAAAACCGTAAATCAAGTACATGAGAACTCTGCCCAAAACCAATCATGTGGGAACTCAGCCCAAAAATAAATCCGTAAGGACTTAGCCCAAATCAATACAAGTGGGTATCAGCCAAAATCCAAATCACTTGGGTCTCAGCCCAAAACCAATCCTCGGCATCCCTGATGCTTGACATCAGAGTGTCACAATCAATCTTGTCACGGTTCCAAGCTACGCGTGCTACCCGGGGTCTCAAATCTCAAGTCTCCCTAGGGTCCATCCAGGCTAATGACCCACAAATCAATGACCCTCTCTGGGGGAAGGTTTTAACCTATGGCAATCCTGCTCCTGAGTCACTATAAGGACCGGTCGCTCCGTGCAATGACCCCCTCGCAAGCAATGCCCCGTCACTACTACAGGATACTGCGAGACGTCTGGAGGAGACAACCCGCCACTTCAGGATACTACGAGACGTCTGGAGGGCATCCATTCACGAGGATGGTATACATAAAACCATTTCAAATTATTCAAAGGGCTACGCCCGGGTTTTCCATAAAACCATCGTAAATTTGAACATGGGTCCCTGACCCGAAATCATTTTTATAAACCAAAACTGGGCCTCATGCCTGATATCATAGCCAACTGGG
The DNA here is from genome assembly GCA_032719365.1 of Prinsepia uniflora. Taxonomy (NCBI): domain Eukaryota; kingdom Viridiplantae; phylum Streptophyta; class Magnoliopsida; order Rosales; family Rosaceae; genus Prinsepia; species Prinsepia uniflora. The sequence goes on along the minus strand of CM064868.1, from coordinate 14,338,029 downwards.
CCTCAAGTCCGAATTCATAAACCAATGAGGCCCCCAGCCCGATCATATAACTCAAATGGGCCTCCAGCCAGATTTCTCATTAAATCAAATGAACTCCAAGTCCGATGGTTTCCAACCAAATGGATCTCATGCCCGATTCCATATTTTCAAATCCAATACATTTTCATTAAACTATCATAGAAAGCATAGCACGTATAAGCACCGTATAAAACTGAAAATCTCGAAATACATGCAAATACGTATATACTAAAACACCACAATCAAATGCACTCATGGAACCACAAAACATGTTCTCAAACAAATATAAAACATTTATGCATGCATCAATTTAGAAAACAAGTCCACTCACAGACCGTCCAAGCTGCGCCTCAATACGCACGCCATAAGCCCCTCCCGGGCCAATCACCATCACCGGGACTCCAAAACCTGTCCAAATCATAATAGAGGGTTTAAGGAAGATGGAATGTGATGTGCTGCCCATCTACGGAATCGTATCGACTCTATCTATGTAATGGTCCTCAGCCCTCGTGTAACAACTCGTACCTTCGGGAAGGGCAAAAAATGTAATTTTGAGAAGTTTTGTAAAAAGGACGATTTTGCCCTTGTGAATAGTAGGCTAAAAGTTGACTTTTGTACTATCGATTGGATGAGTGTTGGGCTTTGACCGTGACGTAGTTTAGGACGTCACGAGTCCGTAGACAGGTGGCAGGTTCGATTCGGACAACCGGAGGAAAAGTTATGATGTACGGAAGGTTGAGGGTGTTACCGTAAATTTGATTAAATGAGGAAAATGTTGACTTTTTGGAGGACTTGTGATTTTCACGTAGACCGAAGACCGTTGGATAGGTCTCGACGTCCTGAGTTCAACGACAGACGGCACGCTGTCATCGGACGTCGGACGGAAAAGATACGGGTCTGGAAAGTATGAGGGTAAAATGGTAATTTGTGCAGGAGGGGTATTTTGGTCATTTTCCCTCAGCCCAATCAGATAAGGGCAAGTGGCAGAGATTTTTTTAGGCTGGCCTATGGATTGTGGACACGTGCAGGGGCTGGATTGTTCCCTAAGGTTCTAAAGTGTGCACGGCCACACTTGGTTCATTTTTGAACCGTGCAATCCTTTGAACACATACAGAAACAGAGAGAAGAAAGTTGAAGAAGATTGATCGATCTGGGTGCAAGAGAGAGTGAAGAGTGAGTTGAGAGAGGGACGGTGAAGCAAGACGGTGCTGGTGATCACGGTTTGGGGCTGAAACCGTACACGGAGGAGACACGGTGGACGGCTGGAGTTTTGGAGGAAACAGAGACGACGGTGGACGGTGGTGGCTGCTGTGCCGTGTGGTGGATCGATTCAAGCCACTAGGAGACTCAGGAGGCTACGGGGAGTCCCACGAGCACCGTGGTAGGTGGCGGTTTTCACGGCGGCGCCGGAATCGAAGGGTAACTTCTTTTGCTCTGTTTTCCCGTAGATTTTAATTTCAAAAGTCGTGAAGGTAGGGTGAGAATCGAGGGGATTGGTGAGTACAGTAGTGTTCAGGGAGGTTCTAGGAACGGTATGGAACGGTCGCCGTGACGGAGACGTACACGGCGGAGCCCAGTCGACAGAGAGTACTCTGTACTCTATTTAGCCGTGAACTTCAAATGCAAAGTCGTGGACTTGGGCGTAGAGTCGAGGGATAAGGAGGTTAGGGTGAAGTTCAGGAGGGTCTTAGGCGTCGTTTAAGATAAACGCCGTGACCTGGGAGGACCTAGGCGGCCGACGGCCAAAACAGGGGCTATAGGCCGTCTGTTTTGAGGCCGTGAACGGCGGGTTTCCGGCTGTGATTCTTCGAGGTGAGGACGTGGACAGGTTGTTTAGGACGGGACGAAGAGGATAGGATTGGACTGGATTAAAATGGTGGTCGGAATACAGAGAACCGTTCACGCCGGTTCAACTGTGTTGAACCGGGTGACTCGAGGAAGGGGATGCTACTGTAGCTGGCGCGTGAGGCCCACGCGCAGCCACTTTGGGAGGCGCGTGAGGCCCACGCGCATCCACTTTGGGCGGCGCGTGGGGAGGAATCCGGCCAAGCTTCCAACATGAGTTTAGTCCTAAATGTTCTAAAGAATCCAATGGTATAGTTTTCGGGTGAATCGGACGGTGTTACGGGATGGTTCGGGAATCCGTAAGGTTTAGGGTTTAGGATTAAAATATTATTAAATTCCCGAAAAATTGGAGAAAATAGGGAAGGTATCCTTGATGTAATTGTGACCCTATTTGGTATCTATTGACAGGACGGGAGACACCAGAGACGGTCGAGGAGCGCACGGGGCGCGAGTGACTTGTTCTGATCTGTGAGTGGACTCTTTTCTATTTCCGAGCATGCCTAACTGTTTTTATCAATGTTTTATGATCTTATGTGTGTGTTTTTATGTTTTAATGATGATTATACGTGATTGAAATGTTTGCACGTTTTTTGAGACATTTCCGGGATTTTACATGCTTTTCGAGAAAAATCTGGTTTTCGGATTTTGATGCCATATTTGAGGATTTCAACCTATAAATGTTTTCTGACGACGATAAATGAGTTATGAAATATGTTTTGTGATTACATGTGGTTTTTGGTATGAACATGGATTTTCCGGATTTGGGTTCGGAATGTCGGTTCTGAACGCCGGAAGGGCTTCGAACTGGGGATTCCGAATTCGAGTTTGGTGATGGGTTTCGGAACGGTTTTACACTGAAATGGATTGGATTTGCTGGATCTGGTTATGGGTTTAAAGACCCGGATATTGTTTGACGGGGGACGGGCCCGGATTGAGTTTAAAGACTCGGGAGTTTAAAGACTCGGATATTTATGATATTACCCCCATAGGCCTATTGAGTTTAAAGACTCGGGAGTTGAAAGACTCGGATATTATAGAGGCCTGGTTGAGTTTAAAGACTCGGATAGGTCCAGCAGGTTTGATCGGAAAAAGTGGGTTGATGTTTATGCTCTGGTTTCGATATCAATTTGATAGTGTATCTGTTTCTTATGATGTTTTATAGTGTTTCTGTTTCTTATGATGTTCCATATTATGGATTTTCTATTATTTCGTCGGGCATGCCTGTTTCCAAAACGGAGGGAACAACTTGTTATTGTTTTTCCTTAACTCTGAGTTGACGAGAAATTGTTTCGAAACTGCTATTTATTCCGGTCCACTCACACTTTCTGTTGTTTTTTTTTTAAATTTCCCTCCAGGTCGTGGTGATAGCGCTGGGGTGAACGTTGAGGCAGATATCGAGGCATAGAGCTTCCGACGTTCTTCCGTTGCGGACTTAGACTTGTAGGACTTTTGGTGCCCATTTTGTAGAACTATGCTCTGGCTTACTGTTGTATATATTTACTCCTTCGTCTGATAGTTATGCTTCTAGTTGTATTAAGGTTATTTTTGGTACTGTAAGTGTGATTGTCAGACAGGAGCAGGATTCATCCCGGGTATCGAGGTGATATTTGGGACGGGTCCTGACAATTGGTATCAGAGCATAGGTTTGTCGGTTTGTGTTGGGTCTAGGTTGTTTGACTAACTCTATGCCTCTTTCAGCGTACGATCGATCATGCCTCCGAGACGTGAACCCCCTCCACGACCTGAAGATGAAGCGGCGAGAGGGACTCAGAGCGCTTCGATCGAGAGAGCCCAGAGGCTTGGGGCTACTACGTTCAGTGGTGGGGCCGATCCCGAGGAAGCTCACCGATGGATCACCCGACTCGAGCGTATTTTTGGGGTGATGTACTGTCCTCCCGAGGATCGGGTTTTGTTAGCTACTTTTCTGTTGGATGGAGCTGCCTACGAGTGGTGGTATACGCTGGAGTTGTCCGGCTGGGATGCACATACCGTGACTTGGGAGACTTTCCGGGAGCGGTTTTTAGATCAGTACTATCCCCGTTCTTTCCGGGATGCGAAGGAAGCGGAATTTCTTCATTTGAAGCAAGGGAACTTGACAGTTGCTGAGTATGAGCAGAGGTTCCAGATGCTATCTCGTTTCGCTCCTGCATTTGTGGCGACTGAGGCGGACAAGTACCGCCGGTTTGAGTTGGGCCTCCGGGGAGAGATCAGGGCCATAGTGACAGCTGGCTCTTTTACTACATTCCGAGAGTTGTCTGATGCTGCTGTCAGGGTGGAGGCCAGTTTACCTGCTAGACCACAGTATTCGGGCAGTGTTCGACGCCGAGAGCAGTCATTTCCAGGAGCATCGAGTCAGAGGCCCCCGAAACGGGGTAATTTTGGTGGATCATCATCGGCTGGTGGAGCCCGGTATGGCAGACCAGGCAGTTTTCAGGGCTCGGGATTTCGAGGAGCTAGGTCACAGCCGACTCCTCAAGCGAGTGCGATTTCAGTGGCTTCTACAGGGAGGCATACCGGTGGACCCGGTAGGGATACTTGCTTCTATTGTGGAGAGCGAGGACACTTCCGTCGGGAGTGCCCATTGTTAGCTCCGGAGGGTGGAGCAGGTAGAGGTGGAGCAGAACCCGGTCGGAGTACTGCTTCAGTATCAGGGGCGGCAGGCCCTAGGGGTGGCGGTGGTGCCACGAGCAGTTCCAGAGGGCGCGGTAGGTCATCGGGACCTCAGGCACGAGTTTTTACTATGACTCAGCAGGAGGCTAGGTCAGCACCGGGAGTGGTGACAGGTACACTCACCATACTTGGTCACTCTGTTTTTGTTTTGATAGATCCCGGGGCTACTCATTCATTTATAGCTCGGAGTTGTAGTTTGGTTAAGGAGAGGGAGGTGTCTACCTTGGATTGTGCGTTAGGATTGAGTACACCTACTGGGGAAGTGTTGGTAGTGACTCAGGTGTTGAGAGAGTGTCCGGTGATGATAGGTGAGGTAGAGTTACTGGCGGACTTGTTACTGTTGGATCTCCGGGATTTTGATGTGATATTGGGTATGGACTGGTTGACGAGACATCATGCTTCTATCGAATGTTTCGATAGGAGAGTGACTTTTCGGAGACCCGGATTATCAGAGACTACGTTTCAGGGGGATCAGCGTGCACTTCCTACTGGAGTTATTTCGGCACTTGAGGCTAGCAAGTTGTTGCGTAAGGAGTACCAGGGTTACTTAGCTCATGTGGTGGATACGCGCGCTACGCCAGTGAGGGCGGAGGACATACCAGTGGTACGGGAGTTTCCCGATGTTTTTCCCGAGGAGTTGCCAGGACTACCCCCACATCGAGATCTTGAGTTTACGATTGAGCTTCTACCAGGTACACAGCCTATTTCCCAGACTCCTTATCGTATGGCACCTGCAGAATTGAGGGAACTTAAGGCCCAGTTGCAAGAGTTGGTCGATATAGGATTCATTCGACCGAGTATGTCACCTTGGGGAGCACCTGTTTTGTTTATCAAGAAAAAGGACGGAGGATTGAGATTGTGTGTGGATTACAGGCAACTGAATAAGGTAACTATTCGGAATAAGTACCCCCTACCCCGGATTGACGATTTGTTCGACCAATTGAAGGGAGCTCAGTATTTCTCGAAGATTGATCTTCGCTCCGGTTATCACCAGTTAAGGGTTAAAGAGGAGGATATACCGAAGACAGCTTTCCGGACCAGGTACGGTCACTATAAGTTTGTTGTGATGCCTTTTGGTTTGACTAATGCCCCAGCAGCTTTTATGGACCTTATGAACCGAGTGTTCCGGCCCTACTTGGATCGTTTTGTGATTGTCTTCATTGATGACATTTTGGTGTATTCGAAGAGTGCGAAGGCGCATGAGAAACATCTGAGAATCGTGCTGGAAACGTTGAGGGAGCATCAGTTGTATGCGAAGCTCAGTAAGTGTCAGTTCTGGTTGACCAGTGTTGGGTTTCTTGGCCATGTGATTTCGGCCGAGGGCATCCGTGTGGATCCTCAGAAAGTTGAAGCGGTAGCCAATTGGGAACAGCCTAAGACAGTGACGGAAATTCGGAGTTTTCTGGGTTTGGCAGGGTATTACCGGCGTTTTATTGAGGGCTTTTCTATTCTTGCAGCACCGTTGACGAAGTTGACACGGAAGGGAGTTCGATTTGAGTGGGATGAGAACTGTGAACAGAGTTTCCAGGAGCTTAAAAGGCGGTTGACATCTGCTCCTGTGTTAGCCCTTCTAGATGATAGTGGGGAGTTCGAGGTGTACAGTGACGCTTCTTTACAAGGTTTGGGTTGTGTCTTGATGCAGCACGGGAAGGTGATTGCTTATGCTTCCCGGAAATTGAAACCCCATGAGGTGAACTACCCTACACATGATTTGGAATTAGCAGCGGTGGTTCATGCATTGAAGATTTGGCGACATTACTTGTATGGTGAGAGGTGCAGGATCTTTACGGACCATAAGAGCTTGAAGTATTTGTTCACTCAAAAGGAATTGAATCTGAGACAGCGCCGTTGGTTGGAGTTACTTAAGGACTACGACTGTACTATTGAGTATCACCCAGGGAAGGCTAATGTGGTGGCTGATGCTCTGAGCAGGAAGTCAGCTAGTTCTCTGTCGCATTTGAGGACAGTACGGTTACCGTTGCTGGTTGAGCTCTGTAGGTTGGGAGTAGAGTTGACTGTGGATGATCAGGGAGTACTCCTAGCGAGTTTCCATGTGCGACCTATTTTGATTGATCAGGTGATTGATGCTCAGTTTGAGGATCCTATTCTATGCCTCATTCGGATTGAGGTCGAGGCTGGAGAGAGACAGGATTTTGAGATCCGTGAGGACGGAGCCTTGGTTAAGGGTGGACGGTTGTGTGTACCTGAGGATGATGCTTTGAAGAAGGTGATATTGGATGAGGCTCACTGTTCAGCTTATGCGATGCATCCTGGTGGGACCAAGATGTATCGAACACTTCAAGAGCATTACTGGTGGTCAGGGATGAAACGTGAAATTGCAGAGTACGTCAGTAGATGCTTGATTTGTCAACAGGTAAAAGCTGAGCGGCAGAGACCTTATGGAGCAATGCAACCTTTTCCGATCCCCGAGTGGAAATGGGATCACCTCACTATGGATTTCGTGTTCAAGCTTCCGAGAACACCGAAGGGACACGATGGTGTGTGGGTTATTGTGGACCGACTTACGAAGTCTGCTCATTTCTTGCCAGTACGGGAGAACTTCAGGTTGGAGCAGTTTGCACAGTTGTTCATAGATGATATTATCCGGCTGCATGGAACTCCGGAGTCGATAGTCTCTGACAGAGATCCTAGATTTACTTCCCGATTTTGGCAGAGTTTACAGGAAGCTTTTGGGACTAAGCTGCATTTCAGTACTGCTTTTCATCCTCAGACCGATGGGCAGTCTGAGCGGACTATTCAGATTCTCGAGGATATGATGCGAGCTTGTGTACTTCAATTTCAGGGTACTTGGGAATCACATCTGCCTTTGATGGAGTTCGCCTACAATAACAGTTATCAGGAGAGCATTGGGATGGCTCCTTACGAGGCTTTGTATGGGCGACAGTGTCGGACTCCATTGTGTTGGACTGAGGTTGGTGAGAGGAGGTTGACTACTTCTGAACTGGTGGAGCTTACTCAGGAAAAAGTGGCACTGATTAGGGATCGATTGAAGGTAGCGCAGGACCGCCAGAAGAGCTACGCCGACCGCAGGATTAGAGATTTGGAGTTTGCCGTAGGAGACTGGGTTTTCCTGAAGTTATCTCCTTGGAAGGGAATCGTACGATTTGGCAGACGAGGGAAGTTGAGTCCTCGTTACATTGGACCTTATGAGATCATAGAACGGATTGGTCCTGTTGCATACCGATTGGCTTTACCAGCAGATTTGGAAAAGGTACATAATGTTTTTCATGTCTCTATGCTTCGGAAGTACATTCGGGATGATTCGCATGTTTTGGAGGCACAGCCTGTGGAATTGAGGGAAGACTTGAGTTTCGAAGAGCAGCCTGTTGCGATCTTGGATCGGAAGGATAAGGTTTTACGAAGGAAGACGGTTCCCTTAGTGAAGGTATTGTGGAGAAATCATCAAATGGAAGAAGCTACTTGGGAACCCGAGGCCTTGATGCGGGAACAGTACCCTTATTTATTTCACTGAATTTCGGGGACGAAATTCTTTTTAGGGGGGTAGATTGTAACAACCCGTACCTTCGGGAAGGGTAAAAAATGTAATTTTGAGAAGTTTTGTAAAAAGGACGATTTTGCCCTTGTGAATAGTAGGCTAAAAGTTGACTTTTGTACTATCGATTGGATGAGTGTTGGGCTTTGACCGTGACGTAGTTTAGGACGTCACGAGTCCGTAGACAGGTGGCAGGTTCGATTCGGACAACCGGAGGAAAAGTTATGATGTACGGAAGGTTGAGGGTGTTACCGTAAATTTGATTAAATGAGGAAAATGTTGACTTTTTGGAGGACTTGTGATTTTCACGTAGACCGAAGACCGTTGGATAGGTCTCGACGTCCTGAGTTCAACGACAGGCGGCACGTTGTCATCGGACGTCGGACGGAAAAGATACGGGTCTGGAAAGTATGAGGGTAAAATGGTAATTTGTGCAGGAGGGGTATTTTGGTCATTTTCCCTCAGCCCAATCAGATAAGGGCAAGTGGCAGAGATTTTTTTGGGCTGGCCTATGGATTGTGGACACGTGCAGGGGCTGGATTGTTCCCTAAGGTTCTAAAGTGTGCACGGCCACACTTGGTTCATTTTTGAACCGTGCAATCCTTTGAACACATACAGAAACAGAGAGAAGAAAGTTGAAGAAGATTGATCGATCTGGGTGCAAGAGAGAGTGAAGAGTGAGTTGAGAGAGGGACGGTGAAGCAAGACGGTGCTGGTGATCACGGTTTGGGGCTGAAACCGTACACGGAGGAGACACGGTGGACGGCTGGAGTTTTGGAGGAAACAGAGACGACGGTGGACGGTGGTGGCTGCTGTGCCGTGTGGTGGATCGATTCAAGCCACTAGGAGACTCAGGAGGCTACGGGGAGTCCCACGAGCACCGTGGTAGGTGGCAGTTTTCACGGCGGCGCCGGAATCGAAGGGTAACTTCTTTTGCTCTGTTTTCCCGTAGATTTTAATTTCAAAAGTCGTAAAGGTAGGGTGAGAATCGAGGGGATTGGTGAGTACAGTAGTGTTCAGGGAGGTTCTAGGAACGGTATGGAACGGTCGCCGTGACGGAGGCGTACACGGCGGAGCCCAGTCGACGGAGAGTACTCTGTACTCTATTTAGACGTGAACTTCAAATGCAAAGTCGTGGACTTGGGCGTAGAGTCGAGGGATAAGGAGGTTAGGGTGAAGTTCAGGAGGGTCTTAGGCGTCGTTTAAGATAAACGCCGTGACCTGGGAGGACCTAGGCGGCCGACGGCCAAAACAGGGGCTATAGGCCGTCTGTTTTGAGGCCGTGAACGGCGGGTTTCCGGCTGTGATTCTTCGAGGTGAGGACGTGGACAGGTTGTTTAGGACGGGACGAAGAGGATAGGATTGGACTGGATTAAAATGGTGGTCGGAATACAGAGAACCGTTCACGCCGGTTCAACTGTGTTGAACCGGGTGACTCGAGGAAGGGGATGCTACTGTAGCTGGCGCGTGAGGCCCACGCGCAGCCACTTTGGGCGGCGCGTGGGGAGGAATCCGGCCAAGCTTCCAACATGAGTTTAGTCCTAAATGTTCTAAAGAATCCAATGGTATAGTTTTCGGGTGAATCGGACGGTGTTACGGGATGGTTCGGGAATCCGTAAGGTTTAGGGTTTAGGATTAAAATATTATTAAATTCCCGAAAAATTGGAGAAAATAGGGAAGGTATCCTTGATGTAATTGTGACCCTATTTGGTATCTATTGACAGGACGGGAGACACCAGAGACGGTCGAGGAGCGCACGGGGCGCGAGTGACTTGTTCTGATCTGTGAGTGGACTCTTTCCTATTTCCGAGCATGCCTAACTGTTTTTATCAATGTTTTATGATCTTATGTGTGTGTTTTTATGTTTTAATGATGATTATACGTGATTGAAATGTTTGCACGTTTTTCGAGACATTTCTGGGATTTTACACGCTTTTCGAGAAAAATCTGGTTTTCGGATTTTGATGCCATATTTGAGGATTTCAACCTATAAATGTTTTCTGACGACGATAAATGAGTTATGAAATATGTTTTGTGATTACATGTGGTTTTTGGTATGAACATGGATTTTCCGGATTTGGGTTCGGAATGTCGGTTCTGAACGCCGGAAGGGCTTCGAACTGGGGATTCCGAATTCGAGTTTGGTGATGGGTTTCGGAACGGTTTTACACTGAAATGGATTGGATTTGCTGGATCTGGTTATGGGTTTAAAGACCCGGATATTGTTTGACGGGGGACGGGCCCGGATTGAGTTTAAAGACTCGGGAGTTTAAAGACTCGGATATTTATGATATTACCCCCATAGGCCTATTGAGTTTAAAGACTCGGGAGTTTAAAGATTCGGATATTATAGAGGCCTGGTTGAGTTTAAAGACTCGGATAGGTCCAGCAGGTTTGATCGGAAAAAGTGGGTTGATGTTTATGCTCTGGTTTCGATATCAATTTTATAGTGTATCTGTTTCTTATGATGTTTTATAGTGTTTCTGTTTCTTATGATGTTCCATATTATGGATTTGCTATTATTTCGTCGGGCATGCCTGTTTCCAAAACGGAGGGAACAACTTGTTATTGTTTTCCTTAACTCTGAGTTGACGAGAAACTGTTTTGAAACTGCTATTTATTCCGGTCCACTCACACTTTCTGTTTTTTTTCTTAAATTTCCCTCCAGGTCGTGGTGATAGCGCTGTGGTGAACGTTGAGGCAGATATCGAGGCATAGAGCTTCCGACGTTCTTCCGTTGCGGACTTAGACTTGTAGGACTTTTGGTGCCCATTTTGTAGAACTATGCTCTGGCTTACTATTGTATATATTTACTCCTTCGTCTGATAGTTATGCTTCTAGTTGTATTAAGGTTATTTTTGGTACTGTAAGTGTGATTGTCAGACGGGAGCAGGATTCATCCCGGGTATCGAGGTGATATTTGGGACGGGTCCTGACACCTCGGGTATCGAACCTCCCGGGTCAAAAAATTTTACCCTCGTTCAGGGGAAAAATTGTAATTTCGCGCGGAACGTCCGTTAATTCTTGGCATCCCCGATTAGCCTCACTAATCTGTAATTAGTCTTAATTAATCCTTAAAATTAGGGACGAGTCATTACATGAGATACATATGATTGAGAAGAATGATACTTAGGAGGTAATTGAAAGACCTATTGCAAAACCTGTAATTGGGGGTTAAGTGAGTGCGTACAACTAAGCTTAATCTAGATGGATCTGTGCAGATACACAAAGATAGACAGGTAGCTAAGGGATATGCTCAGAAACCAGGAATTGATTTCAATGAGAAGTTTACACCAGTTGCAAGACTTGACACCATCAGAACTCTAATTGTTATAGCAACACAGAAAGAGTGGAAGCTGTTTCAACTTGATGTGAAATCAACACTTTTGAATGGAATACTAGAAGAGGAAGTGTATCTTGAGGATCCTGAAGGGTTCGAAGTGTAGGGTAATGAAGAAAAAGTGTACAAGCTAAAAAAAGGCTCTTTATGGCCTTAAACAAGGGCCAAGGCCCTAGTATGGAGAGATTGATTCCTATTTGCTAAGTTGTGGTTTTGTAAGAAGTACCAGTGTGGCAACTCTATATTTGAAGGTTAAATAGGATGAAGGAACCCTAGTTGTCTATATATATATATTTATGATATTATCTACACATGATAGGACCCGCCCCGATCCCACGGGGACCACAAGGGGATGTGCCCTGCTCCCGTCTGACACTCGAACAACATTCCAAATTTAACCTCAAAATTTCAAATTCATAAATAACCAAATTAAAGTTATACATCAAATCCGAAATTAAACAGATGACAAACAAGGGATAAAGTCCAAAATTACAAGTTCCGAGCACGACTCTAAATTAATCCTGCGGGTCAACCAACCCAACAGGGGTTCAGGTACGCATAAGTAGATGTATGCCTCAGCCTCAGGATCCTCATCTACCTCAGTAGCACAGCCTGGAGGGGTTACCAAAACATTAAGGGTGAGTGGGCTGAAACTCTAAGTTTATAAAAACAGTTTAATAAGTAAAACATATAATTTTACCTCTCTGTTTTCCAAACATGTATGCATCAGCATTTAAATCCATAAATCATATAAAATAAACCATAAGGCATATAATAAAACCATAAACATAACTACAGCCACTGCACTATACAGTCCAATCCTGCCATCCCATATGTCCGACGTCCCTAACGTCCAATAAGGTCACAGTCCTAAGGCTACGCGTGCCACTCAGGGTCTCAATCCCGAGTCCAATCCCCGAACCCAGTCCGGGTACAGCATCCCAGATGCCTAGCGTCCCAGATGCTTGACGTCCTAGACGTCCAATCATAGCAATCCAGTTCCTGAGTCATTCTACAGTCCGGTTCCTCCGTAGAATGGCCCCTTACAGGCAATGCGCCGTGACCGCTCCGGGTTACCACATCCGGAGGAGACAGTATCACATGAGTGGATCTATCAAGTGCAGTACCAAATATAGTCATCGATATCCACATGCATATATATATATATATATATAATCCAAAACCATTCTTAAATTTCACCAGACGGGTCTCAAGTCCAAACATCGTGAAATGTACCATAACCATAATTTCAAGATTATCAAAACCATTACTTGATTCCAGCATGTGTATATATATAAATAAATCAGAAAACATTTATGCATGCAAGGGTTTAATGAAATCGGGCCCACTCATAGTACGATCCCGCTGTGAAATGCTTGTACGAACTTGTTCCGAGATTATAGCACGATTCCTGTCAGTCCAAATAACATGTAAGGGTCACCACAAGTCCTTAACATTCATCCAAACAGTTTGAAATAGAAACCGGCTCGGGGAAGCTGTCCGAACACGCTTCCTGAGACAACCGGCCCTAATCTGACCCATTTAACTATCTCGGATCAACTTGGTTATTTAACAGAAAATGTTTAGAATGATGAGAGGATAAAAATTCATGTTGATCGTGATCGGAGATAACCCTCAACGCGCTCTCACGAGCCACCCAAAGTGGCTGCGCGTGAAAGTCACGCGTCTGACACTGTAGCTACAATGTCACCTTCTTCACCCGATTGCCTGTTAAACGGGTCTGCCACCCGTGGCATGACCCGGCCAAATAACCCTCAGTTTCTATTCGATTTTAATCCTTTTTGATCCTACAATCTTCCTTAATCATCTAATTTGGGTTCTGTGTCATTAATTAACCCTAAAAGGTCCTCAAACGACCCTTCGACCCGTGATCACCCAAACGGGTCGATCACCACAACTTTCTGGTTTCCAAACCATAATCAAATTCACTTAACAGGAAGCATAATAGGACCCAAACGAACTGAAATACATAATCAATTGAACCAACATTCACCTGGAAGTGGTCGTCCTTAGCTCTGAAATTTCTCAGAATCAGGGGCTTCAGTACCAGCCCAATCCGTGTTTGATTCCCTTCGAACTCGATGGTTGAGTTCCAAATGTTCCCAGAAGACTAAACCAGCCTTTGGTTTGGTCCAACAAACTTCAGAAATTAAAATCCGATTTTCCCTCCAATTTCCAGATTTTGGTTTCCCTCTAGTTTTTCTCTCTATCACTCGACCCTCAGTCCAGCAGAGTGAAGTTCACTCAAATTCCCACTCAGTTTAATCAACCGTGCCACCCAACAGCTTGTGGAAGTCCATCCTGGCCACTGAGAAAATGTTTCCCGAAAAGGTCCAATCTTTGATTAAAAATGGTGCCCACGCTTGATGAATGATTCAGCCCACGTTCTACTTCCTTAAAGGCTTAAACAATTCCCCCTTTCTAGTTCATTACAAGTTTAAACAATTGGGCTGCTCAGAACCACCAAGTACAGCGAAGATTCCCTATTTTCCCACTGCTGCTACAGTAACTGGCCTGTAAAATGACCAAAATGCCCTTCTGTTCAAAATTACCAAAATGCCCATGCCCTTCACTTTCCAGACCCGTAATTCAGCCATCCGATGTCCGATTTTAGCGTGCCGCCTGTCAATGGACTCGTGACGTCCCGAACTACGTCACGGTCATCGGTCAAAGTCCATTTAACCTACCAGTCAAAAAGTCAACAATTTGACCATACAATTCACGGGGGGTAAAAATGTCAATTCATTCAATAATTTACAATATTAGAATCCTTGAATTTTCGGGGCATTACAACCTTTCCCCCTTAAGAAATTTCGTCCCGAAATTTCAAGGAAACAGATAAGGAAATTTTTCTCGCATCTGTGCCTCGGGTTCCCATGTGGCTTCCTCCACATTCAGGTTTCTCCAGAGAACCTTCACCAGGGAAATGGTCTTCTGACATAGTACTTTGTCCTTCCGATCCAAAATCTGTACGGGCTGTTCCTTAAAGCTCAAATCCTCTCGGAGTTCAATGGGTTGCTCCTCCAGTACATGCGAGGCATCATGCACGTACTTCCGTAGCATCGATACGTGGAAAACGTCTTGAAATTTAGAAAGTTCTGGAGGTAGTGCCAATCTGTAAGCAACCTGGCCAATCCTCTCCACGATCTCGTATGGTCCGATAAAACGTGGACTCAGTTTCCCCCGTCGACCAAAACAGATTATTCCTTTCCAAGGGGATAACTTCAGGAAGACAAAATCTCCAACCTAAAATTCCAAGTCTCGAATCCGTCGATCGGCATAACTCTTTTGGCGATTCTGTGCCACCTTCAATCTTTCTCTGATAACACGAACAGTTTCCTGGGTTAAGTCCATCAATTCAGGCCCTACAGCCGCTCGCTCTCCTATCTCCATCCAGCAGATAGGTCTTCTGTACTGTCGACCATACAGTGCCTCATAAGGTGCCATCCCGATACTTGCCTGATAGCTGTTGTTGTAAACGAATTCCATTAATGGCAAGTGAGTATCCCAAGAATCCTGAAACTGTAGCACATAAGACCTCATCATGTCCTCTAGGGTCTGAATGGTCCTCTCTGACTGTCCATCGGTCTGTGGATGGAACGCAGTACTGAAACGTAGGGTTGTTCCCAAAGTGGTTTGTAAACTCCGCCAGAACCTGGAAGTGAAACGCCGATCACGATCAGACACGATCGACTCCGGCGTACCATGAAGTCGAATGATCTCTTTCACGAACAATTGAGCCAGTCGGTTGGGTTTATAAGTCTCATGTATCGGTAGAAAATGTGCTGACTTGGTTAACAGGTTTACAATCACCCATACTCCGTCAACTCCATTCTGGGTCCTTGGTAACCTAAAGACGAAGTCCATGGTGATGTGATCCCACTTCCACTCAGGAATCGGAAGTGGCTGCATAGCCCCATAAGGTCTCTATCGTTCCGCCTTAACCTGCTGACAGGTCAAGCATCTGCTCACGAATTCAGCAATGTCCTTTTTCATTCCTGGCCACCAATAATGGCTCCGGAGGGTACGGTACATCTTTGTACCTCCCGGATGCATAGCATAAGCCGAACCGTGGGCCTCCTCTAGAATCTCGGCCCGTAACTCTGCCACTGCAGGTACACACAAACGGACCAACTTCACAAGTGCTCCATCACCTCGAATGGTAAAATCCTGTCTCTCACCTGTATCGACCTCAATCCTGTAGATACAGAGTATCGGATCCTGAAGTTGTGCTTCGATGATCCGATCAATCAGCACTGGTCGTACATGGAAATTGGCCAATAAAGCTCCATACTCATCCGTATCCAAAATAACTCCAGCCTTCCGAAGTTCCACTAGCAAAATAAGATACACCATCCTCAGGTATGCAACTGATCCCGCTAATTTCGTGCTGAGTGCATCTGCCACCACATTTGCCTTACCCGGATGGTACTCAATCGTACAGTCATAATCCTTTAGTAGTTCTAACCATCTTCGTTGCCTCATGTTAAGCTCCTTCTGGGTGAATAGATATTTTAGGCTCTGGTGGTCGATGTATATCCTGCACGTTGCGCCGAATAGGTAATGTTTCCAGATTTTTAGAGCATGAACCACCGCTACCAACTCCAAATCATGGGTAGGGTAGTTCAATTCATGAGTCTTTAGCTGCGGTGATGCGTAAGCGATAACCTTACCAGTTTGCATTAACACGCAGCCCAAACCTTGTAGCGATGCATTACTAAAGACCACGAACTCTCCACTGTTATCCGGCAATGCAAGGACGGGTGCAGTGGTCAATCGACACTTCAATTCTTGAAAATTATGTTCACACTGCTCGTCCCAAATGAACTTCACCCCCTTTCGAGTCAATCGAGTCAACGGTGCAGCAATTTTGGAGAAATCCTCCACGAATCTCCGATAGTAACCCGCTAACCCGAAAAACTCCGTACCTCTGTTACCGTTGTCGGTCTAGCCCAGTTAGTCACCGCCTCTGTTTTCTGGGGATCCATGCTAATCCCATATGCTGATATCACATGTCCCAGAAAATCAATACTGCTCAGCCAAAATTGGCACTTGCTCAGCTTGGCGTACAACTATTCTTGTCCCAGTTTCTCCAACACCAACTGTAGGTGTTCCTCATGTGCTCTAGCACTCCTTGAGTACACCAGGATATCGTCGATGAGAACAATCACCAATTTATCCAAGTAAGGTCGGAAGACCCTGTTCATCAGATCCATGAATGCTTCCGGAGCATTCGTCAAGCAGAAAGGCATCACTAGGAACTCATAATGTCCGTAACGGGTCCGAAATGTTGTTTTTGGAATATCCTCCTCCGAAATTCTCAACTGGTGATACCCAAACCGTAAATCAATCTTCGAGAAGCACTATGCTCCCCGTAACTGGTCAAAAAGGTCATCGATCCTGGGTAGAGGGTACTGGTTCCTCAGTGTCACTTTATTGAGTTGTCGATAATCTATAGACAAATGAAGACTCCCCTCATTCTTCTTCACCAGTAACACTGGTGCTCCCCACGGTGAAGTACTCGGTCGGATGTATCCCAAATCCACCAACTCCTGCAACTGAGTTTTGAATTCCCGTAAGGCGCCATCCGGTATGGTGCCTGGGATATAGGTTGGATACCGGGGAGTAGTTTTATCGTAAACTCGATCTCCCGCAGTGGTGGTAATCCAGGTAAGTCTTCCGGGAACACATCTGGAAACTCACGCACCACCGGTATCTCGTCGATACCCGGAGTATCAACCTGTTCTGACACGACATGCACCAGATAACCCTGACATCCTTTCCGTAGAAGTTTGGTAGCAGCAAGTGAAGAAATCACTTCAGGAGGCGAACCGTCAGGCCCCCCCTGAAAGATAACCTCCAGCAAACCCGGACGTCGCAGAATCACTTGCCTACTACAGCAATCGATGAGCGACCCATGCTCCGATAGCTAATCCATCCCTAAAATCACATCGAAGTCGTGGATATCCAGAATGATTAAGTCCGCCGGTAAATACACATCCTCAATTCTCACCGGGCACCTCCGAATGACCTTATTCATTGAGTACACGATGCCCATCAGGGTGCCAACCCCCATCTCGCTATCTAAGACTGATACCTCACCATCTAGCATACCAGCACAACTCCTCGAAATAAAAGAATGTGTAGCCCCCGCATCCATCAATACACGTACAAGAAGGTTTGAGGCATGAAGTGTACTTGTAACCACACCTGGGGCTGTCCTCGCCTGCTGCTGAGTCACTGCAAACACCCGAGCCCTGGGCCCTGCAGTCTGTCAGCGCCCACGCGCGCCACGCCCAGCACCACAGTCACCTCCCTGACCTCGACCTCCGACAGTGTTGGAAGCCGTACTCTGCACAACACTAGAGCCCCCTGCATCGTTGCTCCTAGACAACAGTGGGCAATCTCGGGCATAGTGGCCCTCTCCTCCACAAGCAAAGCAGCTGACTGGCCTCGGCTTATCCGAATGCCCACCGGAAGCACCGCTCCAAGATGAATGCTGCCCTGAATTGAACCCCGATCCTATCCTCTGAGAGCCCCCACGTCAACCTGACTAGCCACGACCTCGTAAAGATGAAGGTGCTTTTCTGTAACCTCCTCCTTTAGAGTTCTTCTGGCCCGTTGGTCCAAGGTATGGACAATCCCGACGTCGCCCCTCGCCTGAAGGCTGTCGTGTCTGGTGTGTCGCCAGACTGGCCTCGACACGAACCGCCACGTCGACCATGTCTCTCAGAGAAGCATGACTGGCAGCAGTCACACTTGCCCGAATCTCCCCTCGAAGTCCAAGTTCAAACCTCTGACACCTGTCTTCCTCAGTGCTCACAAATGATGCAGCGAACCGGGAAAGTTTCCCAAAAGTCTGCTCATAGTCCGCAACGGACATATCCCTCTACTCCAGGCGCAGGAACTCTGCCTCCCGTTCCACGCGAAACGATCGCGGGTAGTACTGATCTAGGAATCGGGAATGGAAGACCTCCCAGGTAGTGGTGTGGACAGACCATCCAGACTTCTCAAGGCCAAGCCACCACCGATAAGCTCCGCCTTCCAGTAAGAAGGCCGCCAAGGTCACCCACTCGCCCGGAGGGCAGTGCATCACCGTGAAAATCCTTTCCCATTTGGTAATCCATTCATAAGAATCTTCGGGGTTCGATCCCCCGTTGAAAGGAGTGGCTCCCAAACGTTGAGCCCGTTTAATACTTGCGCATTCCATTTCTCTCTCTAGTTCCTCGTCAGTCTGTGTGTGAGGAATCCTACTTGGAGGCATAACCAACTGTTAAGAGGCATAGATCCGATAACATCATCCTTCAACTCGAAAAGTACCTAGTACTAATCGCTAGTCTAGCATGCTGACCACAACCTAGTGCTCTGATACCAAGTTGACAGGACCCGCCTCGATCCCACGGGGACCACAAGGGGACGTGCCCTGCTCCCGTCTGACACCCGAACAACCATTCCAAATTTAACCTCAAAAGTTCAAATGCATAAATAACTAAATTAAAGTTATACAAGTTCCGAGCACGACTCTAAATTAATCATGCGGGTCAACCAACCCAATAGAGGTTCAGGTACGCAGAAGTAGATCTATGCCTTAGCCTCAGGATCCTCCTCTACCTCAGTAGCACAGCCTGGAAGGGTTACCAAAACATTGAGGGTGAGTGGGCCGAAACTCTAAGTTTATAAAAACAGTTTAATAAGTAAAACATAAAATTTTACCCCTCCGTTTTCCAAACATGCATGCATCAGCATTTAAATCCATAAATCATATAAAATAAACCATAAGGCATATAATAAAACCATAAACATAACTACAACCACTGCACTATACACTCCAATCCTGACATCCCAGATGTCCGACGTCCCTGACGTTCAATAAGATCACAGTCCCAAGGCTACGCGTGCCACTTAGGGTCTCAATCCCGAGTCCAATCCCCGAACCCAGTCCTGGTACAGCATCCCAGATGCCTAGCATCCAAGACGCTTGACGTTCCAGACGTCCAATCATAGCAATCCTGTTCTTGAGTCATACTACGGTTCGGTTCCTCCATAGAATGGCCCCTTACAGGCAATGCACCGTGACCGCTCTGGGTTACCACATCCGGAGGAGACAGTATCACATGAGTGGATCTATATAGTGCAGTACCAACTATAGTCATCGATATCCACATGCGCATATATATATATATATAATCCAAAACCATTCTTAAATTTCACCAGACGGGTCTTAAGCCCAAACATCGTGAAACGTACCATAACCATAATTTCAAGATTATCAAAACCATTACTTGATTCCAGCATGTGTATAGATATAAATAAATCAGAAAACATTTATGCACGCAAGGGTTTAATGAAATCGGGCCTACTCACAGTACGATCCCGCTGCGAACTGCGCGTACGAACTTGTTCCGAGATTATCGTACGATTCCTGTAAGTCCAAATCACATGTAAGGGTCACCACAAGTCCTTAACATTCATCCAAAAAGTCCGAAACAAAAACCGGCTCAAGGAAGCCGTCCGAACACGCTTCCCGAGACAACCGGCCCTAATCTGAACCACTTAACTATCTCGGATCAACTTGGTTATTTAACAGAAAATATTCAGAATGATGAGAGGATAAAAAGTCATGTTTATCGTGATCGGAGATAACCCTCAACGCGCCCTCATGCTACAGTGTCACCTTCTTCACCCGATTGCCTGTTAAACGGGTCTGCCACCCGCGGCTTGACCCAGCCAAATAAACCTCATTTTCTACTCGATTTAAATCCTTTTTGATCATACAATCTTCCTTAATCATCTAATATGGGTTCTGTGTCATTAATTAGCCCTGAAAGGTCCTCAAACGACCCTTCGACCCGTGATCACCCAAACAGGTCGATCACCACAACTTTCTAGTTTCCAAACCATAATCAAATTCACTTAACAGGAAGCATAATAGGACCCAAACGAACTGAAATACACAATCAATTGAACCAACACTCACCTGGAAGTGGTCGTCCTTAGCTCTGAAATTTCTCAGAATCAGGAGCTTCAGTACCAACCCAATCCGTGTTTGATTCCCTTCGAACTCGACGTGGTTGAGTTCCAAATGTTCCCAGAAGACTAAACCAGCCCTTGGTTTGGTTAAACAAGCTTCAGAAATTAAAATCCGATTTTCCCTCCAATTTTCAGATTTTGGTTTTCCTCTGGTTTTTCTCTCTATCACTCGACCCTTAGTCCAGCAGAGTGAAGTTCACTCAAATTCCCACTCAGTTTAATCAACCGTGCCACCCAACAGCTCGTGGAAGTCCATCCTGGCCACTGAGAAAATGTTTCCCGCAAAGGTCCAATCTTTGATTAAAAATGGTGTCCATGCTTGATGAATGATTCATCCCACGTTCTACTGCCTTAAAGGCTTAAACAATTTCCCCATTTCCAGTTCATTACAAGTTTAAACAATTGGGCTGCTCAGCACCACCAAGTACAGCGAAGATTCCCTGTTTTCCCACGGCTGCTACAGTAACTGGCCTGTAAAATGACCAAAATGCCCTTCTGTTCAAAGTTACCAAAATGCCCTTCACTTTCCAGACCCGTAACTCAGCCATCCGATGTCCGATTTCAGCGTGCCGCCTGTCAATGAACTCGTGACGTCCCGAACTACGTCACGATCATCGGTCAAAGTCCGTTTGACCTACCAGTCAAAAAGTCAACAATTTGACCATACAATTCATAGGGGTAAAAATGTAAATTCATTCAATAATTTACAATATTATAATCCTCGAATTTCCTGGGCGTTACAACACAGGTGACAACAAAGGTATGATGACTGAGTTCAAATAAGATATGATGGGAATGTATGAGAGGACTGATCTGGGATTACTACATCATTTCCTAGGGATAGGTGTGTTACAGTCAAGTGATGGATTTTTTATTCATTAAAGGGAAATATACTTCAACCTTGCTTGAGAAATTTGGACACAAAGATTGCTACCTTGTAAGTATTCATCTAGCTACTAGTGATAAACTACAAAGAAATGATGGTAGTGAAGATGCATATGAGCAGCTATATAGGCATATTGTAAGAAGTCTACTCTACCTAATTGCTACTAGACCTGACATAATGTATGCCTCAAGTTTGCTATCTAGGTTCATGCATAATCCTGCCAAGAAGCATTTTGGGACAGCTAGGAGGGTCCTAAGGTATATCCAAGGTACTTTGGCCCATGGAATTGAATACAAGAGAGAAAAAGCTGCAACTCTTGTGGGATTTTGTGATAGTGATTGGGGAGGCAGTGAATATGATATGAAAACATAATTTATATCCTCTAAATCCATGAAAAGAAACCTCACGTCAAAAGCAACATTTAACCATCAAAAGCATCAGTAAACTGATACAATCATCACATAAATTATCATAACAATCAACACTGAACCAACACAGCAATCACACAACCAATTCATATCCAACATCATCACAAAAATTACATATATCTAATTCATCGTCGATGCACAAAGTCAATGATCATAACCACTACACTACTAGTAGGCATAACACTCGGGAAATGAGCCAAAATTGATGTATGCGTAGGGACCTGACTTAGGAAAGGAGCTTAGCTTGACGTTTGAGTCCTGCCAGTCTCATAAATGAAGCCCAACTCGATGTTTGAGGCTAACTAATCAATAGGCATAACCACAACATACATCATATATCACGAATAATCACATCAATAACACACATTCAAACCAAATCCAACCCATTCTCGATGCACAACAACAATCAACACATCAACTGCCCTGCTGGTAGGCATACCACTCACTTGAGAATCGGAGCCCAGCTCGATGTTCGAGTAATCAAAATATCAGTCTCAAGAACTGGAACCCTGCTCGATGTCTAAGACCTCTAACCAACCGAGACACATCTCGAGGAGAGTTATACATAATCATCACAGTCATCGCAACATATCACACATCAGAACACTTTACAACTCAAGAATATTGAGAAATCACATATCAATATCACAAATCAATTCCATCATTCAAAATTCGGGCCTACGCCCAAAACAAAATATATACTAAACCTCGTATAACGTGATATAAAGCCATTATTGTATAATCATCAGAAAATCACAAATAAGCCAACAACACAACATTTAATATCGCAAATACCAAGAAACCTACTTTTATAACATATAATCATATCTCAACTCAAATTCACAAATTAAGCCAAATCCGAGAAATATAATTCAAAGGGAAG
The DNA here is from genome assembly GCA_032719365.1 of Prinsepia uniflora. NCBI lineage: Eukaryota > Viridiplantae > Streptophyta > Magnoliopsida > Rosales > Rosaceae > Prinsepia > Prinsepia uniflora. The sequence continues at coordinate 14,315,394 of CM064868.1, read as the reverse complement.
TTCGTAAAACGTGCAATATAACCCTTTTCGTAAAATCATCCAAACATCACATAAAATCCCAATCAATCAAATGTCCAAAAAATCACATAGAATGTAACGACCCGTCCCGGAATTCGGGATTAGATTTGTAACTAATCATGATTAACGGGGTTAATCGGTGATTAGTTGGGTGAAATCGGACGAACAGTGCAAAATGACCGTTTTGTCCCTGTCGTGGGTAAAACGTTGACTTTTAGTTCGGACGGTCAAACGGACTTTGACCGATGACCGTGACGTAGTCTGGGACGTCACGAGTTCATAGACAGGTGGCACGTTCGATTCCGACATTCGTGGTGAAAGTTATGACGTTCGGAAGTTCATGGTCATTTCCGTAATTTGGACGAAGTATGGGAAAATGTAGACTTTTTGATCGGGAGGTCCGATGGCCAAGGGCCAAGGACCGTTAGGAAGGTCTCGAAGCCCTGAGTACAACGACAGGCAGTACGCGTCAAACGGACATCGGGTGACCAAGTTACGGGTCACGGAAGTTGGAGGGTATTTTGGTAATTATTGCCCTGAGGGCATTTTGGTAATTCTGCACGACAGTTACTGTTCACCACCGTGAAACAGAGTCTGCACGGCCATGCCGTGGTGCTTCGAGCAATCCCATTGTTTAATCCTGATAGTGGCTGGCTAGAGTGAATTGTTTAAGTGTTTTGAGGACGTTGGGAATATGGCTACACGGCCTGGACAGAAGCAGAGCACGGGAAAGAGTGTAAAATTGGTTGGGTTTTGTTTGCGGGAAGCAATTCTCAGTGAGTCTGAGAGTGTTCCCCACGAGTGTTGGCCGCTTCGATCGATTATCTGAGTACTGGAGGATGGGAGGTTCATTTCGAACCAAAGTGAGGGCTGAGAGTTGAGAGAAAACGGGGGTTCTGGGAAAATCAGTTTTGGGGGGAAATTCAATTTCTCAATTAGGAGTCGAGTTGAATGAAACGGAGAATTTTTTTAATCCTCTGGGATCATTTGCAAACTAACCACACCAATTTCGGGGGAAATCTAGCACTGACGGGCCATGAACGGGAGCCCCTGGTTTCAGAGATTTTTGAGCTTGAGGTCGACAACCTCCAGGTAATTTTCCCTCAAATTGACGGTGCTGAAGTGTTCGTTTAGGTCTCTGGAAACTACTGTCTAAGTTAATTTTGGAATGGGGTCGAGTTGGGTGAGTTTCGTACTTCGACCCGTTTGGATGTTCGAGTTCGAGTTGATCAATTTGGGGCTGTGTTGACTTGAATGTGGGACACAGACCTTTAATTAAGTATGTTGCGAGTCCATCTGATTGATCTATTGAAGAAATTAGTTAGTTTATCGCTGGGATTGAACCGTGTCACACACGCGGGTCAACGGCCCGTTTACCAGGGAAACGGGTGAAGAAGACGTACTGTAGCGGAAATTGTAGCAGGCGCGTGGGCTCACGCGCAGCCACTCACGGCGGCGCGTGAGGACGCGTGGACCTGAATTTCAAGGTGAGTTCAACGAGACTTTTGTCCTATACAATGTAACAAACATTTTAGTATTGGTTTCGAATTTATCGGACACCGTTTCGATGTTATTCCGAGGGTCCGAAGATGTATGTTACGTTTGTAATTAACGATTAATTCCCGGAAAATTATGGGAAATTAGTATGTTGTTATCTAAGCCCTTAGTGACACTAAAGTATGTTTTCAGACAGGATTTGGAATTTCTGGAAAATATCGGGAATTACGGGCATGTGTGCGGCGCGAAACCGAACCTTAAGAATGGTGTGTGAGTGGACGTTGCTTTCAAATTTAATGCATGCATAAATTATTTCTATGATTTTATGATTATGATTATAAGTTGTGATTGATTTTGATTTCCGTATTTATACGTATTCGATTCCCGTATTTATACGTATTTTTACTTTACATGTGAAATTACACGTATTTCGAGACTATGTTCACTCGTGTGCTTAATGATGGTTTAATGAAAGAAGTTATATGAAATGGGTGAACAATGAGTTAAGAAGGTTGTTTATGATTTGCGAGTGTGACTTACGATTTTGACACGTTTTTCGAGAACGTTCCGGATTTGCACGTTTTACGAGATTTCGAGTTATTGTGATTTGATCACTGTTGATGTTTGAATCGGGGAATTAAAATGAGACTTGTGTTTTTGAGGATTTTAAAAATGGGTTTTGAGTATGTTTTGCTTGGATCGTGATTTTGGTGATAATGGTTGTGGTTTTGATGTGTTGAAAATGAGATTCGAGAAAGAAGTGATTTCTAAGAATTAAAATGGATTTGAAAAAGGTGATTTCGGGCTTGATGCTCGGGGCACAAAAGTAACTTTGATTTACGAGATTTCGGTTTTCGGAAATTTAAAGTGGATTCTTGGTTTGGGTTCGGGATGATGCTTCCGGATGCCGGCTTACGGAATCATTATTGCGAATTCGAATTCGGGAATGAAAAAGGATTTAATAAAGTGATTTGGTATAATTGTACATGCCCCGTGTGTGATGGTGATTTGAATATGTTTTGTGAAGTATGATTGGGAATTCGAATGTGGAAACTTGGACCATGAGTCCTGTTGTGGAAAATGTGATTTTGGGATGGATCCCACGTTGTCGTGTTCGACAAATATTTTGGGGTTTAAAGACCCGTTGAAAACTGTTTTGAGGTTTAAAGACCCGTCGAAAACTGTTTTGGGTTTAAAGACTCGGGTGGTATTGCTGGAGCACGTTTTGAGTTTAAGGACTCGGTTAATTGATGACGGGGGAGGGCCCTTAATGAGTTTAAAGACTCGGTTACTGTGATACCCCCGAGGCCTATTGATTATGTTCTGAGTCTAAAGACTCGTTGATATCCCGGGAAGGCCTGTTTATGCGCATGGTTTTGAGTTTAAAGACTCGGGCGCACTTGATATCCAGCAAAATGATTGACTTGTGATTTATTGATGATTTCTGATGTTTCAGTTGAGTTGGGCAGTGGCCCGGTATATGGTTGTTGGTTTTGGATCACGTTGTGCATTTGGTTTTGATTCGTGGTTTTGGGTTGCGGCCCGGTGATTATGATTGCGGGCTAAGACCCGATGGTTGAGAAAGGAAAAATGATTTTGAGGTTCATACGAGTTTTTTCCTTATGTTGAAATTTGATACACAGTTTTTCTTATGTGGAAAATCTTAACCGATTGCGAAATGATTTTTGTATGCATGCATTCGTTTTTAGGCGGAGGGTAAAAACGTTTGTCGTAACTGTTTTGCTAAACTGATTTATTTTTGTCCACTCACACCTTTTGGTTTTTATTGACCCTCCAGGTCGTGGCGCATTCTTCGAGGCTGTACGAGGGGCGGAGGCATGAGTAAGTACGTGTGGCTATCCCTGGTTTGGCAAGTACTGAGGGTAACTTGGGATGTCATCTTGCCAGACGGGAGCAGGACCGGGCACAGTTATCGATGCCCCTTTCGGGGGCGGTCCTGTCATAGAAACTCATTTAAATAATGTAAGTATGCATGCATAATAGTTTGGGGAAAGGAAAGTCCGCTCACACATCGTCCATGTAGTTGAATCCCATTTCGTATGCATTTCCGTAAGTTTCGAGAAGGCTAGAACCTATCAAAAGCACATATAAGGGTCACTAACCAATTCCATAAACTCATATTTTAATCCAAAATTTTTTCGTGATTTTTTAAAATGGATTTACAATAACCCCTAAACCTCCGGGCAACCAAAACTATCTTGAAACTGTGTCCGATCGACTCGAAACTTACGCCATTAGATTCGTAACATATAAAAAAAACATGTTGACTGCATCCCAACATGCCCTAGCACGTGCCCACATGCGCTGCTAGAAGCGACTACGCGTGGTGTCAGGACCCACCCCGGTTTCACCCCGAAACCTGAGGTAAATCCTGCTCCCGTCTGACAACCCAACAGTAACCCGTCAGACGCAGGAGAAAAACCTCAATACCATTTCCCGAAGTTAAAGTTCACAGAGCATAGATACAAGTACAACAACTAAAAGTGATAATAATTACACGCACGCGGAAGAAAAAGGTAAACACTCCGGGATCCCTCACGGTATTTCTATGCCTCAGACGCTGCCTCGACGTCCAGACCCCGCGCTATCTCCACGACCTGGAGGGCAAGTTAAAACACAAAATGTGAGTGGACCAGAAAGTGTAAAATGTTCAAAACCAGTTTATAAGAAAACCGAGTTTTACCCTCCGTTTTGAAACCACATGCATAACCAATAGTTCTGAACACAGTTATAAATCAATTATCATAAAACATCATAAGAAACAGAAACACTATAAAACAGTTATAGAAACCATAACATATGCATCAGGAAACTATATCATAAACCATGAAATTTAATCATAATTTCCCGATCAAACCTGCTGGACCTATCCGAGTCTTTAAACTCCCGAGTCTTTAAACTCAATCCAGGCCTTAATCATATCCGAGTCTTTAAACTCCCGAGTCTTTAAACTCAAGGCCTACGGGGGAAAATCAATATATATCCGAGTCTTTAAACTCCCGAGTCTTTAAACTCAATCCGGGTCTTTAAACCCAATCCGGCCGGTCCCCCGTCACATATATCCGGGTCTTTAAACCCAATATCCAGATCCAGCAAATCCAATCTCAAAATCATTTGAAAACCATTTACCAATCCATATCCAAACCCGAATCCGAAATCACTGGTCTGATGCCCTCCTAGCATTCAGAACCGTCATTCCGAACCCAAATCCGGAAAATATCCATAGCACAAATCACATTTCATAACCCATTTATCATTATTAGAAACCTTTATCGGTGGAAATCCCCAAATGTGGCATCAAAATCCGAAAACCAACATTTTCTCGAAAACCGTGCCAAAACCGTCTTTTTCTCGAAAAACGTGCAAACACATAAAATCATCACTTCATATTCAATAAACATAGATTCATAAGTAAAACCATAAAATACGTATATAAAAACAGTTATGCATGCTCGAGTTTAAGGAAAGGGTCCACTCACATACCGAGCCCTACTCGCGTCCTGAACGTCCAGCCCGATCCTCGGCTTCCTCGGGAAATCCCGATCCTGTCAATCATCGTCAAAGTACGTCACTAATACGCTTATAATCAATCACCTAGATTTCCTCAAAAGTCCCCGAAGCAAAACCCGAAAAACCCGGGACCCTAAACATTCACCCTCGCGGAACTAAACTCATACGATGTCCGATTAACCCGAAACCAACTCCATTGAACTCACCATGACTCCTAGACCAAAATCCATGTTGACCGTTTTCCCATCCGCCGCCGCACGCGCCGCCCAAAGTGGCTGCGCGTGGCCCTCACGCGCTGCTACAGTACCACCTCCTTCCTCGATCAAACCCGGTTCAGTACAGTGGTCTGCACTCAGACCGGCGTACCTGGTTCTTCCTCTTCCGTCCACCAAAACGGTTCCTTTCTTCACCAACAGCATCGTCCAGGCCAACCCTATCGATTCCCCAACTCCATTCACCTCGACACTGTCCCAATCCCCTCGACTGAATTCAAAACCAGACAGCCCTTCGACCCCTGTTTCACGACTCCTCGACTCCAGCCACCTCCCGTCACGGTGGTGACACCAGACGGTCCCTAAGACGTCACTGAACCCAGACCAACCTTCCTACACCGTCGACTCACCCCCAAACTCGTCGACTTACCGTTCGAAGTTCACTGCCGAAACAGGGTAAAAGAGACCCATCTTCGACTGAGCTCCGCCGTGTACGGCCCCGTCACGGCGACCACCCTAATCGACACCTAGGACCTCCCTGATCACTACCCTAACCTCCAATCCTCTCGACTCTCAGCCCAGAGTCACGACTTTCCAAATGAAATTCCACGGGAAAACAGAGCAGGAAGACTTACCCTTCGATTGCAGCTCCGCCGTGCGCACTGCCGCCCACCACTGTGGTCGTTTGACTCCCTGCAACCTCCTCAGCCTCTCCTTGTCTTGGTTTGATCCGCCTCACGGCGTAGCCACCGCCAAACGTTCACGACCTCCCTGTTTCCCCCAATTCTTCTCCTCACCTCCGCCGTGCCGCCGTGCAAGATTGCACCGCCAAAACACGACCAGCAGCTCCTCCTTGCTTCACTGTCACTCTCACAACTCACCAGTCACTCACCCTTGCACCCAGATCGGTCGATTTCCCCTCAAGCTCTCACTCTGTTTCTCTGTGTATCGAAGGACTGCACGGTTGCACGAGTGCACCCCAATTATTTGGGACCGTGTACACACAGAAGAACCCCCCAGAACCCACTACACAATTGCCATGTGTCACAATCCAATCCATCCTTATCTCACCTGATTACCTCCAGCCGTCCATTCCTTCTCTCTCTGCACAAATCCCCATCAACCCAAAAAAGACTAACATACCCTTCTGTTTAACACATTTTTACGGTTTTACCGAAACTTTCTAGACCCGTAACTCTCGCCTCGTAAGTCCGATGAACACGTGCCGCCTGTCATCGAACTCAGGTCGACAAGAACTATCTAACCATCCTAGGTCAACCTACCAAAACTCGATTATACGAAAAGTCAACTATTCCCCCTACTTTACCCAAATTACGGTTAAGCCCTCAGCCTTCCGAACATCACAACTTCCTCCTCGGATGTCGGAATCGGGCGTGCCACCAGCCTAAGGATTCGTGACAACCTCAACTACGTTCCGGTCACTGGTCAATCCCCAATTGACCACCCGAAATAAAAGTCAACATTTTTGCCCAAAGCAGGGGGCAAAATCGTCATTCTAGGTTCCCGGACCCCTCGGAACCACCTAACCCCTGATTAACCTTACTAATCACACCTTAATCACTCTACTAATCCCAAATCTCGGGACGGGTTGTTACACGTGGAGCCCACGCGCTAAAATACTATTCATCATCTTCCTCACCTGTTTCCTTTGGTTTTCGGGTTGCTCGACCTGGCGACCCGGCTTGGTCCTAGCTCACTAAAAAGTAACCTGTTTTTAGTTTTTTTTTACCAATCTACGTTGATTTAGCTTAAGAAAAGATCTGTACAAACAAAACCAACAATCTCTCCTTGAAAACTGGGTTGAGCAACTCAAACACGCAAGGTATTCTTTCTCGGGTTGGCTTTGGGTCTAAGACCTCCAAACCATCCTTCTTGTCCCTTTTTTTCCATCTTCCTCTTCTCTCTTTTCTCTTCTTCTGTTTCTCCCTCTCTTCTCTGGTTTTTCATCTTGGTCAAAACACAAACACATACAAACACTTAACATAAATACCAGAAACCCACACATGAAGTCCAAGTCGATTGCACAAGTCCGTAAGAGGTAAAATGGACACTTGTCCCAATCTCATTCATCCACAAGAAAAATATCTCAAAGAAATTACTAAAATAGCCCTTTAGCGAAATTATAAAAATGCCCCTACATAATTTAAACCAAGAATGAAGCCTCTCAAACTCCATTTCCGGCATGCCGCTTGTCGACGTACTCGGAAGGTCGAGACCTTTACAACGGCCTTTACAAAAAAGTTAAAAGCCATCCCGATAAAAAAAATCAACACTTTAACTTTTGATAATGGTCAATTTCATTTGACTTTTCCAAATTTACCATCGTTGAAAGTTTGGGTCGTTACATTTATTCACTAAGGCTCTACCTAGAGAAAGGTTTCGTTACCTAAGAGGTTTATTATGGTGGTTTATTATGGTAGTGTTTTTGCAATCAACTCGAGAAGGAAAAATGGCAAGAAAAGAGAGAATGATTATATGAGTATTTTAAATGTGTGATTCAATTAAAAAGAAAGAGAATGAGAACATGTGTGTGTGTGTGTGTGTTGTGTGTGCCGTAAGAATAAGAGTGATTTCATTATTTGTCATCACTTCTAACCTAATCACATGGAATGTGTGTGTGAGTGTAAATGTAATAGACACATTTTTATTCAATCTAAAAAAATCTAATAAGACTATACACACAGAGGGATCAGAGAGTGATATGACCTCAAGAAAAATTCAGAGAAAACGCTAAAATTATCTAAGGAATTTTATCAAACAGATAGAGAGCATATGTAACAACCCGTCCAAAATTTCGGGATTAGATTAGTGACTAATAAAGGATTAGTGAGGTTAATCGGTGATTAGTGGGGTACTTTTGGAAGGACGACACGAAATGACGATTTTGCCCGCAGAATGGACAAGACGTTGACTTTTCGTTCAGGCGGTCAAATGGACTTTGGCCGATGATTATGATGTATTTTGGGATGTCACGAGTACATAGACAGGTGACACGTTCGATTCCGACATTCGAGGAAGAAGTTATGACGTTCAAAAGTTCAGGGGCATTTTGGTAATTTGGTTAAAAGGGGCAAATAGTTTACTTTTGACCTGGGAAGTCCGATGGCGGAGGACCGAGGACCGTTATGTAGATCAGGACGATACGTATCCATAGACAGGTGGCACGCCGAAATCGGACTTCGAACAGGAAAGTTATGGGAAGAAATGGAGTGAAAATAAGTGAGGATTAAGGCTGAACCGTGACTGCCAGTTCGGTTGGACCGAACCGGTTCGAATCAGTCTGAATCGGATTGGCCAGAGGTTGAAAAAGATGAATAGTGCAGGCGCGTGAGCTCACGCGCAGCCCTTTTGGGCGGCGCGTGAGGGCGTGTGGTGGGTCTTATGGGAAGTCTATTCGATGTAACGAACATTTTGAGACTAGTTGCGTGTCGATCGGACACCGTCTCGACAATGTTCAGGACATCCAAAGGTTTAGGTTAGAGATTTAAAATAGTTAAAAATTCTGAAAAATTACGGGGCTTTAGTAAGGGGTTATTTAAGTAGTTAGTAACCTTCTATTACGATTTGGACAGGTTTGGAAGTCCCGGTGACGACGATTAGCCCAGTGAGACTTAAGGCACGCAAACCGAGGCGGCAACTTAGGACAGTCTGTGAGTGGACCTTGAATTCTAAACTGTGATGCATGCATAAATTTTTTATAGGGTTTATAGATATGATTCTATGATGTTGATTTGGATATTTGTGAATTACATGGTTTCACGCATTTCGAGGTGATTTACGTGCTTGCACGTAAATCGAGGTTTCAGCTTTACATTGATTTTCCGTACTTATAGTTTTGGAAATGATTTCATGAAATGTTTTTGGATTTGAAAAGGTAAGCTCAGGTTCGAGACACATTGTTTTTGGAAACCCTAGGACTCGAAGTCCATTTAGTTACGTTCTCGGGCCAGAGGCCTAATTGGTTCTTAAATCGATTTCGGATTTGAAAATATGGACCGAGCACGAGACCCATTTGATTTACGAACTCTCCGACCTGAAGTCCATTTGATTTAACAACGCATCGGCCCGGAGGTCCAGTTGGTTTACGTATCGGGCTCGAGGCCCAATTGGTTTGCGATTCGGGCTCGAGGCCCAGTTGACTTACATATCGGGTACGAGGCCCATTTAGTTATGAAATTGGGCACGAGGCCCATTTATTTTAATATATCGAGCACGAGGCCCATTTGATTTATGAAATCGAGCACGAGGTCCAGTTGGTTTACGATTCGTGCTGGAGGCCCAATTTGTATGTGGATTCGGGTCTAGGGCCCAATTATGTGTTAAGATTGTGATTTCGGGTCAGGGATCCATAAATGGTTTTTATGGTTCATGACGGTTTATGGAGACCGGCATGAACCCTGAAAAGGTTTTTATGGCTCATGACAGTTTATGGGAACTAGACATGAACTCTTGAAAGGTTTTAAGAATGATTTCAAATGGGATGAAGGAAAAAATCCTTTGTATATGAATTGTCTCCTCCGGGGAGGGTCGTTGGCCTAGGTGGACCCCGGAGTAGTCACGTAGCACTGACTGAGTGGAGTCGCCCTCGTTGGATTCTTTACTCTCAGAAAGACTATGGATTATAACCTCAGGGTGGGTCATTGCTCTACAGACATTGACTTGGGTGGACCCTGAGAGACTTGGGTTTGAGACCCCGGATAGCACGCGCGTTGCTCTAGATACCGTGACAGGACTGGTTATATGAAATATATGGATGAACATGATTTCAATTGGTTTGCGAAATTGTGTTTTATGATGCTAAATGGATTTGGCTGAGATCTCACATATGTTTACTATGTTATTGTGTTCTGTATATGGTTTTGGGTAGTAGCCCGTATGGATGTGGTTGTTTAAACATATGTGATTGGATAAATGGTTTTACTATGCATGCATGCTTTTTAGTGAAGGGTATAAAGGTCTTTATAAAATGTATTTACGAACTATTGCTTTTTGTCCACTCACAGTCTTTCTGTTTTCAATGCCCTTCAGGTTGAATACGGTACGGACTGTAGCAGAAACCGGGACATCATATACCTCATCCGGATCCTGGCGTACTCTGGAAGCCTTCAGGCTAAAGGTTTTAATTTTCCCTGATCTGACACTCCGGGTCCTAACAGCATACATCAATTATATGAATCTCATAAGAATTTTTATTCAATACTTGCCAAGAATTTGAGTAGATAATAGATAAAGAAAGATAAATACAATATGAGTTAGTTTCGTCTCAATTGCAACTAAGTGGTTTGTGATTGAAGGTGTATCTGTGAAATTGCTAGAAGCCTCCAGCAGTCATGCTCGGATTTGAGTAAAAGAGTCATATGATCATCCCCTCCTGGTCTGATTATCAATACTAAATTAATAGAATAATAGTCGATTAACCCTAACTCCAAATCAATTTATCAAAAGATAGGAAATTGGATTGAATTGCATAGACCCAAGGAAGCCTAAAAGCCTAAATTGCACAACCTAAATTACCATTACTCATATGAAAAATGAAAAAAAAAATCTATGAAGCTTCTTCAGCTTCTCAAAACTCAAAAGAAGAAAAAAGGATTAGGGACTCAAGGTAAAATATTTTACAAAACGGAGCTAGAATATTCACCTTGCGAATTGCGATACCCTAAGACATTTTCGATAATTTAGTTGACATGACCCATCCCAATCCCACCGGGATTAACGCGGGATGTGCCATACTCCCGTATAACCCACGTGCAGTACGAGGTAACACGAAGGCCAGACAAGGGATAATCCGAAATCCTGAGCCCAATTGGCTCCCAGAGTGCGCCAGGATCAGCCGAGAAATATGAGGTATTGGTTTCTACTATAGCCTGCATCCGCTATCAACCTGAAGGACATTAAAAATCAGAAAAGATTGTGAGTGGACGAGAATAAATAATTTAATAAAACTCATTTCAAAAAGACATTTATGCATTTCACTTAAAAACTATGCATGCATACAAAATCTAGTTAATTCAAATATAATAAAAACGTTTAGAAAACCCAAGTCATTTCCTTCCTCAAATCATTAGGGCTTTAGCCCAAAACCATAAAATCCAAGAATATGTGGGAACTCAGCCCAAAACCGTAAATCCAAATCATGCGGGCCATTGCCCAAATCCACAAACACAGAAATACCATTTCATAAATCCAATAATTCATGTTTACCAAATACCCATCCTTGGCATCCCAGATGCCAAGCGTCCTAGACGTTTGACGTCCCAGCTCGTAGCCAATCACGCTTCAATTCTGGAACCCATCTGTCCAATCCCGTACCAGACAGATCACCACTCCAGGCATAAACACATCCTACTCGTTCCTCAGCTATTCATCTTTTCCTGATTTCCACCCTAGGTATCACCTGGCCTACCCAATCAGTCATACTTACCATCGCAACTGGTGGGCTTCAAAAGGAAGCCAATCCCATCGACGCACCTTTCCAAGACAGAGCAGTTCCGACACCATATATCCAATACATGCTCAAAATAGTGCCTATATCCAATACTCACTCATATTCAACACACAATCATCCACCTTTCCAAGACAGATCTCACTCACATACCCAATACACACAAGACTGAGTACCACTCTGGTCCGAATGGATACATCCGAAAACAACACTCACCCCCATATCCAGCCTGAGCTCCTCCATATGACCAAGACAGACCATCATTACCATAGCCAATACATGCACAAGATAGATCATATACACTCTTCATATATCCAACCTCTGTCTTGTCATCTAACCGACAATCCAAAAGATTCTTCAACTGTCTCACAATACGATTATTCTCTGCTCCTAGCTTAGCATAATCAGCAAGGCAATTCTTCCCTGCTATTCTCCTCGGTCGTCACCACACTCCTCAACACCCTGTCCACAACTGAACAACTCAGTCAAGATGAAACACGTCTAGACTGTGGGTTCCCTTCAATTACCTCATGTCGATCAGTTATAGTCACTCTTTATCATCCTTACCTATCGGGACTCCCTCGTCATCGTTCCCTATGTCAGATCAATCCTGACGTTGCGCCTAGGGAAAATCAACGATGATCCAAGATGATGACATCAGAATTCATCCTACGTGAGCACTCACTTCCTCGTTTCAATCACAACCTCTCTTGATTAATGACCCAAAGCCAATCATGGGTCCACCAACCAATACATGATCACCATGCTGGTGATGCCCCACATTATTTGTTATAGAACATAAAGTGATAATCTCCTTCACCGACTTCGGAATGCCCAATTCCTCCTGATGACCAAAAACCAATCACGGTTCCACCCACCAATACACGATCATCGCACTAGTGACATCAGACATTATCTGCCATGGGCAGAAAATGAGAAGTCACCCCTTCCAACTAAGAGTATTATTTGATAATTACTGTAACGCTTAATCCTTTTCTAGAAACTAACCACTTCCATTGATTCTCTTCGACTTCCTCCAACATCAAATGATTTCTTCGTACATTCTTAATTCACTAATTCCATTGGTTAATGACCCATAACAAAGCCTGGGTCCATCACGCTTTCGCTGCGCTACTCTGATAAAACCAATCCTGAAAAATCATACCACCTTGGCAACACATAATAAAAATGACATCTCCGTTCTCAACTCGACTCAACTAGAGTCGTCCTCTAGTCCGAACCAAACTCACTAGGTTCGTTCACAACCTCAATTGCACCCTATCGTATAATCACCAAAGTTGTCATGACATGACCGACTAACGGTCTCTACTCCGAAAATTCGCCGAAGTCAAACCACTCGTCGACTCACATTTTCAACCATACATTATAAACTAGGGTTTCTCGAACCCCACTGCTCATCTGCAACACAACCAATCTAACATCACCTAACCGAACCGTCGGACTGTTATCATATTACCAATCTGTCACATACAACACTACCCAGGTCGAATCACACTGACGTATGATGTATCGGCGAATCATCCTCATTCCATGACTCATTTCTACCAACTATCTTATTCTATTGCCCTAACTTTCAAGTTAATGACGGACTGTTCCTCGTAAAGACCTCACATCCTGGGCACATGCGCACACTGCTTTGGTTCCACACTGACAATCACTGCTTTAACACCACATTGATGTCAGAGTCCCACATGTTAACCTCCCTCTGAGCGTAATGACCTCGCTCTGATACCACCCTGACATCACCCATCCCAATCCCCCCGGGATTAACTCGGGATGTGCCATGCTCTCTTCTAACCCACGTGCCGCACGAGGTAACACGAAGGCCAGACAAGGGATAATCCGAAATCCTGAGCCCAATTGGCTCCCAGAGTGCGCCAGGATCAGTCGAGGAATGTGAGGTATCGGTCTCTGGTACAGCCTGCACCTGCTATCAACTTGAAGGGCATTAAAAACCAGAAAAGACTGTGAGTGGATGAAAATAAACAATTTAATAAAACTAATTTCAAAAAGTTATTTATGCCCTTCACTTAAAAACTATGCATCCATACAAAAGCTAGTTAATTCAAATATAACAAAAACGTTTAGAAAACCCAATTCTTTTCCTTCCTCAAATCATTAAGGCCTTAGCCCAAAACTATAAAATCCAAGAATATGTGGGAACTCAGCCCAAAACCGTAAATCCAAATCATGTGGGCCACTGTCCAAATCCACAAACACTGAAATACCATTTCATACATCCAATAATTAATTTTTACCAAATACCCATCATCGGCATCCCAGATGTCTAGCGTCTCAGACGATTGACATCACAGATGTCTAGCGTCCCAGACGATTGACATCACAGATGTCATATCCAACGGTTTAAGCAACGCTTGTTGCCCGAGGTCTCTCTGGGTCCATATCTCTGACATCCCAGATGTATGACATCCCAGACGTCTAATCGTAGCAATCCTGCTCCTGAGTCACTATACGGTTCGGTCGCTATGTGTAAAGACCCCTCGCAAGCAATGAGCCGTGACTTCCCTAGTGTCCCAGACATCTGGAGGAGACCATCCACATATCCTCATCTATGGATGGTATATGGGAAACATCTGTTTAAAATCATTTCCAAAACATCTCAAAGGGGCCATGCCCGGACTATCCATAAAATCTTCGTAAATCCATAAATCCAATATCCATAAATGTGTCCCCGACCTGAAATCACGTTTATAAACCATAACTGGGCCTTATGCCCGGATTTCTAAACCAACTAGCCCCTCGGCCCGATCATATGACTCAAATGGGTCTCAGCCCAATTTTTTTATTAAATCAGATGAAGTTCATGCTCGAGGGTTTCCAAATCAAATGGGTCTCATGCTCGAGTTCATCTTTTCAAATCCAAACCCATTTCATCAAACCATCATCGAAACCACAAGCACGTATAACCACAGTATAAAACCATAAATCTCGATATACGTGCAAATACGTAAAATCAAACATCATATTCATCATCATCACAAAACACATATATAATGTCAGGACCCGTCCCAAATCCCCCTGGATTAACGTGGGACGTGCTTGATCCCGTCTGACACGAAGTGTCAGACCAGGGAAAATTCCCGCTTCAGCCCACTCGGGGCTTCTAGAGTGCGCCAGGATCTAGAGGTGGAATGTGATGTCTCGGTCTCTACTACAACCCGCATCCGCGATCAACCTGAAGGACATTAAAAACATCAAAGTTGTGAGTAGATAATTAACCCCGATAATTCGAGATGGTTCGTTACATATAAAGCATATAAAACTGTTATGCATGCATAAGATTTATAAAACAAAAGTCCACTCACAGACCGTCTTAGCTGCCACCTCGATACGCGCGCCATAAGCCTTCCTAAGGATAATCACCATCACCCGAACCTCTGAACCTATCCAAACCATACCCGAAGGTCACTAATTACTTCAATTAACCTCTCATTAAATTCCCCTAATTTTCTCAAATTTTAAAACGTATTTAAAATAGGCCCTAAACTTTCGGACATCCAAAACTACCCCGAAATAGTGTACGATCGACTCGAAACTTATGCCAAAATTTTTGTTACATCGAAAGGATAAAATTACATGTTGACTACATCTCCCAAATCTGCCCCACGCGCCGCCCAAAGGCTCTGCGCGTGAAGCCCACGCGCCGGGAACAGTGTTGTCGTCTTCCTCGATCAAACAGATCATTATAAATCCGGTTTGACCAAATCGACGAGACCGGTTCTCAGTCAATTCTACTCCAATTTTGATCCTGTTAATTCCTATAGCCTCGTCACATCATTTCCTATCGATCTATAACCTCAAAAACGTGAAATCAAAACGGAATCTGACCCTTGAATCGAATGAACAACAACCTAGTTTTCCTCCTCTGTTTCCTCGCGATTCCGGCCACCTCCAGCCACAATTCCAATCCCACTCAGCTCATATGATCCCTAGAAACCATTTCCAAATGTCAGAATCGATCAACATATGCCAAAAACTATTATTTGAATTTTAAACCAAAGCTTACTGTCTCGGTTTTCCCCGTCCACCGTCCACGACGGTCCTCCTTGATAGCCTCATCATCATCGACTCAATCCCTTCTCTCACTCTCATTCACACATTAACCACAACCGAAGAGGGATGGAAAGGGTTATATAGGGAGGGGGTTCACGGTCTCTAGAAATTTCGCGGGTTTTAAGGAGAAATGGAGAAATGATCGATCGATGAAGATAAACCCAAATAAATGTGGTTTTGGGCCTATCAGATGGGAGACACTTGTCACTCATCTGGTGGGTCCTTCCAGAAGGTTCTCCAATCAAATCCTGCCACGTGTCGTGATATCTCGGTTTGTGTGAATAGTGCCGTAAAACTTCTTAAACCCGTAACTTTCCTGTCGAACCTCCGATTTTGACATGCCGCTTGCTTACGGACTAGTGACGTCCCGATCTACATTAAAATCGCGATCAAAGTCCATTTGACTATCCGGGTCAAAAGTAAACTTTTTGTCCGATCCTAGAGGCAAAATCGTCATTTTACACCGTCCGTCCGCGATTATTCGACTAATCCCCGATTAGTCCCGTTAATCCATAATTTCTAACTAATATAATCATGAAATTCGGAACAGATCGTTACATTAGTGAGTACGAGTTCCTTGCTTACCAGAATGACTTTGCTCGGTAGCCAATGCAGCGACACTAACATTCTTCTTGATTCTTGTGGAGTTACAATTCTTCTTTGATCTGGATTTTCAAGGGTACAAGATTAATATTTAATAGAATAACAGTCCATTAACTCTAATCCCAAATCAATTGATCAAAACTTAAAAGCTAGGAAAACAAAGAGAATCAACTAAATGAGCATGAGGATGAGACAAAAACAAAGAGCGAGAGACAAAGGGAAAGGAAGAGAAAGCGGGCGAGAGCGAGAAAAAGCTATAGACCTCAGATCAAATGTGTGAGGACCCGACCCTCCTCTGTTAGGTCCCGACTGATCTAGCATGATATTGTCCGCTTTGGGCATCCTTGCCCTTGCCCCCACGGTTTTGTTTTCTGGAGCTCATGGTGCAACTTCCGAGAGGGTCACCCATCTTCGAATTGCACCAGCCTCAACTCGCTTAACTTTGGGGTTCCAATCCCCCCCAAAGCCACTTGAGCTCCCAAAAGTCCTCGTGCTAGATAGGTGTATGCCTACACCTTTAAGGCACACCACCAATCCATTCTCAGACCATTACCCCCTCGCAGGAATGTGGGATTATTCACCGTTCCCTTCAAGACACGGGTCTTACAATCCACCCCCTTAGGGCCCAGCGTCCTCGCTGGCACACTTTCCGGTCGAGGTCTGACTCTGATACCATTTTGTCAGGGCGCGACCCTCCTATGTTAGGTTCTGACTGATCTAGCATGATATTGTCAGCTTTGGGCCTCCTTGCCATTGCCCTCATGGTTTTGTTTTCGGGAGCTCATGGTGCAACTTCCTAGGGGGTCACCCATCATGGAATTGCACCAGTCTCAACTCGCTTAACTTTGAGGTTCCAATCTCCCCCAAAGCCACTTGAGCTCCCAAAAGGCCTCGTGCTAGATAGGTGTATGCCTACACCTTTAAGGCACACCACCAATCCATTCTCAGACCATTAACCCCTCGCAGGAATGTGGGATTGTTCACCGTTCACTCCAGGACACGGGTATTACAATCCACCCCCCTTAGGGCCCAGCGTCCTCGCTGGCACACTTTCTGGTCGAGGTCTAACTCTGATACGATTTTGTCAGGGCGCGACCCTCCTCTGTTAGGTTCTGACTAATCTAGCATGATATTGTTAGCTTTGGGCCTCCTTGCCATTGCCCTCATGGTTTTGTTTTCGGGAGCTCATGGTGCAACTTCCGAGGGGGTCACCCATCATGGAATTGCACCAGCCTCAACTCGCTTAACTTTGGGGTTCCAATCCCTCCCAAAGCCACTTGAGCTCCCAAAAGGCCTCGTGCTAGATAGGTGTGTGCCTACACCTTTAAGGCACACCACCAATCTCTTCCCAGACCATTCCTCTTTCGCAGGAATGTGAGATCGTTTACCGTTCCCTGCAGGACACGGGTTTCACAGAATTAGATTGAGTGTATTAATACTAACTTGGGAACACTAGTTGATTGAAACACTGAATCGTTAAAATCATTATGGAAGAAATCAGATTGAGAGGGAGTGCCTTCTTGGTTTATGTTGTAATGACCCAGAAACTCGAGAAGAGTAAATTTGGAAAATTAAAGTGAAAATAACAATTCTGCCCTTATAAGGGTAAAGATCTCGGACTCGTGAGTCCATAGACAGATGGTATGTGAAAATCGGAGACCAGATAGATTCAATACAAGTCAAAGGTGATTAGGTATATTTTTGCAATTTTGAACATAAGGGTATTTTTGTAATTTTATATGAAGGATCTAGGGTAATCTAGAATGTTCTTTAGAATCCTTCCCTTATCTCTTTTTTTGACTCCACCGACTTAGTCCCCTATAAATATGTGAATTTTGAGTGTGAGAAAGTAGTAATTCGGGGGGCTAGAGCCGATAGGGGAAAACAACCACAAACTAACCTGTGAGAAAGAGAAAGATAAAGAAGGAAAGAATCAAGTAGGAAGGAAGAGAGAAAGGAAAGAAGGAAGAAGAAGAAAAGAAAAGGAAGAAAGGGAAGAAGAGAAAGAAAGGGAAGAAGAGACGAGAAGAGAAAGAAAGGGAATAAGAGAAGAGAAAAAGAAGGATAAACGATGAGGAGAAAGTCGAAGATCCATGTGCTCCTACTACGACTTTCTGGTCATGGGTCTAAAATCATAGATGCTGACACTCTATCTCCTTTCTAAGGGTCCTACTATTGATTAGATTATGAGACCAGAGCTTATGGATACATGAAGCAGCCCATGCCAAGGTTGGAGCCATAGCCATATGCTCAGAACCTTGACTTAGGATTTTAAGGTAAGTTTACTTTGTTTTGAGCTTGTAGATCATCTTCTAAGATTATGTAGGAAAATCTGGATTACTAGTACTTGAAAAATGGACGTAAATGTTGTAATTTAGAACCAGGTCAGAACCACAGGTCAGGCGACCTGAGTGTAGAAGAACCGGGTCTGGACCGAGGTTGAAGGAGACCTTGTGCAGGCGCATGGCTACCAAGCATAGAGGGCCTAGGAGGCATGTGCGACGTCTCCTCCGGTAGGGGTCAACATGAAAAATGTTCTTCCTTTCATTTGGATCTAATGGTACCGATCTTGAGTTAATTGAACATCGTTTGAGTATATTTCTGATTTTTTTTATATAATTTGTTTATATTTACATTAGAATTTAATACAAGAAAATTTTGATTATAAACCTAAGACTAACCCAGTTATTAATGATCTTAAGCTGATAAATTTGATGTTTAGATGCAGTATAGAAAATAGGAAGATTTGATTATATAAGAAGTATGTATGAATAGACTTTTCTTTCATTATTAGTATGCATTGTTATTTGATTAACTTATTATATGAGTTCATATAAGTTTTTAATAATTCTAATTGAAAAAACTATGGTGAATAAAGGATTTCACGAAAAATTATAAGAAGGGTGTGCAACTAAGGATTCAATTATAAACGAGGTATATGAACGACCTATCAAGCAATTATGTAAACTTATTATTTTTATAGTAAAATTTTTACTATATGATTGACGTTGTAGATAAGTGTTAAGGGTAATAATGGAGTTAACGCAAACATAGTTAACTTAACGAATTCCACTGCTTGATGAGATTAGTGGGCTAGATGTGGGCGGTTACCCTGTAAGGGATGGACACAGTTTGGTTAATCTATCAAAAGTGATATGGAAATCACTTGTCTGATGAGTGTTAAAGGTGAATTCAGTATTTTGGGCTGCTCTTCAGATGGGAGCAAGATCGAGCGCAGTTTCTAAGGTGATTTTAGGAACGGGTCCTGTTAACTTTGAGATATGGGCCTTGTGTATAACATATTTTAATTATTTTCTTACATGACTTTTTGGTGTTGGTTCGATTGTGGTTTTATAAATGATTTTTTTGATAATTTTATGGAACTATTTAAAGTAGACATTTTATGAGATTT
Source organism: Prinsepia uniflora (assembly GCA_032719365.1). NCBI lineage: Eukaryota > Viridiplantae > Streptophyta > Magnoliopsida > Rosales > Rosaceae > Prinsepia > Prinsepia uniflora. The sequence goes on along the minus strand of CM064868.1, from coordinate 14,295,560 downwards.
TCTTTTATAAAATGGTGCTTAAGCTAAAGTCCGGTCTGGAATTTGGGTCTGACTTGGAATATGAGTTAAAAGTATTGTATGATTTATGTGACAACGGTTTAAATTTAGGGTTTCAAATGATTATTCATGTTTTGTTGGAATTTTAAATTGATTTTTAATATATGTTTTACAAGATTGTATGAAAAATTGTGTTGGGTTTAGAAAATGATAATTTGGTTTTCCAAATGAGGATTTGGCTTTAAGAATAAATATTTGTTGAAATAATTTGAATATGATTTCCAAACAATTGCTTGATGATTTTTGGAAATTATTGAGTGATTCGTATGTACATTTTACAAGGTTTTGCTTAGGTTGTGCTCTGGGCTTGGGTCCGAATCTTGAAATGTGGCTTTGATTTAAGGAATTGATATATGTTATAAATGTTTTTTTTCTTGATATTTGTGCCTTGTTGTGGACAAGTCACCTTAGATTACTAGTTGATGCTCATATGTTGTATCCCTAAGCGTGTTGTGAGGTTATATATGCTCAAATGCTATATCTTGAACCAACAATCGAATGATGTATCCCCGAGTGGTGATGAGATAAGCTAGTTAAACGGTCACGTACATCGATTTGGGCTCCGTTTTCCGAGTGATTTGCCTATCGATAGTGCAAGATATAACCCATATGGTGCTTCGTGCAGTTCCCAAGGGATGTTGTGATAACCCGGATAGTGTTTCGTGCAGTTACTGAGAGATGTTATGATAACCCAAATGATGCTTCATGCAGTTTCCGGGGGATGTGATAACCCGGATGGTGCTTCGTATAGTTCTCTGGGGATATTGTAATAACCAGGATGGTGCTTTGTGCAGTTCCAAGGGGATGTTATGGTAACCTAGATGATGTAGTTTCCGGACTTGACTCAAATCATGTTTGGGGAATTGGCCTACATGTAGTGTCGTTACTAGTTGTGATGGGTACTTAAGTTGATGCTTAAGATTATACAGGATTCTGAAATCGCCTACGTTTAAATAAAGTTACAATTAGATGTTCTTTTATGAAAAGAAATTTATAAGTTGATTAACTTGTGATCAACTTAGTTGTCCAAATTGAGTATGGAGATAAGATGGATCTATTTTCTGGAATTTATTCCCTACTAGGGAACCTGTTAGTGTTAATTGCAATTGTATAACCAAAATTTTGAGGCCGAAAGGCAAGTTGTAACGACCCAAAAATTCGAGAAAAGTAAATTTGGAAAATTCAAATGAAAATGATGGTGTTTCCCTTGGAAGGGTAAAGGTTGACCTTTTGACCTGTACATCTTTTGGATATTTTGTGAAGATAGTTAAGAAGGTATCAGACTCCTGAGTCCATAGACAAGCGATATGGAGAAATTGGAGATTGGATAGATTCGATACTAGTAAAAGGTGATTAGGGGTATTTTGGTAGTTTTGGACATAAGGTTATTTTTGTAATTTAAAGGGAGGATCTAGGGTAATCTAGAATGTTCTTTTAAAATCCCTCCCTTATCTTTTTTTTTTAAAAACTCCACTGACTTAATCCCCCTATAAATATGTGAATTTTGTGTGTGTGAGTAGTAATTCAGGGGGCTAGATACAAAAGGGGAAAACAACCACAAACTAACCCGTGAGAAAGAGAGAGATAAGGAAGGAAAGAATTAACCAGGATGGAAGAGGGGAAGGAAAAAAGGAAGAAGAAGAAAAGAGAGAAGAAGACAAGAGAAAGAAAAGGAAAAACAGTGAAGAGAAAGTCGAAGAACCATGTGCTCCTACTTTGGGTTTCTGGTAATGGGTCTAAAATTGTAGATAATGACACTCTAGTACCTTTCTGAAGGTCCTTCTATTGATTTGATTATGAGACTAGGGCTCATGGACGCATGAAATAGCCCAGACCAAGGTTGGAACCATGGTCGTATGCTCAGAAGTTTGTCCTAGGATTTTAAGATAAGTTTACTTCGTTTGAGCCCGTAGATCATCTTCTAAGATTGAGCGGGAGCATTTGGATTACTAGAACTTGAAAAATGGACGTAAATATTGTAATTTATAACCAGATCGCAACTGCGGGTCAGGTGACTTGAGTGCAGGATGACTGGGTTTGGACCGAGGTTGAAGGAGACAATGTGCAGGCAAGTGCCCACCACCCGCAGAAGGCCTAGCCAGCGCGTGGAGGCACGTGCGGGGTCTCCTCCGATAGGGGTTAACATAAAAAATGTCCGTCCTTTCATTTTGGATCTAATGGCACCAGTTTTGAGTTAATTGGATACTGTTTGAGTATATTTCTGAATTTTGGATATAATATGTTTATATTTGCATTCGATTTTAATACAAGAAAATTTGGATTCTAAACCTAAGACTAACCCATTATTAATGATCTTAAACTGATAAATTTGATGTTCAGATGTTGTATAGAAAATATGAAAATTTGATTACATAAGAAGTATATATGAATAGACTTTTCTTTCATCATTATTATGCATGGTTATTTGATTAACTTATTATATAAGTTCATATAAGTTTTTAATAATTTTAATAGAATAACTATGGCGAATAAAGGATTTCACGGAAAATCCTAAGAAGGGCGTGCAACTAAGGATACGATTATAAAAGAGGTATATAAATGGCCTATAAAATAATTATGTAGACTTATCATTTTTATAGTAACAATTTTACCGTATGATTGACGGTGTAAATATATAAGTGTTAATGGTAATAATAGAGTTAAGGCAAGCAAAGTTAAGTAAGCAAATTTCACTGCTTAACGGGGCTAGTAGGCTGAATGTGAGCGGTCACCCTATAAGGGATGGACACTGTTTGGTTAATCTATCAAAAGTGATAAGGAAATTCCTTGTCTGATGAGTGTTCAAGATGAATTCGGTATTTTGGGTTGCTCGTCAGATGGGAGCAGGATCGAGCGCAGTTTCCAAGGTGATTTTAGGAACAGGTCTTGTCATATGTAATCGGCCTTATGCCTGCCTTGTATCCCCCGTCTCAAATTCTCAATTTTGATACGATTTCTCCTTTTTTTTTAATAATATTAAAAAATTGGGCTCAATTTTGGCCCCTGTATAAATATGGACGAAGGGCTTATGCCCCTCTTGCCCCCTTCAAGGCCCGCTTTATGTACGTGATACTCTTTTTCTTTCGATCGGGTTGAAAAACCCGGTAATTAAAGTTTTAATGAGGATATTAATAACACCCATATTCTCTTGTATGCTTTTTTTTTTTTTTCAAATCAATGATTGGCGTATTCCCTTTGGAAAAAAAAAATGTAAGTAGTCCTGCGATTATGCATCCATCATGGATGTCCATACAATGTCATCCAAATGCAAAGGAGGTCCCCGCCACATCATTATTACTAGCATAATCATACAACAATGTCATCCAAATGCAAAGGAGGTCCCCGCCACATCATTATTACTAGCATAATCATACAACATACGAATTACTGGCATAGATAACTGTAAGAAGTTGAGGTTCCACCCCAAAACCAATTGGCAATGGGGGGAGTAGCCCAAAATCTTATAAGGCACAAATTGTAGTTGTGCTTTTCCGATGTGAAACATTTTCCTCACATCTCAACACACCCCTTCATGTGTGACGGATTTTCCAGCCTATCACGTGACGATTTGGATGGGTACGTGTGACACGTGTGACGGTTAAGCCAATCACGTGGAATAACCCCGCTCTGATACCATGTAAGAAGTTGAGGTTCCACCCCAAAACCAATTGGCAATGGGGGGAGTAACCCAAGATCTTATAAGACACAAATTGTAGTTGTGCTTTTCCGATATCAAACATTTTTCTCGCATCTCAACAATAATGACCTTAAAAAAAAAAAAGGAGTGGACGAGCTAGATTCATTGAAATAGTGCAATAAAATACAACATTACAATCTGGGTCGAGGGAAATTTTGAAAGTGAAATAATGGCAATTAATCACTAATTAACAGTCAACACCCATCACATCATTATTACTAACATAATCAGCAACATTTGCAAGCGTGCATGGTTCTCTAAATAGGTGGGATACTTTGTTCATGCTTGAAGAAATTCTGAGGATCAACCATGGTCTTCACATGTACCAACCTCCCAAAATTTCCTGTAAAATACCTGCTTCCATAGATGCTAGCAATCCGAAAGTCCGTCTGATTACTGAGATTGGCACCTATGTCAAGATCTCTATAGTTATGAAACGCCTCCCTCGGATTCTTGGACACAAACGGAGTCATCATCTTAAACAATTTCCTTATCAAGTGAAGGTACTTGTCAGTAGCCTCAACCCCTTCATTAAGCCACGACGCATAATATTGAATCATATATAAGTTTCCTGCTCTGTGAGAGTACGGAGTTTCCGACTCGGGAATCTCAGCCATTCTTCCACCGTAAGGGTTCCATTCCATCCAGAAATCGTCGATCACGACGATCATCTTCCATATCGACTCAAGAGCATGTATCGGAATCGGTTGCTTCACGAAATCAGACTTGGCCTTGAAGAAGCTTAGTTCTTCATTAGGAGTGTTCACAAGAATACTCACCGGGGTCCCCAACGGGTATTCAGCCCATACTACCACCGACTCGATCCAGCTTATTTCATAAAGATCGTTTTTACTCAAACCCAGCTCGGGAAAAGTCTTCTTCAGCAAGGTCAAAAGATTGTCACTTTGTCCCAAAAATAGACCGATAAATGAGACATCAACAATGTTTTTACCATTAAGTTTCCTAACTCGTGGCCTTGCCCTAATGAACAGGCTTTTGGGGACGTTGGGTGCGACATATTGCCATTTAAAAAGAAGATTTGTAGCACCTTGGTCCAAAGTCCTTGTCACATTGAAACCGGTCACTTTGGTTGGAACCGGAACCAGCTTGATCTTCCACGAAAGAACGACTCCAAAGCTCGATGCGCCGCCTCCTTTAATGGCCCAAAAAAAATCTTCCCCCATTGACTTTCTATCAAGGATGGTGCCTTTCACATTCACCACCTTAGCATCGACAATATTGTCAATGCTAAGGCCATATTGTCGCATCATATTGCCGTACCCGCCGCCAGTAAAATGTCCACCAGCACCCACAGTTGGACCAACCCCGGCGGGAAACCCATAAACATTAGTTTTTGCGGCAATTTCATAGTAAATTTTGCCGAGGGTGGCTCCAGAGTCGACCCACGCGCTCACGTCTTGGACGTTGACATCAACAGCATCGAGATTAAACATGTCGAGGACGACGAAGGGGACCTCGGACACGTATGAAAGACCCTCGTAATCATGGCCGCCACTTCGGATTCTAATCTGCAAGTTATGTCGTTTTGCACACACCACCGTCGTCTGCACATGGGATTCGTGCTTGGCAGCGATGATTGCCAGAGGTTTGGGAGTTTTCAGGGTCGAAAATCTTCGGTTTTTGCTACGAGCTAACAAAAGGGATTGGAAGGAGGCGTTTTGAGAGGTGTAGATGGCTTCAGAGATGGGGTGAGTGGACGGATGGGATTGGTTTGGAAGGCATTGCAGAAAGCCGTTGAAGAGAGCTGGATCTGAAGATGATGTCCATGATTTCAAGAGTATTGAAAGGAATGAGAAAATGGCAAATAAGGCTGGAGAGTTTGGGAACTTCATTGTTTAATTTGTGGGGGGTTTCTTGATTAATTTCTTGGCATGCAATCAATATATTTATAATCTAATAAAAAAAAATACCAAATACTTTTATTATATGGGGGAATATCCGAATAAATCTCTCTTTTATTCCGCACTATATATGGACCCTGTCTTTTCAAGTTGAATGATATACGATGGAAGGTTAGCAAATTTAGGTGAATTGTTCACCCGATGAGTTTGAACTTTGAAGATACGGTGGAGAAATTGACTTTATCTTAGTTTCTGGCAATAAAGATTTCTCCTTCTCCATAAACACAGATAAGTGGAAGAGGAAAACGACAGATGCATACATTTATACATATGTGGGTGCCTCCATCTATCTTGCATCAACGTCAATTTGGAAAATCCTGCACGTTTATTAATTTGTGCCTCGCTCCATCTCATGCATATGCATGGTGCCTGCCAGACTCCCGACCGATTAAAGCAACGATTAAAAGAAAAAAGGGACATATGGTCCCGCGGGCCACAATATACCCTCGTGGTAATATGGTTGTTCTATAACCACTGGATATCATTCAGCGTGATATAATAATATGAGCGTATTATATTGTAATATATAAAAGAGTAAGGGCGCCTTTTGGATTTATGGATTCGGATTTATTGATCTGGGGTCAGTGGCAGCCCCCTTCCCCTCTTCTCGCCACCTCCTTTTCTTTCATTTTCTTCCCTTTCTCTTTCCCACGTCTCTACCTTTCTCTATTTCCCCTTTCTCCTCTAATTTCCCCTCCTTTATTTCTCCTCCTTTTTTCATGCTTTATCTTGCTTTTCGGGCTGTTTTTCGACCCCTCCCTTTGTGGATGCTTTTGCTAATCTCCATCAATGGAGACTCCCGACGTCTCTTCAGATCTAAATTTCCATCTCCACCTTAATCTTTATCCACCATGCCTCAATCCTCTCCTTAACCCTCACTAGTGGCTCTCGACGGTGTGCTGCTTTGGACGCTCGGCCATCGACTTCTACCTCTCAACCGAGTGGCTTTTTTCGCCTTGGTGTTCTTCGGTGGACCGAGGCTATAGGTTGTAATTATAGTGTTTTTTGCACTTGTTGAATAAATTAAGAGAGCGTTTCATGCACGGTTTCCATGTTCACCTTTTTTTTTTTCCAATGAGTTCTTCTTTAAATCACCTTTCTCGTATGTAGTGGTGTTTTGTTTGTAGGGGTACGATGGCTTAGGCAGTTGGGTGAGGCTACTGTGGGGGTGGTGGAGGCTCTCCATGATTTAGACGTAGGGTTTCTTTTGGGCTTTTTAATTTTTTAATTTATAGACTTATTTAATGCACATGGACCTTGGCGTTTACCTATGTGTATTTTATTTGTCTCTCTTAAGTTTCCCTATTTAATGGGCTTTCAATGTTTTGTAATTGTTGCTTTATCTAATGATGAAACTTAATTGTTAAAAAAGTCATTTCAAATTTATCTGTTTGAATTTCTAAATTCGATATCAAAATTTTTATAATGGATTTCAAACAAAGAATATAAAAATAGCCAGTGAGTCCAATACACATAACCACAACGAAACTTGATACCACATCCAAGAGTCCAAGACCACCTCAATAATCATAACACTACCACCAGATGTTGATGCCACAACCACATCAGGACACCATTACAACCAAAGACGGGCTATGCTTTAGGTTGGAGGTGTTATAGCCCATCCAAGTTTTCAATAGAAAAATAATTATTACTTAGAATTGTAGTGCAGGTCTGGGACAGGCAGCTGATCATATCGTCCCCACCAGGGGGCTTCGGCATGGTGGCCCTTTGTCGCTTTATTTGTTCCTTATTTCTGCTGAAAGTTTCTCAGCTCTTTTATCTTAGGCCCAGCGCTCTAGGCAGCTTCATAGGGTGAATGTGGCTCTAGGAGCCGAGGCATCCTTGATGAACTTCATCAATTCTTCCTTAACTAATTCCTGACTAGTGATATCCTCGAGACTTCCATCACAAAAAGTTTCCTTTGGTGGTGGCCCAGGAATTTCATGCTGTAGCGTAGACCTCACACATTGCCCTTTAACATCATGCCTTCATTCTATATATCGAAAATGGACATGCACTGCAAAAGAGTCCTGATAGGCTTGCTAGATTATGGCCGGGCCCAAAATATTGTCGTAACATAATCTAGGGTCGTCTTTTAGTGGCTCGTTTCCGAAAGAGTAGATACGCAAGTGTTTAGGTGAGGGAGATCTCTTCATTGTACCCGAGTGCAGGGGGATGCAGTATACGTGGCTAGGACAATAGGGCAAAGGCTGAAAGCCTTGGGCCATTGTGTCTCGATCATGCCCTAAGTAGGCTCGTCCAGCTGACTTGGCCTTCTAACCGCCTTCATGTTTTGGTGTGTCACTAGTAGAAGTTAGTACTAGATAGGGTTAGAAGTTGGTTTTGAATTGCGGCTCATGAACCATCGTTCAAATCAAGTCAAAGTGGAGTAAGCAGGCATCTTATTTCTATGCCTCTTGCGAGGAATTTAAATAATTTCTTATGATCCAGCTGTAGATACGACCTGTGCTTGGGTCAAAAGTCGGGTTGAGTCTTTAATTTCTTAAAAATCCTCCCTAGTTCCGTAGTGGTTTATTTTGGGTGTAAACAGTGAAAGAAAGACAATATATGAATTTGCCAAACAGCTAGTTTCAAAATAGATCTAAAGTTTTAAAATTTGGTCTTATGAACTAAAATTTGGGCCAAATTCAAATTCTCACCGCAAATAATTATTCAAATAGGTAAATTTAGATTTGGAATTCCAAATCTAAATTTAAATTCAAATGCTTCGTTATCTAAATAGATCTTATACTATGCGATTATATATCATATATAAGTATCTTAAGATTGTCATATTACCTTTAATCAATATAATTATGCACGTTTAATTTTATATATTATCTTCACTATTATCGCTTAAAAAATATACAGTATATAATATGATATCCCATATATACATATAATTATTATTTTTATTGGAACATATATATCACGTTGTGTTTTTAGTCTTATGTGATAAAGTTCATATTATACCATGCTTTAATCTTTTATCGTAAATATAACTATTCCTTCATGTTAACTGTAGCTAGTATATTAAATTCATAATATCCTACACCACAATGATATCATTACCCAATGATTAGTATATTGTTGCAAATTTCTAGTATTTTTGGTTGGAAGCGAGCCACAGTTGGAGAGTCGGAGTCAATCAGATATGGCAAATTTCTAGTATTTCTAGTATTTCTTCTTCAGGTTCGTGTAAACTTTCCCCTAGTACTCATAGAAATGTAGTGAATAAACTAAAGAGTCGAACAGGTCTTAGAGTCGAGTTCCCTGATGTTTATTTATCTTCAAGCTTCATTTGTTTATTCTATTGTTAAAGCTTCAATAATGGTCACAAGCTTCAACGTCCCTATAGATCAGGTTATATATCAATGAAATTCTTGTCTTTAGAAGCTTGATCATCTACTTTCATAGTTTTGCTTGTGATGTGGTCTTGTAGGGTTTGATCGAGCAATCGTGGTCCTCCATTGGTAGTGGTGGCGGTGTCAATTGTGGTGGATCCGTGCATCTGCGATATACGATGGACTGTATTCCTTGTCGTCTTTGGAAATCCACGAGGACAACGACTTTGTGCAAATAAGTCTACTAGCTCTTATTCCGAGTTGGTTGTGTTAGATTTTTTCCTTTTGTGTGTTGCAAATATTAGTTATTTGGGTAGTAATGACCTTGATCATATTTAGGGAATTCAAAATATATTATTTTGCACGTTATTCTCTCTAAATCATTTCGACAGATATCAGGCATGATCGCTAGAAGTATTTATCCATACTTGTTGTCAAGAAATCACAATTTAACTCATTTTTACTTCGTATCTTCATCTTATGTATCTCGTATCTTCTATAATATATATATATATATCTAATAAAAAAAATTATTATATATCAAATTATACGCATATATATATATATATGATGTCGAATCTAAAACCCTTCCATAAAGAAATAAAATATATATATATATATATCACTAAGTGATACATATATTGTTTTTTTTTTTATAAGTGTGGTTGGTTGAGTATGGCCGGGGACTGCTTTTACAAATTTGACTTTTCTTTATTGTTCTTCTGGGGTCGAGACGTTTATTGAACTAGTCTGCTTTAGCTAGATGCTACTTTGGTTTAATTGGTAGAAATTTGAAAGGAACGCAAATGGAGCATAAAGATATTGATGTAAAACAAGTTTTTTGCGGTTCTCAAATTTCTAATTAGCTTAACGTTTGTCATTTATTTTGTGATGCTATGTCACCCTCCCATCTGACGATATGAGGATCCATCCTAAATGATATGCAATTGCATTATATGGATTTTTTTAATTATTAAATTAAAAATTCGTCATGAAAATATCGTTTTTATTTAAATTAAATTGATACTTCCTTACAATATTTATGTGATTATTTACCCAAAGAGTAATCAATCTCTTGGTGCGTTTTCTTTCTGAATTTTTTGAAGTACTTCCTCTCAGTAAAACGAAGTCGTAACGTTTCATAGTTAATTCGTTAAGTAATAATTTTCGAAAATTTTGATGTTGGAAAGGTTCAATACGTTGGCTACCAATTGATACAGGAGAATCTCACAAATCAACCAGCTAGTCAAGACCACGAAAGGGTAATAAAGGCCAAAAGCAATATCATTAGAGCATCTGCCCCCTTTTAATTACTCACGGCCGTGGCAGTGTGGCACCTTTAGAGTATCAACATTTAAACTTTGAAGAAATTAACAAAAAATTTATCCAAAAATATGAAAATAAGTCTACATTAGACTAGGTAAATTTAGCTTAAAAATTAATTTTTTTATTGGGACTAGCAGCTACTAGTTAGTTGTTTTCTACTAGCTATTTTTTTAATCTCATTTCTATCTCCTCCCTCTTTTATACTTTTCATCCTCTTTTCTTCATAAACTCTCTTTTTCATTAACAAAACTCATCATCATTTACATTCACAAACTCTAAACTTGTGTGAGCTATCCAAAAATTCAAAGAAAATAAAACAAATTTTGAACTTTTTTTCTGGGTCGTTAATTGACTGGGAACTTTTTGTAGGGTTGTGAAAAGTTTGATTATTTCCAGTATTTGGAAAATGGGGGTTTTGATGTTTGGTAGTTTCCAAGTGGTAATCGAGAAGGCTGAGTTCTCACGAATAGAGCTTGAGTATGATAATTTTAACACATTCAGCGACTTGAAGTTAGGATTGTTACCCTTCTTTCCTCTTGAGATGGATTTTCATTTGAAATTTTAGGTATTGCATTGGCTCCGAATTCGTTCTATCAAATTTCACCATTAAAATGAATATATCTATTTGAATCGAAAAAATCATATGTAGTGATCGAATTGCCCGAATTATGGGCACAATCGATTTTACAACTAAAATAGACAAATTTATTTGAACCATTAAAAAATTAGGTTAAAAACTTGCCGTTGTAGGAAAATTATGTTGTTATATATTCAAATTTGAAAAAAAAATGAATTTAATATTCAAAGTTTGTGAGAATATTAAAATTATGTTGTTATATATTCAAATTATGTTGTTAAAAAAATGAGTTTTTGCTTATTTTATTGATATAATAATTCGTGGCATGGATTTGCTGCAACTATTGTAAGTTTGTGTTATCCTGTTTCTTGTATTCGAGTGTTGATTATTGGATGTCCTTGTTCGTCTTCTGCTCCCCATCATTTGGCATCAGAGCTAGGTTTTAGTGGGTAGGATCTTAGTGATTTCGTGGCTCAAAACACGCATGTTCGGGGAGGATTTCGAATGGAGGGTCGTGACAAAAACAAGGATATGGTGGAAATCAAAAGGATGATACGAAATCTTAGTGAGCGTGTCTCTAGCATCAAAACTCAAAGTCAAGACAATGAGAGTTCTCACCGGGAAGGAGATGTGAACCAGCAATATTTCTCTCGCATTGAAACTTAAATCATGTTCAATAAGGTATTGACGTGGAGAGAGTTGTTGCTAACCTTTTTTATGAATGTGCTCCATTGGGTGAGCAAAGTGAAAAAGGACGTCTTAATTTGTTACTTCCTAACGAATTGACCAACAAATTTGAAGGTAATCATACGAGTTTGATAATTTGGATATATGCATCATATTTTTCATTAGATTTACAGCAAGGGAAGTCTGGATAAAAATATGGAAGTTCATCAAAGTGGTTGCCCACATAATTAGATGGAAGAGATTGAATGGATGTTTCGTTATTTGATGACACAAATCTCTCACATCGAAAAGCGACATCATGATGCTGGTGTTTTTGACGTGGAGGGAGGCGATGTTACCCTTTTTTTTACTTGCGCTTCGTTGTGTGAGCCAAATAGAGAAGGAGACGCTAACATTTTTCATTGTTCTGCTCCGTTGTATGAGCCATATGGAAAAAAAAAATTTGACTCTAAGTTGCCATTTAGCTACGAGGATTTCTTTGACCACTTTAGGTCATTTAGATTTATTGGAACCCTTAATTCAAGGAGTTGTTGTCACCTCTCTTAATTCAAGGAGTTGTTGTCAACTCCCTTAATTCAAGGAGTTGTTGTCATCTCCCTTAATTCAAGTGAGTTGTTCCTTAATTCAAGGAATTGTTGTCAATTCCCTTAATTCAAGAATCTCCCTTAATTCAAGGGAGTTGTTCCTTAATTCAAGGAATTGTAACGACCCGTCCCGAATATCGGGATTTAATAATATTTAATTGTGATTTACTAATCTGGGATTAGTTGGGCGATTTCGGACGAATGGTGCAAAATGACCGTTTTGCCCCTAGGCGTGGGCAAAACGTTGACTTTTCATTCGGATGGTCAAACGGACTTTGACCGATGACCGTGACGTAGTTCGGGACGTCACGAGTTCATAGACAGGTGGCACGTTCGATTCCGAGGTTCGTGGTGAAAGTTATGATGTACGGAAGTTTAGGGGCATTTTGGTAATTTTGGTTAAAAAGGAGGAAATGTTGATTTTTTGACCGGGATGTCCGATGGCCGAGGGCCAAGGACTGTTACGTAGGTCTCGTCGATACGAATCCAATGACAGGCGGCATGCTGAAATCGGAGATTCGACGACGGAGTTATGGGTCATGGAAGTTTGGTTTCGTTAAGCATGCATTACGAGGCAAGGACACGTGGCGTTCTCTGATTGGTCTGAGATTCTGAGTGGGACATGTGGACCCCTAACTTTAATTTATTGGACTCAGATCTGGATTGGTGGGTTGGATTAAAATATTAGGATTTAAATAATTAAAAGAATTCCCACTTATTTTCACCTTTTTTATCTGGGCCATCCATCTGATCTCTGCTTTCAATCTCAGCCCTTCATATATATATGCTGATGCACATCCTCACCGTCCATTTCTTTATTCATCTGATACCTCCCTTCCTCATTTTTCATTCTTCCTCTGCCCGTGAAGAAATTGAACACACTCACACCAGCCCATTTCCTTTGTGCGTGGGAGTGAGACCAACTATTGGTGTGGGTGAGGGACGACTGTGGTGAGCTGGGTGACGGAGGGAGACGGCGGAGATGACGGCGGAGGGGAAAACAGAGGGATCCGAAACTCAGGAAATTGGAAGTCGATGTAGACTGGTGTTTGACCATTTTGGAGGGGTGGAAGGAGTTTCTGGGATCAAACTAGGCGTGCTGGTGACCACGGCAGTAGCCACGGCGACGAGGTAAGCCTCGAACCCGTGAACCTGTTTTCGTGTGAAAATGGCAGTTTGGATTTTACGACGTTTTAATCGATCTAGTAACCAGGATGATGATCCAGAGGATGTGACGAGTCTATAGGGATCGTTTTCGAAGGAAATGGTGGTCGGAACTGTGAGCAGTCGACGGTGGAGTTTTGGCCGTGAGCTTCTCGATCGAGGAGGTACGATCTGGACGTTATGCCTTGTTTTTGTTTTCACAGAACCTTTGTTTGAACTCAGACGATCCTGTAGGTGAAAATCCCGTCCAAAATTATCAAGGAATGACCGAGAACCAGTCGGGTTGGCTCGCGGGTCACGGTGGCCCGTTTTACAGTGATACGGTTTGGACGATGATGAACAGTACCCGGCGCGTGGGTTTCACGCGTAGGGAGTTCAACTGGCGCGTGGGGGCTCGTGTAAGGTAATTTGGGGAAACTTTCAACATGACTTTTGTCCTATACAATGTAACGAACATTTTGGGATTGGTTTCGTGTCGATCGGACACCGTCTCGACATTGTTCGGGATGTCCGAAGATTTTAAATCCAGTTTAAAAATACTTAAAAATTCGGGAAAATTACGGGACTTGAATAGGATGTTAATGATGAGGTTAGTAATTCTCTAATGTGATTTGGACAGGATTGGGAGTCCCGGTGATAGTGGTGTGGCCAGGGAAGGCCTATGGCACGCGTATCGAGGCGCTCGGTTAAACGGTCTGTGAGTGGACATTGGTTTCATAAATTCGATGCATGCATAACTGTTTTATGATTGTTATAATTATGATTAAATGATTTACTTTGGATATCGGTGAATTTAAATGATTTCACGCATTTCGAGGTGATTTACGTATTTGCACGTAAATCGAGGTTTCTGGATTTGCACCGATTTCCATAAATGTGGTTGGATATGATTTCATGAAATGGTTACAAACTTAATAAAGTAAAATCGGGCCAGGGGCCCAGTTAACTTGTGAATCGGGCCAGGGGCCCAGTTAACTTGTGAATTCGGGCCGGGGGCCCAGTGGACTTATGAATTCGGGCCGGGGGCCAGTTAACTTATGAAATCGGGCCAGGGGCCCAGTTGATTTATACATGTGATTCGGGTCGGGGACCCTAAAATGGAATCGAATAAATGATTTTGGATTTAAATCAACTATTTGGACTTATAATGGTTTTGATGATATTGAAATTATGGTTATGGCACGTTTCACGGTATTTGGGCTTGAGACCCGTCTGATGAAACTTAAAGATTGGTTTGGATTTTATCTATGTATATATTATGCTTTGCATTTAGATATCAATAAAATGTATTTGGTATTGCACTGTATAGATCCTTCCATATTATATTGTCTCATCCGGATGAGGTACCCCGAAGAGCTCACGGACGTCTAGTACGTCCAGTGTCTATGACGCTAAGCATCGGGGATGCTGTACCCGAACGGGGTTCGGGGATTGAACTCGGAAGTTGAGACCCGAGTGGCACGCGTAGCCTTGTGATTGTGACCTTATTGACGTCAGGGACGTCAGACATCAGGGATGTTGGATTGGAGTGTATGGTGCAGTGGCTAAAATTATGTTTATGGTTCATATTATATGATATATGATTTTCAGTGATGGTGCATGCATATGCTTTTATTGGGGGGCATAAATGTCTTATAAATGTTTTAAACAGACTTGTTTATTTTCGTCCACTCACAGCTTTTTTTTTCATGCCCTTCAGGTTGATTCCGGATGCGACTGCAGCAGAGACTTGAGCATCGCACACCTCCTCCATCGATCCTTACGCACTCTGGAAGCCCGGTTGGGCAGTGGCAACAGGTTATCCCTTGTCTGACACCTCTTGTCAGACGGGAGCATGATACATTCCATGGTAATCCCGGGGGGATTGGGATGGGTCGTGTCAGAATTGTTGTCAATTCCCTTAATTCAAGGAGTTGTTAATTAGCTTCCCTAAGCCTATATATAGTTGTACAAATTGTAAGGATCATATGAGAGAAATACAATTCAACCTTTGAAATTCTATATGGTATCAGAGCAGGGAAATTAACCTGCTTCTGCTATACTGCTATCCGAGAGTATTCACTCTCCAAAATGTCTAAAGACAATCCTTTAGGATTAGAAGCTGAAAGTTCCCGGGAGCTTTCCTCCGTGAATGCACATGAGGTGGACGTCAACCCAAATCAAAGATTAAGCTCAGTCGTACTGAATGAGTTTAATTACTTGTCGTGGTCAAGAGCTGTGTCTTTGGCGCTGGGTGGGAGATCCAAGTTAGGGTTCATAAATGGAAGCATCAAAGTACCTGATGCTTCCTCACCAAACTATGAATCTTGGCTTAGCAAAGATCAGCTAGTTATGTCATGGCTTTTGAATTCCATGGAACGAAAGTTAGCTGAAATATTCAGCTATTCAGAATCCTCGTACCAGCTATGGGAATAGGTCAAGGAAATGTATGGCAACCAGAATAATGCTGCCCGTGTTTTCCAATTAAAGAAGGACATCTCTGATCTGCAACAAGATGGTAAGCCGTTTGTGCAACTCCTAGGAAGCATGAAAAACATGTGGAATGAGTTGGAAATGACAGGACCCACCCCGATTATCGCCTCGATAATCGGGAAGCATCCTGCTCCCGTCTGACAATCGAACCCAAAAGACCGGAAAACTAATTAATATTACAACACACCCATTGTCAGACCAGGGAGATTAAACAAATACATCCGACTGGACGTCAAGTCCACAGTTTCACAGAGCAATATTACAAAACAAGTTAAAGAAACAAGTCCTACTCTGTGAACTAACTACTCCGCAACGGAAAACTTTATGCCTCCGCCTCTGCCTCGGCGCTTGCCCCCGCACTTGTACCACGACCTGGAGGGAATTTAAAACAACAAAGTGTGAATGGACCCAAACATAAGTTTAAAAGGAAAAACAGTTTTTCCGAAATCGGGTTCGCCCTCCAGTTTTGTAACACGCATGCATAACCAAACATTCAAAATTTGCATATTAACTTTTGAAAACTCTTTTTCCGAAACACATGAAAAACGTTACAAAGTATCGCCATAATTCATGTAAAAACCATTTAATAATGCCAGGTTTCAGAAACCGTTATTTTGAAACGTTAATTGCACAAATCAAGTAAACCGTGAATCAATAACCACAAGTATGCCGTTGGATCCATCCGAGTCTTTAAACTCAATTTTAGGCCTTCCCGGGATATCAACGAGTCTTTAAACTCAAAACATGATTAATAGGCCTCGGGGGTATCATAATAATCGAGTCTTTAAACTCACGAGTCTTTAAACTCAATTCGGGTCTTTAAACCCAATTTTCGGGCCCGCCCCCGTCATTAAATAACCGGGTCTTTAAACCCAAAATCAGATCCAACCATTAACCGGGTCTTTAAACCCAAAACCGTTTTTAAACATAATAAATCAGGATTCATCACAACCCTTTTCCCAACATTACTCCGAAAACATTTCTCATCGTAACAGGACTCATGTCCGAATTCACATGCAAATCCCAACACATGCAATTTCCAAAAATTACCTCACAATGTGATCAAACATCATAAATCCGAAACATGCATATTCATATCCAGGTACTTTATCAAAATCATCACGCATGCATAAGCGAAAACCGTAACCTCAAAATGCGTGAAATACGGTAAATATCTCGAGAAACGTGAAAAACACGTAAAACCGATATAACATATCACCATCATAAAATCATATGTAAAACCATGAGATAAATAAGCAAAATAGTCATGCATGCCCAATTTAGAAAATCAAAAAGTCCACTCACGGTTTTAGGACGCGTCAATCGCGTCCCGCGTGCTCCTCCGTAGCTTCGGAAGTGTCCGGGCCTGTAAAAATGTACAAGAAAGGTTACAAACATCCCCAAATAGCTCGTAAGATTTTTCCCTAATTTCCCGGATTTTTCGGCAAAATAAACCTTAAGGACCTAAACTTCCGGGCTCCCGAGATTATCCCGAACGACTCCCGAACAACTCGAATCCTAAAGGGAAAATGTTAATTAGACTGAAAGGGACAATTCCCATGTTGACCGTGATCGGAGGTGACATTGCACGCGCCGTCACGCGCCGCCCAAAGTGGCTGCGCGTGAAGGCCACGCGCCAAGCTACATTGTCATCGTTCTTACCCGGATAGTCTGATAAACGGGTCTGTTACCCGCGACTCAACCCGACCAGTTTAAGCTCAATCCTCAATCAATTCCTCTCGTTTTTGATCCTATTATCTTCTCTAACTCATTAATTTCAGGTCTGTGTTGATGGCTAATCTCGACTGACACCAAATCGACCCAATTCAAGCTCGAACAGTCGAACAAGTCGACTTCTGGAACTCACCCTACACTGTTCCATTCCCAAATTAACTTCACCAGTAGCATAAAGGGACCCATACGAACACAATGGCACTAGCAATTTAGCTCGCCGTTACCTGGAAGTCGTCGTCCTCAAGCTCGAAAATTCTCAGAACCAGGGAGCTCAGTTCTTGGCCAATTCGTGGGTGTCGTCCTTCGAATTCGACGTGGTTGGTTCCCTCTTGCTCCCAGAAGACTAGAATGGCCCTAGGTTTCGATCAACAAGCCTCAGAAATCGAATTCAAATTTTTCCCTCCAACTGGTTCATCTCTGAACAGGTACCTGAGTTCCTGAGCAATCCTTGCTCAATTTGCTTGATTTCGTGCACGGTTATGCTGCTGGTGCTCCCAGAAAACTCTCAGTGTGTCTAATGTGATCCCTAAGCCAGTAGAAACTGAATTCTGAGATTTCCTCCCAAAAACCCGAAACTGATTTCTCACTGTTTCTCTCAAACTCAACCCTCTCACTGATGCACAAATGACCCCAATTCAATCCTCACTCCATTCCCATACACGGTTAGTCGATCGGTGTGGCCAGCAGCCCGTGGGAGACCAACTGGGGTCTCTGAAAATGTCTCCCATGCACACAGAAACCATGGCCATTCCCTGCACTCCCGTGCCCAGAATTCTGCCCAAACCGTGCACCAAGGCCACTCAGTCATGCTTCCATTACCTAAATCCACATAAACAAATTGTCTGAGCCATTCCACTAGCCATAAAAAATTGCACGCACAAGACCCACAGCCGTGCACTCTGTTTTTCACGGTGGTGAACAGTAACCACCGTGAAATGACCAAAATGCCCATCTGTGCAATAATTACCAAAATGCCCTCCAACTTCCGTGACCCATAACTCGGTCATCCGACGTCCGTTTCAAGTGTGCCACCTGTCGTTGTACTCGGGACGTCGAGACGAACATAACGGTCTTCGAGTCAAATGAATATCAATTGTCAAACAAAAAGTCAACTTTTCCCCCTTAACAACGTCCAATTACGATAATGCCCCTGAACTTCCGAACATCATAACTTTCACCCTGTTCGTCCGAATCGAACGTGCCACCTGTCTATGAACTCGTGACGTCCCGAACTACGTCACGGTCATCGCTCAACGTCCGTTCGACCCCCCAATCAAAAAGTCAACAAATTGACCACACAAATCACAGGGCAAAACATCATTTTATTCAATATTTTATAATATTACATTTCCAGAACGTCCGGGGCGTTACAGGAAATTTATCGTCCTCATACAACTGATGCAGCACTGCTACGAAAGAGAGCAGAAGAAGACAAGATATTTCAACTCTTGTCCAGTCTTGACTCAACATATGAAGATCTACGATGTCACATACTGATGAACACTGAACTTCCTTCCTTCACCAGTGTGTGTGCAACGATTCAACGTGAAGAAGTAAGGAGGAAAGTCATGAACCTGAGTACAATGACTAACGTACCTGAGGCTAGGGCATACATGACCGACGAGAGAAAGTACAAAGGAAAGCATCCGCACTTGAAGTGTCAACACTGCAACAATATAGGTCATGTTAAAGACACATGCTGGATTTTACATCCAGAGTTAAAGCCTAACTTCATGAAGGACAACAAGGGCATACAAAAGGTGAACCATACTTCACATCGAGCAAATCATGCATCTACCTCTATCTCCAATAGGTCAGATCCATTCAAGAACTTCACAGCAAACCCAACAGAACTCATGACTGAGTTTATGTCGTACCTGCAAGGCAATAAAGGAGGGGCTAGAATTGACCGTGCAGATAGCATGGAAGAAGAGACCTCGACAGCATTGCTCGGCAAGTTTGCAGGTTTTTTGGCAGACACGAAACCTGTACCCCAAGAGGATATGCAAGGTATCATGAAAGCCTTTAAAACTGCTCTTAAATTAAATATGTTGCATGATTTTTGGGGTGTAGATTCAGGTGCCACAGATCATATGACCAACCATGTGTCTAAATCTCAAAATTTTGAAAAATTGGCAAAACCTTCTCAAGTTTCAATTGCAAATGGAGAGCATGTAAAGGTTTTAGGAAAAGAAAAGATAAAGTTGATGTCTAATGAAATTGAATCAATAGCTTTGTATGTTCCTTCCTTTCCATTTCAACTTCTATTTGTGGGAAGGATCACAAATACCTTGAATTGCATAGCCATTTTTTCTCCTCACAAAGTGTTCTTTCAGGATTGTGTCAACAAGAAGACGATTGGTGAAGGGTTTTATTTAGATGGTCTCTATTACATGTCAAAGAGCAATCCCAGAGGGTTTCAAGCTAAGTTCAACCCCATTCAAGATAATCAATTGTGGCATCAACGTTTAGCTCATCCTTCCTCACCCATTTTGTCATCTTTATTTCCAAAATTAGGTAAGGATGCTATTTTTTGTGAAACATGCCACTTGTCTAAATCAACTAGATTACCTTTTAACTCTTCTTTGTCTAGGACTAGTAAGTGTTTTGAACTAGTTCATTCAGATGTATGGGGACCAATTAGGGAATCTTTTGATGGCTACAAGTATTTTGTGATTTTTGTGGATGATTTCTCTCGAGTCACATGGTTGTATCTCCTAAAGTCTAAAAATGAAATGATAGAAGTGTTTAAGGATTTCCATAACCTTGTTAAAAACCATTTCTCATCTCAAATTCAAACCTTACGATCTGACAATGGAACTGAATACATGTCCCATATCATGAAACAATATTTGACCACTCATGGCATCATGCATCAAACAAGTTGCGTTGGAACCCCTCAACAAAATGGGGTAGCCGAACATAAAAACCTTGACCTACTTGAGAAAACAAGAGCATTAATGCTGCAAATGAATGTACCAAAGAGATTTTGGTCCCAAGGTGTTATGACAGCTGCTTATATCATCAATAGGTTACCTAGCCGAGTCTTGGAATTCAAGTCTCCCCTAGAGGTCATGAAAGGAAGGAAAATTGATCTCTCACATCTTAGAGTGTTTGGTTGCATCTGTTTTGTTCATGTTCAATCTCATCACCGAGATAAATTAGACCCTAGAGCTACTAAATGCATCTTCCTTGGTTACTCCTCTACTCAAAAAGGATATAAGTGTTATAATTCCCAACTAAGGAGATTGATTATGTCCAAAGATGTTCAATTTCATGAGACTAACCTTTTTTTTGGCAAGACAAGTGAATTCACAGATCAAGGGGATGCCATCTTGGACTTGTTCCCATTACCAAGAATTGAACCCGAAGGTCCGCAGCAACATGAGCTCAATCATGCCAACACTGATGCTTCTCTCAATGAAGATAACCATGAAGGCACTCATCCTGATGGTTTTATGCATGATGATGGCAGCGGCAACCAAGAAAACCTTCAAAGTGTGGCTGATAATTTGAACGAGAGTGAACCAACTCTCCCAAAACCTCGACGCAATCCTCAACGTGATAGGCAGCCTCCCACAAGGTTTCAAGATTTTGAAACATATAAACCGAGGCATCCAATATCAAATTATATGTCGTATCAAAAGGTGACTCCATCTCATGCTGCCTTCCTTAACACCATCTCCAGTTACAGTGAGCCCAAAAACTTCCATGAGGCTAATAACCATGTTGTGTGGCAAAAAGCAATGCAAGATGAACTCAAAGCTCTAGACCAACAGAACACCTGGAGCATCACCAAACTTCCAAAAGGAAAAAAGGCAGTGGGTTGCAAATGGATCTATAAGATCAAGTTTAATTCAGATGGTTCAATTGAGAGGTATAAAGCCAGGCTAGTGGCTCGCGGATTCACTCAAACATTTGAGGTGGACTACAAAGAAACATTTGCTCCTGTTGCAAAAATGAACTCAGTTCGGGTTTTATTGTCCGTGGTTGTCAATAAGGGCTGGTCCCTGTACCAAATGGACGTGAAGAATGCCTTTCTCCATGGTGATCTTGAAGAAGAAGTCTACATGCGCTTGCCTCCTGGACATCCTCAAAACCAGGACCCTGATTTGGTTTGTAAGTTACATAAGTCAATTTATGGACTGAAGCAATCGCCTCGTGCTTGGTATGCTAAACTAAGTTCAGTTCTTCATAGTGTTGGTTTCAAAAGGAGTGGTGCCGATTCATCATTATTCGTTCGTACTGGAGCTGGTGGGAAATTAGTTGTGTTGATATATGTGGATGACTTAATAATTACAGGTGATAATGTTGCAGAGATCTCCAAACTCAAACAGTCACTTCAACAAAGATTTGCGATTAAAGACCTTGGGGTGTTAAAGTATTTTCTTGGGATCGAAATGGCATCTTCTCATAAGGGCTTATTTCTTAATCAACGGAAATACGTCATGGACCTCCTCCAGGATGCTAATATGAGTGATGCTAAGCCCGCCCTTACTCCTCTCGATAGCAAGCTCAAACTTGACTTGGGAAGCACTCCACTCTCGGATATCAGCTCCTATCAGAGGCTTGTTGGTAAATTGATCTACCTAACGATCACCAGACCAGACATCTCATATTCAGTGAGTATTGCCAGTCAATTCATGCATTCTCCCACCATCGAGCATCTGAACCTTGTAAAAAGGATCTTACGTTACTTAAGAGGGTCTGTTGGTTGTGGTATTCTCATGGCGAAGAACGACCACACTCACATCATAGGGTACTGCGATGCAGATTGGGCAGGAAATGCTATCGATCGAAAGTCCACAAGTGGTTACTGCACCTTTGTTGGTGGAAACTTGGTCACCTGGAAAAGTAAGAAGCAAACGGTCATCGCTAGATCCAGTGTCGAAGCTGAGTACCGTGCAATGGCTTCAACAGCGTGTGAGTTGATCTGGCTCAAGGGTCTTCTGTGTGATTTAGGGTTTCCTGCAACCCTTCCTATGTCCCTATTCTGTGATAACCAGGCCGCCATGCATATAGCATCCAACCCCGTGTTTCACGAGCGAACGAAACATATTGAGGTTAACTGTCATTACGTTCGTGAACAGGTGCAGTCGCAAGTAATTCAGACACATTACACAAGAAGTTCTGACCAATTGGCCGACATTTTCACAAAGCCCTTAGCTTCTCATCAGTTTCAACGACTTCTGTCCAAGTTTGGATCCATCAACCTTCTGGATCCAGCTTGAGGGGGACTATTGGAACCCTTAAATCAAGGAGTATTGGAACCCTTAATTCAAGCAGTTGTTGTCACCTCCCTTAATTCAAGGAGTTGTTGTCATCTCCCTTAATTCAAGTGAGTTGTTCCTTAATTCAAGGAATTGTTGTCAATTCCCTTAATTCAAGGATCTCCCTTAATTCAAGGGAGTTGTTCCTTAATTCAAGGAATTGTTGTCAATTCCCTTAATTCAAGGAGTTGTTAATTAGCTTCCCTAATGACAGGACCCATCCCAATCCCCCCGGGATTACCATGGAATGTGCCCTGCTCCCGTCCAACAAGGGGTGTCAGACAAAGGATGACCAAGAGCCACTGCCCAAACAGGGCATCCAGAGTGCGCAAGGATCGATGGAGGAGGTGTGCAATGTCCCAGTCTCTGCTGCAATCGCATCCGTAATCAACCTGAAGGGCATTAAAACCAAAAGCTGTGAGTGGACAAAAACCAATAAGTTTACCAATACATTTATAAGACATTTATGCCCTCCAATAAAAACGTATGCATGCCACCAAAAACCAGTAACCAAAACGTTTGCTCAACCGAGCCATTAGGGCCTTAGCCCAAAAACCGTTAACCAAAAACCAAGTGTGGGAACTCAGCCCAAAACTGTGGAATACCACCACCATACATATTAAAACCATGTGGGTCACCACCCACGACCATAGATGAACATCAATTCAAAATCCAAAACCATTTAGGGTCCCCGACCCTACATACCATTTCATAACCAATAATCCATTTTTACCACATAACACATATCCAACCAATAAGCCATTTTATTCATTAATCCATATTTTACCATTACCATCACCAGCATCCCAGATGCTTAGCGTCCCAGACGCTTGACGTCCCTGACGTCATATCTCACGGTTTCATAAGCTACGCGTGCTGCCCGGGGTCTCTCCGGGTCCATATATCTGACATCCCTGATGTCTGACGTCCCTGACGTCAATCATAGCAATCCTGCTCCTGAGTCATCATACGGTCCGGCTGCTCCGTATAATGACCCCTCGCAGGCAATGCACCGTGACTTCCCCAGTGTCCCAGACATCTGGAGGAGACCATCATATATCCTTGTATCCAGATGGTATATGGAAAAACAGTTTTATTAAATCCTTTTATCACATCATTACCATTGGGCCCTGCCCGAAATTTCCATAAAACCACACAGTTCCATTTAGGGTCCCTGACCCAAAATCACAATTATTAAATATAGGGTCCCTGACCCGAAATCACCATTATAATCCAATTGGGCCTCATGCCCGATTTTATGAACCACTGGGCCCACGGCCCGATTTGTAAACCAACTGGGCCTGCAGCCCGACTTATAAACCAACTGGGCCCACGGCCCGAATTCGTAAATCAACTGGGCCCCTGGCCCGATAACATAACTCAAATGGGTCTCAGCCCGATTTCATACCAACTGGGCCCCTGGCCCGATTTCATTAACCAACTGGGCCCCCGGCCCGATATTCAAATGGACTCCAAGTCCGAAATTTCCAACATAATTGGGCCTCAAGCCCGAGTTCATATTTCCAATTTCAAAACCATTTCATTACATTATATCCAAGTCATAAATATGGAAAATCCATGTAAAATCGCCTCGAAATACGTGAAACCGTACAATTTACCAACAACCAAATCAACATCACACAATCACAACCATAATCCATATAAAACATTTAAGCATGCATAGAATTTATAAAACCAAAGTCCACTCACAGACCGTTTTAACCGTGTGCCTCGATATGCGTGCCACCGGCCCTCCCGGGCCACACCACTATCACCGGGACTCCCAATCCTGTCCAAATCACATTAGAGGGTTACTAACCTCATTGTTAACATCCTATCAAAGTCCCGTAATTTTCCCGAATTTTTACTTATTTTTAAACTTAATTTAAAACCTTCGGACATCCCGAACACTATCGAGACGGTGTCCGATCGACACGAAACCAATCCCAAAATGTCCGTTACATCGAATAGATTAAAAGTCATGTTGGAAGTTTCCCCAAAATACCCTTCACGCGCCCCCACGCGCCAGGTCAACAATGATGACGTCATGCTACAGTAACCGGGTTCTGAAACCGGGTCTGTAACCGGGTCGCCGTCGACCCGCGGCTTGACCCGATCACAGATCGAGTTCCAGACCACCATTTTTGATGCGGTTTGATCCTATGGACTCGTCATAACCTCCTCTACGGTTCTGTGACATCCAAACTCATTTTTAGGTGGATTAAACTACCTGAAAACTGACGGGAAAATCGGCTGAGAACTCAGGTCATCAACTCCGGCGACTCGTCGAGATTCCAGCCGTGGTTCATGGTCCAAAATGGTCGTCTAGGTTCCTAGGACATGTTTCAGAAGTAAGCAAACAATCCTAACGTCAAAAACCAGTGTTTCGAAACAGGGAAGAAAATCAAACCTTCTCGGGTTTCTGGGCATATCGCCGCTGTGGCGCCGCCGTGGCTCGTCCAGTCGTGGTCTGAGTCGTCCTAAGGTTCCAGTGGTCCTATCCCTACGTTGGTTCAAGTCCAGGTATGAAGGTTTGGACGGTTGGATCGATTTGGGCTGTTCGGGTTCCTCTCGGGTCTGGGGAGTTTCCGGCCGTGCAGGGCGGCCGTGAGGCGGTGGCCGTCGTCTGAAGGTGGCTGGGGTTCGTCTGGACGTGTCTGGTGCATGGGTTGAGGCTGAGATGTGGTGATGTGTTTGTTCTTGGAAGGAAACCGTGCTCACGGTTTTGAGGGAGAATGAAAATGAGAGGATGTGTGGTCTGATCAAATAAAGAGAGAAGGAATGAGATCTAACGGCCCAGATTCAATCTCCATATAAAATTAAGGGTGAGGATTTTAGGAGAGGGAATAATTAATTAACCCAAATGGCCAGCAAAGATCCCTGAATTAGGGAATGAAGGGGATGATGACATGTGTCACTCATCAAGGGTCCAGATTGGTTTGGATTAAAGTAGTCAGATTTTATTATTATATTTTTATTTTATTCCGAGTCTTGGTTAATCGCGTTTTACGTCCTTGACCATAACTTCGTCGTCGAATCTCCGATTTCGGCATGCCGCCTGTCGTTGGATTCGTATCGACGAAACCTACGTAACGGTCCTTGGCCCTCGTCCATCGGACCTCCCAGTCAAAAAGTCAACATTTGGCCCCTAGTAAGCCAAATTACCAAAATACCCCTCAACTTCCGAACACCATAACTTTCTCTACGAATGTCGGAATCGAACGTGCTACCTGTCTATGAACTCGTGACGTCCCGAACTACGTCACGGTCATCGGTCAAAGTCCATTTGACCGCCCGAACAAAAAGTCAACATTTTGCCCACGACCAGGGGCAAAACGGTCATTTCGCACAATTTGTCCGATTCCGCCCTACTAACCACCGTTCAACCTCACTAATCAAGATTAGTCACTAAACTAATCCCGGAATTCGGGACGGGTCGTTACACCTAAACCTATATATAGTTGTACAAATTGTAAGGATCATATTAGAGAAATACAATTCAACCTTTGAAATTTTATAAGATTGTCTTTGGATGAATTTTTTTTTAAATTATTAAGAATTTATCAAATGAGAGAATTTAAATTATTAAAAATTAGCTTTTTAGAATTTTTAAAGTTTTATATTTTGATAATATAAAAGTAAAATGTAATTCAATGTTCATATATAAATGATAGTTATAAGGATGTAATTTTGGAAATGACACATTTTTATATGAAATTTAAACTTGAGATTTGTATCATTCAAATTCCATTTTTTTTTATTTCCTTAAAATCATAAATTCGTATATTTATCATTTACCATAAGAATTGGTGTATTGGAAACTTGAAATTCTAATTATTTTTTTTAGCAAATTCTATGATTTTTTCCCTCATCCAAACACACCCTTAAAGGTTTTGAAAATTTTGGGGTGTTATACTTCTCGAATTTAGATATGCCTCTAACATTTGATGATTGTGACTAGGATCGTGAATTTTGTGGTGGTGTGTCCTTAACGGATGAGAAAGTTTTTTATAAAAAGTTTGGTGATGGAAAAGAAAGTTGTGGCTCTGCAAAATATTTGCATGGCGATGGATCAATTACATTAAAGTCTGAAGACCCTATTTTGCTAGAAGGCATTGGACACATCGACTTCATTGGGGTTGATACGTGTAATTGAAGGTTTCGAAGATTTTAGTTGATCTTGTGAATCATATAAAGATTCCAATTTAATTTTTTGTAAATCGGGATTGACTATGGAGGATAAATTTTCCATATCAAGAACCATTAGATGTTCAAAAATTTATTAGTTTGGAAAGGAAAATATCAATCTCAAGATCACGATCAATTCCAACCAAAATTTAGATTTGAGAACAAATCTTTTCCAATTACACTGGTCAGATTACACTTTAGATATATAAATAGGAGCTAGGGTTAACAACCCTCCTAACAATAAAACAAACTATAAGCTATTACAATAACAAACCTATAGCTAGATAACAACCCTATAGTTGGATATAATCTTAATTGATTAATTAACAACTAATAGGTTAATAACTAAGGGATTTACTTATCTAACACCCTCCCTTAATCTGATGCAGAAGGAATGAAGTAAAAGATTGTCACGAAAGAGTGTGAAGTCCATGAGTCATAACGTCTTCTAGTTGATCAGAGGATGAAAAATGAGCTGGATGACACATAAGCTAAGTGAAGAGATTTACTTTGCACACGTTCACAAATAAAGTGGACATCAATTTCGATATGCTTTTTCTGTCTGTGCAAGACAAGATTGGGCGCCATTTGAAATCGCAAAGACACTATCACGCAAGATTAGTGGCACACATGAAGAAGTGAGATGCAAGTCAATGAGCAAATATGAGATCCAAATGAGCTCACAAGCTATTTGGCAAGGGACCTGTATTCAACCTCAACAAGGGAACGTGAAACAGTCGTTTTTTTTTAACACTGTAGGAGATAGGACTGAGGACAAGAAAAACAATGTGGCTCAAAGTCGATCTGCATGTGTTTGGATCACCACCCTAGTTAGCATCGGAGAATGCACGAAGATGAACAGAAATAGGAACATAATGAGGGCTCCAATCAATAGAACCTTGGACATAGCGCAAGATCCATTTGACAGCCACCATGTGAAGATCAATGGGAGCATGCTTGAGTTGGTAGCCTATTTTGATAGCAAACACAATATCAGGACAAGTGAAAGTCATGTATTGGAGAGTACCAACCATGCTCTGATAGATAGTAGGATAAGGGAATGAAGTACCATCATGAAGAAGGAGCTTAGTAGCATGTACCAAAGGCATAGAGACTAAGCTGCAAGTCTCCATGCTAACCTTGGCCAGAAGGTCAGCAGCATACTTTTGTTGATGCACAAAGACTCCAGTAGAGGAGTATTCAACTTAAAGACCAAGGAAGTAGGAGAATGACCTAAGTCCTTCATATAAAATTCAACACTGAGATCCTTGATCAATTGAGTGATAGCTATGGTGGTATTGCCTGTGACTATGATGACATCAACATATAGGAGAACAATGAGCAAAGTTGTATCGTGATAAGAAATGAACAAGGCAGAGTTGTTGGAAGATTGAACAAAATCCAATGTAAGAATTTAAGAGGTAAACAATGCATTCCAAGCACATGAATCTTATTTTAAACCACATAGAGATTTGGTTAACTTACAAACGTGGTGAAGATGAGAGGAGTAGACAAAACCAGGTGGTTGAGCAACTTCCTCATCCAAGTCACCATGAAGAAAAACATTCTTCACATCAAGTCTTCAAAGCTACCATTGAAATTGAGCAGCAAATGTAAGGAAGAAACAAACTGAAGTGTGCTTCTAAAGATTTCCTCATAGTTTATACTACTTCTTAGAGGAAACCCTTGGCCCTGAGTCGAGCCTTATCACGTGCAATGGTACCATCTACATTCCTTTTGGGTCCAAACACCCACTCATAACCAATAACGTGCTTGTAGGAAGAATAAGGAACCAAATCCCAAGTCTTATGTTGGTGGAGAGCAGTGTATTCTTCGATCATAATCTGGTGCCATTCAAGAACTTACAAGGCCTACTGACATGTTTGAGGTTCCATAGTGGAGGGGACAGAAGAGGTAATGCCATGGATCGCAAGAAATCCTTTGCGGCTAGGTTTGTTGATGCCAAGTTTAGAATGTGTGACCATAGGATGTATAGAACTAGATGAAGGTATGATAGTGGTGGATGGTGAAGGGCAGGAGATACCAATAACCAAATCGATTGGTGAAGACACAGAAGAGTCAGGTGGATCAGCTGGGGCCACTGCAGAATTTGATGTGATTGACTTGGAACCAGGAGATGATCCAGAACATCCAGAGCTTGGTGATGAAAAGGGAGAAGCCTGAGGGTGCATAGAAGGCACTAATGAACTTGAGCCAAAATGGAAAGAGGAAAAAGAGGCTAGACTATCAACTTATGAATGTGAGAAGTTGGAAGCTGGTATGTTAGCTGAGGGACATGAGCTCGATAGAGGAGTACAACATGAGGATATGATATTTCCAAGACCACTTAGAAAGGCTGAAGGTGAATGGGATGTAAAAGGAAATTTTGATTCATCAAAGATCAAATGGCGAGAAATATAGGTACGCTTTGTAGGAATATGGTAGTACAGATAACCTTTGTAGTCTTGAGGATAAACAATGAAGACACGGTGAGTAGTACAAGATTCAAGTTTTGTTTTTCCACATAGAGACAAAGATACGGATAGCAGGCACGACCAAAGACATAAAGAGAGGCTAGAGAAGGTTGATGACTAAAAAAACAAGCATAAATGGACAGTGATTAAGAACATAATAGGTCATGGGATTAATTAAGAAATTGGCAGTAAAACAAGCATGAAACCAGAAGAAAATTGGCAAGGAATCTGCCTGTAATAGAGTAATGGTAGTTTTAATGAGGTGTCTGTGTTTTATTTTAACTAGGCCATTCTGTTGAAGGGCATAAGGATAAGATTTCTGGTGTTGTATTCCTTTGGAGGCTAAGAACTCAAGTAAGACATTACCAAGAAATTCACCACCGCGTCACCCTAAAAAATCTTAATGGACTTATTAAAAAAGGTAGAAATATAAGAATGAAACTTGACGAAAACTGAACAAACATCTGATCTATTAGTTAAAGGATAGATCTATAAGTATCTTGTACATCCATCTACAAAAATGGCATAGTATCGAAAACCTAGTGTAGAAACATATGGGGAATGGGTTGGGGGATAGTTGAGCACGAGATAGCATTGTTTGAAGTACTGTATTGGAAGGGTGACCAAGCCTATGATGCCACAATGAGGAATGAAGCTGTTATCTCAAATAGCCAACACCAATAGACTGAGCAGACTTGAGGTAAGAGGTGGAAAGAGATACATGTAAGGATATATGAATGGGATACAAACCATTGATAGTAGGGGTATGAGACAAAACCTACCCCATTTTGTCCTGAATTGTAATGGAAGACACATCAAATAGCATTACAGGAGTTATGTAAACAAAATTGATGCACAAAAAAAAAATTATGTATTGAGTGAGGAACATGGAAGAATTTTTCCAAATTAAACACATGATCAGAGAGTGGCAAAGTGATAGTCCCAACACCAATAAAAGGAAAAAAAAAATTACCATTGTCAATTGAAATACCTGAGTTTGGTGTAAGAGGCTTGGTCTGTTGCAGTGAGGTGCCATAAAAAACCATGTGATGAGTAGCACCTGAATCAGCTAACCAGAAGTTAGAATCAAAAAATTCATAGCTAGTGTTTATTGAGAAGGATTTAGGCTGCATTGTAGCTAAGAAAGCTTAAGGTGAGGTTTACATTCCAAGCGATCCTCATTGAGAACATGTCAGTGCTTCATGACCAGAAACCTTGCAAAGCTAGCACACATAAGTGAGCTGAGCTACTTGGGAGACACCGGGTGAAGATCCAAGTAACCCTTGACCATGAGTGAATTGTGAATATCCATTATTCTACATTAAACTATATTGATGTAAATTGGAATATCCAAACTTCTGCTGTTAAGGATAGTTATAACATGAGTTGTTGAAGCCATTATAGCCTTGGTTATGTGGATAGCCATCGTAGTTACCCTAGTTATTGCGATAGTGATAATTGAGATTCTATCAATTTCCATGATAGTTGTTATTTCTGCCAAGATAGCCATTATTCCTTCCCTAGCATGATAGTTGATCCTGCCATACCAGTTATCTTGATAGGTGTTCCTTCCATTCCATTGATTACTTTGCCACAATAGTTGTGAGTTTTGTACAACATAAGACTAATATGAGGTAGAGTCAGAAATTTCTTTGGTGGCTACCATAGTCGTGAAAGGAGAGGATTGATTATGTTTAACAACCTTAGAGAGATCAACCTCTTCAGCCAAGACGAATGTACGCAGCCCAGATAAAGTTATAGGTACTGACCTGGCGCACATATGCAACTTGAAGGAGTGGTAGTATGTAGTTAAGTCATTAAAGGTGATATAAATAACATCTTCTGATAGGACCCGTCCCAAATCCCTCGGGATTAGCGTGGGACGTGCCTGTTCCCGTCTGACACGAAGTGTCAGACCAAGGATATATCCATCCTTTGCCCAATCGGGCTATCAGAGTACGCCAGGATCCGAAGGAGGAATACGACGAATCCTTCTCGTCGCGTAATGGTAGAACCTTACCATGTGCACATCACGATTGAGTTATCCTCAGCTCGTGGCTCGTCGTCTACTCTCGTTACCATGTGCAAATCAATCCTAAAACCTCGCTCCTGTCGAGCAATCACCATTTCTCTCTGTTACCTCGCAAGGTAGCGTGGTACACTGGCCAACAGCCGAAACTTCTCTTCTTCTGTAATCGCACTTGGCCGTGACCGAGCCAACTCCCCAAACCACTGCTCGTACTGTGCGTCGCCCACACACCCTCGTATCCTCATCGTGAAAACCTGAGTCTATCCAACTCGACAAGACTCGATCACGTCCATCGATAGCAGCGTCTGCCACAACCTCATGCAGACCGATCTCGGAAGCACTCTGCTATCGAGACTCTAACAACTACGAGGTCAACTCACCGCCGGTACTAACTGCTCAACACACACATCCATCCATCGGTCCCTCGGCATCCGATCCACTAGTACCACTCTCCTGGTCACTCGTCCAACCAAACACCGAATAGGGTTAACACAACATGGCTGCTCCCTGCAGCATGTCCATCTCGAGTGATCCCTCGCCTCGACTCCAAAGAATCACCGTACCAGCAGTCACTACCTGAGGACCACGTCCTCTCGTAACTCTACGATTCTCAACCGTTGACCTCCACAAGAACTTGGCCATACTCCGTGCCTAACACTTCACAACGGCTAGACGTCGCAATCGTATCCCTTCACGTCACACCACAACTACTCTGGCATCTCTTGCCAATCGACATCTTGGAGGGATTCGACACCTCTACACGTGGCATCTCATGCCAAATAGGATCAACGTCCTACTCCAACTAGCCTCAACTAAGGTCCTCGCGTGTCTGGCTGCTCCGAGCAGCACAATCTCGATCCTTGCGGTTCTATCGTGGACGATCCCAGCGTCCGACCTCTACGGATTTCACTAAACTCCGTTCCACGTCCGTCACGACGCCTCGGCGGTCCTGACTCTCAGACCGTCCTACTACGCCTACTGATCCACGGGATCCTTTTCCAGTAACTATACGGCTCTAAGCCGTCGGATTCGCAGGGATAAAGATCCTACTCGAGGTTCCAACCTCTCGAAAAACACGACTTCCTTTGCCAAACTGACCTCATATGATCACATCGCGTGTCGAACATACACGAACTAGGGTTCATTCGACCGAATCCTCAAACTAGTACCCTAACTATAAGGTTGATGATGGGATGTTACGATTGGAGAGACATCACATCCTCGATCTGTGCGTACACTCTGCTCTGATACCAAGTGGTAGCAGAGTACCATGGGTATCACATGAGCTAACCTGCTCTGATACCAAGTTGACAGGACCCGTCCAAAATCCCTCGGGATTAGCGTGGGACGTGCCTGCTCCCGTCTGTTACGAAGTGTCAGTGACACGACCCATCCCGATCCCCCCGGGATTACCATGGAATATGTCATGCTTCCGTCTGACAAGAGGTGTCAGACAAGGGATAACCTGTTGCCACTGCCCAAATGGGCTTCCCGAGTGCGCAAGGATCGATGGAGGAGGTGTGCGATGTCCAGTCTCTGCTGCAGTCACATCCGTAATCAACCTGAAGGGCATTAAAAACAAAAGCTGTGAGTGGACGAAAATAAATAAGTTCATTAAACACAGTTATAAGAAATTTATGCCCTCCATAAAAACATATGCATGCCACGAAAGCCAGTGGTCCAAAACATTTGCCCAACATGGCATTAGGGCCTTAGCCCAATACCGTAAACCATAAATCCAACCGAAAAACCATTTCATAGATTTGTTAATCCATATTTTCCACGTTACCATAATCGGCATCCCAGATGCCTAGCGTCCCAGACGCTTGACGTCCCAGACGACACATTTCACGGTATAACCATAAGCTACGCGTGCTACCTGGGGTCTCAATCCCGAGTCCAATCCCCGAACCCAGTCCAGGTACAGCATCCCAGATGCCTGACGTCCTAGACGTCTAATTATAGCAATCCTGCTCCTAAGTCACTATACGGTCTGATAGCTCCGTACAATGACCCCTCGGAGGCAATCCACCGTGATTTCTCGAGTGTCCCAAACACCTGGACGAGACCTTCACATATCCTCATATCAAGATGGTATATGGAACCAGTTTATTCAAACCATTTCACAACATTACAATTCCATTTAGGGTCCCTGACCCGAAATCATATTTAAAAAACATAGGGTCCCAGACCCGAAACTATATTTATAACCCAACTAGACCTCATGCCCGATTCTGTAAACCAATGGGCCCACGACCCAACTCCATAAATCAATTGAGCCCTTGGCCCGATAATATAACTCAAATGGGTCTCAGCCCGATTTCGTAAATAACCGGGCCCCTGGCCAGATTTCGTAAATAACCGGGCCCCTGGCCCGATTTCATAAAGTAATTGGGATCCTGGCACGATTACGTAACCCAATTGGACTCCAAGTCCGAGGTTTCCAAAAAAATTGGGCCTCATGCCCGAGTTTCTCTTTCCAATTTTAAAACCATTTCATGAAATCATATCCAAGGTCTTAAGTATGAAAAATCAGTGTAAAATCAAAACCTCGATTTACGTGCAAGCACGTAAATCGCGTCGAAATACGTGAAACCGTATAATTTACCAATATCCAAATCAACATCATACAATTACAATCATAATCCATGTAAAACAGTTAAGCATGCATAGAATGTATAAAACCAAAGTCAACTCACAGACCGTTT
Source organism: Prinsepia uniflora (assembly GCA_032719365.1). Taxonomy (NCBI): domain Eukaryota; kingdom Viridiplantae; phylum Streptophyta; class Magnoliopsida; order Rosales; family Rosaceae; genus Prinsepia; species Prinsepia uniflora. Next base: position 14,261,324 of record CM064868.1, on the reverse strand, counting down.
AACCGTGCGCCTCGATACGGGTGCCATAGGCCTTCCCGGGCAACATCACTATCACCGGGACTCCCAATCCTGTCCAAATCACATTAGAGGGTCACTAATCTGTTCACTAACATCCTATTAAAGTCCCGTAATTTTCCCGAATTTTTAACTATTTTTAAACTGGATTTAAAATCTTCGGATGTCCCGAACAATATCGAAACGGGGTCCGATTGACACGAAATCAACGTTAAAATGTTCGTTACAATGCATAGGACAAAAGTCATGTTGACCTCACCTCGAGATTCGTGCCTACGCGCTGTGACACGCCGCCGTGAGTCGCTGCGCGTGAAACCCACGCGCCTGCTACAGTGTCATCGTCCTCACCCGTTTCTCTGTTAAACGGGTCCTGCAACTCGCGTGACGACCCGATTCAATGTCCGTCAATTCAACCTTAATTACTTCAATTGAACATTCAATTAGCTTCGATTTAAGTCCAATTAGAGGTCTGTAAACTCAATTACATGATTGCTTACTTAGAATCCAACGATTCAACGATGAACACCCGTCACTGTTCCTTCTTCGAATTCCATCGATTTCGACTGGTTTCTTCCAATTGATCCATCCAGAAGCATAAGTGAACCATGGGAAACTGTTTCCCCAACTCAATTGCATCGTTTGATCACTCAATGATCACAACTCAACCTCGACTTTAGCTCACTGTAACCAGGTCCGTTCATAGCCAATTGGTTACCAATTTCCTTCATTCTTTCGATGGTTCTGATCGTGGAACTCCCAGAAGGCTGAAAGTGAGCTCCATTTTGATCCTCAGGGCCCTAGGATTGAATTTCAATATTTCCCTCTCAAATTCCAAAAATGGTTTTCCACGGTTTTCCTCTCTATCACTCGACCCTCAGTGTATCAGAATGAAGACCACTCAATTCCCACTCAGTTTAATCAATCTGTGCCACCCTAAATGCTTGTGGAAGCCAACCTGGCCACTGAGAAAATTTTCCCGTAAAGCTTCGAATTTGATTAAAAATGTTGCTTGTGCTTTGTTGGATAAATCCAGCCATGTTCTGATGTCCCTAAGCTTAAACAATTCGTCCCTTTTCAGTCCACTAATAGTTAAACAATAGGATTGATCAGATTCACCACACACGGTGTTGCAGCCATGTTCCCCTCCCCCCCCCCCCCCCCCGGTTTGCTACAGTAACCCGCTGTAGAAATGACCAAAATGCCCTTCAAGCATCCAGGCCCATAACTCGGTTATCCGGACTCCGATTGATGCGTGTAGCCTGTCTATGAACTCAGGGCATCGAGACCTTCCTAACGGTCCCTGGCCCTCGGCCTTCGGACCTCCCGATCAAAAAGTCAACATTTTCCCTTTTTTCGTCCAAATTACGAAAATGCCCTTGGGCTTCCGAACGTCATAACATTTACCACGAATGTCGGAATCGAACGTGCCACCTGTCTATGAACTCGTGACGTCCCAAACTACGTCACGGTCATTGGTCAAAGTCCATTTGACCGTCCAAATTAAAAGTCAACATTTTGCCCACGTCTAGGGGCAAAACGGTCATTTTGCACAATTCGTCCGATTTCACTCAACTAATCCCAGATTAGTCATTCTAAATCATAATTAAACAATATTAAATCCCGATACTCGGGACGGGTCGTTACAACCTTCCCCCCTTAAATAATTTCGTCCTCGAAATTACCAAATATCCTTACTCCACATCCACCTCGTGGAAAACATTTCGATCTCACATCTGTGTACACTTGTACACGCACCATACTTGTCTGTACTCAGACATCCCATCGTAGTCTTACGTTGTAACAATAACACTCGACCACCTCGAGTGAATTTAATCACCTGACTCCTTCAGCTAGACGGTTACTTTCCATTACTAATACATCCGTACATCTGTTCCCATTGGGAGTCACCAAATCCCACTTGTCAGTCCACGCTGACACTACCGGCCAAACTGTCACCACCAAGCTTTACCACCCCGATAAAGCTCCAACCATCGACTAATCAATGACAACACCCCATACTGTCACTCGCTCAAAGTAGCGTAAGATCAACCACATGATCTCATCTCGCAGGGCAAGCCCAATCCAGCTACATATATCAATCTCAAAGTCTAGAACTGTCAACTCCGTCAGCGAACCATGACGCTGGAAATATCTCGGCGTGATAACATCACACAAGGCTGCTCGTAGTTACACTGACCACCAATTCACTCATCCTGAGTGTATGTATACCGTCAACTTACTCAATCAAGCGGTGTAACTGGAACACATTGAATGCCAGCCCAGCAGTAATCACACATCTCAATACTAGGATTCCACTAGCCATCCATGGCTAAGAGCACCTGCTCACACCACTGAACCCGAAAAAATCACTCTGCTTAGTGCACGGTATCCAATGTCCAGTCCACAATCACAACCAAACAAATGATATCGGAACAAAGCCAATTACCATCACGTTTAACCACACACTACTGGTACATCCCATGTACCGTCACTAGACACCACTCAGCCTATCCAGTATCAATCCTCGTACAACGTACCCTGTACGTACATCTATCCATCAATCCGCCTACAACCACCTAGGTCGTGGCCAAACACGTTCTAATTACTCTAGAGTCCATCTGTTAGATTCTGTACTAGACAGATCAAAACTACGACCCAATATCCATTTCCAAATCTGAATCCGAAATCATTATTCCGTAAGCTATCATTGGAATAATCATTCCGCACCCAAATCCAGTAATCCACTTTCGAGCTTCGAAATCGAATCCTGAATCGTCACCCAGAAATTCGATTCCAAAACCCAAAATCTCGTTCACGTCTACCGAGACGTACCAAAACCGATCCTACCGGTTACCAGCTCAAAACACTCGATTGACTATATAGGGAAGCCAATCCCAATATCCTCACGTCTAAGGTTGACAAAATCCGACCACTTCGGAAACCTACACGCCTGAGTAACAAACCATATGGACTCTACTCTGAAAAGAAGTTTAGTCCCGTCATTTACGCTCACATACAAAGGTAAGAGTGATAAACTCTCATCCTATCTGGATCATCAAGATCACGTCCCAGATCTATCACTACGTCATCCGACAAGTGACATCACGATCCTAGATCGTCACCATGCCCAAAGTCCACAACATCACAATTCAGATCCACCTAGGATCCACACATGCTCACGTAGCTAACAATCTGTATGAAAACCAATCGTAGGGTCTTACACCCTCTTGTATCGTTTGTCAAATTTCCATAGGTGGAATGGTGACCTCTCTTTTCACCACCAATTTCAGAATTAAGCGCAACTCTATGTGTCCAATGACCCAAAGCCAATCATGGGTCCACTCACCAATGCACGATCAACGTACTGGTAACTACAAACAACGTCCGCCATAGAAGGAAATAAGAAGTCACCCTCAATGACTTCAGCATACCGATCACCGATGCGGAAACGAGCACTCCTCTCGTCTCCACAATCACAACTCACCTCAAAACTGAGGTTCCAACCGTGTTGGAAACTGACATGCTCCCAATGAGATGTCAAGTCCAACCACTGGACTGCCCACATCCTCACCAATGTCAGGACTGATCCCAACACATCACAATCTCAACTGGATCCCATCCAGTCCATCATTCAACCACCACCAAATCTCAAATACCGAACATATGTTCATCATGACGAAGTCACACCCCAACTCGTGGCTTATCGTCATCACAATCACTGACACCAGCACTAGCGCTAGTATCACCGACACTTGCCTCAACACACAGGCATTCATACATCCACACTAGAACACGAACGTCCACACTAGCACACTGTGTGCAAAGTTGATACCTTGGATCTCCGTTCATACCGAACGACGATCCAGTATCACCACTCGTACTCCACGACTATGGATAGCTACAATTGACCATTTGCATATCAGGATAATGAACGTTCCCTGAACGTCCCCTGATCCTAAAGTGTTAAAACCACACTAAATACCCTCGATAACCAGTCATCTCGACACGACTGTCGACCAACAGTCATCGCCATTGAGATTCATATCCACACCTCACACTATTATTCGATCCAACACGGGATTCCATATTTTATCTCATAACCGGATCCGTAGATCGAACCCCATAATCCTGACTAGACTCATTAGATTCGTCCACATGGTCACCCATGACCTCAGTCGCTCGTCGCAGCACAAGTTCTCATTTAAAGTTCACTTTTCCAGTCCATCAATTATAAATTAGGGTTCCAAAATCACACCCTAGGGTTCCACCGAACCCAACTGCCTTCTGCAATGTAATCCACAGCCTGACCGACCGGCCGTCCTAACATCGTATAGACGTCAAATCCAACCCTACCATCAACTGAATGTGGGTTCCACCACTAAGGTCATCGGCTAACTCCGATGTACCAACGTCCCTCACCCTAGCAATCGCTACTAGGGTTCACATTAAGTGAGGTTCCTCGAACCTAGTTGCACCTAGCAGCACAACAATCTAATATTACATGACCAAACCGGTCCCACATTACCAGTTCATCCCATATGACCCTACTTGGGTCGAATCGCGTTAACGCACGGCGTATCGGGCCAAACACACTCTATCCACTATTTAAACTCAAAACTATCTATCAGGTTGACAACAAAATTGCAGCTCAAAGAGACATCACACCCTCGACCTTCGCGCACAAAAGAGCAAACCTGATCTGATACCACTTGACACGACCCATCCGATCACCCCGGGATTACCATGGAATGTGTCATGCTCCCGTCTGACAAGAAGTGTCAGACAAGGGATAACCTGTTGCCACTGCCCAAACGGGCTTCCCGGGCCACATCACTATCACCGGGACTCCCAATCCTGTCCAAATCACATTAGAGGGTCATTAACCTCTTCATTAACATCCTATTAAAGTCCCGTAATTTTTTCGAATTTTTAACTATTTTTAAACTGGATTTAAAATCTTCGGATGTCCTGAACAATATCGAAACGGGGTCCGATTAACACGAAACCAACGCTAAAATGTTTGTTACATTGCATAGGACAAAAGTCATGTTGACCTCACCTCGAGATTCATGCCCACGCGCTGTCACGCGCCGCCGTGAGTGGCTGCGCGTGAAACCCACGCTCCTGCTACAGTGTCATCGTCCTCACCCGTTTCTCTGTTAAACGGGTTCTACAACCCACGTGACGACCCCGTTCAATGTCCGTCAATTCAACCTTAATTACTTCAATTGAACATTCAATTAGCTTCGATTTAAGTCCAATTAGAGGTCTGTAAACTCAATTACACGATTGCTTACCTAGAACCCAACGATTCAACGATGAACACCCGTCACTGTTCCTGCTTCGAATTCCATCGATTTTGACTGGTTTCTTCCAATTGATCCATCCAGAAGCATAAGTGAACCATGGGAAACTGTTTCCCCAACTCAATTGCATCGTTTGATCACTCAGTGATCATGACTCAACCTCGACTTTAGCTCACTGTAACCAGGTCTGTTCAGAGCCAATTGGTTGCCAATTTCCTTCATTCTTTCGATGGTTCTGATCGTGGCACTCCCAGAAGGCTGAAAGTGAGCTCCATTTTGATCCTCAGGGCCCTAGGATTGAATTTCAAATTTTCCCTCTCAAATTCCAAAAATTGTTTCCACCGTTTTCCTCTCTATCACTCGACCCTCAGTGTATCAGAATGAAGACCACTCAATTCCCACTCAGTTTAATCAATCTATGCCACCCTAAAAGCTCGTGGAAGCCAACCTAGCCACTGAGAAAAGTTTCCAGTAAAGCTTCGAATTTGATTAAAAATGTTGCTCGTGCTTTGCAGGATGAATCCAGCCATGTTCTGATGTCCCTAAGCTTAAACAATTCGTCCCTTTTCAGTCCACTAATAGTTAAACAATAGGATTGATCAGATTCACCACACACGGTGGTGCAACCATGTTCCCCCCACGGTTTGCTAGAGTAACCCGCTGTAGAAATGACCAAAATGCCCTTCACGCATCCAGGCCCATAACTCAGTTATCCGGACTCGGATTGATGTGTGCCGCCTGTCTACGAACTCAGGGCATCGAGACCTTCCTAACGGTCCTTGGCCCTTGGCTATCGGACCTCCCGATCAAAAAGTCAACATTTTCCTTTATTTCGTCCAAATTACGAAAATTCCCTTAGGCTTCCGAACGTCATAACATTCACCACGAACGACGGAATCGAACGTGCCACCTGTCTATGAACTCGTGACGTCCCAAAATACGTCACAGTCATTGGTCAAAGTCTATTTGACCGTTCGAATTAAAAGTCAACATTTTGCCCACGTCTAGGGGCAAAATGGTCATTTTGCACAATTCGTCCGATTTCACTCAACTAATCCCAGATTAGTCATTCTAAATCATAATTAAAGAATATTAAATCCCGATACTCGGGACGGGTTGTTACAGTTAGACTAGGGATATTTTCATCCTTTGCCCAACCGGGCTATCAGAGTACGCCATGATCCGAGGGAGGAATGCGAATGTCTCGTCTCTGCTACAGCCGCATCCGCGATCAACATGAAGGGCATTCAAAACACGAAAAATGTGAGTGGACAAAACAATTATTTTATAAAAACATTTCATAAAAGACCTTTATGCCCTTCATTAAAAACATATGCATGCATTAGAAAACCATTTCTAAGGTTCATGCCCGGTTCTCATAAACCATCATGAACCATCAACCATTTCGGCCATAGCCGAAAATCAGTCAAATAACACATGGGACCTCCGCCCAAACCAAAACACGTGGGAAATCGTCCCAAAATCATCTCATATGGGTCTCAGCCCAAAACCAATACGCGTGGGTCTCAGCCCAACGCCATCTCAGTGAAAACTCATCCACATATACATATATACATATATAACCCATCCTAGGAATTTCTGGAGAAGATGCCAACTCGGGGCACACAGCCCCTAGGGAACACATCCCCGATATAGTCACGATGTCATCTCTATACTAGTGTGCTCACTACTCGGGGTCTCACTCCGAGTCTTCTCCCAGGAATTTTCCATCTGGGAGGCTCAATCTATGGATTTAGTCCGAGCTCTCTTTTTGGATCTAGTCTGATCATCTCTCCGGAATCTGGTCCGCGACCACAACATAACGTCCACTCCTGGAACGGGATCCCTATGGGGATACCCACTCTGGTCTGTGGATCGTGACTCTCTAGGACGACGATTGGAGGAGACCAATCAATAATCTCATACGGAGGGTATATACATACCAGTATAAGAAAACCATAAAAACGGGACTCATGCCCAATAACACAAAGCAAATGGGCCTTCCGCCCGAACATAAGAATCAATAGGGCATCTAGCCCGATTTCATAGTAACTGGGCATCGAGCCCGAACTCGTATCAACTGGGCATCGAGCTCGAGATCTCAGGGTCAATCACCATCCCGATCATAGCGATCCGTGCAACAATCAATCCAGGATAGCTCTCAATCCTCGTATGTCGCCGTGAACACATCACTCCCGCGACCATCTCGGGACCATGGTGCATACATCGCCGATCGATCCCCTAAACCATCAGCACTCCGATGTCGAGCCTCTAGTGGCTGCTCAACAACGGGATGTGCATCGTGACCTCTCCGGAAGGAACGCATCCCAATCCGGAGGCGAGCATCACGTCGTCCGTCGCCGTGCACACAGCACCCGTCGAGACCACGACTCCGACCTACGGGTCGTCAATATGGTCTCATGCCCGAGTCAAAACCAAATCCAAATGGATCTCATGTCCGATTTTACCTTTCCAAAACCATTTCATGAAACCCCCTAATTTTTCAAGATTTTTAACTATTTTTAAACTTGCACCGAAACCTTCGGACAGCCCGAACCATATCGAGCCGATGTCCGATCGACTCGAAACCAGTCCCAAAATGTTCGTTACATCGAATAGATGATTTCACATGTTGGAAACTTCCTCAGAATCTCACCCACGCGCCCGTACGCGCCGCCTGAAGTGGCTGCACGTGGGAGCCATGCGCCAGTGCTACAGTTGTCTTCTTCCTCGGTCAGACCAGTCCGAACCGGGCCGATCCGGTTTTCTCCGCAACTTGGATCGGCGGGACCGGTCCAGGTCCATATCCGATCCAGTTTTCACCCGTTCTTCCTCTAATCGATCCTATTCTTCTATTTTAGATCCTAGGAACCTAAACTAATAAATTAGAACCCCTAAAACCGACGAAAACAGCCCGGTTCGATTTTCCTCTCACGGTTCAAAAATCCAAAACTCACCCCAGGGCTTCCTCGACGTCTAACCACCCTCAAAACCTCTCTAATAACGTCCTAGAAACCTATTTAAATCAAACCAAACATCCAAAATCGACCATTACAACCGAAATGAAAAATGGATTGAAAATGGTTTTAACCGATTACCTCGATCGGTTTTTTCCACCGCCGTCCACGGCGGCTCTGCCTGGGCCAGCCACCACCTCCTCAGTTCCTCCTCTCTGTTTCCTTCACGGTCATGTGGGTTGAAGGGTTTGGTTTTGGGGTGAAGAGTGGATCGGGTTTGGGTTTTGGGAAAAATGGGAAAATGGTCGATGTAAGGGGAAGAGATATGCATGGGTTTGGCTTGGATGGGAAATGGATGGGTGACACTTGTCACTCATCCATTGGCCTGTCCAATAATATTTGGGCACCACTAAAAGTCAAACAGTTCTCGTCTCGTAGAAGTGTAATAGTTCTCTCGAACTTCTGTGAACCGTAACTTCTACGTCGAACGTCCGAATTCGACGTGTCGCCTGTCTAGGGATTCGTATCATCGTGATCTACGTCACGGTCCTCAACCCTCGGCCATCTGACCTCCCGAGTCAAAAGTCAACCGTTGGCCCCTATTCACCTAAATTACCAAAATGCCCCAGATCTTCCGATCGTCATAATTTCTTCTACGGATGTCGGAATCGAGCGTGCCACCTGTATATGAACTCGTGACGTCCCGAACTACGTCACAGTCATCGGTCAAAGTCCATTTGACCATCCAACGAAAAGTCAACATTTTGCTCATTTCAAGGGCAAAATCGTCATTTTGCACTGAAAGTCCGCCAATCCTCGTCTAATCCCCAATTTGTCTCGCTAATCCGTCATTAATCCTTAATTAATCCCGATAATTTGGGACGGGTCATTATATCTTCATCACACACAACAAGACGAACACTAGGTAGCCTTTTCCTAGCAGATACGATCTTTGTCAAATACATCTCGATCAAGTTAGCTCCTTTTTATATGGTCTGAAGATTGGTTATGAGCTACATAAAGTTGTCCTCAAACATTGAGGAGAACCTTTCATCTATAGTAAGCCATGCCATCCGAGAGGTCTCACAAGCCAGGATTTCAGTGAATGCATCTTCAATGATTATTGTAATCAGCATATTGAGCAAATTGGTATCCATATTGAGCCATTTCTTATAGGACTCCTCAAATGCTAAGAGACATGGATATGAGCCATGAAGAAACTCAAACAAGTGATGTCCTTTCAAACCTTTGAATTACCTTTGAATTTTAACACTCTAGGAGATGTAGTTGCTGTTATCGAGCTCAATAGATACAAACTCGGATGCATATTTGAGTAATGCCATTAGAGACGCATATTTGAAAAGTTGATTTCATGGATTTATGACTAAACACTATCAAAGCGTATCCCACGATTCTAAGAATATGAAAGCTTAGGAGAAGAAGAGGTTTTACAGAGCTTGATCAAAATTTCAAGAATCCAAGATTCTAACAAATTTTTTGAGTTAACAACTTCAAGATTAGCAGATTCTAACAAGTAGACGAGAGATAGTGCTTATCTTTCCAGGAAGCAGATAATAGAATTGCGATTAGAAGAAGCAAAGGTTGAGAAAATTTTACAGATTCTAAATCAAGAAGTGAGTGATTGAAGAAAAGACTTACATATTAGGAAAGAATGAATTGAGAAGAAAATCAAGTGAAGAACATTGGAGCGGAAGAGAAGAAGAGTATCGGGATCATATGTTGTGAGCTTCACAGCTCTAATACGATGAAGGATTTCATGTATGCAAAAAACCAAAACAACAAGGAAACGAAGAAAGTACTTGAGAGTTGAGAGAGAGAGAGAGAAAGAGAGAGTAATTTTGAGTGTTTGTAATGGAGTGATTTCATTTTTTTAAAAATTACACTGATGAGATTACATGTTATATATATATTTATATATATAGGAGCTAGGGTTAACAACCCTCCTAACAGTATAACAAAGTATAAGCTGTTAGAATAACAAACTTGAGACTGCGAAGCTGAGGGCCCAAAACGAGACATCTCGACTGGCTCCGATACTTCTTCTAGGGGTGTCAATTTTGAGGAGTACTTGAAGCTAAGTCGCAATTATACCTCCCTCTAGACTAAGACCACAGAGCTGAGGGCTCGAAACGAGAGCCTTCAGACCTAAAACAACGAGATCATGGCTCGACTTGCGGTGGTCTTTTAACGCTTGGTCGAGACACATCATCAGCTCCCAGAGCAACAACATGCTCCGTCCAAATAGCCTCACCACCCCGACCAGCCCCACCTCTAGCCGTTTATTTTTTATATTTCGTTGTAAAATTTGTTTTATTTTAATTATGTTCAAAACAATAGTTTAAATTTTATAAATATATATTTCCTAATTGCATATTGGAATGTTATTTATTTTTCATATTTTTTAGATTTAATAATTATTTAATTAATTAAATAATATTTTAAAAGATTTATTATGAAAAAAAACTAATTAATATAAAAAAATATTTAAATATAGCTCGACAAATATTTAATATTATACCCAACAAAAGTTATCATTTCGGTGGATAGCCACCGAACAATTTTTCTTATTGTTCAAATGTTACTCGACGAATTGTGAAATTTTACCTGACAAATGTTATCATTTCGGTGGATATCTGTCGAACAATTTTTCTTACTGTTCAAATATTAGTTGACGAATATTACCCTTTTGGTGGGTGGCCACCGAACCTTCCAACATGAATGTTACCCGACAAGCATTATATTTTCGTCGGGCTTGCTGCATTGACTTCATATTATCCGAGGAATTATTGCCAACGATCACTGATTTGGGTGAAACCCATGTTACACAATGAGCATCGTTCATTCGTCGTTAAAAATTATGGACCGACGGTGGCTCGTCGGATTTTCTATTACTCGACGATTTTCAGTTGTTACCCGGCCAAAAGTCTTGTTTCTTGTAGTGTAAATTTGTTATTGGACTAATCTAATTTGTAATGTGTATTAGTATGAATATCATTTCCTTAGAAGAAAAATAACGCCAGGATCTAACTAATTTGGCAAGAAATCCATATTCCAAATTCACTATTTATGAAAATACTAAAAAAAAAAAAACTTTAAGAACTAACTAATTTTCTAAAATCGAAACAAAAATATTTATTTCTAGAGAAAGAAAATCTCACAAATTAATACTACTATAAACGTTCATAGTGACATTTTAATGAGATTCGATTTCGCCCGGCCCGATTCTTTTTTCCCCCCTTATTATTCTTGAATGAATTATTCTTGATCACAAGGAAAAGAAAAAAAAATGGAGTCACCACCAATCTCTATGCATCTCTTCATTCTCTCACTCTTTTTCATGTTTGTATCATGGGCTACTTCCGATCCTCTTTCCACCGCCGACTTCCTCCAATGCCTTCGGAAACAAGCTCAATCCGCTGCGTATCCAATCTTTGAATCCGTGTACACAGATCAAAATGCCTCATTTCAATCTGTTTTGTTGAGGTACAAAAGAAACAGCAGGTATGCTACTCCTACTACTCCAAAACCTTTGGCTATAGTTGCAGCCAGACATGAATACCATGTCCAAGCAACTGTTGTTTGTGCAAGACAACATGGTTTGCAAATGAGAATCCGAAGTGGTGGTCATGACTATGAGGGCCTATCATATGTATCAGATGTCCCCTTTCTTATTCTTGATATGTTTAATCTTCGGTCTATTGATATTAATGTTGTGGATGAGAGGGCGTGGGTTCAGGCTGGAGCTATAGTGGGTGAGCTTTATTATGAAATCGCTAATAAAAGTAGGACCCATGGGTTTCCAGCCGCAGCTTGTCCAAGTGTTGGTATTGGAGGACACATTGGTGGTGGAGGGTATGGGCCTATGATGAGAAAACATGGCCTTACAATTGATAATGTAGAAGATGCTAAACTTGTTAATTTTAATGGTACAATTCTTGATAGAAATTCAATGGGAGAAGATCTTTTTTGGGCCATTCGAGGGAGCGGTGGTGCGAGTTTTGGAGTCATTCTTTCATGGAAGATCAAATTGGTTTCAGTTCCAATCAACGTGACTACGTTTAATGTCAAAATGACTCTAGAACAAGGGGTTATAGATGCCATTTATAAGTGGCAATATTTAGCCCCAAAGCTGCCCGACGAACTTTTTATTAGAGCAATTACACGACTCAAGAACAGCACCACGGGGAAGAAGATATATAAGACTGTGGAAGTGTCATTTGTTGGTCTATTTTTAGGGAAAAGTGAGAAGCTTTTTCTTTTGATAGATGAGAGTTTTCCTGAACTAGGGTTGAAGCTAGAAGACTGTTTTGAAATGAGTTGGCTAGAATCAGCTGTATTTTGGGCTAATAATCCAATTGGAACTCCGATAGATGTTCTACTTACTAGGCCAGATAGACCTCCAAATTTCTTCAAGAGCAAGTCAGACTATGTGAAGGAGCCAATTCCAAAAGAAGGGATAGAATCTATGTGGAAGCTAATGCTTAAGATGGATAAAGTTTTGATGCATTGGAACCCTTATGGTGGGAGAATGAGTCAGATTTCTGAGGAGGAGACTCCATTTCCTCATAGAGCTGGAAATCTGTTTAAGATTCAGTATATGACATATTGGGAAGACGAAGGTTCCGAGACGGCGAAAATACACCTTGACTTCTTGAGGAAACTGTACGAAGGAATGACTCCGTTTGTGTCCAAGAACCCTAGAGAGGCGTTCTTAAACTACAGGGATCTCGACATTGGCGCGAATGTGAACAGCAATCAAACCGAATTTGAAACTGCTAGGGTTTATGGAAGCAAATATTTCAAAGGTAATTTTGATAGACTGGTTCATGTGAAAACGATGGCTGATCCTCAGAATTTTTTCAAGAATGAACAAAGTCTCCCACCACTTTAATTATAATTAGAGACGTGTTGTGAAGGAAACTTGGTAGAGGAGATTTGCAGAGAAGAAGGTTGAGAGAAGAAACGTTTTCTGTATCTAATAATACGTTCTTTCGAATAATGAGAATAATAATACGTTCTTTCGAATAATGATAAAGTGCATTAGTGTTGCTTCACGAAAACCTTGCCCAGTAAACCCAGTGGGAAAAACCCATGGTCGAAGGGAAAAGATGAGCAAATGCATATGAGTCAAATCATGGCATCTTCAGGATGCATTGTTAGCGGGGTGATCATACCAAAATGTGCCTCATTAAAACCTAGCTACGTAACAAAACCCAATGAGACAAAATAATCATGGTCGTAGGACAAAAGAGTACACGATGATCATGTGAGTATACTTCGGGATACTACTTCCGGATACTTGGTATATTTCAGGATACTCTTTCTGATCTTGACTTCCCCTGAAAACTACAGATTAGGTAGATCAACCAGTCTACGTAAACCAATACCTCACACATGCTGTTGGAATGTGGCTTTTGGTAATGACTTGGTGAACAAGTCTGCATGATTATCTTGAGATCGTATTGGCTTGATCTCAATCTTCCGATGTTCTAGCTGTTGTTGGTTAAAAAAGAACTTCGGTGCAATATACTTGGTGTTGTCTCCCTTAATGAAACCGGTCTTCATCTGTTCTATGCAGGCAGCATTATCTTCGTAGATAACTGTCGGTTCATTATGGGTGGAATTCAGTCCACAAGTACTTAGAATATGCCTAGTAATGGCTCTTATCCATATGCATTCATGAACTACTTCGTGTAGGGCTAGAATCTCTGCATGATTCGAAGACGTAACAACAAGGGTCTATTTCATAGACCTCCAAGATATTGTTGTGTTCCCAATGGTAAAGACATAAGCGGATTGGGAACGTGCATTGTGTGGGTCTGATAGGTAACCTGCATCAGCATAGGGATAGAATAAGCCCATATCCATTGTACCTCTAAGATATCAGAAGATTTCTTTTATGCCATTCTAGTGGCTGCCTGTTGGCGCAGAGCTAAATCTAGCTAGCAAGTTCACAGCGAATGAAATGTCCGGTCTAGTGCATTGATTCAAGTACAATAATGCGCTTATTGCACTTAGATATGGCACTTCTGGTGTCAATATCTCTTCGTTATAATATGCAGGGCGAAACGGGTCCTTTTAGGATCTACACTTCGGACGATCATAGACGTGCTTGAAGGTTTCGCTTTATCCTCATTAAAGCGTCTCAACATCTTCTGGATGTAATTCGATTGATGGACCAAAATTCTATCTGCACGGTGCTCGAGCTCCAGGCCGAGATAGAAGTGTATTCTCCCAAGATCTTTCATTTAAAATTCTAACTTCAGGTGCTTAGCGGTTTCTTGGATCTCTTCAGGAGTACTAATCAGATTCATGTCATCGACATAAACTGCCACTATAACGAACCCGGAACTTGTTTTCTTAATAAACACGCATGAACATAATTCATTATTAACATATCCCAATCTGATCAAATATTCACTTAGACGGTTATACCACATCCGCCCGGATTGTTTCAATCCATATAGAGAACGCCTCAAACGAATGGAAAGCGTGTTCCGTGGTCTGAAACTATTTGCATCAAATATTTTAAGTCCTTCAGGAATTTTCATATATATCTTTGTATCTAGGTCCCCGTAGAGATAAGCTGTGGCCACATCCAAAAGCCGCATACTCAGTTTTTCGGAAACTACCAAACTGATAAGGTAGCGGAACGTTATAATGTCTATTATGGGAGAATACGTCTCCTCGTAATCAATTCCAGGGCATTGAGAAAATCCTTGCGCCACTAGACGAGCTTTGTATCTCACAATCTCGTTTTTATCATTACTCTTTCTTACAAATACCCATTTAAAGCCTACAGGTTTAACATGGGGAGGTGTGGGAGCTACAGGTCCAAACACCTTTTTTTTTGTCAAAGAATCAAGTTCAACCTGGATTGCTTCTTTCCACTTTGGCCAGTCTTCTCTACATTGTCATTCATCAACGAAGCGGGGTTCGATATCATCACAAGTTATTATTTCAGTAGCTACTGCGAATACAAATATATCATCGATAATAATATCATTCTGATTCCATATCTCATTTAAGCATGCATAGTTTACCAAGATCTCTATATTCTCGGTAGTGGGTTCAGACGTTGAGATGTCCCCTAATGTCGTCTCTTCTAAGACAGACCCATAATCTGGAATATCTCATGAGATGGATCAGATGATATAGTGATATCCAAGGGATTCGATTGTGCCAAATTTTTCCTCTTCCGGGGATGAGTCTACCTCGCTTCTGGGCAGGGACATATGACTGGTTAGCCGCCATGGTCGTACTTCGTTCATCTGGGACGACCCATCCATCTAGGACGGCGCGTCCTACCGGGACGTCTTTCCTTGTAGGCAGGTTTGCAGTAGGTATATGTGATCTTATCACTTTAACTAGATCAGAGAAAGCATCTGGCATATTATTAGCTATACTCTGTAGATCTAGAATTCTCCGCAGTTCATTCTCACTTTGTGCAGTTCAGGGATCAAGATGAGACATAGTAGAAACATTCCATGTCAATTCACGTCGTTCTTCAGGAACGTTGACATTCTTATCTCCCCCTAACAGCGGGAAGACTGTCTTATCGAAGTGACAATCCGAAAATTGAGTGGTAAAGAGATCGCTTGTCAAGGGCTCTAAATATCGTATAATGGAAGGGGATTCATAGCCGACATATATGCCCCTCTAGCATTGAGGTCCCATTTTTGTACGTTGTGGCGGCGCAATTGAAACGTAAACTGCACACCTAAAAACGCGTAAGTACAAAACGTCGGGTTCATACCCAGTTACTAGCTGTAACGCGGAATAGGGTTAGGTGGCAGTGGGCCTCAACCTGACCAACATAACTGCATGCAAGGTTGCATAGCCCTACGCAGAAATTGGGAGCTTGGTGCACATAACCAAGGTTCGTGCAATCATTTGTAATCGTTTAATGAATGCTTCTGCGAGACCATTCTGGGTGTGAATATGCGCAACTGGATGTTTAACATCAATCCCAAGGGACATGCAATAATCATCGAAATATTTCGATGTAAAATCACCGACATTATCATGTCTAATGAACTTTATAGGATAATCTGAATGGTGGACCCTTAATTTAATGATTTGGGCAATGAGTTTAGTAAAAGCAGCATTGCGTGTGAGCAATAGGGTCACATGGGACCACCTCGTCGATGCATCAACCAAAACCATGAAATATTTAAATGGTCCACATGGTGCTTGGATGGGTCCACAGATATCCCCTTGTATTCTGTACAAAAAAGGGACATATTCTTTATCTATCTTTGCATATGATGGTTTAGTGTTAAATTTTCCCATTGAGCAAGATTGGCATAGTGTTTCACTAAATACAAGGTTCTTATTTGTAAGGGGATGCAAGTGTGATGTATTGAGGATACGACGCATCATACCTCGACTTGGGTGTCCCAATCGGTAATGCCATAATAAGTAGTTGCTAGGGTTAGGTAGCTTCCGGCTAGCCATGTGATTTGCCTCAATGGTTGTAATAATGGTCATGTATAGTCCACTCCTTAGGAATTCCAATTTCTCCAATGTACACTTCCGGCCATACAAGTTGGAGGTTATGCAAAGATATTCGACATTCTTTTGTTTTGTGGTTTCAACATGATAATTATTGGCTCTATCCTTAAAACTCAATAATATTATGCTGGAACGTGGGGAGTATAAGGCTTCAGTAATGGTAAATACAGTACCATTGGACAATATTAAGTGGGTTTTTCCAGAGCCTTCAATCAAATTTGATTGGCTAGATATAGTTGTCACAGGGGTGTGGTTAGGTATTAAATTTGTAAAAAATATCCTATCACGGAGGATAATGTGCGTTGTAGCACTGTCGGCTAGACAACAAACTTCACCATTTGACATGCCTAACAATCAATATAACTAAAGTAATCAACAACCACATTTATGAAAAATGAATACATAGATTAAATAAGATTCGAGCAGATAACAAAATAAGTCCAAAACAAATATGAATCACCAAAAAATATCCAGAAATAGCAAAATAAACAATATTCATAAAAAAATGGCACAAACGCCGAGCATATCCATGTTTATGCAAATAACTCAATCCTCATCATGTCCAGCTACAGTCTGGAAATCACCAATGGCAGGGGTGGATTCAGCAGGGATTGGTCTTACAACAAAATTAGCCTCTCGAGTACCATGTCAACATGGTACTGGGTAATAACTTGGGCTGACGCACGAAAGGTTTGGGACCAGTGATCGCGACCTCCACATTTATAACATAAGTCAGGTGGGTTTTGATTCTGGTGGAGACATGCCGGATTAGAGTTTCTCTCGTTTTGAGCACGCGGACTAGGAGGAGTGTGATATCCACCACGTGGACCTAGACCACGGTTACCACGGCCGCATGGGGCATGGTAATTTTGGGCTCGGTCATAGGGGTGTCTACCACATGGGCCTAGAGCACGATTACCAGGGCCACGTGGGGCATGGTAACTATGGACCCGGTCATAGGGGTGTGCACCATGTGTTGGACGGTTACCTCCTCCACCTCTACCACGACCCCTGTTTCTCCACACACAGTTGGCATCGCGAGGTGCAACAACGTTTGCTTCAGGCAAATGTGTTGCACTAGTACCCACAGGTCGGTATTGATCATTCTTCATTAACAAAATGTTGTTCTTTTCAGCGAGCAACAAAGTAGTGATCAACTCCGCGAACATGGTAAACTCCCGCTCTCTGTATTGTTGCTGCAGAACAATACACGAGGGAGGAAATGTGGAGAAAATCTTCTCAAGTAGGTCAGTTTCAGTGAGCTTCACAGGACCCATCCCGATCCCACGGGGACCACAAGGGGACGTGCCCTGCTCCCGTCTGACCCCCAAAATAACGTTCCAATTTTAACCTCAAACGTTCAAATGCATAAATAACCAAATTAAAGTTTTACATCAAATCAGAAATAAACAGATGTCAGACAAGGGATGAAATCCAAAATTACAAGTTGCGAGCACGACTCTAAAATAAACCTGCGGTAAACCACCCAACAGGGGTTCAGGTACGCAGAAGTAGATCTATGCCTCAGCCTCAGGATCCTCCTCTACCTCAGTAGTACCGCTTGGAGGGGTTACCAAAACAATAAGGGTGAGTGGGCCGAAACTCAAGTTTATAAAACCGTTTAATAAGTAAAACATATAATTTACCCCTCCGTTTTCCAAACATGCATGCATCAGAATTTAAAACCATAAACCATATAATATGAATCATAAGGCATGTAATAAAATCATAAGATAATTTTAGCCACTACACTATACGCTCCAATCCTGACATCCCAGATGTCTGACGTCCCTGACGTCCAATAAGGTCACAGTCTCAAGGTTACGCGTGCCACTCGGGGTCTCAATCCCGAATCCAATCCCCGAACCCTGTCCGGGTACGGCATCTCAAATGCCTAGCGTCCTAGACGCTCGACGTCCGTGACGTCAAATAAGCAATCTTGCTCCTGAGTCATTTTACGGTTCGGTTCCTCCGTAGAATGACCCCTCGCAGGCAATGCGCCATGACCACTCCGGGGTACCACATCCGGAGGAGACAGTATCACAAGAACGGATCTATACAGTGCAGTACCAAATACATTTTATTGATATCCACATGCAAAACATATATACGTAGATAAAATCCAAACCAATCTTTAAGTTTCATCAAACAGGTCTCAAACCCAAATACCGTGAAACGTGCCATAACCATAATTTCAATATCATCAAAACCGTTTCATGATTCCAGCATGTGAATATGTAAGTAAATCAGAAAACATTTAAGCATGCAAGGGTTTAATGAAATCGGGTCCACTCACAGTACGATCCCGCAGTGAACCTGCGCGTACGAACTTGTACCGGGATTATCGTACAATTCCTGTCAGTCCAAATCACACGTAAGGGTCACTACAAGTCTTAAACATTTATCCAAAAAGTCCGAAATATAAACCGGCTCGGGGAAACCGTCCAACACGTTTCCCGAGACAACCGGCCCTAAACTGACCCATCAAAACTATCTCAGATCAACATGGTTAATTCACCAAAAAATGTTCAGAATGATGAAAGGATCAAAAGTCATGTTGATCGTGATCAGAGATAAGGTCCAACGCGCCCTCACGCTCCGCTGAAAGTGGCGCGCGTGAAAGTCACGCGCCTGACACTGTAGCTACAGTGTCACCACCTTCACCCGTTTGTCTGTAATACGGGCCTGCCACATGCGGCTTGACCCGGTTAATTAACCCTCAATTTCCACTTGATTTCACTCGTATTTGATCCTAATATGTTCATTAACTATCCAATTTAGGTTCTGAGACATTAATCAGCCTCGACAAGTCCCCAATCGACCCATTGACCCGTGATCAACCAAACGGGTCAATCACCAGAACTTCCTAGTTTCTAACTCAATCTCCAATTAACTTCACAGGAAGCATAATAGGATCAAAACGAACTAAAATGAACGATCAATTGAACCAACACTCACCTGGAAGTAGTTGCCCGATCCACTGAAATTTCTCTGAACACTGCAGTTACCGTCCCAGCTCACCCGTGGCTGATGGCCTTCGATTTTGATATGGATGAGTTCCAAATACTCCCAGAAGACTAAACCAGGCTTTGGTTTGGTCCAACAATCACCAGAAATCAAAACCCGATTTTCCCTCCAATTTTCCCCGAAATGGTTTCTCTGGTTTTCCTCTCCAATTCTCAGTTTCTTCAACAGCAGAGTGAAGCTCACTCAAATTCCACTCAGTTTAAACTATCTGTGCCACCCAACAGCTCGTGGAAACCTCACTGTCCACAGAAGAATGTTTCCCGCAAAGGTTCGAATCTTGAAATTAAAAATGGTGGCTTTGCTGGATGAATCCAGCCATGTGCTGATGCCTATAGGGCTTAAACAAATTCCAACTTTCCAACTCACACACTGATTAAACAAATGGGCACTCAGAACCACCGCACATGTTGGTGCCGCCCATGTTCCCCCGCAGTTGCTACAATAACCAGGGGTAAAATGACCGAATTGCCCATGGTTCAATAATTACCAAAATGCACTTCACTTTCTAGACCCGTAACTCAGCCATACGAAGTCCGATTTTGGCGTGCCGCCTGTCTACGGACTCAGGAATCGAGACCTACCTAACGGTTCTTGAGTCATGTGAAAATTAGTTGCCAAACGAAATGTCAACATTTTCGCCCCAATCGTCCAAATTACGGTAATGCCCTTGAACTTCCGATAGTCATAACTTTTTCCCTGATCGTCCGAATTGGACGTGCCACCCGTCTACGGACTCGTGACGTCCCAAACTACGTCACGGTCATTGGTCAAAGTCCATTTTACCCTCTAATAAAAAAGTCAACAATTTGGCAATACCATTCATAGGGGTAAAAACGTCAATTCATACATTAAATTACAATATTAAAATCCTCGAATTTCCGGGGTGTTACAGAGCTCCTCCCCACAATAATTGAGAAGAGACCAGATACGACATATCTCAGAATTATATTCTTTTACGGATTTAAAATCCTAGAAACGAATGTTATGCCAGTCATGTCTTGCTTCAGGTAAGAATATGTCTTTCTGGTGATTGAAACGATTAGCCAATGAAACCCACAAAGCTCTCGGGTCCTCTTGATCCAGGCATTCAGCTGCAGTGCGTGATCCATATGCCTCCAAATGAGGATCATAGCGTCCGCCTTCTGATGCTCAGAAGCCACATTATCTTCCTGGATGGTTGACCAGATTCTCTTTGCAGTGAGATGAAGCTTCACATCTTTAGTCCACTGGTAGTAGTTTCTTCCGGAAAGTTCTAGTTCGTTAAAATCCAGTTTGTTGAGATGTGCCATGCTCTACAAAGATTAATGAATAGAATTAGTGCTTTGGGAAAAAACACATCCCTAAGCAACTAATGAGAACTGCAAGTTCTATAACATGGTATGATAATCCAGGACATCAATGAAGGAAACTTCAAGTTCCTTGTATGTACAAGTAGTCTATTATATTTATAAATAACATGTAAACAATGAAATAAACAAACAAACAAGTAAACAATATACAATATGCAAAGATGGTGTAAATAAATTCTATTTTGGTCCTTGATTTAGGGGTATTGCATTGCTTCAGGCATGCAAGAGTATATGTTTTAGGCCCGAGGAGTGCAAATGAAGATTCTGTTTTTTTTTTGTCGGAGCCGAGTTGAGCTGCCTAGGCCAAGCCGAGCTACTTCTGGGCGGGCCAAGCCGAGCTGCTCAAATGGCTCTAGGCCTGCAGTGAGCCCTTCTGAGCCGAGCCGTCTGGGCTTGGGATTCGACTGGGCTGCAGTCTGCCGGGCCTGCTATTTTTTTTTCGGCAGGGCCTTCAGGGCCTGATATCTGTTCTTTTTTTGCTTTTCTTTTTCGGGCCTTATAGGCTCAGGGCATTTCGGGTAGCCTAGGGTTTGCAGCCGTGAATATTTTTTTTTTCTGTATGGGTGCGGCAAGGACAATGCCCTCAATAATTCATAGAATGCAATCATCATATCAATGGCCAATCATGCAACATCAAATTAATCTATCAACTACATATAATCATCATCATGCAATCAAAGTCATGTTCTCCTATCATCAATTCATCAATTATCAAAATAATCAAATAATCCTAGAAATTACATGCTTCTAGTGTTTGGAATTTAATAATAAATTTAATTTAATTTTGAAGGAACGATTATCGACTTATAAGTTCATTGATCCAACAATAATCAGTAATCTTAGAAGTGTACGGCCAACTATGAATTTTTTTTCAATTACCAACTATTAATTCACAATCATTATCACACACTAATTATCAATAATTCATGAAATTAAAGAGATTCAAATTATTGATTCTCAGAATTGATTCCAATAATAAAAAACTATGAACATGAATTCTAGGGTTTTGGATTTAATAAAAAAAATGGATTTAGAAAACCTACTTGATTGGATTTATCCTTCTCTTGAACAATCACCGATTTGGAAACGATCGCGCTGATAACGGGTTGTGAAGGTAACTTGGTAGAGGACATTTGCAGAGAAGAAGGTTGAGAGAAGAAACGTTCTCTGTATCTAATAATATGTTCTTTCAGAATAATGAGAATAATTAATACAAAACTAATTAACCCACTTATATAAGGATAGAGTTAATATATAAGTACAATTACCTATCTACCCCTCGTACCCATTTACATAAATAGACACACCCCTTAATGTTATTTACAACAAGACGGTGAAAGATATATAACTAGTACAATATTTGAAGTTCATCATCGAGAGCATACATATGATTTCTTTCTTTCTTTCTTTCAATATGTGAATACATACCTAATAATTATCTGCTGCAAGTTACCACGCTTTTTGAATGCAAACCATCAAAATTCAAACACACGAATAGTTATTAGCATGTATGGCTCCTAAGTCCAATTTTTAGATGGACTAAATTTACCTTACTAAGATATAAAACAAACTCGCCGGTAAATGAATTTCATCAATAAATATAAAAGATATACATAGTTAATGAGAAAAAAAAAATTATAACGAAATCCATATTTAAATATGTAATTCAAATGCAAATACAATTTCATATAAACAAAATTTATCAACCCAAATTTCATATGAGCATTTACTCACATTACTTCTCACAATTGCAAGTAGTATGTGAATGCAATTCTAATAGTCATAGTCTTGACTCAATTACTTCTATAAAAGCCCCAATTTCAACATTCAAAGTTTCAATTTATTAAAACTCAAAAGAAATCTCTAATCCTCAAATTCTCAAAACTAAAATCCCATATTTAATTTATGTTTAAAGATAATATTAGAGAATAATACCATATGCTTTGAATATTTGAAAATGAAGAAGCCCAATAAAGTCTTGAAGAAAAAAGAATTGAGTTGAAAAAGAAAATTGTGATTTGTGAGATTTGAAGGTGAAGAAAAGGAAGAAGAAAGACTGAAACGGTGTGTGACTGCTGCACGTCCTCTCCTCTCTTGGCAACTTTCTTTTATCTCTCAAGTGTGTGCGTTTGAGTCTTTGAGATTTAAAAAAAAAAAAAACTGAAGTGTGGTAGGTTAATTAATTTAGGCTGGACTAGATAAATTGGGCTAAACTCAAAATCCTGAATGATAGTTTAAGTGGAAAGGGCTATAGCCCTCCCATCTCAAAGCAAGGATCCATCCCTGATTATTAGATGTACTCCGAACACTAGCATATCCTACCATCATTCTCTATCGCAACGATTTTCCAAGTCAAAATGAGCCAAAATTGGAAAGAAATCAACCCAAGTCTAATTCCATATGCAAATTATGATATTTTCCAATTGTTAATTATGATATTTTGCATATGGAAGTTAATTTTGATTCATTTCACAGAATCACAATCCATCAGGATGCAATGTACCTATACATAACAAAAATGTTTTAGTATTACCATAAAATCCGAATATGTTGGATGCACTGTACCACGAAGAAGTTGATTAATGCCCTAACATTAATTTTTATCAGAGTGATGTTAGGAGGATCATAAATTTAGTCTAGAATATTATCGACGAATTAAGATCTCTATCTGGCGAAACCAATGAAGGAACCTTGCTCTCCTCTGATACTCGTCGCTCTCTGTCTCCTTTCACTCTCAATATCGCCGACAACCTCAGATTCATCACTCGATGACTTCCTCGAATGCCTCCAAAATCAATCTAATCCCACCTACCCGATCTTTGAAGCCTTTTACTCCCAACAAAATGCTTCATATCAATCAATTTTGCTAGGAAACATAGGAAACAAGAGATTCTCAACCCCTACAACTCCCAAACCTTTGGCTATTGTAGCAGCCGAGCACGAGTCCCATGTCCAAGCAACTGTGATTTGTGCAAAACAACATGGTTTGCAAATCAGAATCCGAAGTGGTGGCCATGATTATGAGGGCCTATCTTACGTGTCAGATGTCCCTTTTCTCATTCTTGACATGTTTAATCTTCGGTCCATTGAAATTAATGTCACGGACGAGAGTGCTTGGGTTCAGTCCGGGGCTACTCTTGGTGAGCTTTATTATGAAATTGGAAAGAAAAGTAAAGTCCATGGGTTTCCAGCTGGAGCTTGTGCAACTGTTGGAGCTGGTGGTCACTTTAGCGGTGGAGGATTCGGGTACATGATGATAAAATATGGCCTCACGGTGGATAACATGGAGGATGCCACACTAGTAAACGTTAATGGCACGATTATGGATAGGAAATTGATGGGAGAAGATCTTTTTTGGGCCATTAGGGGAGGCGGCGGTTCTAGCTTTGGAGTCATTCTTTCATGGAAGATCAAGCTGGTTAGGGTTCCGGCCAAAGTGACTGTGTTCAACGTCATAAGAACCCAAGAACAAAGTGGCACGGATATCTTTTATAAGTGGCAATACGCTGCGCCGAAGCTGCCTCAAGAGATTTTCATCAGAGCAACCACGAAAGTGAAGAAAAATACCACTGGAAAGAAGAGTGTGGAAGTATCATTCATGGGCCATTTTTTGGGACAAAGTGATAAACTTGTAGCATTGATAAATGAAAGTTTCCCTGAATTAGGGTTACAAGAAAAAGACCTTTTCGAGATGAGTTGGATAGAATCTACTGTTTTTTGGGCTAACTATCCAGTTGGGACCTATTGGATTTCAAAAGCAGAGAAGTCGATCAAGGTTCATCGAGTGCACTGTTTCATTGGTTTCCAGGTTTGCTTCTTGCCTTATTCTCTAGCTGAATTGAACACGAGATTAGCTCGTTTGTGTTTAGGATAGATTACTCTCTTCCTCTCTGAATTCTGGTTTTAATCGATCAAGCAATTCTGTACAAATTCACAGAATTGCAGGATGCACTCTATGTGTTTGATAAAATGCAAGATGAATGTGAATGGATTGTTCTTGGTATCACAGTGATCAGAATCTCTCTGATTCTCACTGTACCACTTCAATTCTCATTAGTTTTGTGTAGGACGATTACAATTCATATATTCACCCTCACTCACACATTCTCTCACTCTCACACACACAGCATGACAGTTACATATGATAGTGACACTCCCTTAGCTTCAGCATCACACAACCACGTCACTCACTCACTAACTGAATCCACCTCACTCATTTGCTGACTTGTACTCTTTTCTCTTGCTATGACACCTGTCTCCTCGAGTTGGCAATAACAAACACTGCCAAGTCATACCAGTGCACACATTACACTCCAACAGCCCCTCCTAAGGTGTTCACTGGTATTACTCCTAGTAGTTCTCTTAGGTAGTAAAACCGTTCCTTAGGGAGAGCCTTAGTGAATATGTCTGCCACCTGTTCTTCAGACCTACAATACTGAATGGAAACTTCTCCATTCTGAATTGCATCTCTTATATAGTGCCACCTTCTGTGAATATGCTTGGTCTTTTGATGGAACACAGGGTTCCTGGCCATGGCAATTGCAGACATGTTATCACACATGAGAGGAGTAGCTTCTATCTGCTCTTCTCCTAGTTCACCTAGGACAAACCTTAACCAAACAGCCTGAGTAGTTGCCTCTGAAGCACTAACATACTCAGATTCTGCTGTTGAGAGGGCCACACTAGACTGTTTTACAGAGGCCCATGAGAATACACCACTTCCTAGTGTGAAAGCATAACCAGAGGTACTCTTCATGTCATCAATAGAGCCTCCCCAATCACTATCACAGTATCCTACTAGGATAGCAGTCTTCCCCTTCCTGTATCCAATCCCAAAGTTCAAGGTTCCTTGAACATATCTTAGGACTCTTCTGGCAGTCCCAAGATGTTTCTTGGTTGGATTGTGCATGAATCTTGACAGCAAACTTGCTGCAAACATCACATCTGGTCTAGTAGCAGTGAGATAGAGCAGACTTCCAACAATCTGCCTGTATAATTCCTCATCTGCAGATCCACTTCCATCTTCCTTCTGTAACTTGTCACTAGTTGCAACTGGTATGCTGACAGGTTTGCAATCTTTAAGACCAAACTTCTCAAGGAGAGTTGCAGCATACTTCCTTTGGTGAATATAAATTCCCTCACTGGACTGCAGAATTCCCATTCCTAGGAAATGATGAAGTAGTCCCAAGTCTGTCATTTCATACTTTCTCATCATATCCTGTTTGAACTCAGTCATCATCCTTGTGCTGTAACCAGTATAGATTATGTCATCCACATAGATAGACACAATCAAAGTCCCCTCACTTTGTTTTCTCTTTAAGTACAAAGTAGGCTCACTTGTGCTTCTTTCAAAATCACAGCTTAGTAGGTAAGAATCTATCTCACCATACCAAGCCCTTGGTGCTTGTTTCAGACCATAGAGAGCCTTGTGCAATTTGCAGACCTTGGATTCATTCCCTTGAACCTCAAAGCCTTCAGGTTGATCAATGTACACCTCCTCATCTAGTACACCATTCAAGAAAGCAGACTTCACATCTAGTTGAAACAGCTCCTATCTTCTTTGTGCTGCTAAAGCAATCAAAACTCTGACTGTGTCCAGCCTTGCTACTGGAGCAAACGTCTCATTGAAGTCCACACCAGGCTTTTGTACATACCCTTTTGCAACCAATCTGGCCTTGTGCTTCTTTACTGAACCATCAAGATTCAGTTTAGTCTTGAACACCCACTTGACACCTATCACAGGTTTAACTGTAGGTCTCTCCACAAGTTCCCATGTTCCATTCTTCTCAATCATCTCTATTTCAGCCTCCATTGCTTTTCTCCAAACAGGTTCTTTAGCTGCCTCTATGAAACCTTCTGGTTCTATCATGCTCATGTGACATCTGGCATAGATGTCACTTAAGCTTCTTAGTCTCACAGGTGTATCACTAGTCTCTTCTGTAGAGCTTCCTGCAGCACTACTGGATGAATGATCAGGACTGTGACTAGGTTGATCATCTTCACTTGGGCCTAGGCTAGTCAGGCTAAGAGAATGAGTTGATGTTGCTGGTTCTGTCTGAGAATCTCCAACATTGAAACTTAGAGGAATGCAACGTGTAACCTCCTCAAGCTTCTCCCAGTTCCAGTGACTTTTCTCATTGAAAATCACACTTCTAGACACCACGACTTTCCTGCTTTCCAAACTGTAAACTCTGTAGCCTTTTTCACAGCTTCCATAGCCTACAAAAATTCCTTTACTGCTGGAATCATCCAACTTCTGCCTGGTCTGTTTTGGAACATGCATATAGCATAGGGATCCAAAAACTCTCAAATGTGTCACCCCTGGTCTTCTTCCTGAGAACACTTCAAATGGAGTCTTGTTTAACACAGCCTTTGTAGGACATCGATTTAGGAGATATACAGCAGTGTTAACTGCTTCTCCCCAAAACTTATAGGGTAAATGCTTACAATGAAGCATTGACTTAGCCATTTCTACAACAGTCCTGTTCTTCCTTTCAGCTACCCCATTTTGTTGGGGAGAATAGGCCACAGTTAGTTGCCTTTCAATTCCTGCTTCATCAAGAACTTTCTGAAACTCATTAGACATATACTCTCCTCCCCTGTCACTTCTCAGCTTCTTAATCTTGAATCCACTCTGCAATTCTATCATAGCCTTGAATTTCTTAAACACATTCAAGACCCCTAACTTGTGTCTTAAGAAATACACCCAGCACATTCTTGAATGATCATCAATGAATGTTAGGAAATACAGATTGCCTCCAATTGTTTCTGTTTGCATAGGTCCACACACATCTGTGTGTATGAGTTCTAATGGTGAGGATGCCCTCCAAGCTCCTTGAGTATCAAAGGAACTAACATGATGTTTTCCAGCTATGCATCCTTCACACACCCCCTTTTCTCCATGTAAACTAGGCAATCCAATCACCATATCTTTCTGTTTAAGTTGTCTCAGGCTAGCAAGGTTTAAATGACCAAACCTCAGATGCCACAACTCAGTACCTTCTTCAGTGCTTGCCTTCAAACCCTCAACTGTTTCAGGTTCCTTAGTTCTGAAATTCACATAGTTGAGTGACAGCTTGAAACACCTGCTTCCTGTCATAGGAACCCTTGCCACTCTTTGCTTCAAGGTCTCATCTTCAAAGATTTCTGCAAATCTGTTTCCAAACACCAGGCTGTACCCATGTTCTACCATCTGTCCCACACTCAACAGATTTTCATCTAATCCAGGTACAAGCATAACTTCCTTGATGTATTTATCTCCCTGATCCGTGTGAACAAGCAGGGAACCTTTTCCTGTCACCTGAACAAGATCACCCGTACCCATTTTCACTTTCACATTTAGATTCCTGTCAATATTGGTCAGCAAGGACTCATGGCCAGTCATGTGATTGCTACATCCACTGTCCAGGTACCAAACAGCTTCATCATGTTCTATTGATGCTGAGTGACAAGCATAGAACATACTTCCTTCAGCTTCTTCAGCTTTCTGAGCAACAACTGTAGCAGGTTGTTTTCCTGGGCAGTTCCTTGCCATGTGACCAAATCTAGAGCACTTGAAGCACTTCACTCTGCCACCCTTCAACCAGCACTCACCCCAGTGATGCTTGTTACAATCCTTGCAGAAAACCTTCTTAACTTCTCCTCTCTGAGTTTCTGTAGGTTTCTCCTGCCTCATAGTTTCCTTAGCTTTATCAGAAGCCCAGGGTCTAGATCCTGGCCTTCCCTGAAACTTCTTTGCTTTCCAGGAACCAGTCCTGGATTGTCCCTGAGATTTACCAGAAACATTCATACTCGTGAAGGCTCTCTCAACCTCAGCCTCATTGTGCATTTCCAACCTTTAATCAAAGGCTCTGATGGAAGCAGAAATGCTCTCAACACTAACCAGGTCCAAGTCCCTAGTTTCTTCTAGAATTGACACTATGGAATCATATGTTTTAGTTAGGCTGATTAATATCTTTTGAGTGAGTCTTTTCTCAGTTATCTCTTCTCCATAGGTTTTCATTTGATTAACAGTGATCAAGAGTCTAGAAAGATAAGCAGAGAAACTTTCATCCTGTCTCATACGAGTATATTCAAAATCCCTTCTAAGAGCTTGAAGTTCTACAGCTCTTACCTTAGGGTCTCCTCTGAATTCCTTTTTAAGAACATCCCATGCTTGCTTAGCAATCTCAATATTTGAGATTCTTGGGAAGATCTCCTCTGATACAGAATTCTGAATCAGATTTAGAGCCTTAGCATTCTTGATCAGATCAGCATGACTTACATCTTGCTCGATTTCCTCATCCTCACTCTCATACTTAGGTTCTGGCAATCCCTGAGTGACAATAGGCCATAGATCACAAGCCTTTAATGCCGTTCTCATTTTGATGCTCCAAAAATCATAATTCTCTCCTTTGAATACAGGTAACTTGGGATCTCCAGCTCCTGCCATTGATTTCTTGATCTCGAAGAAAGAAACCGGAATCACACAACAGTTTCTTTACTGGCTCAGTCGATTTCAACTCGCGGAAGTATCAACACAATCAGACGCCCCATATAAGCAGATCAACCTGCTCTGATACCATATTGGATTTCAAAAGCAGAAGAGTCGATCAAGGTTCATCGAGTGCACTGTTTCATTGGTTTCCAGGTTTGCTTCTTTCCTTATTCTCTAGCTGAATTGAACACGAGATTAGCTCGTTTGTGTTTAGGATAGATTACTCTCTTCCTCTCTGAATTCTGGTTTTAATCGATCAAGCAATTCTGTACAAATTCACAGAATTGCAGGATGCACTCTATGTGTTTGATAAAATGCAAGATGAATGTGAATGGATTGTTCTTGGTATCATAGTGATCAGAATCTCTTTGATTCTCACTGTACCACTTCAATTCTCATTAGTTTTGTGTAGGACGATTACAATTCATATATTCACCCTCACTCACACATTCTCTCACTCTCACACACACAGCATGACAGTTACATGTGATAGTGACACTCCCTTAGCTTCAGCATCACACAACCACGTCACTCACTCACTAACTGAATCCACCTCACTCATTTGCTGACTTGTACTCTTTTCTCTTGCTATGACATATGTCTCCTCGAGTTGGCAATAACAAACACTGCCAAGTCATACCAGTGCACACATTACACTCCAACAGGACCCCGCTTGAGGTTCTACTTAACCGAACAAATGGGCCGCCACCCTTGTTGTTCAAAGTTAAGTCTGATTATGTGAAGCAACCGATTCCAAAGGAAGGGATAGAATCTATATGGAAGATGGCAGTTGGAGGTGGAGAATGTGTGGATGCAGTTGAACCCCTACGGCGGGAGAATGAGTGAGATTTTCGAGTCGGCAACTCCATTCCCTCACAGAGCTGAGAACCTATTTCTGATTCATTATTGGATTTATTGGAGTGGAGAAGGGGATGAAAGTGCAAACAAGTACATTGATTTGTCGAGAAAGCTGTAGAAAGAAATGACTCCATTTGTGTCGAGGAGGCCAAGAGAGGCGTTTCAAAATTATAGAGATCTTGACGTGGGCGCCAATGCGGCTAATGAGACTAGCTTTCGAATTGCGCAAGTTTATGGAAGCAAGTATTTCAAGGGTAATTTTGATAGACTGGTGCGAACGAAGACCGCGGTTGATCCTCATAACTTTTTCAAGCATGAGCAAAGCATCCCGACCACCTCTTGAGAAAAGAGATAGGAAAAGGATTATGGCCGGGATTTAGCTTACCACCGGCCTTTATTTCTTTGATTCATGTTTATTTCTTTGATGCTTAATTGGATTCTATGTTGTAACTTGGAACTGATATATTATTAATTAGTCGCTATCCAAGTTAATTCAATACTATATGGAATATATATTAATCAGTTTTTAATTAGATGGAGAAAATCATTGGAGACATTTGCTCAAACTTTTTAATTAGGCACCTGGGCCATACAACCCAATTTCGCCAAATCATCGATCTGCAGCTGAATTCATCATCT
Source organism: Prinsepia uniflora (assembly GCA_032719365.1). Lineage (NCBI taxonomy): Eukaryota > Viridiplantae > Streptophyta > Magnoliopsida > Rosales > Rosaceae > Prinsepia > Prinsepia uniflora. The sequence continues at coordinate 14,230,162 of CM064868.1, read as the reverse complement.
CAAAATGCAGAGACATTAATGTCCATCGGGATTTTTTTTTTTTGAGAAAATTTGAAATTTTATTAATGGAATAAGAATATATATAATTTATATATATATATAAAGCAAAAAAAAGGCTAAATTGATAGGATCGTTTTAAAATCGCTTTAATAATCATGTCTGGCTCTACTCCTGGTTGCCAAAGCGATCCAAAATTCTGATATTACTCTCAATACTTGTCAAATAAGGAATACTCGTATTGATTTACAACTCATGTCTCCGCCTCTCGATCATCCCCGAGTTATGTGTAACGGCTTAGAGGGTCATCAAAAATATGAAAAATGTAAGCGAACAAAAATAAATATTTAAAAACGCATTTTCCCCAAAAAATAAACCTTTACCTCCAATTTCTAAAACAATACATGCATATAGTAAAATCAAAGCAATCGAATTCTAAGTCAAAACAAACCATAAATTGTGGGACCACAACAATCATAATATATCATTAAACAGTCAGTGACCCACATTTTTCTAGAATCCCAGTCATAAAATAGCACGGACACAAACATCAGTAAAACAAAACCAACCAATCAAATAACAGTAAATCATAAAAACCGATCTAAAAACAGTAAATCCAAACCAGCCAATCCTCAATCTACTAACTACACATTCTAGCATCTGCTAGTTGAATATTCTGTACAACGTAGACAGCTTCCGAATCTGTGGAGCTGAGCTTCGAACGTCTGAGTCTCATCTTTGGAATTAGCGATGTCTAGCAAGCCAACATAGGCTCAGGCTGCTCCTATCCGGAAGCTGCCATATCTCCAGCCTCAGGATCTGCGGAGCTGAACTCCTGACGTCTGAGCGCTGACGATATCCAAAGATGGTTGATTGTAGAAAATAGTCCACAAAACTAAGAAAACTCATTTAACACAATTCTGGACTTAAAACCAAGGCAAACCATTTCCAAAATTAGGGCCTGAACCCAAAACACAATTTCCACAAACAATCGTAAAATCTGTGTCTAGTAATTAGGAATCGAAAAATCCGAAAAATCATCAAACAATCATTTCGAAATCATATTCAAAACATTACAACATAAAATCATGCAAAGAGGTGTCTAGTGACAGACCTCGATCTAGAAAATCGTTTAAGACACGAAGATCGAAGTATGTTAACCAACATCTGGACAATAACATCCAGATGACGAAAACCATTTAATTAAAACGCTTCGTTTTGAGGGGTCGAGTGAAAACATAACCTGTGAAACCCGATTACATTTTATCGCAACAACAAAAGTACAAAGCATGGACACTAATAATGATCATATAATTTTGTCACTACCTGTATTACTTAATTTCCACCACGTCACTCCAACCCTAGGAGCGTATGTCAGTGCAACTAGCCAGTCTCCTCGATGTACATGAAACACCACAAGGACCCGAGGTGTTCCAAAAACAAAGGGTGGGTGGACCCAGTAATCTATTTCAGTGTAGAACCATAAATTAATGAATTATATTTTAACCCCCGATTTTAGAAAACTCAAACCGTCATTTTAAACTTGCACGTAGTACGAGAAACAACATGAATATAATAATGATCAAATGTGTCATGCTAAAAATATATGTATCACATGTCAACCCACTGAACTCTTGCTCATGAGTCGCTCTAGTCATAATCTCATGACAAAGTTGGTTGCTTGCGTACCACGACTACGTGAAAACTGGGTGCAGAGCACTGTCACCACATGTTCCCTGGAGCTGGAGAATCAAGCTGGCGTTATTAACCAATATTGCGAGCAACGCAGGTGAACAATCACGTGGAGACTGGTCTGTGGCCTACAGACAGATACTAGATACCAGCGACTCCTAAAGTGAGTTCAAACATCTCTTACTTAATAATACCCCAGGGACTTATATGCACAAATGGCATCCATGAACTATCTAGATATGCATATGTAACAACTAACTCACCATTCACATACATGCAACTCATGATCAAGTAATATCCTAAGCTAGCATGCCACATGCAAGGGTGGCACCCCAAGATAATCAATCATAAAAGTGGTCAATCCAAGTATATTATGTCATGAAACTTAGCCAATCAAGTATGCTCAAAAAATAACCACCATACTCATCATATAACGTCCAAATAAAATATTAATATAAAATAAGTTTGAGGAAGGGGATCCACTCACACTGGTTGGGGAGTCGAATCACCCGACAAATCAAACTATTACAAGCACTAAACTCATCAAGTTCCAATCTCGTCACAATCCTAAATGAATCCAACCAAAAGGTTACCCTCTGAATTTCAAATAAAACTATAAGAAATCTCACATAAATTGTATTAAAACGAGATTAAAACGGCTTGAAAAACGGACTTAGAAAATACTTAAACAACTCAAAAATTTCCCAAAAAGTGTCCTTGCACTTCCTCGAATATTCCCTAAAATATTCCATGGAATATTCCATTATGACGTTGTTAGTTAACCATTAAGAATAATAGTTGACTAACGGTAGTTAACCATTGACCCACCATCGCTGGAGTTTCGTCAGAGACAACGACCAGACTGCCGTCGTCACCTTCATCGACCGATGTCGTAGTCAGTTTTTCAACGAGGCCTAGTTTCCTCTAATCTGACTCGATTTCAACATGAAATAGGTTGATTTACATCTACTCATCAACGTCTACCTTCTTGACAGGACCCATCCCTAATCCCCCTGGATTATCGTGGGATGTCCTACTCCCATCTGACACCACGCGTCAAATCAGGGATAAGACCATAACCCACTCAGGGTTTTTAGAGTACGCAAAGGTTTCCAAAGTATGCAGCGTTGTGTGATGTCTTGGTCTCTATTACAGCCTGTATCTGCCATCAACCTGAAAGGTATCAAAAACATTAAAAATGTGAGTGGACAAAAATAAATAGTTGGAAAATAATTTCGGAAATAACATTTATACCCTTCAATTAAAAGTATGCACGCATCAGTGAACACTAAATCTCAAATGTTTTCTTTAAAATCGGATCATAAAACAAATATCTCGACATAATATAAGTAATCAAAACATGAGCAACCAATCCTCAATATCCAATATCCACTTCCATACGATAGTCACGATATCAATGTAACACGTGCAATTCGGGATTACTATGTTCGAGTATACACCCAAGATCTACGATGTCTGGGTGATGGCATTCTCAGGATCTACGACGTGCGGGTAATGTCCATATCTGACACTACTGAGCCCGAGCCTCCCCTCGAAGCTATTCATCTCCATACAGTGTAATCATGACCTTTCCAAGATCTACGACGTCAGAAGGATACCACTCCGGGATCTATAACGTCCAAAGGGAACAATCACATCATAGAGGATGGTAGTGTGGAAAACAGTTCACAAACATTTGTATCTCATATCATCTCAAAGTATCTCAATAGGTTCTACGCCCGAAATACAGGTTCATCAAAATACGCTCCACAAAACCATCACTTTCCTCCAAAACACATCAAATCGATAGGAAAAGCTTTTCAAATCATAATCTTTCTTTCAAGTTCACAAGGACTCATAATTTGAGTCAAAATCATTTATAACGGGATCACAAGCCCAAAATATCATATCATAAATAAGAACAGGGTCACAAGCCTGAAATATCGTATCACAAATCAGAACAGAGTCATAAGCCCAAAATCTCATATCATAAATCAGAACTGGGTCACAAGTCCGATATATCATTTCCAAATCTGAAAATCTTTTCACTATTCAAAACATTGTTCAATTTCACGTTTGACTATACCCTAAGTCAAATCATAAACCAACTAGGACACAAGCCCGAAATGCCATTTTCATGCATCTCCATGAAAACATTCAAACTGATAAACAAAAAATTATTCAAATCACTGAAATTCCAAGCACGTAGAAAACTCGGTCTAAGCCCAAAGTATCACATAAAATACAAATGTCGAAATACGTGCAATATAACATTTTCCAAGAAAATGCTCAAAGCATCTCAAACCATGTTCGTAAAACATATAAAAAAAATTGTACATGCATCATTTTATAAGGAAAATGACCACTCATTGACTATCCAAGCTGCACGCTCATAATCTGCATTGTAAGCTAAACCGAGGCTAGTCCAACGTCTCTGAAATGTCCAGACCTGTCCAAATCATACCCAAGGGTCACTAACCATCTATACAAGTCCATAATATAAACCCTCAAAAGTCTCGGTATAGTAAACGTGTCATGAACATGCTTTTCGAGGCTAAAAACCTCGAAATTCGTACCACGCGCCCACACACGCCAGTCAAAGTCCGGTCAACAAAAGTCAACGCTGACATCATCTGCTGACATCAGCTTGACACCTGACATCTGGCATCTCTCATCACCTGCCATGTGGCACACCCTGATTGGTACCACATGTCACCCTCTAACATTTCCACGTCACATAATGATGTCACCTGCTGACGTCATCACTACCACGTGTACTACCACGTCATCTCTGACAATCTGACAACTCCCTGACACTTTTTCACGTGGCACAACCTCACAGGTCCACGTGTTCTGACATTGCTGACGTGGAATGCCACGTTAGCTCTAATAGGTTTGACACACTGCCACGTGGCACCACCTTAATGGTCCACGTGGTTTGACATCGCTGACATGGACTTGCCACATCAGTTACCACGTAACTTGACACCTTCTGACAACTTGCCACGTAGCACCAACTGATCTCTACCACTTGGGCTAACAAGATGACGTGGCTTGCCACGTCATCTTCGTCTATCTCAAACGGGTCGACCTGTTTGACTGTAAGGGGTCAATTCAACCCGCGACCTTGACCTGGTCCATTCTCCCTCATCTAACTGCCAAAACACACCATTTTTCTTCCATTCAACTCGTCTCACTCTTAGGAATGGATCTACGGCCTTAAATTGTGCAGAAGGTACCTGAAAATGGCTAGCCAACCTTGAACCTTCATGGCCAACCTGCCACTGTGCCCTGGAGCCTCCAACGACGTCCACTGCATTCCTTTTCTAACCCAACCTGGTCGTATGACCTCAGAGAATCCAACCATGGCATTAGATCACCCTCTTAACACATCCAAAACCCAAACCCGAAAATCGAACACACGGCTTACCTTGTTTTTCGTGGTTTTCGGCCACCACCGCAGCTCTGCCGTGTCCAACATCTCTCAAGACCTCCCTCACTCTCTCAGTCACTCTCTGTGGCCCTCAGTTGGTACTAGATGAAGATGAAAAATGGTTTGGGGTGGGTTTCGATTTGGATGCAAAATGAAAGAGAGAGTGAGAGATGATGCATGTATGTAATGTGAGGGCCATTGGGTGAGTGAAACTTGTCACTCATCTTATGGTCCTTTCAAAGATATTTTGGGTCCCAATTTCAAAACACCAAAGCCAATTGCCTCGTTTTTTGTGCAATCGAAATAATATAGAAAACAGTTATAGACCTGTAACTTCTCTCTACGATGTCCAATCTTGACATGACACCTGTCTACGAACACGTAACGTCTCGATCTACGTAATGGACCTCGATCCACGTGCAATTGAATTCTTGGGTCAAAAGTCAACATTTTACACGTCTAAGGTTAAAATCATAATTTCACCTCGATCATCCCGGTAATCCTCAATTAATCCTTGATAAATCCTTAATTAAAACTCATTAATTACGAAATTTGGGACGGGTCATTACATGATTTAGCCGTTACGACGTCAGGAAGGTCTCAGTAGTCACTATGTTTCCAGAAAACGATGATACTTTGATTATCACCTAAATGTGCTCAAAAATTGCGTGTGATGACAAGGTTAAAACTATCGTGAGGAGAGGAGTTTGGTTAACTAATTTCCAAGTAAAAATCCTACCTAAGCCGCTGTGGGATTCCTAGTTTCTCGATGGCTTTGCAATTCCGGCCGCCGCCTCCTCCACTCCACATCGTACAAAACCACATGAAATTGAATAAGAGAGTAGTTATAAGTGTGAATGAGACAATGGTTAGGGTTAATGGGATCAATCTCACCTAAAAAATACCTTAAACTCACTAAACTGAAACCGGGTCTAGTTCGTGTATGTCTCAGGTCTCTCGCCACATCGGTTGTTGGCGGTGCATGTTGCTAGGACTAGCTTCTTCTCGTTAAGAGGAGACTGTTACTTGTAGTCTGAGTGCCTAAGCAAGTCGGAGTTAGCGTCGTAGGGTCAAGGAAGACATATGGTGTTCTATCGCTTAGTCTTGGCCTGTCACAGTATGTTCAAAAGGCTGAGAAGGCTTCAAGGGAGGAGGTGACCTAATAGCACGGCAGCTTGGTCATGATTATTCATGGTGGTAGAGGCATCACCACGGTCTCACTATGGTCTATTAGATGGGGAGGTAAGGGAGAAGATGCCAGTGTGTCCAAAAAGGTGAGTGTGTTGGTTTGGAAAGAGTTAAAAAAAATATTGGGTCATGGGCTTGGCCCCAACATGTGTTTACCACCCTTAGTTTGGATAAATTCCATCTCTTGGGCCTCAGGAGTAGCTAGGCCTAAGGAAATGGCAGGTAATTCAGTAAAACAGGCATGTACGAAATTTGTTGAGGGTAATTTGGTGATTTCTCAATTTTTTCGAATTTTGTATTTTCGAGATCGAATGTAACAGTCTACCCCCTTTAAAGAAATTTTTTCCTCGAAATTTTCTAAAATGAATATTCGAAAACTCTAACTTCTCCATCGATACAAGCTGAACTTCCTTAAAAAGAGCCAACAATGCAAGGTGTCTCCCAAATAAATCATCAGCCTCAAGCTTCAAATTTCCAATGTGACTCGTAAGGGAAACTCTACCTACTCTCTAATGGTTATCCTGAAGTGAATAACAGGTCAGGGTCTTTCTGTAAAGATTCTTTGGGTAACAGCTTGTTTCTCCCGAAAATGCACTAAACATTCGGCAGTAAATTATTCACCACAAATAAATTTGAGTAGGCGACTAGAAAGTTCTCAGTTTTCCACTTGTTACATAACATAACTCATGTCACCGATTCCCAAATTTTCGTCAAACCAATCTAAGAAAGTGCAATGTGGTTTCGATCACCAAGTACTCGGCCCTACTAGGTGTCGACTAATCCTCCAAGTACTGATAAACCTCCTTGTAATGACTAACTTCATCACTAGGCCAACAATGATTCCTACCCACTAAGAAACCTAAACAATTTAAGAACCGGTTCCCTTATATAACGTGCACAACTTGACAAGACCCGTCCCTAAATTCCACGAAAATTAAACTGGTCTTACTCCCTTCTAAAAATTCTTGTTAGACAAGGGATACGTTATATTCTACTTCACAAATTAACTTACTAGCATAAGCCACTTCTCACTAGGTACCACCCACATCCAACCCGTTTACCCAGAAAAGTGGTGGTGTACGCTAGTTTTCCCAAAAATTCATCCTTTTAATTTCCGTAAATTCGTCAAAAATCTTATAATGATCTACGACCAAATCATCATTACAAAATTCATTAAAAAAATATAATTAAAACAATCCCCATAATCGTTATGATCTCTTACGAACAATTCACGAAATAATTCCTAAATTCCATTCGTTATCTTGCTTTTAAGAACCTTTCGAATCACATTAACCTTAATGGCACTTACTTCCCTTATGTGAGTTTCTTAAAATGATATAACCATATAGAATAATCTTTTAACCATAATCGTTACGTATTCACCACATATTTATATTGTCATTTCATTGTGGTTAACATTTTTCATAAGTATACTCAATTATACTCAAGTTCTTGTTTATAAGCATATAGCATCATAATACACCCACAAAAATGTTCACATAAACAATGCATATACACCACAAAATCCACTATATCCTTAAAATTCACATCCAAAGTGATATATTAATAATTTTTCCTTTTACCATAACTTATTCCTTTAAATCATTATGAGTGTTGGGAATCAAGCTTCAATCCTTGAACTCAAGTAAAAATAATGACTTATACAACTTTTATCATCACAATCAGTCGCCAAATTCTCATACAATTGATTAGATTTATAGTTGCAAGATATACGAATATTTCATAACCCAATCATATGTTAAATTGCAACTTTACATTAAAATAACTCTAACAATTCTCTTAATCATCCTTAATTTCTTAGTTCATGAATCCCTTGCACCATTCTATCACCCTTTTATTTACTGTAATTTATCATTAAATCCCTTTCAATATTTAAGATTTTATTGTAATTAATTTACCCATTTTTCCCATATTAATCTAAATTAAAACATAACATAAACTACCAAGAATTCCTCAATATATGTTCAAATAGCATCCAATTCACTTACAATTTATACCATAAAATTCACAAAATGAAAATAAACAACTTCCATGTTGACTGGACCGCTGGGGGCCGCCGCACGCGCTCTCGCACGCCAAAACAGTGTCGCCCTTGTCCTCACGTCAAGTCGGCCCACAGGCCTGCGTGTAGGGCCTGACTCGGCGGCCATGACCCAACACGGAATCTACAATTTCACGTCCTTTTACTTCATTTTAAACATCAAATCTCTTCTACTCAATCTTAAGAACATTTTTGTGGCTTTAAAACCAAGAAAACATACCTCGATCACGTGGTTCGTTTTACTGATCCTTTTGGCCATTTTTCGGAGCTCTTTTCTGGGGCCTTTCCATGTCCAATCTTCATCCTTTCTAGCTCAAAATGGCCCTAAGAACTTGATCAATGTACCAGACCCCTCAAAAGAGCGCGAGGGAGCTGTATAACACTTTGAAATTCCACGGCCCAAATTTTGATTTCTCGGGCTAGACTTCTGGGTTCATCCCAGACCACTACTCGTCATCTTATTTCTTTCCATTTATCACAGCTTCACTCCTCCCTCTCATTTCTTGTTCTGCTTTTCTCTCCCATTTTCCTTCCTCTCAGTTTTCTTCTAGTTCAACCAACCTTCACCGACCTTCCATGGATGCACCATTTACACACACACACACACACACACACACACACACACACACACACACACACACACACACACACACACACACACACACACACATATATATATATAACCAAGTGATTCAGTGGAGATATTTGAGTGAGATTGATTGAGAATTCTCTAGAAATTCACACATGTTTCACATGCCAAATGGGTGAAATAACCAAATTTCACTTCACGCCGTATTTACCAAAATACCCATACGCATCTATGACCTGTATTGACTTGATTCGACCTCCATTTTTTGCCTGTCGCCTATCAATGCACTCAAGAGGTTGAGACTTTCGTAACGGTATTTTCAAATTACCTAAAATACTTCCCAATCAAAAAGTTAACACTTGACTTTTTAGTAAAAAAAAGCAACAACACTTTGACTTCCAAAGGTGAATTCGTCATTTTTGCTTCTCTCGAAGTTCTGGGGTATTACACAACTAGTATTAGAATAGCCAATCTTGGGTAGGGCTTAAGATTGGAATGGTGGCCCTGTATTTCTGCATTAAATAGGTTGTTTAGGCTAGGATTAGGAATAGGTAAGTTTGACTAATTTCCAGTAATCAAGATGACGAGAACGCCACCCAATTGCTATCCTCCGGGTTCTACAAGTAGCTAATCCAACTAAGTAATCATTCTAGTCCTTGAGTACAACACGATTATAAGTCAACTACAGAGAGTAAAGAAAACCTAATTCAATCAATTATTTGAAGAAAGAGAGTGCATTTCGAAACAATGTCCCCGCTCGACTCCATGTAGCTTAATGGTTAATAGGTTCTTCTAAGGGTTACTACAACTAATTAGTTCTCCCAACAAGGAGGTAACAAAAAATGACGGTTTCACTAACCTCGTCTCAGAGCAAAGAATCTCTCAAAAGATATTTAAGTCATGTAAAACCATCACTGTTCTAATCTCAGTGTCTAAAGGTGATTCTCAAGGTAAGGGTATCGGTAACTTTTCCAGGCTCGTTCAAAGTAAAATCCCTTCCAGATGACAGTCTCAAAGTCCTCTTCACTCTCAACCTAAACATTATGAACTCAAAATCTCAAATCGAGGTTCGATATTTCTCAAGAAACGTCCAAAATTTGATCTTTAAAACCCTGTCAGGTGGAAAGATCAACAAGGGATAGGAATGTCACTCCACTACTCGAGTGACGTCAAGAAAACACATGAAGAAGGTTACCCGAAAGAAAGTTTAGCCAATAGTTGGGCAAAATTTTTAAGTGACGAAGTGAAATCCTACGACTCAGCACCAAAGCACATGTCTATTACTCCCAAGTAGCAATTACCAACTTAATCAAGGGAAAGAAACTCATTGCAAAACTCAACTAGTGATTACTCGTTAGCAAAAGGCCAAGTCTAATTCAAGGGTTAAAACAAAATAAATGCAGGTTCCTACGCATCAATACGAAAGTGGTCGATCAAAACTTGGTTTATGCCCGGTCAATCTAGTGCTACACGCAAAACTAAGATGAAGTCATCTCTTACGACCCCAGGAATAGGAACTTTCGTGCTTGTAATCAGACTCGAGAGACGATGAAGTGGGTCATCGTAACTATCTTAAATAAAAGTGTAAGGAGGAACAATTGGAAGCTCAGATCCTCATGCAATTCCTGGAGTGTAAAACATCCCACGAGGTGGATGCTGAAGTCTAATTGTAACATGTCCTTAAAGGAATAGCTCCCCGCACTAGTTCCACCAAGAGGCTTCCAATCGCACTCCCCAATTCTCGCTAAGTTAAGCAAGCCAACTCAAACATCATGCGCAGATTTCTTTGAAGTAAACTAATTCAATTACTAGTCCCTAACAATTTGGAGTACTAAATCCAAAGGTAGGGTTCATGGAGAAGTTACAACCGTACACGTACTTGTGATTCTCAACAAACCTTGTCATCACTACCAAGAATTCAGAGATGTAACTCAGTTGTAAGGTCTAATCGTCAACTATCAATCGCATGTCAGGGTTAGGAGTGCAATACTCAAAAATAACTAGGGGATAAGGAATGGTAGGCAAATCAAGGTAGGACAAAACGTAGTGTTCAAATCCAATTAAGAGGAGCTTCACTACTGAGCTCGGGGTTAGCGGTCCAACTAATTAACACGGATAAAATTTCTAGATTGCCACTGTAAGCACATGACTAGCATGAACAGAGTAAGGAGAAAATTTCATCAAAACCACAATAGTCGTCGGTACACAAACCCTAGTCCTTATACAAGATGTCTAGTTGGTAGCTAAGACAAGTACGTTTGGGATACTCCAGTTGGTAGCTCTAGGAATAAGGGTTAATTGGCCAAGACAGTGGTGTCAAACGATAGAAGCATGAAGGATGTTGGATTAGTGCCTAATTAGGGATGAAGTGTAGGGTTACAAAAGAGTTTACACAAGCACGGAATTCGGGACCAGATTCAGTCAAGCTAACATTTGAACTATAATGTTCATCAATGTCCCCAACTAACCAGTTTTCAAACAGTAAAAGAGTTGTTTGAAAAGGTTAAAACTCAACAATGTGAAAATTCCTTTTTATAAAACATTTATGTGGTAAAGAAACAAAAATTCTTCAAATTCGTGCAAACAACAAGAAGTCGTCAGCCACAAGATGTAAATAGTAAAATATGTCAAGCACGTTAGACAAGGAACGCATACCAAAATGCGAGATCAAAACGAGAACTTTGAAATCATTATTTAAAAATATCTAGAAGATAAGAATACTTAAAATTACCACAATGGTCCGTGGCAGTATTCGGAGATGATTTCAAAAGGTTAACAACTGGTTAAAATGTGATAGGTAAAAGTAACCAATAGGAGCTGCAAAAACTCCAGGTTGAAAAAGGCATAAATCCAAAATGAAGAAAAACCAACTCGAACTAAGGCTTAAAGGATCAATTATTGTGGTGAACATGGTATCAAAATGTGTCACGTCATAATACGTTCTACAATTTCAACACTGATACAACTCAATTTGACTAAAAAAATTTACTAATACAAGTAACAAAATTGTATGAAAACATGATAAGAAACTCAGTGGGAAATCAAACTTGTTTGTAAAATGCTATTAATTCGTTTAAAACACTTGCCCAAACAATCACCATACTTAACGACACTTAAAAAGAGAAAGTGTAATAACCATGCAACTCAAACCGAAATGGACCATGCAAATAGTCTAGCTGTTCGGGTACGAAAATGGAAGTCTAAGAAACACAGGTAACACTAAAACTAATGGTGATAGAGATCTCGCACATGAGGAGTAAACAATTACATGTCCTGAGAGACGAATTAGGAAATGGTCAAGTAGTTTATGTCCCAGCTTGTCTGGAGGTTCCCAACGGTTAAACGATACGGAAAATTACAATAAATTGCATGTTCTCGATTCCGAGGTATCAATCTAGCTAACCCACGTAACTAGAGACATCCTTCAAACTAACCTTTAAAAGTTCCACTTTAACGAGTACATAATTAATAGCAAAGGCCTAGTTAAACTCTTAAAACCCCTAGAGCCCTAAAAGGACGAGTTCTTAGTTAATTCTAATGGATTCCCTAAATCTTCAACCAAAGTGGATTCTACTCGTATATCTAGATTGGTTCCAAAAATCACGCATGTCAAGGCAATTTAACAAACGAGCGCATCGCTTAAATGTCGATTCACCACAAGCATCATCGAATAATTCGTTCACACCATCCAAACGAGTTCTAAGCTTGCAAGCACCACCCAAACGCAAAATTCGATGGAAATAGAAATCCAACAACCTAGTAACTAAAAAGTAGATAAGCTAAAATGAAACTCCCATTCTACTTGCGGAAAACTCATGATTAGATCGTAAGCAGGGTAACACTAATGTCGAGTGACAATTCTAATGAATTGAGGAATGGCTTTTACACAAGAAATTGGGATGTACGATTATCATTTGTCCGGAAACTAGCGATACAACCTACAACCTTTCTCTAATACCAAGTTGACACACCTCAATCCGGAAAGTCCGTTAGGACATGGAGATCAAGATTTGCTAGCCGACATCACGAACATCCAGATGAAGAAAGCCATTTAATTAAAACGATTCGTTTTAAGGGGTCAAGTGAAACATAACCAATGAAAATTGATTACATTTCACTGCGACATCGGAATTCCAAAGCATGGACACTAATGGTGATCATAAAATTTTGTGACTACCTCTATTACCCGATTTCCACCACGTCACTCTAACCCTAGGAGTGTATGTCAACATAGCTAGCTAGCCTCCTCAATGTACGTGAAACACCACTATGATCTGAGGGGTTCTGAAAACAAAGGGTGAGTGGATCCAGTATTCTATTTCAGTGTTAAACCATAAATTGATAAAATATATTTTAACCCTTGGATTTTAGAAAACTCAAATAGTAATTTTAAACCTTCACGTAGTACAAGAAAAAAAATGTTAATATGGTAATGACAAAATGTATCATGCTAAATACATATGTATCACATGTCGGCCTAAGCTCTAGCTCATGAGTCGCTTTAGTCATACTCTCATGACAAATGTGTCATGCTAATATCTCTATCTCAATAATGCCCTGGGAATCATATGCACATGCAATTGTCATCCATGAACTATCTAGATATGCAAAGGTAATAACTAATTTACCATTCACATACATGCAACTTATTGTCAAGTAATATCCTAAGCTAGCATGCAACATGTAAGGGTGGCACCCTAAGATAATTAATCACAAAGTGGCCAATCCAAGTGTAATATGTCATGAAACTTAGTCAATCAAGCATGCTCAAATAATAGCCACCATACTCATCGTATAACGCGCAAGTAAAATATCAATATAAAACAAGTTTAAGGAAGGTGGTCCACTCACACTAGTCGGGGAGTCGAATCACTCGACAAATTAAACTACTACAAACTCCAAACTCGTCACAATCCTAAATGAATCAGACCAAAAAATTACCCCAAGAATTTCATGTAAAAATATAAGAAATCTCACTTAAATTATCTTAAAACTAGTTTTAAAACGTACTTAAATGATTCAAAAAGGAAACAAAAAAGCCTTCGTACTTCCTGGAATATTACTCCCGAATAGTGCCCTGGAATATTCCAACATGACGTCGTTAGTTGACCGTTGAGACTAATAGTTGAATAATAGTAGTTGACTGTTGACTAACCTTAACCCACCATCGTTGGAGCATTTCCGAAGTCAATGATAGGATTGTCGTCATCGCCTCCATCGATGGTGGACGAAATCAGGAAAATTAGTATACTCAAATTTTCCAGCGATACCTAATTTCCTCTAATCTAACTCGATTTCGACATGCAATAGGTCGATTTACATCTACTTATCATGTGGATAACAAAAATATAGGAGGTTCAACATCTACCTGCTTTACCAATTACGATGCTGGGAAGATCTCAGTGGTCTCTGTTTTCCAGAAAACGGTGATGCTCCGATCATCACCTAAACGTGCTCGAAAACTGCATGCAATGACAAGGTTAAAATTGTCACGAGGAGAGGAGTTCTGTTAACTAATTTCCAAGTAAAAATCCTACGTAAGCAACTGTGGGAATCCCAATTTCTTGACAGTTCTACAATTTTGGTCGCTGCCTACGCCTCCGCACCTCGTACAAAGCCACATGAAATCTAATCAGAGAGTAGTCCTAAGTGTGAATAAGACGATGGTTCGGTTCAATGGGATCAATCTCACCTCAAAAATACCTTAAAATCACTTAAATGAAATCAAGTTAGGGTCAGGTATGTGTCGAGTCTCTCGCCTCAGCGGTCATTGGAGGTGCATGTTGCCGAGACTAGCTTTGTCTCATCGAAAAACGGCTGTTAGTTGTGGTCTGAGTGCCTAAGAAAGTCGGAGTTGGCGTGGCAAGGGCAAGGAAGACAGACAGTGTTATGTCGTTTAGTTTTAGGCTTGCTAGGGTGTGCTCAAAAGGTTGAGAAGGCTTCAAGGGAGGAGGTAGTTTGATAGCCCTGTAGCTTGGTCATGATTGTTCATGGTGGTAGAGACGTCACCACGGTCTCACTGTGGTCTCCTAGGTGAGGACGTAAGGGAGAAGATGCAGTGTGTGGGTTTGGAAAAAAAAAATTGGGTCATAGGCTTGTGCCCAACATGTGTTTACCCCCCCTAGTTTGAATAAATTCCATCTCTTGGGCCTAAGGAGTTGTTGGACCTAAAGAAATGGTAGGTAATTCAGTAAACATGGCCCATGCAAAATTTTTTGAGGGAAATTTGGTAATTTCTCAATTTCAAATTTTGTATTTTTGGGATGGGATGCAACATCTAGCATGTCAACAATTATAACCAAGGGTTACTAACGTCCCTAAGTAACCTCACATTTAAATCTCCTAATTTTCGGGATTAAAATACGGACTAAAAACCTAGTCTAACACTTCGGATACCCAAAGTTACCTCGAATTGATGTTCGATCAACTCAAAACTATACCAAAATGTTCGAAACGACGAATACTTTAAAATTCATTTTGACCGAAAATTGAGATGGTGAGTCAGGTGCCCCTATGCGCCACCCACTCTCTCTGTGCGTGGGCTTCATGAACCTTGCTTTAGTGCATCTTCAACCTACAAGCAGATTTGCAACTCCTGACCTAACTTGTCGCTCGACCCGACTAGAACTCCGCCAATTTGCGCCCATTTTTTACGATCTAATAATATGTCTTCATCTAGTCATATCGAGGAAGAACTTACCCCAAAATCACTATCCAAATCTCCACTCTTTTGTCAAACGTTCAAGCTTGGACTCAAGGATTTTCCCACATCCAAAGCTTCGAGTTTCTTGACTTAAATCAATCTCATGAACTCAACTAGGGTATTAGTGAGCGTAGTCACAAGCTGGGAAATTTCAAACAGCTCAAACGATCGATTCTCAATTTTTCGGGTTATAGTTTGTGTTCCTCCTTCCTCTCATTCCCTGTTTTCTTTACTCTTCATCTCTTCTCTCTTTCTTTATTTCTCTCCTCTCTCTTAGTTTTCTTTTCTTTTCCATTCATGGTTCCTCTCGGGTTTGGTTTCAAACACACCACCTACACACAAAATCACCACATGTACACACACACACACTACTACACACACCCCAAAAATATAGTTGGTCCATGGAAAGAGATAAGGAGAGGGGAGGAGATAAGGACAATTGTCACCATCATACACAAAATATCATCACTTGTGAAATTACAAAAGTACCCCTAGTGTCAAAATGTCCAAAATGCCTCTTGTGAAATTACAAAAATACCCCTAGTGTCACCATCAAATCTCTGATTCTATATGCCACCTGTCTACGAACTCAGGATTTCAAGAGCTATGTAACGGTCCTCACGAAAACTCCAAAAAGTACCCGAAGCAAAAAAAAAATCAACTTTCGACCTATAAGGGCAAAATTGTCAATTCCCTTTTTAAAATGCTTAAAATTATCTTTTCTGAATTTTCGAGTTGTTATATAAACTGATATAACTTGAAGACAAATATTATGTATGTTGAAAGTAAGAAATTAATGATATATGTTTTATCCTAATATAGAAAATAAGGTATTTAATTTGACTCGAATAATGATATTTGAATGACTCTACTTGAATACGCTTAATTGGCAATATTTACTAGCTCCGTGCATATATGCATGTAACAACTAATGAGTGAATACTATGTCAACATAATAAAATCACCTTATATAGATGTTACTATTAATATATTTTCTTTTTGTGAGAAATACGATCAACTAACACGTACATAAAATATGTCAAATAATATAATCAATTAAATGTGTCAAAATAGCATCCCCAACTCTGTAGCTCTCTGGGCATCCCCAACTCTGTAGCTCTCTGGTAATGGAAGATGTATCTATCTCCAACTTGATTTACTTACTTTAATTGTTTGGTCCAATTTGGTTAATAACTTAATAAATAGAAACATAAAATCGAACGCATCATGAAATTTATAAATTTGAGAAAATTTATCAAAAGAAAAAAATTGTGAGCTAATCGAAATGTCTTAATTATAGTTTCCTTTTAAAGTTTATAACAACACGTACTTGGATGGTTATACATGGCAAGAGGGAAACATTGCATTCATTTTTTTCAACTTTTTTCCAACTTCTCAAATAGATCGAAGTTATATATTTTGCATACAGATATTCATTTCGAATCATTTCATTATAAAATCCAAATATGTTAGATCCAGATCGAGCACCATAATTATGAGTTATGACTGTGTTAGCCGAAATATGCATTGGATGCAATGTACATTAAAAAAAAACAAAAAACAAAATTAGTGTTGCAAGAGGTTACTTCAAACGCTTCCGATGGTTTATTTATGTACATATTCACGGTCTGAATTTTCGTTGGCACAAAAATGAAAAGAAAGTTAGTGTTGTGACATTTTTATAAATAGTACCAAAATTTTATCAGAAGTACCGAATTAACTAGCTAGTAGCTAGTGCGCTCTTGCATTTGGAAGAAAAACCCCGCACAAAACAATGAAGTTGCCAAGTTCTCAACTCGAAGTCTGCCCAATGTTATCCTTAATCGTATTATTGAGCTGAATCGTCTAAGGTTGTGTAAATTTAATTTTAAAAGGAGCGTAGGTAATATCCGTCTGGCTAATGTCTGGGGTATCCTTATTGATTAGTTGTAGATCTGTTTGTTTGTGGAGTATTGCCTAGGTTCGTTGTTGCCTAGGTGGGTGGTGCCGGATGGATTGCTTCCCCTTTGTAGGTGGTGCTGTTCCCCTTTTGGGTTCTTTTGGGCTTGCCCTTTAATTTATTTTTGACTTATCAAAAAAAAAAAAAAGTTCTCAACTCATCTTCACTCTTGTCTATGCTCTCTCATTCTCATTTTCAACTTCTGATTCACTTCTCGAAAACTACTTCCAATGCCTTCCAAAATGCTCTCAGCCCTCATTTCCAATTTTTGATTCCATATAGACCCGCGGAAATTCCTCATTTCCGTCTGTTTTGCTGGCATACATTCGAAACCTAAGGCATTCCACACCCACAACTCCAAAACCTTTAGCTATTGTTGCAGCCAAGCATGACTCCCATGTGCAGGCAACCGTGATATGTGCAAAGCAACATGGCGTGCACATCAGAATCTGAAGTGGTGGCCATGATTACGAAGGGCTATCCTTCATCTCATTCATAAATGTCGCCTAGCTATATTGTTCTTGACATGTTTAATCTTCGGTCCATTGACATTAATGTCACGGACGAAAGTGCTTGGGTCAAGGCCGGGGCAATCCTTGTCGAGCTTTATTACAAAATCGCGGAGAAGAGTAAGGTTCATGGATTTCCGGGTGGAGTTTGTCCAACTGTTGCCACCGGTGCTTTAGTGGCGGAGGATATGGCCCTATGATGAGAAAATATGGCCTTGCAACGGATAACATTATGGATGCTAAACTAGTCAATGTGAACGGTACAACTCTTGATCGAAAATCAATGGAAGATTTATTTTGGGCCATTAGAGGAGGTGGTGGAGCCAGCTTTGGAGTCATTATTTCATGGAAGGTCATGTTGGTATCCATTCCAGCCAATGTGACTGTATTTCAAGTCCAAAGGACCTTAGAACAAGGCGCGCTGGATCTCCTTCACCGGTCGCAATATGTTGCACCTAGGTTGCCTAAAGAAGTCTTCATTAGAGCCACTTCAAAAGTCATCAGTAGTACCACTAGCCAAGAGGGTACCAATAAGACAGGGCAAGTAACATTTTTTGGTCATTTTCTAGGGCAAAGTGACGCACTTCTACCTTTGATGGAAGAAACGTTTCCGGAATTAGGGCTGCAGAGAACAGACTCTGCTGAAATGAGTTGGATTTGTAAGAAATTTGAGTATAAGTTGATGACTTGTGATGCAAGTGTCACGGGCATTTAATGACTAGGATCCGAATAGAGTCTAAAATCAATGAAACTCTCCTAGTTAAGGATCCTTGTACGGGAAGGTTAAGGAATTAACCTAGTTGGTACCAAACCTTGGTTGCTTAGGACTCCTAATGATTGTATGATAGGCGCATCAATTAGGACTCCTAAAGAAGTATAAAAACGGCATTGATCTCTACTCTCTCAGTGTGTGTGTGTGTGTGTGTGTGTGTGTGTGTGTGTGTGTGTGTGTGTGTGTGTGTTTAATAAGGATTAAGCCTTGAAACCTATCAAAAGGCTAAACACTTCAATTCTGATAGAGAGGAGAAGAATAGTGCAGGTGATCAGTTCGTGTTTTCCTGGTGTTGAGTTCTACCTGCTGCAGGAATGGCTAAGCCTGGTTTCACTCATATCTCAATTCATGCTTATACATGTATTCACTTAATATTGAATCAATACACTTGTGATCTTTGTTGTTGTTTGGTTAAGTAAACTTTAAATAGTTTACATGTGGTATCAGAGCACCAAACGTACTCATAGGTCCAAATTATATGTCTTGTTGTTTTGGCTGCATCATTAAAAACGACGTGTCGTTTTCTTTAAATAATTTGATGATCGTTGGTCGCCAACAGACACTTGCTTTTCTCCTTTATCGAAAACCCGAAACCCAGACACAAAAAACCTTTTCTTTTCCGCTGCGATTGGGATATCTCAAGACAAGGAAGGAATACTCATTCAACTGCAAATACTCTTTAGTGAAATCGTGGATAGTCATTCTGTGATTGGCTGGTAATTTTTGGTTTAAATTGTGCAAATCGCAAAACTGTCTTGTTGAATGCATAAATCTTAAGACATCTGTGATTTCTTAATATTCATGTTTGATCTGAATGTTTGGTATATTGGTATGTGGTTGTGATTGTTTCATGCTGACCCTGTACTAATACCCCTAGACCTGTGTAAAACACTAATGAGAATTTCTTTTCAGTCTTCTAGAATGCTGAAACGCAAAAGGAATAAGTGTATGTTCCTTGAATGTCCAGTTGATCCCATGATCAAATCGGATGATGGATGACTCACATGGTGAGTCGAATCAATCCAAGTAGTTAATGTAGGTCATCTATCAAGATGAAATTGATCCTCATCTCCTCATCACAGTGATGATCAATTGTCCCTTGAACCGATTAGATGATGGTAAGGCCAAATGAGTCATACTGAGCCCTGATTTCTCCATAGAGAATCAAGAGTAGTGATTTGATTAGTGACTGATTGTTTAAATGATTGGGAGTATTCTATCGCATCTGCACACATATGAATGTGTTAGGTTATTCACAGTAACATAAACTTGTCACCTGAGACCTAGATAATCATCCATAGATGTTTATTGTTTGTCTTGATAACATATGAGGGTTTACTGAGTTTGATTGTTGCATGAATGCTATATGACTGTAAAACAGGATGTTTAACAACCAATTTCAATGAAATTGAAACGTTTACTGGGAACAACTACAAGAAATGGAAGTCTGACCTAGAATTTCATCTGGGGTATGCTAGTTTGGACTTGGCTTTGTTGGAACCTAAACCTGCTGCACTCACCACCAACAGCACTAAAGAGGAAAGGGAGTACTTCAAGGACTGGAAGCACTCGAATAGGTTGTCTCTCTTGTGCATTAAGAAGTCTATGCAGGATAATGTGAAGTGAGCCATTAAGGTGGTAGGTGACTCAGCAAGGGAATACTTGGATGCAGTGGCTGCAAAATACCAAACCTCCGATAAGGCAGATGCTAACTCTCATTTATCTGAATTGGTTAGCATGAAGTTTGATGGCAGTGGGAGCATTTGTGATCACCAAATGAAGATGGTTGAAATGTCAGACAAATTGGCAGATTTGAATAGCCCCATCAATGATTAGTTCTTAGTTCATCTGGCCCTCAACTCCCTACCTCCAGAATATGGCACACTAAACGTGTCCTATAACCTGCAAAAGGACAAATGGGACATCAATGAGATGATTACTTAGTGTGTTCAGGAAGAACTTCGACAGAAGAAGGAGAAATCAGCTCTTGTCAACATGGTGCACCTACCAAACCTAAGAGGTCTGCACCCTCTGGTAAGAAGTTCAAAACCCCTTATCATAATGGATCTGTGGTAGCTAATCACCAACCCCTAAAGGTTAATCAATCTCACAACTTTAAAAAGGAAAAATAAGATTTCAAATGTTATTTCTGCAAGAAACCAGGACATGCCAAGAAGGAATGTGCAGATTATAGGACCTGGAAGTCCAAGAAAGGTAAAACAGTTTCCAAATTGAATGTTTTTGTCTGCTTTGAATTGAATTTGGTTTTTACACGTCAAAACTCTTGGTGGTTTGACACTGGTTGTTCTGTGCATATCACTAATTCCTTGCAGGGGTTCACAAAAGTGACAAACCCCAGTAGGTTGGTTTACAAGGTTTTTTTTAGGAATGGATCCAAGGTTGCAGTTGAGTCAGTTGGTAGTGTCAAGCTAAAGTTTTCTTCTAATCATGTTTTAGAATTAAAAGAAGTACTCTATGTACCTTCCATGAGAAGGAACTTAATTTCTGCTTCTAGTTTAACTCGAGAAGGTTATTGTTTTGCTAGTAACCTTGATACAATTTCCTTTTATAAGTTTAATAATATGAATGAATTACTTGGCATTGCTTCTTTGGTTTGTGATATGTGGCAATTAAATTGTGCAGTGATGCATGAATGTTTTTCTGTTGGCTTGTTAGGCTCTAAACGTGTTTTCCTTGATGAAAACTCTTTTATGTTATGGCACAAGCGTTTAGGACACATTTCCAAAGAAAGAATCTTAAGATTAATGAAAAATAGTTTGCTACCAAACTTGCCCCCAACAGACTTGTCTGTTTGCATAAACTGCATTAAGGGAAAAACAACCAACCCTAGGAAGAAACATGCAACCAGAAACACACACTTACTTGAAATCATTCACACAGATGTCTGTGGACTATTCCGCTTTAAAAAGATTTGTGGAAACTCTTACTTTATAACCTTTATCGATGACTTTTCAAGGTTTGCTTATGTTTATCTGATTTCTGAAAAGTCTGATGTTTTAAAATGCTTTAAGATTTATAAACTTGAAGTTGAAAACCAACTTAACAAAACCATAAAAATTGTGAGATCTGATAGGGGTGGTGAGTACTATGGCCGATTCAATGAAAAGGGACAACAGATGGGACCTTTTGCCCTATATTTACAAGAACATGGGATAGTGGCCTAGCACACAACTCCATATAACCCGCAGCAAAATGGAGTGGCAGAAAGAAAAAATAGGACTTTGATAAACATGGTTCGAAGTATGATGTGTAGGGCAGACTTACCAGATTACTTGTGGGGAGAAGCTCTTAAGACAGCCAACCATGTACTCAATCGTGTCCCTAGTAAGGCTGTCCCTAAGACACCAAGGGGTTGAAACCAAGCCTAAACCATCTGTACATTTGGGGGTGCAAGGAAAAAGCACGATTCTGTAACCTCAATGAAAGGAAGTTGGATAGCAGGACTTAGTCCTACTTCTTTATTGGATATCCAGAAAAGTCCAAAGGATTTAGGTTTTATTTCCCTTATCTCAACACCAGGATTCAAGAGACTCACAATACCAAGTTTTTGGAAAACTGTGGCAATGATTACTTAGCTGTGGACAACTCTGAGTTTGATGAGATCATACCAACAGACCAGGTCTCCACTGAAGCATCACAATCCAACCTAAGCATGCCCCTAATCCTTGGCCCTCAGCTCTCATCTTCTGGTCATGTGAACACATCAGAACCACCAGAAACCCCACTTTAACCAATGGATCACACATTCCCTGCCCCTGAGCATCAAGAACTAGGGAATGATTACATAGCACACATTCCACAACCTGAACCAAGAAGGTCCTCAAGGCCTAAACGTTCTGCAACCCACCAGATTATTTGGTGTATCTGCAGGAGACAGAACTTGGTTTTGGAGATGATCAAGATCCATTCACTTACAAAGAAGCCATGGCCAGCCCTCGGGCTACCTTGTGAAAACGGGCAATGGATGAGGAACTTCTGTACATGGAAAAGAATGAGGTATGGGACTTGGTTCGAACTTGGTTTTGGAGATGATCAAGATCCATTCACTTACAAAGAAGCCATGGCCAGCCCTCGGGCTACCTTGTGAAAACGGGCAATGGATGAGGAACTTCTGTACATGGAAAAGAATGAGGTATGGGACTTGGTTGATCACCAAACAAACATCAAGCCAATTGTATGTAAGTGGGTATTCAAGACAAAACGTGACTTAGATGGCCAGATTGAGAGGTACAAAGCCAGACTTGTGGCTAAGGGCTTCACTCGGAGAGAAGGAATTGACTACATGGACACTTTCTCACCTGTCTCTTCTAAAGATTCCTTAAGAGACGAGGGTTGATGTCGTATCTAGCAGCGGATTGGGCCTACAGGTCGGTCTGGGCTGATATGGTATAAACAGAAGTCCCCCAAGTTCAGGAATGAGGTGGAATTTCTCGGTTGAGGACTTATAAAAAAGAGTGCCCCAAATCGGATGTGTATGCCTCTAGTCCCCTAGACAAGGGAGTGTATTGAGCGGAGTAATCTGTGGTGGAAGATGGAGGGGAGACCGATCAGATGTGAAGCAATGGGTGTGGGCGGGGAAAATGCGGCCTAATCGTATTGTGCTAGTAGGTTGGGAAGTCGAGGAGCCATCTTTGTCGTGGGTCGGTTGGTGTGATTCTTGGGATTCGCGACCGTTGGGTACTAGCCAGTCGTGCAAGGACACGTGGGGTCTATGGGAGACAGCTGACATGGTAATAAATGTCACGCGAAACAAGGTGCCTCTTCGGTTGCCAACCTGCGCCTATAAATAGTTGGTAAGAAAGCATTTTTACCCTTTTCACTTTCACGCATTTTTACCTTCTGAGATTGTTTCGTGCTTATGCAATTTCCAGCGAGTATTTTTTGCGATAGCTTCTACGATGGAGTGATTTCCGATGAGGCTGACCATCACAGAATAACAAGGTATGGCCTCCTTCCCATGCTTTTTCTAATTCAGTGTGTTTTTTTTAACTGTGGATGAATTGGGGGTCGGATGTCGGTTCGATCTGGGGAACATAGTGGTCGGTGACCCAAAAGTGTTTTTTTGTCTATGTTTGTAGATTGTTCCAATGTCCGACAAGGATAGTCAATCCAACGAAGTACGAGACTATGATGGGGGAGACCGACAGAGCTCCTCCATGTACGTGGGGCATTCGGTGGAGGAAACACCGACGGGGTCCTCCGCGAAGAAAACCATAAGAGGCGATCAGACTGGGGCGTCGACGTCTAGTCGGTCCAGGGTTAAGGACAGGGCTCGGTCGAGTAGGAAGAAACCCGCCGGTGTGAGCACTGAGGAGGCAATTGAGGAGGAGGTACCGCCTGCAGAACCTATCACCACGGTCTTGTGGTCGATAGACGCGTATGAGAGCCGAGAGATAGAGGCCAAATTAAAGAAATTCCGATCGGCGTGGTCTGTGTCGTCAGATGTTGAGTTGTGGGTGGTCAGTCCCACCGAGCTCCCTAGTGAGGCCCTTGAGTGATGGACCCTGTTCTACACCGAGTTGTGTAGTCACGGTGACTAGCTGCCTTTGCATTCGCCGCTGAAGAGAATGGTCCAAGGACTGGGCGTGGCCCTTGGTCAACTGCGCCTATAGTGTTCGAACCTTCTCGGTCGGTCCCGCGGCTGGTAGCTCGAATGCAATCGGCCCTCTGCCCTAGCCAACTTCTCAACGATCCCCAAGTCAGGGAGGGCTTGTCAAGGAGGGCCCTCAGTGGGATAATGTCGCCTCGTCGGTTAGCGGCAAGATGTTTCCAGCCATTAATGGCTTGGCAAGCGGCATTTCGATTGAGCTGTCCAAATGTTTAATCGAGCTGTAAGGTAGTCCCGGCTCTGTATGTTTAAGCGTAGGCCATAAGAAAGGGTTCCTAATGTGTAGGTGTCTTCCTCGGTTGAGGACTTGCACAGACCTCCTAAGTGTTGGAACTTGGTGTGTCCCTCAGTCCCCCAATTGCTCAGTCGAGGTAGGTCGTCGACAGAGGAGCTGAGGTGAAGCGTTTACAGCTAGAAGCTTGGAACGATTTTGCGACAGATCGGAGTGGCGAGAGGGTAGTTCGGGGAGAGGAGGAGGAGGGGGGGGGGGGAGGGTGTCCAACTAGATGGACTTGGTTTGTGTCAACCGACCGGTGTGCATTGTGGAATGCCGTCGGTTTCCTGGTACCATGTAGGTGTTTGGTACTTAGTGTCCTCAGTGTTAATGTGTGAGAGGGTAGCTCGATAATGTGTTGAGCAAAAAAAAAACAAGGGAATAGAGAAAATAATCTTCTCATTTATAATCTGTGGGTCAAATGGGGACCGATACAATGAAAGTTGACGGGTGACGTACAAGATTATGGTATTGCGACCAAATTAAATGTAGTACCGCTTTAGGTGGTCAGCATTCCACGGATGTCCGAGGATGTAACCGCCGGGGTCGGAGAGCTAGTACGTCCCCGGTCGGCATATCTAAGTGATTTGGTAGGGGCCTTCCTAATTGGGGCCGAGGGTGTCTGCCGATCGGTCACGGGTGGCAAGGCTGACCTTTCCGAATTCCCAGTCCCTCACTTGGCATCGTGGTATTGGCAGAGCCGCTGCTTGTGGGTGACATTCCGAAGGTGGGCCTTCGCATGGTGTTCTTCGATTAAGTCTAGGCTCAGTTCCATCTGTTCATCGTTCTAGTTTGCGTCATAGGAGAGGTAATGTATTTGAACCGAGCCTTGAGGGCCTTAAAGAAACTGACGCACCGGTCGGTGATCTTTGAAATGAATCGAGTCAGAGCTACTACTCGGTTGGTCAGACTCTGGACTTCCTTCTGTGTTTAGAGGGCCTTCAAGTCCAGGATTGCCTGAATTTTCTCAGGTTTGGCCTTGATTCCACGCTGGCAGATCATGAATCCGAGGAATTTACCGGAGCCGACCCCAAAAACACATTTGGCTGGATTCAAGCGCATCCTAAACTTCTTTAGGACTGCAAACATCCGAGTGAGATTGGTAATGTGTTGGTCGGTCGTCTTGCTTTTACCAGCATGTTGTCGACATAGACCTTCATGGTTTTGCCGATCTAGTCGGCAAACATGTAGTTGACCAGTCGCTGGTAGGTTGCCCCAGCGTTCTTTAGACCAAAGGGCATTACATTATAGAAATCCAGACCCTGGTCGGTGCGGAAGGTGGTATGTATTTGGTCATCAGGGTGCATGAAGATCTGGTTGTACCCCGAGTAAGCATCCATGAAGTTGAGGAGCTCGTGCCTGGCAGTGGCGCCAACCAGTTGGTTGATTTTGGGCAAAAGGAAACTGTCCTTAGGACATGCCTTATTCCGGTCAGTGAAGTTGATACACATGCACCATGCACCAGACGGCTTCTTCACCAGGACAACATTGGCCACCCAGACTGCGTAGACGGCCTTGCAGATGAAGTGGATAGTACTGAGCTTAACGATTTCGGCCTTCATGGCCTCGATCCGCTCGGTATCGTAGATGCACCTCTTTTGCTCCACTAGTTTGAAGCTCAGGCTGATACTGAGTCGGTGGCAAATGACGTTTGTCGAGATGTCAGGCATGTCGGCGTAAGACCATGCAAAGACCTCTGTATTATCGCGCAGAAACTTGATCAGGTCGGCACGCAGAGCTGGGCTCATTGTGGTGCCGATTTTGACCTTTCTGTCGGTGAAGTCGTGCGAGAGGACGACCTCCTCTACCTCCTTCATCGGCTTGGGGTGCGGCGTGGTAGAGTGATCACAAGGGTCTTCGATCAGTCCGTCACGCAGGTGCTAGGTGACTCGGGGGCCCACTAGATCGGCCTCATAAGCGGACTCGGTAATGACCAAGGTTTCTGCGGGCTGGGTGATGGCTTTCCCAACAAGAGTGATAAAGTTGTAGGTCCGAGCTTCCATTCGATCACCTCAGACCTATCTGATGCCCATTGGGTTGGGAATTTCATGAGCAGTAGTTGGGTGGAGACGACTACACGGAGCTGATTGATTAGACCGCAAACCAAGATGACGTTCTAGGCGCTCGGGCAGTCAATCACGAGGAAAGGGGCTAGGATGATGGCGCACTTCGGGTTTTTGCCGACCGTGATGGGAAGGTTGACCTTGTCGATCGGGACAATGGAGTCCCATGTGAACCCGAAAAGTGGTGAAGGCGATCAGTATAGCTTGGTCTGAAGATGGTTGTAGTCCACCCTGAAGATGACATTTATCGAGCTGCTAGTGTCGATCATGATTTGACCGATATCGAAGTTGATGATAATGGCTTGGATGACAAGCGAGTTGTCGTGTGGGTAGATCACCCCACGCTTCTTCTCCTCCTCTGAGAAGGATATGGCCTCGCAGCTGGTGTGTACCACCTTCTGTGTAACAACCTGTCCCGAATTCCAGGATTAGATTAGTGACTAATCACGATTAGTGAGGTTAATCGGTGATTAGTTGGGCGAAATCGGACGAACGATGCAAAATAACCGTTTTGCCCTTAGGCGGTGGCAAAATGTTGACTTTTTGATCGGGTGGTCAAATGGACTTTGACCAATGACCGTGACGTAGTTCGTGACGTCACGAGTTCATGGAAAGGTGGCAAGTTCAATTCCGACGTTCGAGGAGGAGGTTATAACGTTCGGAAGTTTAGGGGCATTTTGGTAATTATGGTTAAAAGGAAAAAATAGTTGACTTTTGACCTGAGATGTTTGATGGCCGAGGGCCAAAGACCATTACGTAGATCGGGACGATACGAATCCATAGACAGGCGGCACGTCGAATTTGGACATTCGACAGCGAAGTTACGGTTCACGGAAGTTTCAGTGCACTATTGCACGAATTACGAAATAACTTAACTTTTGGACTTTAGTGGGGCCAGATATTTAATGGAGGCCCAATGGATGAGTGACAAGTGTCACCCATCCACAGGCCACACAAATTGATTCATGCATCTCCCTTTTCTCGTGCATCTTCATTTCCTTCATTCAAACACACACCCATTACCCGATCTCATTCTAACCTTCACCCAAATCCAACCCAACCCTATTTGATCATGACTGAGAGGACCAGAGAGTGAGGAGAGGACGGTGGATGATGGTGGCCGGCCAGGATGGAGCCATCGTGCACGGCGGAGGCCCAAAACCCGAAAGGTAATCGGTTTTAACCGATTTAATCCATTTTACCATTCTTTGTATTATAGACCGTTTTTATGGATTGTTTTGAGTTAAATGGGTTAGTAGGAGAGTATTAGAATGGTTTTGAGGAAGATTGGAGGTCGAGACACCGTGGGGGAGGTTTTGGAAAACTTGGACCGTGAACCAAGTTTTGGAACATTAGGTTTTAATGGTTTTTAATTAGTTTTAGGGATTGGTTTAGATAGGAAACTTGAAAATAGGAAGTTTAGGATCGAAAAGGAGAAGATTGGACGAAAAATGAGGGAGTAGGAGGGCCGGACCGGTCACGCCAGTCCAGCTGGACCGGCCTGCACAGAAAACCGGTCGGACCGGTCGATTGCGTGAGGAAGAAGATGAATAGTCCTGGCGCGTGAGGCCCAAGCACAGGACCTATCTTGGGCACGTGAGGGCGCGTGTCCAATCTTTTGGGGAAGTTTCCAACATGTTATTTCATCTATTTGATGTAACGAACATTTTGGGACTGGTCTCGTGTCAATCGGATATCGTTTCGATAGGTTTCGGGGTGTCCGATTGTTTAGGAACGACTTTAAAAATAGTTTAAAAATCGGAAAAATTATGGGACTTCAATGAGAGGTTAATGAGGCTATTAGTAACCCTCTAAATGAATTCGGCTAGGTTTGGGAGTCCCGGTGACGGTGATTGACCCGGGAGACGATTATGGCACGCGTATCGAGGCGCGACTTCGCACGGTCTGTCAGTGAATTTTGATTTCTAAACTGTGATGCATGCATAAATGTTTTATATGGATTTTTATGTGATTCTATGATGTTGATTTGGATATTGGTGAAATATATGGTTACACATATTTCGAGGCGATTTACGTGCTTGCACGTAAATCGAGGTTTCCGATTTTACTCTGATTTTCCATTCTTATGGTTTTGGAAATAGTTTAATGAAATGATTTTGGATTTGAAAAGGTAAACTCGGGTTCGAAACCCATCTGATTTACGAAATCGGGCACGAGGCCCATTTGGTTTACGAATCGAACTTGAGGTCCAGTTTCTATGTGGATTCGGGCCTAGGGCCCAGCTATGTGTTACAAATGGTTTTTACGGGTCATGAAGGTTTATGGGAACCGGCATGAACCCATGAAAGGATTTTATGGTTCATGACGGCTTATGAGGGGTCAGGCATGAATCCTTGAAAGGTGTCAAGAATGATTTCAAAAGGCATTTCATACTCCATCCTTTATATATGATTGTCTCCTCCGGGGAGGGTCGTTGGCCTGGGTGGACCCTGGAGTAGTCACAGAGCACTGACTGAGTGGAGTTGCCCCCCAGTTGGG
The DNA here is from genome assembly GCA_032719365.1 of Prinsepia uniflora. Taxonomy (NCBI): domain Eukaryota; kingdom Viridiplantae; phylum Streptophyta; class Magnoliopsida; order Rosales; family Rosaceae; genus Prinsepia; species Prinsepia uniflora. Next base: position 14,200,813 of record CM064868.1, on the reverse strand, counting down.
TTCCTTACTCTCAGGATGGGCATGGTTCGTTACCTCCAGGGAGGATCACTGATCTACGGACATTGACCTGGGTGGACCCTGGAGAGACTTGGGTTTGAGACCCCGGTTAGCACACGTGTAGCTTTATTTTACCGTGACAGGTTCTTGGATATGAAATATAATGGATAAACATGATTTCAAGTGGTTTGAGAAATTATGTTTTATGATGATAAATGGATTTGGGCTGAGATCCCACATATATTTACTATGTTATGGTTTTCTGTGAACGGTTTTGGGCAGGAGCCCGTGTGACTTGTATTTACGGAATTTGGGTCTGAGACCCTAATTATGGTTGTTTAAACATATGTGTTTGGATAAATAGTTTTACTATACATGCATGCTTTTTAGTGAAGGGTATAAAGGTCTTTATGAAATATGTTTTTATAAACTTTTTATTTTTGTCCACTCACAGTCTTTCTGTTTTTAATACCCTTCAGGTTGGATACGATGTGGACTGTAGCAGAGACCGAGATATCACATGCTTCCTCCGGATCCTGGCGTACTCTGATAGCCCGGGAGGGCGAAGGTCGGAAATATCCCTTGTCTGACACTTTGTGTCAGACGGGAGCAGGGTCATCCCGCGTTAATCTCGGGGGGATTGGGATTGGTCCTGTCATTCTGAGCTCACCCTTTCGCAACCTGGAAGACCTGCTGGTTGTGCTTCATGTTGCGGAGAAAGTCTTTTCTAACTCGGTTCGATGCCAGTGGTGAGGAGATGGAAGTACCGCCAGTGATAATGTCGATCAGCACCGACATCCCCAGATCAACATTATCACTGGCGGTACTTCCATCTCCTCAATTTTGCAAGAACTGGTTAATTTTGCCGTCTCAGACCAGTGCCTCCACCAGGTCCCTGAATGCCACATACCGTGGATGCTATGGCCTTTGTACTTGTGGTACTTGACAGGACCCATCCCGATTATTTCTCGATAATCGTGAATGATCCCGCTCCTGTCTGACTATGAATTTAAACTACCAAAAATAGTCTAACTAAATATACATAAGTACATAATATAACATAACCAACAACCCACATAGTCAGACCAGGGATAGGTATATCGTTAGAGGACCGTTGACTATCTCAGTCGTCAACCGGTTTACAGAGCATAAGAAATATTTACAAACAAGGATTAAAGTCCTACGCGGTCAGAACTCGAGTATGCAGCGGTTTGCTTATTCTTCTGCCTCAGTACGAGCCTCGGTACCTGTGCACGGGCCTGGATGGTACAAAAACAGTAAAGGTGTGAGTGGACAAAAAGAAAGGGTTAGAAATACATGTATTAAAATTGTCTTACCCCCCAGTTTTCACAAACATGCATGCATATCATATAAAACATAGGTTATATAAATCAAAATAAAAGAAAACAGTTAATATAATTCAAAATCAATCATGATACCATCATCCTCAACATCCAATCTCAATATCCAATAACCCGTCACGATATCAATGCAACGCGTGCAAACTCGGGTGTCTCAAGTCCGAGTACCTCCCCAGGATCAACGACGTCTGGGGTGATATCATCTCCAGGATCAACGACGTCTGGAGGATATCAATATAAACTCACACTCCTGAGATTGAGCCTCCCCTCGGAGCTACTCATCTCCAGGCAGTGGATCGTGACTACTCCAGGATCTACGACGTCTGGAGGAGACCATCAAATCACCGAGGATGATACCACAAATCAAGAATCTCATTTTAAAACTATTTAGATCTCAAAATCAAGTTAATAGTTCAATAGGGTCTCTGCCCGAAATATAGCATTTCCACAGCACCAGTAAATTCCATAATTTCATGTGTAACAGATCATTTATAATTCAATTTCGTCAATTAAATCATATAATTTAGTTTCAAAGTCAAAAGTCATCTCAAATCTCAGATCATCTCCCAAAATCACAATTTTATAATTTTCTCGAAATTCGTACCCAAATAATATAATAATAATATAATATCCCCAAAATTCGGAAATTATCATATCACATCATAAATCATGGCAAATCAACTTAAATCATATTATAAGCATTTAAAAGCAGTTAAAACGTATATGCATGCATTTAGGGTAGAAAACAAAAGCCCACTCACACACCGTACAGATTGCTCGGATTCGAGCTGTTCGTTCTCGTCCGCTGTCCCGAGAATATTTTGGCCTGTCAAACATGTAATATAGGGTTACTAAAATCTCATATACTCTTAGATACGAAGTTCCGAGTTGTCGGAATAAAATAATATTATTTAAACGGAACCTATACGCTTTGGATACGTAAAACTATCCTCAATTTATCTCCGATTGACCCGAAACTAACGCCAATAGGTCCGTATCATCGAGAACATTAAAAAGTATGTTAGACCCTTCCTCAGATCCCCGGTCACGTGCCCTCACGCGCCGCCGCAAGCGGCTGCGCGTGACAGCCACGCGCCGTGAACAGTAGCTGCTACAGTTCTCTCTCTCGCCCGTTTCTCTGGTATTCGGGTTGTAGACCCGCGATCAGACCCGACTCGTTTTCCCTTGATTCTAAATCAATTCATCTCGTTCTTTCACTCATTAATACATACTCAATCTAACTGATAGTTCTGTGCCTTCAATTGAACCAATTAAACCATAAAACACGTCGACTCATGAAGAACACTCATCGGATCCTAATCTGGGTTTGTCCTTAAATCGACCTGTTTTCTTCAATTATTCACACCAGAAGCATCATAGGACTATAAGGAACACAAAATCAAGATCAATTTCATGAAATTTTACCTCTAAGTAACTCGACTCAAGCTCGATTTTTCCAAACAGTTGCAGCGTCTGATCGTCACAGTTTCACCTTCAATTCTCGTTCCAATTGATTGGGTTCGAGTCGTTGAGTTCCCAGGAAGCTTAATCTCACGTCCAATTAGAACGAAACCGTCTGAAATTCCAAATTCGAAAATGGAGATTTTGAATGAATTTTCGGGTAAACTCAGTATTAGTCCCGGTCCAATTTCCTCTCGATTTTACTCAAATGTTCACTGAATTCCTCCCCCTTTTGTTCTCTAATACTCACCCTTAATTTCTGTGTTGTTGGATCGATCAAGGGAGAAGAAGATGTTCTCTGTGTTTGTGTGTTTAGTCGACTGTAGTAAACACATGCTACAGTAATTGAATTCCATTAATTAACATGATATGCCACTAATCCTAATTTGTGAGTGACATGTGTCACCCCCAACTTTGCCTGAGTCATATAATTGGCATGAATCAGCAATCAAGTGGAGTTGTACTAATCCCTCCACCGTCCAAGTATAATCCACACAAAATTACCATTTTACCCTTCTTAAGCACAATTACCATTTTACCCCTACACTTCACAACCCCGTAACTTCTTCATCCGAACGCCGTTTTCGACGTGCCACCTGTCTACGGATTCAGCGTTCCGAGACCTACACAATGGCACAAGCAAAATAGACAAACAGTATACCAAACAAAAAGTCAACTTTTAGCCATATCTTTCTAGGGGTAAAAACGTCATTTTTGCATTATTTTAATATTTTACAATTTTTGGATTTTTCGGGGCGTTACAACCTCCCCCCCTTGGGAAATTTCGTCCCCGAAATTTCACGGAAATAAGTACGGATACAGGTCTCGCATCTGAGCTTCGGGTTCACAAGTAGCTTCTTCTACATTCTGATTTCGCTAAAGCACTTTCACTAGGGGAATTGTCTTCCGGCGGAGTACCTTATCTTTTCGATCCAAGATCTGCACAGGTTGTTCCTCAAAGCTTAGATCTTCCCTGAGCTCAATAGGTTACTGTTCTAGTACATGGGACTCGTCATACACATACTTTCGCAACATTGACACGTGAAAGACATTATGAACTCTGGAAAGCTCTGAGGGTAATGCTAATTTGTAAGCCACTCGGCCAATCCGCTCGATAATCTCATAAGGACCAATGAAACGGGGGCTTAATTTCCCGCGTCTGCCAAATCGTACTATGCCCTTCCAAGGTGATAACTTCAGGAAAACCCAATTTCCAACGGCAAATTCAAGATCCCTCGTCCGTCGGTCCATGTAGCTCTTTTGCCGGTCCTGGGCCGCCTTGAGTCTCTCTCGGATAAGCTTGACCTTCTCTGTCGTCAGATCAATCAATTCAGACTTAGACAATTTTCTTTCGCCCACTTCTGTCCAGCACAGAGGAGTCCTGCATTGTCGCCCATATAAAGCTTCATAAGGTGCCATCCCAATGCTCGCCTGATAGCTATTGTTATAGGCGAATTCCATCAGTGGTAAATGAGACTCCCAAGTTCCCTGAAACTGCAAAACACATGCCCTCATCATATCTTCTAAAATTTGGATAGTTCGTTCTGACTGTCCGTCTGTCTGAGGGTGGAACGCCGTACTGAAATGTAATCTCGTCCCAAAAGCTTCCTGTAAACTTTGCCAAAATCTAGAAGTAAATCGTGGATCTCGATCTGAAATAATAGAGGCAGGTGTACCATGTAATCGGATGATCTCATTAATGAATAAATTGGCATACTAGGACATCTGAAAATCTTCCTTAACAGGTAAGAAATGCGCTGATTTAGTAAGTCTGTCCACAATCACCCAAACTCCATCGTGGCCTCTGGGCGTCCTCGGAAGTTTAAACACAAAATCCATGGTTATATGGTCCCATTTCCATTCTGGGATAGGAAGCGGTTGCAGTATTCCATAAGGTCTTTGTCTTTCGGCTTTTACTTGTTGGCATATCAAACATTTACTTACATACTCAGCAATTTCTCGTTTCATCCCAGGCCACCAATAATGTTCTCGGAGCGTACGGTACATCTTCGTTCCTCCTGGGTGCATAGCGTATGCTGAACTATGAGCTTCATCCAAAATTTCCTTCTTTAACACAGCATCAGCAGGAACACACAATCTGCCTGCCTTTGTCAAGGCTCCATCCTCACTCACTGCATAATCCTGTCCTTCCCCGGCTTCCACTTCAATCCGGAGGATACATAAGATAGGGTCTTGGAACTGAGCTTCAATTATCTGATCAAGTAGAATTGGTCGAACCTGGAAACTTGCTACCAAACCACCTTGGTTATCCAGTTTCAACATAGCACCGGTCCGACGAAGCTCAACCAATAAGGGTAAATGTACCATCTGCAAATGAGCTATAGAATGTGCTAACTTCCTACTCAACGCATCTGCCACTATGTTTGCTTTCCCTGGATGGTATTCTATCGTGCAGTCATAATCTTTAAGCAATTCCAGCCATCTTCTTTGTCGCACATTTAATTCTTTTTGCGTGAAAAAGTACTTTAAACTCTTGTGATCCGTAAAAAGTCTACAAGTGGCACCATATAAATAGTGTCGCCAGATCTTGAGTGCATGCACCACCGCTGCCAGTTCGAGATCGTGGGTAGGGTAATTGTGTTCATGTGGTTTTAATTGTCGAGAGGCATAAGCAATTACCTTACCATGTTGCATCAACACGCACCCCAATCCATGCAAGGATGCATCCGTATACACATCAAATTCACCACTATCGTCCGGAAGAACCAACACCGGAGCGGATGTCAATCGCTTCTTCAGTTCTTGAAAACTCCGCTCACAAGCTTCACTCCAAATGAACTTAACTCCTTTTCTGGTTAATTGGGTCAGTGGAGCAGCAATAGTAGCAAATCCTTCGACAAAACGTCTGTAATAACCAGCCAATCCCAAAAAGCTTCTCACTTCGGTTACTGTCTTCGGTTGTTCCCATTTTGCGACTGCCTCAATCTTCTGGGGATCAACACAAATACCTTCTGCAGAAATCACATGCCCCAGAAATCCCACACTGGTTAGCCAAAATTGGCATTTACTCAACTTCGCATACAACTTGTTCTCCCTCAGTGTCTCAAGCACAAATCTCAGGTGTTTCTCATGCAGCTTTTTACTCTTGGAATACACCAAAATATCATCAATAAATACAATGACAAACTGATCCAAATATTTCCGGAATACTCGATTCATTAGATCCATAAATGCCGTCGGTGCATTGGTTAACCCAAACGGCATTACTAGAAACTCGTAATGACCATACCGAGTTCGGAATGCTGTTTTTGGGATATCTTCTTCCCGAATCCTCAACTGATGATAACCAGAATGGAGATCGATCTTCGAGAAATACTTAGCCCCCCTCAATTGATCAAACAAATCATCAATCCTGGGCAGAGGGTACTTATTCTTAATTGTGACTTTATTAAGCTGTCTGTAATCCATGCACAATCTCAAACTGCCTTCTTTCTTCCTTACAAACAGCACGGGGGCTCCCCACGGTGATACGCTCGGTCGGATAAACCCCATGTCAATTAGATCTTGCAGTTGCACCTTCAGTTCCTTCAATTCAGCTAGGGCCATACGATAAGGAGTCAAGGAAATGGGTCGTGTACCAGGGATCAAATCAATCGTGAATTCCACCTCCCTATGTGGTGGCAACCCTGGCAAATCCGTAGGAAATACATCTGGAAATTCACATACTATGGAAATATCCTCGGCCTTAACTGGTGAATCTCGTACATCAATCACCTGTGCTAAATAGCCCTGACAACCTTTCCTCAACAATTTCTCTGCTGTGAGAGCGGATATGATTTTGGCGGGTAACGCTCTCCGATCTCCCTGAAATACCACCTCCGGTAACCCTGGGCTCCGGAGTAGTACCTTCTTCTCGAAACATTCGATCGAGGCATGATGGGTTGTCAGCCAATCCATTCCAAGGATAACATCAAAATCACACAAGTCTAACAATATTAAGTCAGCTACGAGATGCACACCCCCAACCAATATAGGATAATCTCGTATCACTTGATTAACTACATAAACCTCACCGGTCGGCGTACCGACTCCCATATCACCACCGAGTGCAGAAATCTCTCTATCAGCTAAGGTTGCATAAGTACAAGAAACAAAAGAATGCGTAGCTCCCGGGTCTATTAAGATGCGTGCATCATGACCAAAAATAGGAAGCATACCTGTCACCACTCCTGGAGTTGTTCGGGCCTCCTGTTGGGTTACAGCAAACACTCGAGCCTGTGGTCCTGAAGTCTGACTACGTTCCCGTGATCCACCACGTCCGCGACCAACTCCGCTTCCTCCAGTTGCGTCAGAAGTCGAGGCTGTATTCAAATTCTGCTCTGTTGTCCCCCGACCTGTAGCACTGTTACCTGACCGGTATGGGCAGTTCCTTATAATGTGTCCAGGCTCTCCACAAGAAAAACAAGTCACTGAACTCGGCCGACTAGATCTCTCACTCTGTCTCGCAGTAGATCCTACAGATGTTCCACTGGACTGAGTTGTTGCCTGAGGTCGAACACCAAATCTCTGCGTACCTCCTCCACTGCTATAACTCGGTCGAGTACCACCAGAAGATCCAGAACTAAAACCACCCCTTTTTGGCCATCTTTGGTTTGGGGCTCCCTGATATGATCGCTCTCGGCGCCGGCCGAAACCCGAAAACTGCTGTCGTACTGGTAATGTTGCCTCAACTCTAGCAGCAGCATCAGATAATTCCCTCAAAGTAGCAAACGATCCCACGGTTACAGCACCACGGATCTCATTCCGTAACCCCTGTTCGAACCTTCTGCACTTATCTTCTTCACTTGCCACATACAGAGGAGCAAAATTAGCTAGGTTCAGGAACTTCTGTTCATAATCAGCCACAGACATATTTCCTTGTTGCAGCTGAAGAAACTCCACTTCCTTCGCATTACGAAAGGAACGAGGATAGAATTGATCTAGAAAACGATGCTTGAAATCTTCCCAAGTCAGAGTGCTAGCATCTAATCCCGTCAACTGTAAACCGCGCCACCATCTATAGGCCTGACTACTCAACATAAATGTAGCTAGGGGAACCATATCTCCGGGTGGACATCGCATAATCTCAAAAATCCTCTCCAGCTGGGTAATCCACTCATAGGCTTCGTCTGGGTTGGTCTGGCCCGTAAAGCTAGTAGCCCCTAATCGTTGAGCTCTTTCGACATCGGGACCCTCTATCTCTTCACCAGGCTGTGCACGAGGCTCGCGTCGTGGAGGCATGGTAACTGTAAATAGAAACAGATTAGTATAACAACCCATGCACACCGTGTGCCGAACTCAGACCGCAAACCTATGCTCTGATACCAATTTGACAAGACCCATCCTGATTATTTCTCGATAATCGTGAATGATCCCGCTCCCGTCTGACTATGAATTTAAACTACCAAAAATAGTCTAACTAAATATACATAAGTACATAATATAACATAACCAACAACCCACATAGTCAGACCAGGGATAGGTATATCGTTAGAGGACCGTTGACTATCTCAGTCGTCAACCGGTTTACAGAGCATAAGAAATATTTACAAACAAGGATTAAAGTCCTACGCGGTCAGAACTCGAGTATGCAGCGGTTTGCTTATTCTTCTGCCTCAGTACGAGCCTCGGTACCTGTGCACGGGCCTGGAGGGTACAAAAACAGTAAAGGTGTGAGTGGACAAAAAGAAAGGGTTAGAAATACATGTATTAAAATTGTCTTACCCTCCAGTTTTCACAAACATGCATGCATATCATATAAAACATAGGTTATATAAATCAAAATAAAAGAAAACAGTTAATATAATTCAAAATCAATCATGATACCATCATCCTCAACATCCAATCTCAATATCCAATAACCCGTCACGATATCAATGCAACGCGTGCAAACTCGGGTGTCTCAAGTCCGAGTACCTCCCCAGGATCAACGACGTCTGGGGTGATATCATCTCCAGGATCAACGACGTCTGGAGGATATCAATATAAACTCACACTCCTGAGATTGAGCCTCCCCTCGGAGCTACTCATCTCCAGGCAGTGGATCGTGACTACTCCAGGATCTACGACGTCTGGAGGAGACCATCAAATCACCGAGGATGATACCACAAATCAAGAATCTCATTTTAAAACTATTTAGATCTCAAAATCAAGTTAATAGTTCAATAGGGTCTCTGCCCGAAATATAACATTTCCACAGCACCAGTAAATTCCATAATTTCATGTGTAACAGATCATTTATAATTCAATTTCGTCAATTAAATCATATAATTTAGTTTCAAAGTCAAAAGTCATCTCAAATCTCAGATCATCTCCCAAAATCACAATTTTATAATTTTCTCGAAATTCGTACCCAAATAATATAATAATAATATAATATTCCCAAAATCTGGAAATTATCATATCACATCATAAATCATGGCAAATCAACTTAAATCATATTATAAGCATTTAAAAGCAGTTAAAACGTATATGCATGCATTTAGGGTAGAAAACAAAAGCCCACTCACACACCGTCCAGATTGCTCGGATTCGAGCTGTTCGTTCTCGTCCGCTGTCCCGAGAATATTTTGGCCTGTCAAACATATAATATAGGGTTACTAAAATCTCATATACTCTTAGATGCGAAGTTCCGAGTTGTCGGAATAAAATAATATTATTTAAACGGAACCTATACGCTTTGGATACGTAAAACTATCCTCAATTTATCTCCGATTGACCCGAAACTAACGCCAATAGGTCCGTATCATCGAGAACATTAAAAAGTATGTTAGACCCTTCCTTAGATCCCCGGTCACGCGCCCTCACGCGCCGCCGCAAGCGGCTGCGCGTGACAGCCACGCGCCGTGAACAGTAGCTGCTACAGTTCTCTCTCTCGCCCGTTTCTCTGGTATTCGGGTTGTAGACCCGCGATCAGACCCGACTCGTTTTCCCTTGATTCTAAATCAATTCATCTCGTTCTTTCACTCATTAATACATACTCAATCTAACTGATAGTTCTGTGCCTTCAATTGAACCAATTAAACCATAAAACACGTCGACTCACGAAGAACACTCATCGGATCCTAATCCGGGTTTGTCCTTAAATCGACCTGTTTTCTTCAATTATTCACACCAGAAGCATCATAGGACTATAAGGAACACAAAATCAAGATCAATTTCATGAAATTTTACCTCTAAGTAACTCGACTCAAGCTCGATTTTTCCAAACAGTTGCAGCGTCTGATCGTCACAGTTTCACCTTCAATTCTCGTTCCAATTGATTGGGTTCGAGTCGTTGAGTTCCCAGGAAGCTTAATCTCACGTCCAATTAGAACGAAACCGTCTGAAATTCCAAATTCTAAAATGGAGAGTTTGAATGAATTTTCGGGTAAACTCAGTATTAGTCCCGGTCCAATTTCCTCTCGATTTTACTCAAATGTTCACTGAATTCCTCCCCCTTTTGTTCTCTAATACTCACCCTTAATTTCTGTGTTGTTGGATCGATCAAGGGAGAAGAAGATGTTCTCTGTGTTTGTGTGTTTAGTCGACTGTAGTAAACACATGCTACAGTAATTGAATTCCATTAATTAACATGATATGCCACTAATCCTAATTTGTGAGTGACATGTGTCACCCCCAACTTTGCCTGAGTCATATAATTGGCATGAATCAGCAATCAAGTGGAGTTGTACTAATCCCTCCACCGTCCAAGTATAATCCACACAAAATTACCATTTTACCCTTCTTAAGCACAATTACCATTTTACCCCTACACTTCACAACCCCGTAACTTCTTCATCCGAACTCCGTTTTCGACGTGCCACCTGTCTACGGATTCAGCGTTCCGAGACCTACACAATGGCACAAGCAAAATAGACAAACAGTATACCAAACAAAAAGTCAACTTTTAGCCATATCTTTTTAGGGGTAAAAACGTCATTTTTGCATTATTTTAATATTTTACAATTTTTGGATTTTTCGGGGCGTTACAGTACTGGTAGTAGACGCTAGTGTTTTTGGCCAGTTGGCCTATGCTGGGAGTCCAGGTCGGCTTGGGAATCAGGTCCTCCACGTTCATCAGCACATTCGTATGAGGTGTAAAGAATCGTGTAGATTTCATACTTGGACCGAGCAGGAGGGTGCTCGGTACAGTGGTGGTCGGGCATGTGCTTCTGCTAGCCCTGCCCCCTGACGGTGGCCGTGGCTTTTGCCCTTTTTTCCCGGGCTGTAGGAAGCGGTATAATCATTTCTTTTCCCACTTTGGGAATTTTGATGCTGGTGCTGGTGCTGGCTCAGGGCAGCCTGCTGAGTAGCGGACTGGGGGTTAGAGTGGCTAGGTCGGTATGTGTTGACCGAGTCCCCAGTGCTAGGTCGGTATATGTTGCCTGTTGTAGCACTACCCTTGTTAGTCAGCAGCTCGGCCTTGACGTGAATAGCTGCCTGCTTCATCAGCTCATTGTAAGTAGACCAACCTTGAGTATGTGTGGCGTACCTGAATTGAGATTCGTACAGACCGCCCTTGAAGGCGATGAAGGCTGTTTTATCGTCTATCTCGGTGCATCGAGAGTACTCCAAGCTGAAGCGGGCAACATACTCGCACAACGTCTCGGCCTCTCCTTACTTAGGGAGCGAATGAAATGTTTTTTTTTAAAAACATATTCTATCAAGATATATATTAATTAATATATACAAGCTCGGCTTCTTCAATTAAAAAAACAAAAGATATTTATTATTTTAGGCCAAACAGTTGTCGTTACCGTACGTCTCTAATTATACCCAAATTTTACTAATAATCCCTAAATTAACTTCAAAATTAAAGTCTCCAGCTCCTGAATTTTATCTAATTAATGTGTAACTCTGGTTTTTCCGTCAATTCTTTGAACATCTATTATTATAAAGTCAAGATGCTCAAAAGGCTTCACCAAAAAATTCTGACAAAAATACCCTTTAAATTATTAAATAGTTAAGGATAAAATAGTAAAATTAAATATCAAATTCAAAATTTAAAAAAATAATAAAGGTTAATGGAAGGAGTGGGGGTAAAAAAATAAAATAAAAAAAAAGGGTGGTGGGCTAATGTAGTTACTCTTCTTATTTTTATTTTACAAATTAAAAAATTAATATTATTTATCCTTTTTTAATTTTTTTAACAAAACTAAAAAATTAACTAGCACCTACATTAGCGGGTGTCAAGAGTCTAGTATTCTATTAAAAGTAAGATAGCGCACAATGTCATTCCTTATGATGTTTTTTTTTTTAACAGAAACATTATTAATATAGGACGGTTCGTAAAATTTAAGCAAAATTATTGAATGACGTTGACAACAATAATTTAACAGTATTTTTAAAAAGAAAGAAGAATAAATTAAGATGTTATAAAATATGATTTTGGAACAGTTGTCCGCTCATACTTAATTAACTATTAATACTTTACATAACGTAGTGCTCAATTTAATTATTAAAATTTAACCAGACTTCCTATATATGTTTTTGTAACGATCAGGTAGAATATTATATACATATATACTTATCCATCCTTGTGTATTTCGAAGTCGATCGCTATAATTTTGCCAGAAACAAAGTCAAAACTATAATTTTATTTTTTGGTACCTTGAAATTTATAACTTCCCAAATTTAATGAACTTAATTTCTTCATTAATTATGCCAGATCTTTCCATATATCGTCAACGATGAAAAAAAATTACTATCCCAAATAAAAGCATGTACGTGGTTTTCTTTTTTTAAACCATGTTTTTTAGGACATATATATATATATATATCCACCAAAATTCAACTCTAGGCAGCTAATTTCTTCATAAATACTCCCCAGAACTGAATACCAAGATCACAAACCAAAAATTCAACAAGGTATGAAGGTGTCAAGCTCTAAAATATTAGTCTTTCTCTCAATCTTTCTTCCCTCAATATCATATGCATTTGATCTCAGTGACTTCCTTCACTGCCTTCCAAGATATTCTGAGTCCTCCCAGCCAATCTCTGAAGCCGTTTATACGCATGAAAACACCTCCTTCAATTTTGCATTGAATGCATACATAAAAAACCGAAGATTTTCGACACCAAAAGTTGCGAAACCCCTAGCCATTGTTGCAGTCATGCATGAGTCCCATGTTCAAGCAACTGTGATTTGTGCAAGACAACATGCACTCCAAGTTCGAATCCGTTCCGGTGGTCATGATTACGAGGGCTTATCATATGTGTCCAATGTTCCCTTCATTGTTCTTGACTTGTTTAATCTTCGAGCGATTGAAATAAACGTGACAGATGAAAGTGCATGGGTTCAGTCCGGTACTACTATTGGCGAACTTTATTACGAAATAGCGAAGGAGAGTAAGGTCCATGGATTTCCCGGTGGGGTTTGCCCCACCGTCGGGGTTGGTGGACATTTTAGCGGTGGTGGATATGGCTACATGATGAGAAAATACGGCCTCACGGTGGATAACATTGTGGATGCAAAATTAGTCGATGTGAACGGTACAATTGTGGATAGAAAGTTGATGGGTGAAGATCTCTTTTGGGCCATTAGAGGAGGTGGTGGCGCCAGCTTTGGAGTCATTCTTTCGTGGAAGATCAAGCTGGTACGAGTCCCCCCAACAGTGACGGTTTTTAATGTCAAAAGAAGCCTTAAACAAGGTGCCCTAGATGTTCTCTATCAGTGGCAACAGATCGCTCCTAATCTACCGAAAGAAATCTACATTAGAGCAATTTCGCAAGTGAACAAGAATGGTGGTAATAAATCCGTGGAGATTTTATTTGTAGGTCACATATTTGGACGGATTTCTAAGTTTTTACCTTTAGTAAATAGGTGGTTCCCGGAGCTAGGGTTACGGCGGGAAGATTGCAATGAGATGAGTTGGGTGGAATCGACTGTATTTTGGGCTAGCTACCCAATTGGAACTCCCATGGATGTTCTTGTTAATAGGACAAATGGGCCAACAGTTTTCTTCAAGAGCAAGTCTGACTATGTGAAAAAACCCATCCCAAAACTAGGAATAGAATCAATATGGAAAATGATGCTCGAGATAGAGAATGTTTATGTGCAATGGAACCCTTATGGTGGAAGAATGTGGGAGATTCCCGCGTCGGCTACTCCATTCCCTCACAGAGCTGGAAACTTGTTTAAGATTCAGTACTATATGTCTTGGACAGAGGGAGGAATTGAGACTACTAACAAATTCATTGGGCTGTCAAGAAAGTTGTACGAGTTGATGACTCCCTTTGTGTCCAAGTCCCCAAGAGAGGCTTTCTTAAACTATAGGGACATTGATGTGGGGGCTAATCTTGGTAATCAGACTAACCTTGACATTGCTAGGGTTTATGGAAGCAAGTTTTTCAAGGGTAATTTTGATCGATTGGTGCGCGTTAAATCTGCGGTGGATCCTGAGAATTTTTTTAGGAATGAGCAAAGTATCCCTCCTGATCTTTGAAGTGACGAAGCGCAATGATTTGAACAAGAACCTACGTACTAATTTATTTCAAGATCTTTCGATTTTGATTGTAACTCTTTTCCTTGAACCAGATTAAAATTTTTGATAAGATTTTAATAAGCTTTTTTTCTTGCAGAGTTTCCTCTCATTTGATTCTTTTGTAAATAAAGTATTGTATAATTTCAAAATAATTATAAAACGTAAAAAAAAATCAAATTGGAATCAAATTCGAGATATATTTCACTTACAATAATTAGAAAAAAAAATGATTAATATATATTAAACTTCAACACTATTGAGGATCATAAAACCTATGTAATAACTTTTAACCCGATATGCATTCTTTTCTTTGGAAGGTATTTTTTAATTTATAAATTATCGATCCCTAATTCTAAAAATAAAAATTAATAAAAAGTCTAAAAGAAATCAATTTACCTACCTGGCTACCCATTACCGAATCCCTATTTTTTTTTTCTCTTGCCAAAGCCTAAAACTTAGATAGCCTTACAAATTCATTCGGCACACAAAGATTTTCTTCCCTACAATTAATGCTAACAATTTGGTATCAAATTCACCTAGATTCTGGACTCCCAATCCACCAATTAACCGCTATATTAAACTACCATCAATTTTTATCGTTACTATTTTCACATACTATTATATTTATACGGGCGAGTACCGCGCGCCGTTCATAACGGTTGGATTCATAAAATGCACTGAATAAAAATTACTCCCAACTCTACAAACCATTGAAAATTTTCTCTTCCTTCTCTTTAAAAGCCACTTTAGCATAAACTGCAATAAAAAAAAAATTAAAAAAAAAAAGAAACCCATCTTTCTCTGATGATCAGAATTACATAAACATTCTACCAAAAAAAAAATGATGAAGGCTTTAGAATATGTAATACTTGTGGCTGCATTAGGCTCAATCTTTTGTGTGATATCAGTGTCATGTACAAATTCGGCCTCATCGCTTGAACACAGTTTTCTCCAATGCCTTTCAAAACAATCTCACCCTTCCAATCCAATCTCTGAGGCAATTTTCACCTCCAAAAGTGCCTCTTTCTTGTCTGTTCTTCAGTCATATATCAGAAACCTCAGATTCATGTCCCCCAAGACTCCGAAACCCCTTGTCATTGTAGCAGCCAAACATGAATCCCATGTCCAAGCCACTGTCATATGTGCCAAAACCATTGGCTTGGACATGAGAATAAGAAGTGGTGGCCATGACTATGAGGGGGTTTCTTACATCTCAAGAAAAGAAAAAAATTTCATCATTCTCGACATGTTTAATCTTCGGTCCATCAATGTGAATCTCCCTGATGAAAGTGCGTGGGTTCAATCCGGGGCCACCCTCGGCGAAATCTTCCATTCAATTTTCATGCAAAGCAAGAACCATGCTTTCCCTGCTGGTGTGTGTCCCACTATTGGTGCTGGTGGGCATTTCACAGGAGGAGGTTATGGAAATATGATGAGAAAATATGGTCTTTCAGTTGATAACATTGTGGATGCAAAAATTGTAAATGTGAAAGGTGACATTCTTGACAGAAAGCAGATGGGGGAGGATCTGTTTTGGGCTATTAGAGGAGGTGGAGGATCAAGCTTTGGTGTCATTGTTGCTTGGAAAATCAAGCTGGTTCGTGTCCCTGACCCGGTGACAGTGTTTGATGTGAAAAGGACATTGCAACAAGGTGCAACAGAGCTTGTTGTGAAATGGCAACATGTTGCTAGTAAGTTGGATCACGATTTGTTCATAAGAGCCAATTTGAAACCTGTCAATGGGACAATGCAGGCCTCTTTTGTTTCCATGTTCCTCGGGGACAAGAAAAGACTCTTGAAGGTGATGAATGAAAGATTTCCTGAATTGGGAGTGCAGGAACAAGACTGTGAAGAAATGGGTTGGATTCAATCGGTTCTGCATTGGGCTGAGATCAGAAATGAAACCGCTCCCCCACTCCCTAATGTCCTGCTCAATAGGGTGCCCCCAGGAAATATATTTTTGAAGCGAAAGTCTGATTATGTGAAGCAACCAATTGGGAAAACAGATTTGGAGGCATTGTGGAAGGTGATGATTCAGTTGGGAGAAGTTATGATGCTGTGGAATCCTTATGGAGGGAAAATGAGTGAGATTTCAGAGACAGCAACTCCATTTCCACATAGAGCCGGCAACATATTCAAGATTCAGTACTCCATTAACTGGAAGGACAAGGGCGCCACGAAAAAGTCCTTGAGTTTGATGAACAATCTTTATAAAGCAATGACTCCTTATGTGTCTAAGAATCCTAGGGAGGCTTTCTACAACTACCGTGACCTTGATATTGGCACGAGTCAAAATGGCGGATACAATGAAGCAAAAGTGTATGGGGATAAGTACTTCAGGGGTAATTTTGAACGACTTGTACGCATTAAAACCGAGGTGGATCCTGAGAATTTTTTCAGGAATGAACAGAGCATTCCACCCAAAACACCTAAGGAACTGTAGAGTGTTTACAACCTTGACTGGACACACAAGCTTCTTGTTTTCTCTTTGCAACATGCTAACATGGGTTCTATTTCTACTTAAGAACACATAAAACCAGATGTACATAATTCAATTCTATTAGAAATAATCAACAATGACTATTTAGATCAAGGTCTTGACACGATTGAGGCTCATGAATTTATTCTTGAAGTACCTCAAACCCCAAATGCTTGCTTCTGCATAGCTTCTGTTAGCATCCTTGTTCTTCCCCAACTCCCAAGTCGAGGTCTAGGCAGCTCTCGGGGACTCCGAAACAGAAGGTATCATGTACTCATACAACCTTCTCAGCCAACCAATATGCTTTTAAGTTTCCCTTTTATCATCCCAGAACACTGAATACTGGATTTTCAATATGTTTCCACCTCCATGTATGAAAGGGGATGGCTCAACTTCAAGTAGTGTTGCCATAAACCTTCCCAGCCAGCTTCTGAAATGGGTTGAGTCAAAAAGTCTGATTCCTATTTGAAAAATCGCTTGTGTTTTTGAGTCTGGCCAAGCAATACTTCCAAAGGCTTGCTCCTTGAGATTCCAGAAAAGTAAAGAACAGACCAAATCCAACTTATTCAATGCACTGACTTCTGTCTAAACTTAACTGAGAAATTTTCCTCCATCAAATGGAGAAGCTTCACAGCCGGCTCCAAGAACAGCGAATGAATTGAAACTTCAATAGTCTTGCTACCGTTCTTGCTAGTTTTATTTGCAACATGTATAACCACCTTTAGGAAAACGTCTCCGTGAAGCTTATCTGTATTAGTTTTCAATTCGGAGAGAAGTTTGGGAGCACCTTGCTCTATTGTGATGGCAATGTGGAAAACTGTCACGGATGGAGGGACACGAACCAACTTAAGCTTCCATGCAAGAATGACTCCAAAGCATGAGGCTTCTTCTCCTCTATTTCAGCGTCAGAGAGAAATAGAATTAAGATTTGCACCTAAATCCCTCAGCCTTATTTAAAAATTTATGAAAATTTTAGTTTAGTGGAGAGTGGCAGATTATTTATCGTCTATGCATAAATATTGTACTACGTAAATAATTAGTTATAAACTTTGATTAGAGAACGAAAGTGTAGCTATCGAGGAACAAGAAGTCGAAGACAAACTAGATATGAATTGGAAGAGTGCATAGCCCCCCACCTCATTTGAAAATTTCAAACTTGGGCTAGCTAGCTCGCGTCCAAGCACATGTAATCTCATTGACCTGGTAAATACATAATGCCACAATCCTTATCTTCCAGAACCATATGTACGTACAAGCACCACTTGCACTTATAGATTTAGAGAGAAATCTGCCCCCAGACGGACTCTAACCGCGTCGTTTAATTATGTGATTAGTGGGGATTATGTTAAAGGTCTACATGCATTCGGGGCCTAATAGGCATAATTAATTAGCACATGTTATATATATTCAGGCGTTTTGTTTTAGATCGACAAATATACAATTATTAAGTTGGTTTATAATAAAAGTCTTTGAACACAACATTTTTTTTCTCACCAAAAAAAAAAAATAAAAGTCCAATTTGAAATTGTAAACCATGAACGAAATTGGAAGTCAAAATGTGCGCATTTGATTTGTGGATGCATGGAGGACCACCCATGACAAATAAGAACCACCCACGGTTAATGATTCATCCCACCGAATTTGGGGGAACTGGGGACGTGGGATACTTGAGACTTGCATGATAGATTGGTGCTGACCGACCCACCAAACCGCCATGAAGATTCCTTTCCCTCACAATTTGCCGGTTCAAATTTTACTCCAATCCAAGAAATGAAAATATGGCGTTCAAATTATCACAAAACGGTATTTGTTTTTATAACAAATATATTATGAACAAAGCCTATTTAGTTTTGGAACCAAATCATTTCGAGAATCAATAGTAAAACGGCTAAAAACAAAAATCCCATATTGGCATTATTAGCAATTTTCAAGACGAAATGGTAAATGGGTTTTTAATGCCAATTGTAAAACCGTTAAGAAATCCCATATTGACATCATTTCAGCAAAATGGGGATTATAAAAGATAGCTCGATTTGATATTTTTTTTTTTAATAGATGGATAATAGCTAGATTTACCATAAAGTTGAGCTCCTCTCTTCATCAGTCAAACCCAGAAGGAAGGGCAGAAACTTACTTTCCTTCGGCCATTAAATTATATAGAAATATATCCCAAACCGTAAGCCCCACATGAATTCCTTCCCCGAAATTCCAACTGAAAATTCAAAGACCAATCTAGCTGTCTACATATAAAATGGACCAAAACCCTTACAAAACATAGAAACAATTGAGAACACCAAGGCACGACAATATGCCTAGATTCATGCTTCCATTTGTCTTTCTTCTTCTTGTACATTTTTCTGGTTCCTGGGCAGCCTCACCCCCCTCAGCCTCTGTCCATGAGGCCTTTCTTCAATGCCTAAACTCCAATGCAAACTCAACGCGGAATTTGTCCGCCATTGTTTATGCCCCAACCAATCCTTCCTACACCCCTATTTTGAGTGCCTACATCAGAAACTCCCGCTTCAACAAAACCTCCACTCCAAAACCCGTGCTCATTGTCACTCCGGTAATCGAATCCCATGTCCAGGCCTCTGTCATCTGCGCCAAAAAGCTCGGAATCCAGCTCAAAATCCGCAGCGGCGGCCATGATTACGAGGGCATTTCTTACTGGTCTGATGAGACCTTTATTGTTCTTGACATGTTTAATCTCAGGGCTATATCTGTCGACATTAAGGACAACTCTGTTTGGGCTCAGGCTGGAGCCACTCTTGGGGAATTGTACTATAGGGTTTGGGAGCAGAGCAAAGTTCATGGGTTTCCTGCTGGGATTTGCCCCACGGTCGGTGTTGGTGGGCATATAAGTGGCGGTGGGTATGGAAACTTGTTGAGGAAGTATGGCCTTGCTGTTGATAATGTGCTCGATGCTGTAATTGTTGATGTTAATGGGAGATTGCTCGACAGAAAAGCAATGGGGGAAGACTTGTTTTGGGCTATTAAAGGAGGAGGCGGAGGAAGCTTTGGGGTTATTATTTCGTACAAATTGAAACTGGTTCCTGTGCCTGAAATAGTCACGATTTTTCGAGTTGAGAAGACTTTGGAGGAGAAGGCAACCGATCTCGTCTTGAGGTGGCAGGAGGTGGCACCGACCACAGATGATGGGTTGTTTCTGAGGCTGTTGCTGCAGCCTGTGAGTTCGAAAATTAAGAAGGGTGAAAAGACCGTTAGGGCCTCAGTTTTGGCTGAGTATCTAGGCAATGCTGACCAACTTGTAGCATTGATGGGGAAGGAGTTTCCTGAACTGGGTTTGAAAAAGGAGGATTGTCAGGAGATGAGTTGGATTCAGTCTACCATCTGGTGGGGTCTTTCTACAAATGACACTGACCCAAAAGTGTTGCTTGATAGAAATCCAAATGATGCAAATTTTCTCAAGAGGAAGTCTGATTATGTCCAAACCCCAATTTCCAGAGATGGGTTGGAGTGGCTGTGGAAGAAGTTGATTGAGTTAGGCAAAACAGGGCTTGTTTTCAATCCATATGGTGGCAAAATGAGCCAAATTCCGGCATCTGAGACGCCTTTTCCTCACCGTGCTGGAAACTTGTACAAAATTCAGTACTCAGTGAATTGGGAGGAAGCAAGTCTTGACTTAGAGAAAAATTATACCACACAAAGCAAGAGGCTTTACAGTTACATGACCCCATTTGTATCCAAGAACCCTAGAAGTGCTTTCTTGAATTATAGGGACCTTGACATTGGTGTCAACACATTTGGTGCCAATAGTTATGTAGAAGGGCAGGTTTATGGGTTGAAGTACTTCAATGACAACTTTGATAGGTTGGTGAAGGTGAAGACTGCTGTTGATCCTGAAAACTTCTTCAGGAATGAGCAAAGTATTCCACAGCTTCCAAGTAAGGCATAGAAGAGCATTTAGCTGTAGATGCAGCTTTGTATTGGTTATTGATTGATTACAAATAAGTTAGAAAGACAAATAATTATTTATTATCTTTCATCAATTGGTTTTTTTTTTTCTTTTAGATTATCATAGATTTTACATGTACAAGAAATTGGAAATAGTCTCTTTCACTATAGTTAATGCAATTGGTAGAACCCTAGCTTGATTGGTGGATGTTGGCTACCATTAAAGCTGTGACTTGGCCGTTTGTGTCTTATCTTTTGTGTTGGCCGTTCTTTAGGGGTTATACTTTGCTCCTTGGCTTGTTTTTATTATCACTCCATATCCTTTATTCGCGCTTAATTATTCAATCTTAAAGTTGGAAATCAAAAGAAAAAGCACCGAAGGAAAAACTAGCAGTGAAAATCGCTGTCTAAAAAAACATCGATGCTGATTTTTCACCTCATGCTTCAAAAATATCTCAACTCTTGATTGCTAAAAGTCAGAACAAATGTTCCTTTCACAATGTGGATCGGGTGAAAATACCCATCATTGAAAAGTCTAATGCAAGGAACCTTCCTTGGGTGGGTAGAACTTGAGTTTTACTGTCTTTTAAGGGTGTCGATCCCATCCACCGTTAAGATGGAGCACAATTATAAAGGGTCACTTCCCTCCTTAGGCTGTCCAGCTGCAACAGATGACCCTTTTGGCCTTATGTTTTCTTGGCTCATATGCTGCTTTCCAACTGTTTTGAAAGCATAGCCTATGCTTTAATGTTGTTAATACTGTTATTAATGTGGTGTTGTTTTGCCTTCAGTTTCAAGGATCAAAACATAAATGGAAAAGAGAAAACAGTTGTGAATCTTAACGTCGTCAAAAAATTTCCCATCAATTTCAGTTTTGGGTGTTTCGATGTTATGTAACCCCGTTTGCTTTACACTTAAATCATTTGTTTGAGGATGTTTTGACAAATTCCTGGTGATTTCCACTCCGAAATAGTCACTGTGAACGTCGTGTACTCTAGTTAGTGCACTCAACCTATTCGATGAAAATCTGCAACCAAATTGGTAGTTGATCTAATATCTAAGCTCAAACTGAATTTGAGATTAAGGTGCTAATCTTGGTTCCTGATTGCAGGTTCTGCTTCAGGTGTGACTGGCGGGTCAAGTGCAAGCGTATCAACGGGGAAGCTACTCGGTCTACTGATATGCTTGCTTCTTGGAGGTTGGTAACGGGGAGTGTTCTCATTGTCAATAGCAAGATCCTACATATGTATATATTTTTAGCACATTAAGTTTTTAGCGTACTGTCAACCCCTCAATTTTGTTCTGTGGTAATTCTAAAGTCGATCTTTGCTTCCTGATTTAGTTGATAATTTCTGATACATGCCTCATCCATTTTTCGGCTTCTAGGGTATATCTATAAAGAACTAGAAATGAAAAGAAAGAAAGTATAAATCGCCCAGGGTTGTGCTTAAAATGAAGTAATTTCAGATGGGGTTGAAAAATCATCATGTAACTGCCACTTTCGTCGCTAGTTGATGCTCTGGTTAACGTAGGAGATATAATAGTTTGCTACGCTTAGAAAGCAGACAAATGAGTACACTGATGATGAGTTACTTTCTGATGTATCCAAGATAAAATCATGCTATATGCCTTTTATCCGTGAGTCTTCTTCTTTTGAACTTTATCATTGGCCA